>CM038682.1:85156917-86356917 GCA_021605205.1 Aegilops longissima | reverse complement strand
TGAAATGGGTCGGTCCGTTGGGCGCACTGCCAACCCAAATCTAAAAAAGGACGGACGGCGGGCGGGCGGCCGATCCAAACGGACAAAAGGCGGACAAAAACACCGTCCATTTGGGTCGGCCCGTTGGAGTTGCTCTTATTGTGGGATTTTGATGTTGTTGACGACTCTACTAGAGTCCTTTTTTGCGAGAAAAAGGAAATTCATTCATCAAGCAGTGGCCAAGTCTGAATTACAAAGGTTAGGTACTTCATCCGGTCCTGAACGAAGCCACATCACTGCGCTTCTTTATTCTACTAGAGTTGTTCTAAGATTTAATTGCATGCAATGATGCCATGCAGAATTTATGCGCTCAAACATGGACAAACTAGATGATTTGATTCCCGCATGCTGCTGCGGGATTTTACAGACTAACTTTGCATAAACTTTGTATAAATGAAATGACCTAAACTAAAAACTATTATTTAAAAAAAATAATTGTGTGTGAACAAAGAGTATACATGTGTTACAAAAGAGTTTTAGTGGATGATGATGTGGCACATTTAGTGATGTGGAGGACTGCATGTTGAGAGAATTAGAGTTAGTGTGGTCAACTATTTAAGCATTATAAATGCGCCAGCCGTCCTCCTTCCTTTTCATTGCATCCAAATCAAGGTCTGCTCATGCCAGGACAACGCTACACCTATGTAATCTTTTTTTACTTAACTTACGAACGAGCTTAGCTGGAAAGGTTTGGTTGGAAAAGAAAAGAGTAGTTTGGTGGCGCCGGCTAAAGGCATTTTTCCTAACAGGCGCCTGCAGCCGCGTTAACTGGGCTGGCATTTATCTGTAGCTTTTCTTCCTTTCTATTTCCAAAAAACATAAAAGAACTGCCCTGCGGGATGAGCCGATCTCGAGACCTCCTGGTATAAGGCCGAACGCACGAACCACCCGACCACATGACCTCAGCCGACGTTGTTGATCTTTCGCATTCTTTTGTTACTTCTACATTTCCTTTCCTTCTTTCATTTTCTTCTTTTTTCCTTATTTTTCAAATCGATGAAAACAATTAAGTGTTTTGAAATTATTTTTCGAATTGATGAACATTCTTGTGAACATGATTTTTCAAATTGATGAACTTTTTTTAAAAAAATCGATGAACTTTTTCTCTTTTTTGAACTTTTTTTCATTTTTCGATGAACTTTATTCATATCGAAGAACTTTTTAAAAATGTGATGAAATTTTTCCAAAATCGACGAACTTTTTTCAAAAGCCATGAACTTTTTGAGAAAATCGATGAATTTTTTTTGGAAATTGATGAACTGTTTTTGAATACGATGACATTTTTCAAAAATTGATGAACTTTTTTCTAAATCAATGAACTTTTTTCAAAACTAATGAACTTTTTTCAAAATTGAATCTATATTTTTCAAAAATGATGAAATATTTTTTAAAATTGATGAATTTTGCCAAGTTTGTGAACTTTTCACAAATTCGTGGAAATTCTTTGAATTTGTTAACTCTTTTTTAATTCGTGGTTTGTTTTGAAACCTGCGAACTTTCAAATTTTCTTCACACGTTTTTTTTCAAAAATCACGTTTTACTAATTAAGTAAATAGCGTGGCTATACTTGCTTCTTAAATGGTTTGCGCCCTAATGATCCACAAGAGCCTGTTTAGTATAGCGGTTGGGCATCACGCGCTGGCGGAGGTGGATGTTGTGAGGTCAAATCCTCACGGGATGTTTATTTTTACGCGGTTTTTTGCGCTGCGTAATGAATTCCTGCTGCGTTGTGTGTATTCGAATGGGCCAACTTCGAAACCGGCCCAACAAGGAACCTGCAGGCGCCAAGTTGCCTAATCGGCGCTGAAGGCGTTAACTAGGGGCTCCCTAGTTTGGTAGCCCGTGATCCCAGGGGGGACCCTCGTCAAAAACCAGGGCACAAAGCCCATGAGGCAAACTCGGCCCGTGGAAAACTACCGCGACATTTGGTCACTCGCTCACTGGGATATTCTGCCCCGACCCCCTTCCTTCCCCCGGGAGAGAGATCCACGCCTAGATATGTCGGGAAGAAAAGCCACGACTAGCGCGGGCGCATCTAGCATCTCCTCACCTAGCTTTTTTCTGGACGTCATCTTGTGTTCTCTCCACTGTCCTCCAAACTGCCTAGGTGATCTCTCTGTGATAGGAGGAGAGGATCCCCCATGGCCAGGGAAACACCCCGGTGGAGGATTAGAGCCTTGGGATAACCTCCCCTTGCAACCAAATTAGGCCACGGTGAATTTCAGGGGATTGATTAGTTAGGCATGGAAGGTTTCTACCCGCAAAAAAGAAGAAGGTATGGAAGGTTTCGTAGCTTTACGTATCCCATCCGCAGGTGTAGCATTTTGCTACCTCTTGAGCGCTGCTTTGGTTTTTTCTTGAAGAGGAAAGGGTGATGCAGCAAAGTAGCGTAAGTATTCCCCTCAGTTTTTGAGAACCAAGGTATCAATCCAGTAGGAGACTACACGCAAATCCCTCGTACCTGCACAAACAAATAAGAACCTTGCAACCAACGCGATAAAGGGGTTGTCAATCCCTTCACGGCCACTTGCAAAAGTGAGATCTGATAGAGATAATAAGATAATATTTTTGGTATTTTTGTTGTATAGATTGAAAAATAAAGATTGCAAAATAAACGGCGCCAGAAATAGCTAGTTGACGGGAGATTAATATGATAGAAAATAGACCCGGGGGCCATAGGTTTCACTAGTGGCTTCTCTCAAGATAGCATAAGTATTACGGTGGATGAACAAATTATTGTCGAGCAATTGATAGAATTGAGCATAGTTATGAGAATATTTAGGTATGATCATGTATATAGGTATCACGTCCGTGACAAGTAGACCGACTCCTGCCTGCATCTACTACTATTACTCCACACATCGACCGCTATCCAGCATGCACCTAGAGTATTAAGTTCATAAGAACAGAGTAACGCTTTAAGCAACATGACATGATGTAGAGGGATAAACTCAAGCAATATGATATAAACCCTATCTTTTTATCCTCGATGGCAACAATACAATACTTGTCGTTTCCCCTTCTGTCACTGAGATCGAGCACCACAAGATTGAACCCAAAGCTAAGCACTTCTCCCATTGCAAGAAATATCAATCTAGTAGGCCAAACCAAACTGACAATTCGAAGAGACTTGCAAAGATAACAAATCATACATAAAAGAATTCAGAGCAGATTCAAATATTATTCATAGATAATCTTGATCATAAACCAACAATTCATCGGATCTCGATAAACACACCGCAAAAGAAGATTACATCGAATAGATCTCCAAGAGAATCGAGGAGAACTTTGTATTGAGATCCAAAGAGAGAGAAGAAGCCATCTAGCTAATAACTATGGACCCGAAGGTCTGAGGTAAACTACTCACACATCATCGGAGAGGCTATGGTGTTGATGTAGAAGCCCTCCGTTATCAATGCCCCCTCCGCGGTTACTGAAAAAGGCCCCAAGATGGGATCTCACGGGTACAGAGAGTTGCGGCGGTGGAAATAGGGTTTCGGCTCCTGTTCTGATGTTTCCAGGGTATATGAGTATATATAGGCGAAAGAGGTCGGTCAGGAGAGCTACGAGGGGCCCACGAGGGTGGAAGCGCCTAGGAGGGCAGGCGCGCCTCCCTGCCTCGTGGCCTCCTCGTTGATTGCTTGACATCCACTCCAAGTCCTCTGGATCACGTTTTTTTTCTGAAAATCACGTTCCCGAAGGTTTCATTCCGTTTGGACTCCGTTTGATATTCCTTTCCTTCAAAACACTGAAATAGGCAAAAAAACAGCAATTTGGGCTGGGCCTTCGGTTAATAGGTTAGTCCCAAAAATAATATAAAAGTGTATAATAAATCCCATTGAACATCCAAAACAGATAATATAATAGCATGGAACAATAAAAAATTATAGATACGTTGGAGACGTATCAAGCATCCCCAAGCTTAATTCCTGCTCTTCCGCGAGTAGGTAAATGATAAAAACAGAATTTTTGATGTGGAATGCTACTTAGCATAATTTTCAATGTAATTCTTTTCATTGTGGCATGAATATTTAGATCCGAAAGATTCAAGATAAAAGTTTAATGTTGACATAAAAACAATAATACTTCAAACGTGCTAACTAAGGAATTATGTCTTATCAAAATAACATAGCCAAAAAAAGCTTATCCCTACAAAATCATATAGTTAGGCCATGCTTCAATTTCTTCACACAAAATGTTCTCATCATGCATAACCCCGATGACAAGCCGAGCAATTGGTTTATACTTTTTAACGCGCTTCGGCCTTTTCAACCCTTACGCAATACATGAGCGCAAGCCATGGATATGGGTGGAATAAAGTATAATGATAGGGGTTATGTGAGAAGACAAAAAAGTAGAAAGTCTCACGTTGACGCGGCTAATTAATAGGCTATGGAGATGTCCATCAATTGATGTCAATGTGAGGAATAGGGATTGCCATGCAACAGATGCACTAGAGCTATAAATATATGAAAGCTCAACAAAAGAAACTAAGTGGGTTTGCATCCAACTTGCTTGCTCACGAAGACCTAGGGCATTTTGAGGAAGCCCATCATTGGAATATACAAGCAAGTTCTATAATGAAAAATTCCCACTAGTAGATGAAAGTGACAACATAGGAGAGACTCTATCATGAAGATCACGGTGCTACTTTGAAGCAAAAGTGTGGAAAATGATAGTAACATTGTCCCTTCTCTCTTTTTGTCTCATTTTTTTGGTCCTTATCTTTTTTTTTCCTTTGGCCTCTTCTCTTTTCTTTTTATTTAGTCCAGAATCTCATCCCGACTTGTGGGGGAATCATAGTCCCCATCATCCTTTCCTCACATGGGACAATGCTCTAATAATGATGATTATCACACTTTTATTTACTTACAACTCAATACTTAGAACAAAATATGACTCTATGTGAATGCTGTCGTGGTTCTAAGTCTGACAGTAGAATATGGGGGTAGGAATGTAGAGGCAAGATCCTAGCTATGGAGAAGTTGTACACGTGAGTTTTACGAGTTCAGGCCCTTCTTGGAGGAAGTAACAACCCTACGTCTCGGTGCCCTAAGGCGGTCGACTAGATTATATGCGTGTGTGTTACAGGGGGTGCGAATCCTTATCACTGAGGAGGGGGTGGCTTATATAGAGTTCGCCAGACCCCTCCGGCCAGTTACACAGGGTTTAAAGTACATTAAGACGGGGCTTTACTGGTAATGCTAAGAATAAAGTGATATAATGACCATTAAAGCTACATAATGACCGACCGTTGCAATGCGGAGTGGCATTAGATCTTCTGGCGGTCGAGTGACAGTCTTTATGGTCGAGTGACTTCAAGTCTGTCAAGTGGAATGCTTCATGGTCGATTGAATGATGATTCTTCTTCGAATGCCTCTGGTGGTAAAGTGATGTCCTTGGGGAGGGTATCTAGGTCAGGCATGTCACCCTACCCTAGGTACATGTCTTCATTATTATCCCCCGAATGGATCAGGGTTTAAGTGGAGAAGGAGTTGAAAATACTCCCGACTCATTTTTTGCACTTCGGGTGTGTCTTGTTTTGGATCAACAAACCGAGGGGGTGACACCAACTTCTTTTTCAGTCGCCTTGATCCATTCCTGTTTATGTCGAGTGAACTTTTACTGGAAGAGGTCCGAGTGCCAATGTGGAGGATATCTTCCGTGTGACAAGTTGTTCTGCTGTCCGCGGCTTTCGCGGGATTCGAATTTTGGGAAGCGCGCGGGGCCAAGGAGGCCGCAGTAATCGGGCTGGATAAGGCATGACGCCTCGATTTTTGCACCACCTTTTTCGCCACATATCGCGCGCGCGACTGCTGCGGGATTTGATAAGATTGAGTGGGCCTACAGGTTAGTCACTCGGAAGCGACTCCATATAAGGTGCGGGCTCAGAGTTTTTGAACAGTGTGTCTTCATCCTTCTCTTCTCCTCTCAGATTTCTCCGCTGCGTCTGCTCCTGCGTCAGCTCCGCCGCCGCCCCTTTCGAGCTCTGCTCGCCACGACGGGGAAGGACAAGACGGTGGCCCTCGAGCGCACGAAGAAGGCGATGGCGAAGGCAAAGGGGAAGAAGTCCAGCCGGGGCGGATCCTCGTCGCGGTCTGGTTTGCCGCACGGCTGGATCCAGGGCGACTGGATCCGGTCGACAATCTGTCAGGACGACCTCGACGATCTGGCGGAGGAGGGGCTGATTCCTCCCAGATCGGCACAACTCCCGGAGGATGAGACCGAACCTCGACCGCGGGAGGGTGAGTGCGTACTCCTCGCCACTCACGTCGACCGTGGATTTTCTTTGCCTCCGCATCCTTTTTTCCGGGATTTCTTGAATTTCTTTGGAGCGGAACTTCACCACTTTACCCCCAACACCATCATTTATCTTGCTGCCTTCGTGTCTCTGTGCGAAAACTTCTTGGGTTGTCGACCACACCGGCTCTTCAAGCACATTTTTACATGTCGCTCCCAATCGGTCAAAAAGGCCAACCTGAGTGACGAGAGAACCCAAGTGATCCAGATGTGTGGGGGTCTCGGAGTTCAGATGAGGGGTAAGAGCTCTTTCCCAGCCATAGTTCTTCCCGAGTCGGTACGAGGGTGGCAGTCGACCTGGTTTTATTGCAAAGACCAGGCGACTCCAGGCCAGTCGACCGGACTTCCTCCTTTCTCTATGGCTCGTGTGGAGAAGCCCTCCGCCTTAAAAGTGACCCAGGGGAAAAAGCAGAGGTGAAAGTGCTGGTCGAGCGAGTAGTCCATCTCATCCGTGAGGGAGTAACTGGAATGGACCTGCTGGAAGTTTTCCTCAGACGATGCATTCAGCCGCTTCAAGCCCGAGACCATCTGATGTGGATGTATTCGGGCGTTGAAGATTCCACTCGGGTGCACCCAGAAGAAGTCGATGAGGATACGGTGGAGAAGTGGTTGAGGAGTATCACTGGCAACAAGGATAACCCCAGAAGGGCCAGGAGGATCCCTCCACTCGACCAATCCTATGAACTAGACAAGGTCCAACTCTGAATTACCGAGTGTCATCTTGTTTCAACGTGCAACTGTTTATGCTTCGCCGACTGAATTTTCTTGCTTGTTTCCTTCTAGGCCCTTACTGAAATGTATTCGATGCCCAACGGAGAGCAGGAGCAGGAACCGGAGGGGGAGGCAAGCGGAGGTGAAAGTGGTGAGTGGCATTCTGACGGAGAGGGGGACGAGGAGAGCGACGACCAGAGTGATGAATAAGAGGTCGACTCTCCTCCCCGTAGGGAAAGGCGATCCAAGCTTACTCACGACCCGGCGAGCGCCCGTGACAAGGCGACCGTTCAGGCAGGGCAGTCATCAAAGCGTCCTCGGACGTCTTGTCCGGCACCAACCGAAAAGGCCCCAAAGCAGTCGAAGTTTGTCGTGCAGAAGACTCGGAAGGCGCTACCGGGAATCAAAATTGACGTTCCCTTTGCTTCAGCGTGAGTGTTCTTCCTTCGCTTTTACTCGACGTTCAGTGCTGCTTATTTTTTCCTTGGTTTGACCGATTGAATCTTGAAACTGATAGTGCTGCTACCTCTAGGACCTTTGCTTATAAGAACGAGGATGAGGAAATGGAAGATGTGGTCACGCTAAGTGCACCCACTGGGTGTAGTCCCTGAGACTGCTGTTGGATGTTTGATTCGGCAGTAGTCTTAGAATTTGTTGGCTTTATCCTTATACCTCTCCGAAATAACCAATCTTTTCACCAATGATGCACCTGTTCTTTGGTTGCGAAATCTTGTGACCTTGGTGCTCGCTTTTATCGACCGAGAAGCAGCAGATTCAACTCAACCTCGATCTGGAGTTGGCCAAGACAGAACTGCAGAAAGCCAAGGATGACGCCACTGGTAAGGAAGATCTGTCGACTGGGTTATCTTTGAACCGGATTTAATTCTGCTTTTTCTGAATCCAACATTATTTCTTTCAGAGAAACTGAACCAAGCTCTGGCGAAAAAGGATCAAGATCTGGCGGCCGCGCAGAAAAAAGCTGATGAGAAAGCTGCGCTCGCTGAACAGAAGTTGGCTTCAATCGGCAAATTGGAGGAAGAAAACTCCAGGCCGAAAACTGCCCTTGACGAAGCCAATAAGGAAGCGACTCGCCTGAACAAGGACAAGGAAAATATGAACAAGAAGATGGAAGGTATTGCCTGCAGGAGGAACGATCTGGAGAGTTATCTGGGAAGCCTTTCTAAGAAGTTGTTCATCATGTTTGAAGGTGTTTTCCTAACCCGACTAGTTTGTTCTTGTTGACTCGACATATGATCATTGACTTATCCTTGAATTGTGCATGCAGAATTTTGCCGGGACTTCGAGGAGGATACCAGACGAATCGAACCAAGCTTGGACCCGATCAACTCTCCAGTGAAGGATGAAGCTGCCATGAATGTGCTCCGACTGGAATCCCGCATCACTGGTGTTGTTGATTATCTCGCCCGACTGAAAGTCGCGATGTCCCGGATTGACACAGCTCTCTGGCCCATGGCAACACTTCAAGATGACCTCGAGTCTATGATGGCTCGACTCAATAAAGTATCCGGTCGAATTCAAGAATGGAAGAAGTCTTCTGCCCGGTGCGGCGCTGATGTGGCTCTATCTCTGGTTCGCATCCACTGTCGCGAAGCTCGGGAAGAGAAGCCGGCGGCAATTAAAGTCGCTAACACCAAGAGGCACGACTTCCAGTCTTTCATGGAGAATTTCATCGCTGCCGCCACTCGGATTGCTGACGGGATCGACCTGGATGAATTCGTCGAGCCTGCCAGCCCTCTTCCTGCGGAGTGAATAAACTTTTACGCCCTGTCTTAAATTTGCCTCGGAATGCCGAGTGTTTTTGTAACCGTTAAACTCTCCTTCGGACTGAATGCCCGAGTACTTTGATCCGTGGTCTTGAACTTTAGAATTTATCTGAACTTGATTTATCTCTGAATATGCTTGCATCTGCCTTCGAGTGGAATTTGTTCTCCACACGGAATAATCTTTGTGCTTGAGATGCAGCTATGGGGTGGATACCCCAGTCGACTCGCACCTCGTCGTCTTTGCGGATGGGGATGGAGCGCACATTGTATTTGAGGCGTAGCTCCGAAGGAGAAGGTTGCAGTCGACCTGCACCTCGTCGTCCTTACGGATAGAGATGGAGCGCACATTGTATTTGTGGCGCAGCTCCAAAGGAGAAGGTTGCAGTCGACCTGCACCTCGTCGTCCTTGCGGATAGAGATGGAGCGCACATTGTATTTGTGGTGCAGCTCTGAAGGAGAAGGTTGCAGTCGACCTGCACCTTGTCGTCCTTGCGGATAGAGATGGAGCGCACATTGTATTTGTGGCGCAGCTCCGAAGGAGAAGGTTGCAGTCGATCTGCACCTCGCCGTCCTTGCGGATAGGGATGGACTTCAAACTTAGGCGAGTACTGGACTGCAGCTAAGCCCCCAAGTGGGAGGATTGCTCACCACTCGGTAGGATTTTTCAAACTTAGGCGAGTACTGGACTGCAGCTAAGCCCCCGAGTGGGAGGATTGCTCACCACTCGGTAGGATTTTTCAAACTTAGGCGAGCATCGACTGCAGCTAAGCCCCGAGTGGGAGGATTGCTCACCACTCGGTAGGATTTTTCAAACTTAGGCGTAGCATCGGATCTGCAGCTAAGCCCCCGAGTGGGAGGATTGCTCACCACTCGGTAGGATTTTTCAAACTTAGGCGAGTACCGGGCTGCAGCTAAGCCCCCGAGTGGAAGGATTGCTCACCACTCAAGAGGATTTTTCAAACTTAGGCGTAGCATCGGACTGCAGCTAAGCCCCGAGTGGGAGGATTGCTCACCACTCAAGAGGGATTTTTCAAACTTAGGCGTAGCATCGGACTGCAGCTAAGCCCCCGAGTGGGAGGATTGCTCACCACTCGGTAGGATTTTTCAAACTTAGGCGTAGCATGGATCTGCAGCTAAGCCCCGAGTGGAAGGATTGCTCACCACTCGGTGGGATTTTTCAAACTTAGGCGAGTACTTGATCAGTAGCTAAGCCCCGAGTGGGAGGATTTCTCACCACTCGGCCGGATTTTTTCAAACTTAGGCTAGTCTTGGATCTGCAGCTAAGCCCCGAGTGGGAGGATTGCTCACCACTCGGTGGGATTTTTCAAACTTAGGTGAGTACTTGGACTGCAGCTAAGCCCCGAGTGAGAGGCTTGCTCACCACGCTGTAGGATTTTTCAAACTTAGGCTAGTCTCGGACTGCAGCTAAGCCCCGAGTGAGAGGCTTGCTCACCACCCGGTAGGATTTTTCAAACTTAGGCGAGTACTGGACTGCAGCTAAGCCCCCGAGTGAGAGGCTTGCTCACCACTCGGTAGGATTTTTCAAACTTAGGCGAAACGGATTCGCAACTAAGCCCCCGAGTGAGAGGCTTGCTCACCACTCGGTAGGATTTTTCAAACTTAGGTGAAACGGATTCACAACTAAGGCCCCGAGTGAGAGGCTTGCTCACAACTCGGTAGGATTTTTCAAACTTCGGTGAAACGGATTCGCAGCAAAGTCACCCACTGGGGGATTTCAGAAGCACATAAAAGCAGCAACAATCGTTTAAGAAGACTGTAAAGCTCTTGTCTTTGATAAACAAACTACAAAGATTTTTCTTATTACATCTCATACGAATGAGTACTTAGGTATAAAAGGGGCTGCGCAGCTCCGCATTCCAAGCCCGTGGCTCATCTTTCTGATGCTCGACATTGTAAATATGGTATGCTCCATTGTGGAGAACTCTGGTGACAATGAAGGGCCCCTCCCAAGCAGGGGCAAGCTTGTGTGGTTTCTGCTGATCCACTCGAAGAACCAAGTCTCCCTCTTGAAAGGCTCGACCCCCAGGGGCGGACGCATGTTGTGGCGAGTGGGGGCCCGGGACCCCACTCGATTCATCGTCCTCTTCGTACTACGTCCCCGATGCTAGCGAGCAGGCCCCCAGTCGGGCTATAGCAGGTGCCCCCACTCCCTTCTAGTTCAGCCTTTCTGTAAAGCCCAATACAAAAAGCTAATCAAGAAAAAACTTCAAGGCTGAAGGCGTGCGTCTAACCTGCTGCCGCCTGCCGCTTCGACTCCGGGAGCTCACAATTAATAGCGAGAAAACGAAGAGGCGAGCCCTCGGCCGCCGCTTGGTTGGACCATTGGTGGATCGAGGCTTGGCGGTTGCCAGTCCTGTGCCATCCGGTCGCCGGCCACCGGCGATGCCACCGTCGACGGGTGTACAGCAGCAACGGATGAACGGAACATCCTCAGCAACTCATCTCTAATCAGGTCTGTATCACCTCCTCATCTCCTTATCCCAAACAACTACAGAGATATTTCTTAGTTCTTTATTTTGCTTGTTGTTGCCTGACTACACTCTGGTCCTTATTCTTCAGTTGATTCCTTGGTTTATCTCATATCAAATCAAATGAAAAATTGCAGTTCGTACTAGTACAGTAGTACTACTCTATCAGACATGTAGCCATGTACTGTTGGTTCTACCAAAAAATTATAGGATTAGTGTGACACACTACTTGTACTTGCAAAATTTCTATGGAATTCAATCTGGCATGCCATTCTACTACTAGTACTTTTGTTGGCCTGCTAGTCTGCTCCACTAGAATGTTTTGTATCTGAACTTTTATAATTTGTGCTTCCATTATTTGATAGGGAAGAAAAGGGAAGATAATGGAGAAGTATTTGATAAAGAAATCAGCAAATGCCAACACCACCACCCAGCCCCGGGGGCTATCACCAACAACAATTCAAGTGGCAGTAGTAATGCATCAAGACCTGCAACAAAACATAATTCTGTTGTGCCTGAACTAGTTGATTTGAATAAGCTCCCTCGGGATCCAGCTAAAAGGAAGTGAATGGAAGATTATCACCCCAATCAACGTGACGAGATAAGAAGGAAGTATTTGATTTGGGGACCTAATCAGCCCTGCAAATTGGAATTTCCATTCAGGGAGATTGGGAAGAAGAAAAAGAAGAGGAGATTCAATCCAGATTGGTATGATGATTATGCTTATTGGCTAGAGTACAGCAAGAAGGAGCACAAAGACTATTGCTTATGCTGCTATTTGTTTAGGGACAACATTAAAGACAGCCACCATGGGCACGATGCATTTGTAGTAAAAGGTTTCAACTGTTGGAACAAGACAGAGAGATTTGTAACTCACGTCGGTGATCGTAACAACTTTCACAACAGAGCACTCAAGGATTGCGAGGATCAATTAAAGCAAGATCAATCAATCCCTGCAGCCTGGAATAGACAAAGCCAAACTGAAAATAATGAGCATCTCATGAGGTTAAATGCCGCAATTGATGTTTGTCGATACTTGTTGCATCAGGGACAACCTTTCCGTGGCCATGATGAATCTAAAGATTCTGAAAATAAAGGAAATTACCTTGAGTTGATGGACTACACTATTAAGCAAAATGATGTTGTCGCTAAGGCATTCAAGAATGCTCCGAATAATAATCAAATGTCGTCTCCCAAAATTCAGAGAGATATTACCGAGTGCTTTGCAAAAGAAGTACTAGGCCATGT
The DNA here is from genome assembly GCA_021605205.1 of Aegilops longissima. Lineage (NCBI taxonomy): Eukaryota > Viridiplantae > Streptophyta > Magnoliopsida > Poales > Poaceae > Aegilops > Aegilops longissima. The sequence goes on along the minus strand of CM038682.1, from coordinate 86,344,346 downwards.
GATGAAAGAAATTGGTAATGGTGTGTTCAGCTTATTAGTTGATGAGTGTAGGGATGTTTCTGACAAAGAACAAATGGCGTTTGTTCTCCGATATCTTGATAAGTGTGGACTGGTCCAAGAGAAGTTTGTTGGTGTTGTTCATGTGGAGGAGACAACAACTTCTTATCTCAAGTCTTGCATAGATTTATTATTTTCACAACTTGGGCTGAATCTTGAACAAGTTAGAGGCCAAGGTTACGATGGAGCAAGTAATATGTCTGGTGAGTTTAATGGTTTGCAAGCTAAAATTATGAATGAGAACAAATCAACATATTATGTACATTGTTTTGCTCATAAACTCAACTTGGTTGTTGTGGCTATTGCAAAGAAGATATTCGAGGTCGGAGATTTCTTTGATATGGTTTCAGTTTTGCTGAATGTCGTGGGCGTGTCTTGCAAGAGAAAAGAACAACTTCGTGAGCATCACCAGGAAGAAGTGAGAAAAGCAATAGGATGTGGAGAGATTGCTACGGGGACTGGCTGAATCAAGAATTATCTCTTCAAAGACCATGTGACACTCGATGGAACTCCCATTATAAAACACTGCTGGGTTTGTCCAAGATGTTCTCATATGTGGTCAAAGTACTAGAACATGTTGAGAAAGATGGCACAGATACCGGAAAGAGGCGGCAAGCTAGAGGTCTTCTAGAATATTTCCATACCTTTGATTTTGCATTCTTCTTACACATGATGATGATGATATTAGCTTTAACAAATGGGCTGTCAAAAACCTTACAGAGAAATAATAAAGACATTGTAAATGCTATTTCAGATGTGGAATCAACGAAACGAGAGTTAAAAACTCAGAACCAATGAGGGGTGGGATTCCCTTATGAAGAAGGTATGTTAATTTTGTGAGAAACATGACATTCCAGTGCTTGACATGGAAGATGCCTATGTTAACCCAAAGAAGCCACGACAAAAGACTGGCATTAGCAATGAACATTATTATCGTGTTGATTGTTTCTTTGCTGTGCTCGATCTGTTAGGAGAAGAGTTTAATGACAGATTTAATGAGGTAAATTCTGAGTTGCTTCTATGCATGTCAGCTTTGAGCCCAAGTGATTTATTTTGTCATTTTGACAAGGAGAAGTTGCTGAAATTAGCAAAGTTTTATCCTGATGACTTCAATCACAAAGATATGGTGACTCTTGAGCATGAACTTGGACTGTATATAGATAATATACTCCATGATACAAGGTTTTCCAGCTTGGATAGAATAAGTGACTTGGCTAAACTGATGGTGGATACTAGGAAGAATCTCTCATATCCTTTGGTATATCGGCTTTTGAAGCTAGCTCTAACTCTGCCTGTTTCCACTGCCACTGTCGAGAGATGTGTTTCAGCGATGAATATTGTGAAGAATGCTTTGCGTAACAAAATTGGTGATGATTATTTGAGCCATAGCCTAATTTGCTTCGTGGAGAAGGAGCTGCTGGACACAACTACCAATGAGGTGATTGTTGATCGTTTCCATAAGATGAAAGATCGTCGTGGGAGAAATGAAACATAATGGTCTAATACCTCCCACCCTTTCTATATTTACCATCTCCATAGTAGTCAAATGCATTGTCCTAATACGTGTTTTCTCTTCACAGGTAATGCCATTTGTCTTGGAGACAAATATTACCTTTTGCCACCTATGAAATTATTGGGATATAAAGCCTTCTTGTAATATTTCTTCAGTTTAGTGCCAAACCTATCATGTTACTACTAGATGATGTATCATTTGTTGGCATTTATTGTGACGCTCGGATATTTAAGCTACAGTAATCTCTGCTTCATGATGCCACATCACCACGATTACCATTGTTAATCTCTGATGATTCAACCCCGTTTGGATTCAAAATTCAAATTCAAGTTAAACGACAAAAGTTTTAAAATATTAAACAAAGTTGTTCGGGGTGTGACAAATATTGCTAAAGTAATTATATTGATGAAAGCCTAATTTTACAAAGTGCCTAAGTGCTTTAAACTAAATAAAACAGAAAAGAAAAAGAAATAAAAGAAAACAGAAAACAAGCTAACAGAAAAAAAGGGAAAAGAGAGAGAGGCCCCCACTGGGCATCGGCCCAGCAGGCCAGCCCATTCAGCCACCAGGCCACCCGGCCGCCCCACCTGGCCCAACCGGCCACCCACTCCCCCCTCACCCGCTTATCCACCCACACCCCCGAAACCCTAGCCCACAACCGCCACCCCCACTCCTCCCCACGCCTCTCTTCCCTCCCCGATCCAGATCGGGATTGGGGAAGGAACCCCACGGCGCCGACCCAGCATGTCGCCGCCAAGGCCAGCCTCCGACGTCGCCGCCTCATCTCGCCACCACTCGCAGACGCCACCTCCCATTGGACCGCCTCGTCACCTCCTCGCTCCCGAGGCTGCCGCCGCCCAACAACGACGCTTCCGAGCTACCTCGCCCCTGCCAGACGAGGACCGCGCCACGAGCCCTCACCGTTTTCCCGACCGTTGCCGCCTCGCCGGACCTCCTCGCCGGTCGGCTTCCTCCACGAAGCGTCGTCCCCGACGTCCTCCTCAACCCCCATCGCTTAGACCCTACGCGCCTCCCGTGAGCACCTCTCCTCCTCCTCGCCCGGCCTAGCGCTTAGCTCGTCCCGCCCCGATCATGCCACCCACGGCCGTCGCGTCCGCCACACTCATGGCCACTCGCCCGCCCTCCGACCTTCCCTTGTCTTGCGCCAGCAGCGCCGCTTCTCAAGGCCTTTGCTTTGGCGCCGCCCGCTCGCCGCGCCTGCGGCCGGCCGCCTGCGTGGCCGGCGCCCCTGTAGCTCAAGGCGCCCCAACGCCCAGCCTTTGCCTGGCCCCCAAAGAATCAGAATCTGTGATAACCCCCGTGGCCCTATGACAGTGGGGCCCCACCCATAGAACGTTAAAAAAAGAGGGAATTAAAGAAAATAATAATAATAATAACAATTAATTAATTAATTAATTAACTTAATTAAATTTGGTTAATTAAACTAATTAACATTAGTTATCTAATTAAACTGCTAGTTAAGTTAATTAATTAGTATGACAGTGGGGCCCACCCTCCTAATTAATTGTGATTAGTTTAATTAACCTGTTTAATTAATATGTGTCACTGACCAGTGGGACCCACTGGTCAGGTTGACCAGTCAACTCTGTTGACTGCTGATGTCAGCATGACATCATGCTGATGTCATTAATTCATTTTCGAATTAATTTAAATTCCACAAATTAATAAAATCTTTAGAAAATCATAACTTTTAATCCGTAACTCGGATTAAATTATTTTCAACATGAAAGTTGCTCAGAACGACGAGACGATTCCGGATACGCAACCCGTTCGTCCGCCACACACCCCTAACATATCAAACTCGCAACTTTCCCCCTCCGGCTCTTGTGCCCGAAAACGCGAAACACCGGGAATACTTTCCCGGATGTTTCCCCCCTTCGCCGGTATCGCCTACTACCGCGTTTGGGCACACCTAGCACCATGCTTTGTCATGTCATGCATCGCCATGCATTTGTTTGCATTGTATTTATTGTTTCTTCCCCCTCTTCTCTCGCTAGACACCGAGACAGACGCCATTGCTACTACCCAAGACGACTCACGGTGTTGACGACCCCTCCTTCTCGGCTGAGCTTCCAGGCAAGCCCCCCCTTTGATCACCAGATATCGCCTACTCTTCTCTATACTGCTTGCATTAGAGTAGTGTAGCATGTTACTACTTTCAGTTAATCCTATATCGCTGCATAGCCTATCCTTGCTACTCTTCGTTGTTACCTTTACCTGCTATCCTATCGCTTAGTATAGGATGCTAGTGTTCCATCGGTGGCCCTACACTCTTGTCCGTCTGCCATGCTATACTCTGGCTGTGATCTCTTGGGAGGTGATCACGGCATATACTATATACTTTACACTATTACATTACCTGTGATACTGTTCGAGATGGGGCCGAAAGGACGGTGGCTCCATCCCGATAGAGGTGGGCCTAGGTTCCCACGGCCCCGATCGTTACTTTGTGGCGGAGCGACAGGGCAGGTTGTGGCCACCTAGGAGAGAGGTGGGCAGGTTGTGGCCACCTAGGAGGTCGGCGTTCGTGAATACTTAACACGCTTAACGAGATCTTGGGATTTGATCTGAGTCTGGCCATTTGGTCTATACGCACTAACCATCTATGCGGGAGTAGTTATGGGTATCCCGGCGTCGTGGTATCAGCCGAAGCACTTCGTGACGTTAGCGACTGAGCGGTGCGCGCCGGATTGGAACGTAGGCCTGCTCTTGTATTAAGGGGGCTAGTTCTGCTTCCGGCCGCCCACGCAACGTCAAGTGTGTGTGCTAAGGCGATGGGCCCAGACTTCGTGGCGCTTAGGTTTAGACCGGCGTGCTGACCTCTCTGTTGAGCCTAGGTGGGGTTGCGACGTGTTGATCTTCCGCGGCCGGGCATATGACCCAGGAAAGTGTGTCCGGCCAAATGGGATCAAGCGTGTTGGGTTATGTGGTGCACCCCTGCAGGGAAGTTAATCTATTCGAATAACCATGATCTTCGGTAACAGGACGACTTGGAGTTGTACCTTGACCTTATGACAACTAGAACCGGATACTTAATAAAACACACCCTTCCAAGTGCCAGATACAACCCGGTGGTCGCTCTCTCTCAGGTTTGCGAGGAGGGGATCGCCGGGTAGGATTATTGCTATGTGATGCTACTTGGAGGACTTCAGTCTACTCTCTGCTACATGCTGCAAGGCGGAGGCTGCCAGAAGCGTAGTCTTCGACAGGATTAGCTATCCCCCTCTTATTTCGGCATTCTGTAGTTCAGTCCATTGATATGGACCTTTACACATATATCCATGCATATGTAGTGTAGCTCCTTGCTTGCGAGTACTTTGGATGAGTACTCACGGTTGCCTTGTTCCCCCTTTCCCCCCTTTCTTTACTCGATTGCTGCGACTGCACGATGGAGCCCAGGAGCCGCGACGCCACCGCCGATGACGACTACTACCCCAGAGGTGCCTACTACTACGCAGCAGCCCGCCGACGATTTACGACCAGAGTAGTTAGGAGGATCCTGCAGAGGCCCGCGCCTCTTCGATCTCAGATCCCGGTTTGTGCTAGCCATCTTATGGCAACTTGTTTAACTTATGTCTGTACTCAGATATTGTTGCTTCCGCTGACTCGTCTATGATCGAGCACTTGTATTCGAGCCCTCGAGGCCCCTGGCTTGTATTATGATGCTTGTATGACTTATTTATGTTTTAGAGTTGTGTTGTGATATCTTCTCGTGAGTCCCTGATCTTGATCGTACACATTTGCGTGCATGATTAGTGTATGATTGAATCGGGGACATCACAAGTTGGTATCAGAGCCGACTGCCTGTAGGAATCCCCCTTCCACACTCCTTGGCTGAAGTCGAGTCTAGACTTTACAAAACTTTTACTAACTTGGCTGTGTGGCCCATGGGCCCACGTCGCCATTGGGTGGTATTAGGATCTTTTACTCCTCGATCTTTACTCTGGGACTCTGATCTCTCCTCTATTCGGGTTAAATGAAGTTTACTAAATCTAACATTAGGATCTAGTTATCACTTTCACCCGGAGAGCCCTTATTATCGATGATCGCCTCACGCACTGAAGACCACAAGATACTCTCCGCTGTTAACCCGAGAACTTGTGTTCATCGCGCTTTGCAATTCCCTTCCACCGCAAACCCTTATGGATAACTACTTGCAGTTGTTATTCTTACATTCATCCCCGCTGGTCTTGTTATTACAAGATACCCGAAAAACTCGCCGTTGTTTCGATAATCCTTTGAGCTTACTGCCTTGCTGTTCTTTGTCACCTGAATACCCCTACGGTTAATTCTCGCACTTATCGAGTATCCGCTCATCCCCAAGTTTATCATGTGTTACACAAAAGTCTTCGAAATACCATTCGGTATTCCGAAAATCCTCAGTGACCTATTGCTCGGGAATTTCTTGTTTGCTTTCATTATGATTAATCCCATAAGTATAGTAGTCATATTGGCATCCTTTGTCACCATCATTTTTGAGTCCGTTGATTCAATACGTTGTGAATGTTCACAATCATCGGTTGGTCCTTTTAAATTATCCTTCCGGCTCAGATGTCATTTTGAACATGAGCTGGATCTCGACCAATCAAATTACCATCGATGGTATCCCTAAGCCTACTCAACTTATCCATCCTTAAATCAGAGCGTTTGCTTCTGATCCCTTGATTTGAAAATCATAATCCCTTTGCTTTTTAAACGTTGAATTATTCAGATGTTCTATGAACCGATGCATTTGCATTCTTTCTTCCTCTGATTGGGTATCGATACTCACATCAGCTCCATTGTGGATCGCCATATCCACTGTTGGATTATTCTCCGACAGTGTCCTTCATAATTAATCACCTTGTGAGTTCTTTCCCCTGATACATAATGCCTTTGGTACATTGTATCCTCTGCTTGACCAACCATGCTCTGCTTTCGAGCTGGTGGTATTTACTATTGAAGCTTGTGGTATATGTTTCCACGATACCCTGACGGGTTGAACCTATGCCTTCCTTTATATGTGTGAACTCGGAAGTTTTCACGAGTCATACTCATCCGGTATTTCACCGTAAAACTTTCAACACTAATGCCTTTATCAAAGCGAAGTGAATGGAAGGTTATACATTGAAGAAGTGGAGTCGACCTTGAACCTTGCGTTCATGCCCATGGACACGATGTATAACTTATCATGGAAGCTGCTCGTAAAAATAATTGCCCCTCGTTATAAGTTCATCTTGTATCCGTGGTTCGATCCTTTATGATCGTGGGTTCCGACCATGATTGTTCTCCTTTGATTCTATTTCTCGGACAAGTTAAAGTACTTGCCTTCTGCAGATCAGTACGCCTTCCCAACCTCTATTTTGTTCTACCTTCGAGTACTACCCCCTGGTATCTTGAGGATATCAACCCATTGCACTTCATATTATGAATTTCTGATGAAGTAGTACGTTTCCCCATCACAGTCACTCCACGGGTTATGGGTTGTCATCAACTGAGAACCCTGATTTGTGAATCGAATCAACACTGAGATTCGGTACCCCCAGTACTTTGTGGTTGAGAAGTTTAATACTCCATCCCGTCACTCCTAGCCTGATCGGCTACATCATTATCGTGCTAATTTTAACTGTGCTACCGGGTCCTTAATTCCGGAGCACAACATTCGACGATTGAGCTAAGCTTACGTCGGTTTCCTTTGGGAAGCACAGAAGGCTCTGAACTCATCAGAATCGAAGTTCAACCGTTGTCGATGATGATCTTTATGAACCCCATATCTGAATGTCAACTCTCCGATGAAGTCGACAACAAGATCGCTTTAAGATTCTTGATAGGTTTGGCTTCAATCCATTTGGTAAACTTGTCGACTGCTACTAGCACATGAGTGAAGCCGCTCCTGCCAGTCCTCAGCGGTCCCACCATATCCAATCCCCACACAGCAAAGGGCCAGACGAGTGGAATGGTCTTCATGGCTGACGCAGGCTTGTGGGACATATTGGAGTAAAACTGGCAACCTTCACATTTATCAACTATATCCTTCGCCATCTCATTTGCTCGTGGCCAATAAAATCCAGCTTGGTATGCTTTGTCCACAATGGTCCGAGAGGACGCATGGTGGCCACAGGTCCCCGAGTGGATATCGTTGAGGATCACTCGACCTTCTTCTGGCGTTATGCATTTCTGGCTGACTCCAGTCACACTTTCTCCGAACAGCTGTCCTCTTATCACAGTAAAGGCTTTGGATCGATGGACGATCTGTCGAGCCTCTTCTTCATCCTCTGGGAGTTCCTTCCTGAGGATATACACAATGTATGGCACTGTCCAGTCGGGAGTGATGACTAAAACCTCCATAATCAGGTCGACCACGGCTGGGACCTCGACTTCAGTTGGGTCCGTAGCACTCTTAGGCTGCGGGGGTTCTTCAGTGAAAGGATCCTCTTGAACTGAAGGTGTATGAATGTGTTCCAAAAACACATTGCTGGTGAAAGATCGCGGATGTCGCCTAGAGGGGGGGGGGGGTGAATAGGCGCTTTAAAATAATTACGGTTTAGGCTTGAACAAATGCGGAAAAAACCTAGCGGTTAATTTGTCAAGCACAAAACCTAAAACAACTAGGCTCACCTATGCACACCAACAACTTATGCTAAGCAAGATAATCAACTATGTGATAGCAAGATATATGACAAAGAACAATATGGCTATCACAAAGTAAAGTGCATAAGTAAAGGGCTCGGTTAAGAGATAACCGAGGCACGCGAAGACGACGATGTATCCCGAAGTTCACACCCTTGCGGATGCTAATCTCCGTTTGGAGCGGTGTGGAGGCACAATGCTCCCCAAGAAGCCACTAGGGCCACCGTAATCTCCTCACGCCCTCGCACAATGCAAGATGCCGTGATTCCACTAAGGGACCCTTGAGGGCGGTCACCGAACCCGTACAAATGGCAACCCTTGGGGGCGGTCACCGAACCCGTACACTTTGGCAACCCTTGGGGGCGGTCACCGGTACCCGTCAAATTGCACGGGGCGATCTCCACAACCTAATTGGAGACCCCGACGCTTGCCTGGAGCTTTACACCACAATGATTAAGCTCCGAACATCACCAACCGTCTAGGGCGCCAAGGCACCCAAGAGGAACAAGCTCTAGGGTGCCCAAAAACCCAAGAGTAATAAGCTTCTCAAACTTCACTTCCACGTATCACCATGGAGAACTCAAACCGATGCACCAAATGCAATGGCAAGGGAACACGGAGTGCCCAAGTCCTTCTCTCCCAAATCCCACCAAAGCAACTAATGCTTGGGAGGAAAATGAGAGGAAGAACAAAAGAAGAACACAAAGAACTCCAAGATCTAGATCCAAGGGGTTCCCCTCACTTAGAGGAGAAAGTGATTGGTGGAAATGTGGATCTAGATCTCCTCTCTTTTTCCTAAAAACTAGCAATAATCCATGGAGGGATTGAGAGTTAGCAAGCTCAAGAAGGTCAACAATGGGGAAGAACACGAGCTCAAAGGATAAGGTTCAATGGGGAAGAAGACCCCTTTTATAGGTGGGGAAAATCCAACCATTATGCTCACAACCCGCACAGAGCGGTACTACCGCTTCGTCCTCACGGTACTACCGCTTAGGATCATGTACTACTACTGCTATGTACAAAAAAATACTTCTGTACCTACCCCCGCAGGATTTGGGACGAGTTTTTTGGTCCGGAGCGGTACTACCGCTGTAGGAGCCGCGGTAGTACCGCTCTGGAGCGGTAGTAAAAAATTACATCCGCTCCAATTCGCGGTAGTACCGCTGCAGCCTTTTCAGAACACCAAAACTACCATAACTTCTGCATTCGGACTCCGAATTCGACGAAACCAATTTTGTTGGAAAGCTAGAGACAAGGGCTAACACAATCTTGAGAGAAATACCAATAATAAGCAAATGAGAAAAGTCCCAAAAGAAAATGGTGAGAACCCTTCCTCGGAAAAGACCGGTAAAACCTCCAACACCGAAAACATCATAGAAGACGCATGCAAACTCCGTTTTTGATGAACTCAAGCTTGTCATAAAGATGACCATAAGCTCTAAGACTCACAAAGAGAACCAAACAAGAACCAAGAAACATGATGCAAGGATGCAATGGTTTGAGCTCTCGACGAACGATACGATCAAGCTACTCACTTGAGAGCCCCCCTTGATAGTACGGCTATCGATCCTATAACCCGGTCTCCCAACTACCACCATGAGACCGGTAAAATAGAAAACCTATCAAGGGCAAACCTTTGCCTTGCACATGATCCACTTGAGCTAGATGATGACGATCTTGTCCTCCTCAAGATGGACCACATTTCTTGCTTGCTTGGGTCGATGGAGACTAGATGATTGCTCCCCCATACTCCACTATGGGTGAGCCACTCTTCGGCACATCTTCACAAGTCCATTGACACCACAATGGATGGCAAGCTTCAAGCACTTGATCTCTTCGTGATGCTCCACTTGAACTTGCACACGGCAATCTTGATGACGATCACCACTTGATGTCATCCTTTCCATGGGTTGTATGATATCCTCCTCTTGACGCAACCCCATGGACACGTACCTAACCCCACATAGACTCTCACATAGACCATGGGTTAGTACACAAAGTGCAATGGATAATACTTACCATACCATGGGATCACTTGATCCCTCTCGGTACATCTTCTACGCTTTGTGAGTTGATCAACTTGATTCACTCTTGACTTAGTCTTGATCAACCTTGAATCTTTCCAACTCTCTTCATTTGGATGATGTCTTGAAGGTAAACATGAATGATCACACAATCTTCTTCTTCAAGACATGCTTGCAATAAGCTCAACACTCACATGACCAATCTTTGGATAATTCCTTAATAGCACCTTGGTCAACACATAAACTCCTTGAAACCAACACATGGACTTCAAGAAATGCCTATGGACAAATCCTTCAGATATAACTCAATGCAACCATTAGTCCATAGAGAATGTCATCAATTACCAAAACCACACATGGGGGCACCGCATGTCCTTTCAATCTCCCCCATTTTGGTAATTGATGACAATCACTTTCAAGAGAGTTTATATAAGGAATTATGCATCACCATGCAATGCAACAACCAATAATGCATGCGTATGAGATGCAAATGATTAGGAACAAAACAAAAGCACGGAGAAAACTCTGAAGACTTCTCCACAAAACTCTCTGAAACTTCTCCCCCATTGGCATAGATTGCCAAAATGGGCGAAAAGCTAAGAAGACCATCCTCCAAAAGTTGTGTATTTCTCAACAAGAGAGTGGAATGCCATACACATATCCAAAGGTAATACTTGGAGGAAGACCAACTATATTGAGGCACCAAGATTGCAAAAGAATGATATGCCACAAAGACATAACAAAGAGAGAAACAAGCAATCAGGCAATCAAAAGATACCAATTGAAGCAAGCAATCAAAAGATATCAACTTAACCAACTAGACCAAAGATCCTACGAGCCACATGAAAAAGATATTATGATATGAGCAGAGGATTGTTCTAAAGAAACTAGAGAAGCTCCCCATGATTTGTGCACATCAAGAATTTTTGTATTTGGATACAAAGTGCATAAAATAGGATCATAGCTCCCCCAAAGTCAACAGAAACTAACAACAAGTGCAAGAGAGCATATAGGAAACTAAGCCTAGCGCTTGCAACAAGCACATGGTTGAGCAACAAGTAAAAGAGGCAACTTGAGAATGGGCTCAACCAAAAAGATGGGTGTTAGTCAAGGCAACGCACTTGAGAAGACTAATGTACGGATGAGCATAAAGCATCAATAAAGTCTTGAAAGAATGAGGCACACGGTGCAAGGCCTATCATTCCCACACACAACTAGCAAATGGGTTCACAAGCTTACTAATAAGCATATAAAGAACCTATGCTTGTGACAACCCGTGGTGAAGATAGAAGATGAAAGCCTCATCAAGACGAGGGATACCAATTAAGATGGCAAGCCTTGTAAAGATAAGAAAGAGGAAAATAATCTTCACCACACAAGAGTGCATCAAGATGCAACGAGATAAGACCCGCACTCAAGACAAAAGCTTTCACGGAGCCACCAAAGAAATAACATAAGAAAGACAAGGTGGACGTGAAAGAAAGGATATCATCTAGAGATGTAATTTCTCTCAGATGTATAAGGTTCTAGGTAGACGAAATCATGATGATATATGTCTACAAAGAAGGATGTACACCCGACATAGTTACAACACGAAGGAATAAGATATCCAAAAGGAAGTCATACATATACCAATAAGATATTTGCTTGGAAGCATAGCACATGGCTAGATTTGGTATTATTGTATAGAAATGAACTCCTACCACACAACTATCAAAGGCATCACAACTAGCAACATGATATCATTGTTGGGATGCTTTGAGGAAGGAAACAAGTATCACAAGAAAGAATGAATTACATGCCATGATACAACCTACACAAGGTTAATGCAAGAAATGTGTGCATGAAGTAGATGATGATACTTGTTACCGAGATACCATTGGAAGGATCTAGTAGATACCAATTGAAGGTAGATGGTGGTTCACTGATGGTCCTAGCTTGACTCCAATAAGCACATGGTGGAAACACCTTCCTTGTGAGTGAGTCCAACATCCAATGCACCTCCAAATGTTCCTAGGAGAACAAGACAAACTAAACGGTACCCAAACTCATTGGGACCAAGAGTTAGAAACACCAATATACATAGGACAAACTCCACATAAATAGGTGCATATAGATATGAAAATGAATTTCATGCACCTCTCATCCAATTTGAGACTTGGTGGAGTTTCCCCTATATATTGGGTCAAAGAAAGAAAGCATGCCAAATAAAATACATGAAGTAAACATGCATGCTCAAAACTTTCAAGAACCAAACCAAATGAAAACGAAATGCAGAGAAAAAGGATACCAAATAGATAAATTATCACTTGGAAGATATCATTAAAGATACATCAAGGAATGAGATATCCATTGATACACACGAAATGAAGGATGTCAAACTCCCAAAAGAGAGAATGGTTCCAAACAAACCAAGCCCTCTACAAAGTTTCATGATGGCACAAAGTACCAAAAAGAAACGGCTTGCCTTCCACAAACACACACTTGATAAGGATCACAAGATGAGCGTTTTAGAGAAAATAGGATAGCTCCCCGACGAGTTGTGCATTACATAGGATTTGCATTTGAATACAAAATGCACAAGGTGGGATCACCACTTTCACTATATCTAGAAAACACTAGACAAGAACAAGAAATAAACAAGATCCACAAGTGGTAGGTAAGACAAAGGTAGTTGACACAAACTTGGCAAGAGGAAAGGCAAATAAAAACAAAAGCCAATGTAAAGATGATCAATAAATTCTACCACACATAAGTGACTACCAATTGTCAAAAGACAAAAAGTATATGGAAATAATTCCCGGTGGTAGATAACAAGGATATCCAACATCATCTTCACAACAAACACAAGCAAATTGCAACTTGTAGAGCTATCATGCCACCTAGGAACAAGATAATTTACAATATCAATTCTAGGTGACAATATCTCAAATGTACACATTTTCTAGGCTAGTAATACACACATAGCATATTACTCCCCCATAATGTGATACCAAATAAAGATAGACAAGAGGCAATTAAAAGGATCCAACAAGAGATAATTAATGGAAAATTTAGAATTTGAATTTCTCATGAGAGATATACCACCTAGAGACTAGATAATCTTGAAATATCAATACTAGATGTTATTACTCATGTACACACATTTATAGGATTGTGAGGTGCACAAAGCACATCACTCCCCCATAATGGGATATTCCATTAATATCTCACAAGAGCCAACTAAGAAATAAACAAGATGCAAAAAGGCTCAACACACAACACACATGTACATGATGTGCAAACCAACATGCACATACTTGATTTCTCAAGATAAGCAATTTTGAAGCACAACATATACAAGCACATGGAAGATACAAAACCACAACATGCTAAGGGACAAGTAACTTTTAATGTAAGCAATTTAAGCACGAGTTACCGCAAGGAGGAACATTGGATATATGATAGAAAGATAATCCGAATGACTTGGCTTGACACAATATGAATGATGAGGACCCCTTAAATCTTCATAATGTAGCCAAGTCTCCAATGACCTCCAACAACACCTATTGATCAAGTTTGAGCTAGTTGGTCCCCAACCAAGTTGGGTCCTAAGAGGTTAGTCACAATAGGCTTGGCCACCCAAATGGTTCTTTTCTTGACACCACTTTGAGTACCAACAAACTTGGCAAACACATTGCCAACCTTATCCTTCCCAAGAGAATAGACATCATCAATAATAATTGGGTTGGATAAGTTACAACTAGTGCATGAAGAAGCGACGTGGCCTTTCTCACGACATAAGTAGAAACGTCTACTCTTCACTTTCTTCTCAATTGATTTCTCAACAAGAGAAGCATTAACTTGAGTCTTCTTGGGAAGTGGCCTCTCTTCAACTTGAGGTTGAGCATGAGATTGAACTTGTGCCCTCTTCCCTTGTTGCTTGACACTAATGGCCTTCTTCTTCAATGGGCAAGATCTAACATGATGCCCTTCTACTTTGCACTTGAAGCAAACAATCTTGGCCGATTTCTTGACTTGTTCTTGGCCCTTCTTTTTGTTCATCTTGGACTTCTTCTTCTTATTGGAGTTGAATCCAAGTCCACCTTTGTCATTGGGGGATTTTTGATCACTCAAGATATTGTTGAGTGTGGATTTCCCTTCATGACTCTTTTCCAAGTCTTTCTTCAAAGAAGTGACTTGGGCCTTGAGCTCTTTGATTTCCTCTACATGGTTAGTCTCAATACAAGTACTAGAGGAAGTATAAGCTTCATTGTTAGAGCAACAAGGCAAGAAAAGCAATTCATCACAAGATGTACCAACATTGTGAGTAGATGAATTACAAGGACTAGCACATATCAATATAGCATTTTGACTAGAAGTAGTGCTAGTATCCACATGAGGCTCACTAGATGTTACCTTAGCAAGCATGGCCTCATGAGCTATCTTTAGCACATTGTGGGATACTAGAAGATCATCATGAGAGCTTGTGAGCCTTACATGATTTTCTTCCAACATCCCATAATTGCTAGATAGCAACTCAAGTTGAGCCCTTAGCTCAACATTCTCCTTCAATATGGATGCTTCACAAGAGATAGAGTTAGTAGCACAAGCATCATCATTAGCAACAAGAGGAGAAGACAACTTGGCAGGCTCTTTTGAATATGAATCTTTATGTTGAGCATGAGACTCGGTGAGTTTGATGAACTCACTCTTAATGACCCTTGAGCCATTTTCGAGGTGCTCAAAGTCCTCAAGGAGTTTAGCATGCACAACTTCAAGCTCCTCATTTTTAGTTTCAAAATCATTGGCCACGTCAAGAGCTCTATCACGAGATTCCCTCACTCTAGATAATTCTAGAGCAAAAGTCTCCTCAAGAGATTCCTTGGTGGTTTGTTCAAGTTCAAGAGCTTGAGAGAGTCCGCAATCTCATTAGCGTAATCACGCCATGACCTTCCATTTGATCAATGGTGACCTCATGCTCCTCAAGACGAGATTCCAACTCATTAATATATTTCTTGCCCTCAATAGCAATAGACATGATTTCCATGAAGTTGGAACGAGCAATTTTATTCTTAAGAAGAGATTTAAAATCATTTCCCCTTAATTTTAAGGAGGCAACATCATCACTCTCTTCATCATAATCAACATCATCATCACTCTTGCCATCATCAATATCATCACAAGATATATTGGGATTCAAAGTGGGAGATACCTTTGAAGCCTTGGCCATAAGGCAAAATGCAGTAGATGATGATATAGGATCCCTTGAAGCACCATTCAAGACCACATCTTGTTCGATGGAGTGTTGGGTTTCATCTACATTGTTAGCACAACAACTCGAGGAAATACATGCATTTTTATCATGGCAACAAGATATAGAAAGCATATCATCATGAGATTTAGTCAAGCAATTTCTACATGATATGCAAGGACTATCAACACAAGCAAGTTAAACATTTGGAGTGCTCGAAGTGCTAAGGCCCAAAGACGGAGCATTGCAATAATATAGTGATGAAGAATCATCCACAAAAATCACACTATCATCATTGCAATGACCGACACTACTCACCATATCATTACGTTGTGGCAAACCACATGTAGGTGAAGTAGAAGAAGTTGAGAAGACTATACGGCCGGAGGTGGAGGGAGAACAATCATCCCTACAAATCTCGGACACGCCATATTTATCTTGAAGCTTTGTCCACAACTCATGAGCATCCCGGAACGGCATGAGTTGAAATATAACTACATTGCTCAAAACATCGAAAAGCACATTAGAAGCTTGAGCATTGAGATAAGAGTTTTTCTCATCCTCTAAAGATAATCTTTGGGGATCCTTTGGAGGAGAAAAACTCATATCTACAATTCGCTCTAAATTTGGGTCCATGACCCTAAAGAGATTAAGCATGCGAATTACCCAAACATCAAAATTTGTGCCATCGAAACTAAGAGTGTCAGAGAATCCAAATCCCCTAGTCGACATCTTTACTCTCTAGGCGGTTAAGCCTAACAAAGAGAGACGAGGCTCTGATACCAATTGAAAGATCGTGGATGTCGCCTAGAGGGGGGGGGGGGTGAATATGCGCTTTAAAATAATTACTGTTTAGGCTTGAACAAATGCGGAAAAAACCTAGCGGTTAATTTGTCAAGCACAAAACCTAAAACAACTAGGCTCACCTATGCACACCAACAACTTATGCTAAGCAAGATAATCAACTATGTGATAGCAAGATATATGACAAAGAACAATATGGCTATCACAAAGTAAAGTGCATAAGTAAAGGGCTCGGGTAAGAGATAACCGAGGCACGCGGAGACGACGATGTATCCCGTTGTTCACACCCTTGCGGATGCTAATCTCCGCTTGGAGCGGTGTGGAGGCACAATGCTCCCAAGAAGCCACTAGGGCCACAGTAATCTCCTCACGCCCTCGCACAATGCAAGATGCCGTGATTCCACTAAGGGACCCTTGAGGGCGGTCACCAACCCGCTCAAATGGCAACCCTTGGGGCGGTCACCAACCCGTACACTTTGGCAACCCTTGGGGTGGTCACGGTACCGCCAAATTGCTCGGCGATTTCCACAACCTAATTGAGACCCGACGCTTGCCGGAGCTTTACACCACAATGATTGAGCTCGAACACCATCAACCGCCTAGGGCGCCAAGGCACCTAAGAGGAACAAGCTCTAGGGTGCCCAAAACCCAAGAGTAATAAGCTTCTCAAACTTCACTTCCACGTATCACCGTGGAGAACTCAAACCGATGCACCAAATGCAATGGCAAGGGAACACGGAGTGCCCAAGTCCTTCTCTCCCAAATCCCACCAAAGCAACTAATGCTTGGGAGGAAAATGAGAGGAAGAACGAAAGAAGAACACAAAGAAATCCAAGATCTAGATCCAAGGGGTTCCCCTCACTTAGAGGAGAAAGTGATTGGTGGAAATGTGGATCTAGATCTCCTCTCCTTTTCCTCAAAAACTAGCAATAATCCATGGAGGGATTGAGAGTTAGCAAGCTCAAGAAGGTCAACAATGGGGAAGAACACGAGCTCAAAGGATAAGGTTCAATGGGGAAGAAGACCCCCTTTTATAGGTGGGGGAAAATCCAACCGTTATGCTCACAACCCGCACAGAGCGGTACTACCGCTCGTCCTCACGGTACTACCGCTAGGGATCGCGGTACTACTGCTTGCGGTACAAAAAAAATACTTCCGTACCTACCTCCATGCAGGACTTGGGACGAGTTTTTGGTCCGGGCGGTACTACATGTAGAGTCATGATAGTACCGCTCTGAGCGGTAGTAAAAAAATACATCCGCTCCAATTCGCGGTAGTACCGCTGCAGCCTTTTCAGAACACCAAAACTACCATAACTTCTGCATTCGGACTCCGAATTCGACAAAACCAAGTTTGTTGGAAAGCTAGAGACAAGGGCTAACACAATCTTGAGAGAAATACCAATAATAAGCAAATGAGAAAAGGCTCAAAACAAAATGGTGAGAACCCTTCCTCGGAAAATACCGGTAAAACCTCCAACACCGAAAACATCATAGAAGACGCATGCAAACTCCGTTTTCGATGAACTCAAGCTTGTAATAAAGATGACCATAAGCTCTAAGACTCACAATGAGAACCAAACAAGAACCAAGAAACATGATGCAAGGATGCAATGGTTTGAGCTCTCGACGAACGATACGATCAAGCTCCTCACTTAAGAGCCCCCCTTGATAGTACGGCTATCGATCCTATAACCCGGTCTCCCAACTACTACCATGAGACCGGTAAACTAGAAAACCTATCAAGGGCAAAGCTTTGCCTTGCACATGATCCACTTGAGCTAGATGATGACGATCTTGTCCTCCTCAAGATGGACCACATTCCTTGATTGCGTTGGGTCGATGGAGACTAGATGATTGCTCCCCCATACTCCACTATGGGTGAGCCACTCTTCAGCACATCTTCACAAGTCCATTGACACCACAATGGATGGCAAGCTTCAAGCACTTGATCTCTTCGTGATGCTCCACTTGAACTTGCACACGGCAATCTTGATGACGATCACCACTTGATGTCATCCTTTCCATGGGTTGTATGATATCTTCCTCTTGACGCAACCCCATGGACACGTACCTAACCCCACATAGACTCTCACATAGACCATGGGTTAGTACACAAAGTGCAATGGATAATTCTTACCTTACCATGGGATCACTTGATCCCTCTCGGTACATCTTCTACGCTTTGTGAGTTGATCAACTTGATTCACTCTTGACTTAGTCTTGATCAACCTTGAATCTTTCCAACTCTCTTCGTTTGGATGATGTCTTCAAGGTAAACATGAATGATCACACAATCTTCTTCTTCAAGACATGCTTGCAATAAGCTCAACACTCACATGACCAATCTTTGGATAATTCCTTAATAGCACCTTGGTCAACACATAAACTCCTTGAAACCAACACATGGACTTCAAGAAATGCATATGGACAAATCCTTCAGATATATCTCAATGCAACCATTAGTCCATAGAGAATGTCATCAATTACCAAAACCACACATGGGGGCACCGCATGTCCTTTCAGCTGGGAATGTCTTCTCTCTTGGAACCTATCTTTGCCAAATCATCGGCTGCTTGATTTTTCAGCCGAGGTATATGATGGAGCTCTAACCCCTCAAACTTCTTTTCCAACTTCCTCACCGCATTGCAGTAACCAGTCATAGCTGGGCTTCTGACGTCCCACTCCTTCATCAGTTGATTGACCACCAAATCTGAATCACCGTAGACCATGAGGCCTCGGACGCCGAGTGAAATGGCCATACGCAACCCATATAAGAGTGCTTCATATTCTGCTTCGTTATTGGAGGAATCAAAGTGAATCTGGAGAACATATCTGAGTTTGTCCCCTCGGGGGGATACCAATACCACCCCAGCACCAGAACCATTCAGCATCTTGGAGCCATCAAGGAACATGGTCCAGTGCTCCGAGTGGACTTGAGTCGGCAATTGCTGCTCGATCCACTCGGCGAGGAAATCTGCTATTTCTTGGGACTTGATAGCTTTCTTTGCTTCAAACTTGATATCCAGGGGAAGGAGTTCAATCGCCCACTTTGCCACTCGACCAGCTGCATCTCTGTTGTTCAGAATCTCTAATAATGGAGCGTCGCTGACGACTGTAATGGAGTGGTCAGAGAAATAGTGTGCAACCTTTTTCGTGGTCATATAAATCTCATCAACAAGTTTCTGATAATGTGGATATCTTTGCTTTGATGGAGTCAGGACTTAAGAAACATAATATACTGGGCGCTGAACTTTATAGGCTTTCCCTTCTCTTCCCGCTCGACCGTAAGTACTGTACTAACGACTTGTCCAGTGGCTACAATGTAAAGCAGTAAATGCTCTTTGCTAATTGGGGCAGCAAGCACCGGATGGGTGGAAAGCAGGGCTTTAAGCTTTGCAAATGCTGCATCAATTTCAGGAGTCCACTCGAACTTATCTGACTTCTTCATCAGTCGGTAAAGAGGCAGTGCCTTTTCACCGAGGCGAGAAATGAATCGACTTAAAGCAACCAGTAAGCTTCTAAACATCATGCACACGCACAGGGCGTTTCATCCGGAGTATGGCACCCACTTTCTCTGGGTTAGCGTCGATCCCTCGTTCGGAAACGAGAAAACTGAGTAATTTTCCGCCCGGAACTCCGAATGTGCACTTTGATGGATTAAGCTTGATGTCATACCTTCTGAGGTTGGCAAAAGTTTTAGCAAGGTCAGCCAGTAGGTCGGAACCTTTACGTGACTTGACCACAATGACATCCATATATGCTTCCACATTCCGACTGATTTGAGTGAGTAAATACTTCTGAATCATCCTCATGAATGTGGCTCCAGCGTTCTTCAAGCCGAATGACATGTTGACATAACAGAAGCACCCAAGTGGGGTGATGAAAGCTGTTTTTATCTCATCGGGTCCATACAGTAGGATCTGATGATACCCGGAATAAGCGTCCAAAAAGGACAAGCGCTCACACCCCGTAGTCGAGTCGACTATTTGGTCGATGCGAGGGAGAGGAAAGTGATCTTTCGGGCAGGCCCGATTGATATGCTTGAGGTCAATGCACATGCGAAGTGAGTCGTCCTTCTTGGGGACCATGAAAACATTAGCTAGCCACTCGGAGTGGAAAATCTCTCGGATAAACTCAGCTGCTAGGAGCCGAGCCACTTCTTCACCGACTGCTTTTCTCTTCTGTAAGGCGGACCGTCGAAGATGTTCTTTGACTGGTTTCACTTTCGGGTCGACTCGCAAACAGTGCTCAGCCAGCCCCCTGGGAACACCCGGCATGTCAGAAGGTTTTCATGCAAGGATGTCCCAGTTCTCACAGAGGAACTGGATGAGCGCTTCTTCCTATTTGGAGTCGAGTGTTGTCGAAATGTGAGTCGGAGCAGCATTGGGATCGGTCGGGTGAATATGAATCGGCCTCGTTTCACCGGATGACTGAAATGCTGAATCCGTGGCAGGCTTCTTAGCTCGTAACAAATCACTCGGGTCTGCATTTTTTTGATACTCCTGCAATTCCACAACTGCCATTTGTGCATCGGCGATCTTTGAGCCCTTCTGGAAGCACTCTTCTGCCTTCTTCCGATTGCCAGTGATAGTGATCACTCCTTTAGGACCAGGCATCTTTAATTTGAGGTACACGTAACATGGTCGAGCCATAAAACGTGCATAAGCCGGCCTGCCCAGAATAGCATGATAAGCACTCTGGAAATCCACGACTTCAAACGTCAACTTTTCTTTGCGGTAATTCTTGGAATCACCGAAAACCACATCAAGGGCGATCTGGCCGAGTGACTCAGCCTTCTTGCCAGGAATAACTCCATGGAAACTCATATTGCTTCACTGAGTCTGGACATCGGAATGCCCATTCCTTTCAAGGTTTCTACATACAGTATATTCAGGCCACTGCCACCATCCATCAGGACCTTAGTCAACCGAGTGCCTTCGACGACTGGGTCGACTACCAATGCTTTCCTCCCAGGGGTGGCTATGTGTGTCGGGTGATCAGACTGGTCGAATGTAATGGCAGTCTGAGACCACTTCAAATAACTGGGTGTCGCCGGAGCGACCATGTTCACTTCTCTGTTGATGACTTTCAGTCGACTCTTGCTCTCAACATCAGCAAAAATCACCAGAGTGGAATTGACATGGGGGTAACCGTCATCGTCCTCTTCCTTATCCTCAACTTTGTCCGACTCTTTCTCCTTTTCCTTGGGTTGTTTCTCTCGGAACTGCTGGATCAGGAGCCGACACTATCGAGTGGTACGCTTAGGATAGATGGAATTACCCTCTTCATCTTTTTTGGTGTGAATGTGGCACCGAAAATCCAGCACATCGTTCCCATCTTGATCTTTCACTTTCTTGGGGTTCCATGGCCCTTTGGGCTTCCCTTTGAATTTTCCTTGAGACACGGCTAAGGCTTCTCCAGGAGCAGCTCGCTCGGCTTTGCGCTTATGCTTCCGACTAGAGTTCCCTCCTCCGGCTTCGTGGGCGACTGTTTTGTGCTTGCCACTCCGGAGTCGATCCTCCTCTTCACCATTGGCATACTTGGTGGCAATTTCCATCATACGACTCAGAGACATATCTCCGGTCCGACCGAACTTCAGATTCAACTGTCGATACTTGACACCTTCCTTGAAGGCACAAACTGCTTGGTGATCTGACACATTTTCCACCGTGTGGTGTAACGTGATCCACCTCTGGATATAATCCCTCAAAGTTTCATTCGGCTTCTGCACGCAAGATTGCAACTCTGTTAACCCTGTTGGTCGCTTGCATGTACCTTCAAAGGTCCTAACAAACACTCGGGCGAGTTCTTCCTAGCTGTATATGCTGCCAGGCGCCAATTGATTCTACCATGCCCTGGCCGAGCCCTCCAGCATCAGGGGAAGGTGCTTGATGGCCACTTCGTCATTGCCGCCACCAATCTGAACGGCCACTCGGTAGTCCTCAAGCCAAGTGTCAGGCTTGGACTCGCTGGTGAACTTGCTGACTCCAGTCGCCAACCTGAAGTTGGGAGGAATCACCGCGGCCCTGATGGCCCTGCTGAAGCACTCTGGACCTGAGACATGCACTGTGCTGCAAGTCAGATAATCTCTATCGTGACCTCCTCTGTGAGCTCTGTTTCTGTCGACCAGACCCTGAACGAGAATAGATCTCGCATCAAAGCTCGGTTCCCTGGGGTCGACTGGAATCCTTCGCCCACCACTGTGAGGGCGTCTGTCATCGTGCTGCCGAGGCACGTATGACCCACTCCTTGGGGGTGGTGTGGGCACTCGACGATGATCATCGTGATCGAGTTAGTGATCATACTGTTCACGGTTCCTGTACTGATCTTGCCGGTCTCCACGTCCCTCATGCCTCGGGGGCGATCTTGGGCTGTGAGCCGACTGGACTGTGTCTGCAACCACGGATCTGCTATGGATCCTATTCCATGACTGAGATACTGCCGTGTTCTGCTCTCCTGCTACCTGGAGAAGAGCCCGGATCTGCATCAAACCTCTACCAGCTTTTGACTGGGAAGGCTGAATCAACTCCGCTATTCGGGTTGCAGCTGTGAGATTCTGAATCGGAGTTCGGTATACCTGAGCTGGAGGCCGAAAAAGCTGTCATCGACTGGATTCAGGAATCCGTTGCCGAGCACGCTCGTCGAGTGCGTGCTGGAGATTCTCGATCGAGTCGCTCAGCTGTTGGCGGTAGCGCCTCCTCCAAGGCCTGGGCCACGGGGATTTCTCCAACGATAGGAGTGTGTAGCGCATCCATATTGCGGCGGCGGAGCTCTTCCCTCTGCTGCGACGAAAGAGGCTCGGGGCGGTATTGATCGTGAACACGCGACGGATCGCCGCCTCCACCGCCACCGTCACCGCGGGTGAAGCCAGGAGGACTGCATGGTCCATTGACCATCAAGACTTCCACCGCGGGGTCACTGCTGTCGCACTCGGATGCAGTCTTGATGGAGCCAGTCGACATGTCGAACAGGCCGTAGAGAGTTTCGTCGGGCTCGATTGCCGCGACTTGCGGGGTGGCCGACTGGCGAGCCACCGCGTGCCTCACCCACCGCTGGAGCCTCGACCGACCAGAACGCTTGCGCCGGCGGGTAGCAGGGAGTGAAGATGCCACAGGAGCCGACCGATACTGAGTCGACGGCTGCCGCAGGAGGACGCCGCGGACACATGCACGGAAGTGCGTTGCCCCGCGGACGGGGAGCACCTCGACGTCGAGTGGAGCCTCTTGGAGCCAAGCGGAGTCGTCGGCGACGAACACGAGCGCGCAGAGATGGATCTCGCGGCCCTCGGCCAATCCTCCACCTGAAACCATGCTGATGGGGATCAGAAAAATAGCAACTTCTCCAACAAGTCGCTAAGACACCTGCCCCAAGGTGGGAGCCAACTGTCGTGGTTCTAAGTCTGATAGTAGAATATGGGGATAGGAATGTAGAGGCAAGATCCTAGCTATGGTGAAGTTGTACAGGCGAGTTTTACGAGTTCAGGCCCTTCTCGGAGGAAGTAACAGCAGAAGGAAATATGCCCTAGAGGAAATAATAAAGTTATTATTTATTTCCTCATATCATGATAAATGTTTATTATTCATGCTATAATTGTATTAACGGGAAACATGATACATGTGTGAATACATAAACAAACTTAATGTCACTAGTATGCCTCTACTTGACTAGCTCATTAATCAAAGATGGTTATGTTTCCTAACCATAGACATGTGTTGTCATTTGATTAACGTGATCACATCATTAGGAGAATGATGTGATTGACTTGACCCATTTCGTTAGCTTAACACTTGATCGTTTAGTATGTTGCTATTGCTTTCTTCATGACTTATACAAGTTCCTATAACTATGAGATTATGCAACTCCCGTTTGCCGGAGGAACACTTTGTGTGCTACCAAACGTCACAACGTAATCGGGTGATTATAAAGGAGCTCTACAGTGTCACCAAAGGTACATGTTGAGTTGGCGATTTCGAGATTAGGTTTTGTCACTCCGATTGTCGGAGAGGTATCTCTGGGCCCTCTTGGTAATGCACATCACTATAAGCCTTGCAAGCAATGTAGCTAATGAGTTAGTTACGGAATGATGCATTACGTAACGAGTAAAGAGACTTTCCGATAACAAGATTGAACTTGGTATTGGATACCGACGATCAAATCTCGGGCAAGTAACATACCGATGACAAAGGGAACAACGTATGTTGTTATGCGGTTTGACCGATAAAGATCTTCATATAATATGTAGGAGCCAATATGACCATCCAGGTTCCGCTATTGGTTATTGACGGGAAACAGTTCTAGGTCATGTCTACATAGTTCTCGAACCCGTAGGGTCCGCACGCTTAAGGTTTCGATGAAAGTTATATTATGAGTTTATGAGTTTTGATGTACCGAAGTTTGTTCGGAGTCCCGTATGAGATTACAGACATGACGAGGAGCCTCGAAATGGTCGAGAAATGAAGATTGATATATTGGAAGCCTATGTTTGGATATCGAAAGTGTTCCGGGTGAAATCGAGATTTTACCGGAGTACCGGGAGATTACCGGAACCCCCCAGGAGGCTTAATGGGCCTACATGGGCCCTAGTGGAGAGGAAGAGAGGAGGTAAGGGCTGGCCGCGCCCCCTCCACCCCTAGACCGAATAGGACAAGGAGAGGGGGCGGCGCCCCCCTTTCCTTCCTCTCTCCCTCCTCCTTCCCCCTTCTCCTACTCCAACTAGGAAAGAAGGGAGTCCTACTCCCGTGGAAGTAGGACCCCCCTAGCGCCCCTCCTTGGCGGCCGCCTCCCCTTGGCTCCTTTATATCTGGGGGCAGGGGGGCACCTCTAGACACAACAATTGATCTCTTGATCTCTTAGCCGTGTGCGGTGCCCCCCTCCACCATATTCCTCGATAATATTGTAGCGGTGCTTAGGCGAAGCCCTGCGACGGTAGAACATCAAGATCGTCACTACGCCATCGTGCTAACGGAACTCTTCCCCGACATTCTGCTGGATCGGAGTCCGGGGATCGTGATCGAGCTGAACGTGTGCTAGAACTCGGAGGTGCCGTAGTTTCGGTGCTTGATTGGTCGGGCCGTGAAGATGTACGACTACATCAACCGCGTTGTTCTAATGCTTCCACTTTCGGTCTACGAAGGTATGTGGACAACATTCTTCCCTCTTGTTGCTATGCATCACTATGATCTTGCGTGTGCGTAGGATTTTTTTTTTTTGAAATTACTACGTTCCCCAACAGTGGCATCCGAGCCTGGTTTTATGCGTAGATGTTATATGCATGAGTAGAACACAAGTGAGTTGTGGGCGATACAAGTCATACTGCTTACCAGCATGTCATACTTTGGTTCGGCGGTATTGTTGGATGAAGCGGCCCGGACCGACATTACGCGTACGCTTACGCGAGACCGGTTCTCCGGACGTGCTTTGCACAGAGGTGGCTAGCGGGTGTCAGTTTCTCCAACTTTAGTTGAACCGAGTGTGGCTACGCCCGGTCCTTGCGAAGGTTAAAACAACACCAACTTGACAAACTATCGTTGTGGTTTTGATGCGTAGGTAAGAACGGTTCTTGCTAAGCCCGTAGCAGCCACGTAAAACTTGCAACAACAAAGTAGAGGACGCCTAGCTTGTTTTTGCAGGGCATGTTGTGATGTGATATGGTCAAGACGTGATGCTATATTTTATTGTATGAGATGATCATGTTTTGTAACCGAGTTATCGACAACTGGCAGGAGCCATATGGTTGTCGCTTTATTGTATGCAATGCAATCGCCATGTAATGCTTTACTTTATCACTAAGCGGTAGCGATAGTCGTAGAGGCATAAGATTGGCGAGACGACAATGATGCTACGATGGAGATCAAGGTGTCGCGCCGGTAACGATGGTGATCACGACGGTGCTTCGGAGATGGAGATCACAAGCACAAGATGATGATGGCCATATCATATCACTTATATTGATTGCATGTGATGTTTATCCTTTATGCATCTTATTTTGCTTTGATTGATGGTAGCATTTTAAGATGATCTCTCACTAAATTATCAAGAAGTGTTCTCCCTGAATATGCACCGTTGAGAAAGTTCTTCGTGCTGAGACACCACGTGATGATCGGGTGTGATAGGCTCTACGTTCAAATACAACGGGTGCAAAACAGTTGCACACACGGAATACTCAGGTTAAACTTGACGAGCCTAGCATATACAGATATGGCCTCGGAACACGGAGACCGAAAGGTCGAACGTGAATCATATAGTAGATATGATCAACATAGTGATGTTCACCATTGAAACTACTCCATCTCACGTGATGATCGGACATGGTTTAGTTGATTTGGATCACGTGATCACTTAGATGACTAGAGAGATATCTGTCTAAGTGGGAGTTCTTAAGTAATATGATTAATTGAACTTAAATTTATCATGAACTTAGTACCTGATAGTATTTTTCTTGTCTATGTTTGTTGTAGATAGATGGCTCGTGCTGTTGTTCCGTAACCTGAGGATTATCCTCATTGCTGCACAGAAGAATTACGTCCTGGAAGCACCGCTGGGTGCCAGGCCTGCTGCAGATGCAACTGGCGACATTAAGAACGTCTGGCAGAGCAAAGCTGATGACTACTCGATAGTTTAGTGTGCCATGCTTTACGGCTTGGAACCGGGTCTTCAACGACGTTTTGAACGTCATGGAGCATATGAGATGTTTCAGGAGTTGAAGTTAATATTTCAAGCAAATGCCCGGATTGAGAGATATGAAGTCTCCAATAAGTTCTATAGCTGTAAGATGGAGGAGAATAGTTCTGTCAGTGAACATATACTCAAAATGTCTGGGTATAATAATCACTTGATTCAACTGGGAGTTAATCTTCCGATGATGTGTCATTGATGTAATTCTTCAATCACGCCACCAAGCTACAAGAGCTTCCCGATGAACTATAATATGCAAGGGATGGACAAGACTATTCCCGAGCTCTTCGCAATGCTAAAAGCCGCGGAGGTAGAAATCAAGAACGAGCATCAAGTGTTGATGGTCAATAAGACCACCAGTTTCAAGAAGAAGGGCAAAGGGAAGAAGAAGGGGAACTTCATGAAGAACAGCAAGCAAGTTGCTGATCAAGAGAAGAAACCCAAATCTGGACCTAAGCCTCAGACTGAGTGCTTCTCGCAAGCGATCGACACTGGAAGCGGAACTGCCCCAAGTATTTGGCGGATAAGAAGGATGGCAAGGTGAACAAAGGTATATGTGATATACATGTTATTGATGTGTACCTTACTAATGCTCGCATAGCACTGGTATTTGATACTGGTTCTTGCTAATATTTGCAACTCAAACAGGACTACTGATTAGCGAAGATTGGCTAAGGAGGAGGTGACGATGCGCGTGGGAAATGGTTCCAAAGTCGATGTGATCGCGGTCGGCACGCTACCTCTACATCTACCATCGGGATTAGTTTTAGACCTAAATAATTGTTATTTGGTGCCAGCGTTAAGCATGAACATTATATCTGGATCTTGTTTGATGCGAGACGGTTATTCATTTAAATCAGAGAATAATGGTTGTTCTATTTATATGAGTAATATCTTTTATGGTCATGCACCCTTAAAGAGTGGTCTATTTTTATTAAATCTCGATAGTAGTGATACACATATTCATAATGTTGAAGCCAAAAGATGTAGAGTTGATAATGATAGTGCAACTTATTTGTGGCACTGCCGATTGGGTCATATTGTTGTAAAGCGCATGAAGAAACTCCATACTGATGGACTTCTGGAATCACTTGATTATGAATCACTTGGTACTTGCGAACCGTGCCTCATGGGCAAGATGACTAAAACGCCGTTCTCCGAAACTATGGAGCGAGCAACTGATTTGTTGGAAATCATACATGCGGATGTATGTGGTCCAATGAATATTGAGGCTCGCGGCGGGTATCGTTATTTTCTCACCTTCACAGATGATTTGAGAAGATATGGGTATATCTACTTGATGAAACACAAGTCTAAAACATTTGAAAAGTTCAAAGAATTTCAGAGTGAAGTGGAAAATCATCGTAACAAGAAAATAAAATTTCTACGATCTGATCGTGGAGGAGAATATTTGAGTTACGAGTTTGGTTTACATTTGAAGCAATGCGGAATAGTTTCACAACTCACGCCACCCGGAACACCACAACGACATGGTGTGTCCGAACGTCGTAATCATACTTTACTAGATATGGTGCGATTTATGATGTCTCTTACTGATTTACCACTATCATTTTGGGGTTATGCTTTAGAGACGGCCGCATTCACATTAAATAGGGCACCATCAAAATCCGTTGAGACAACGCGTTATGAACTGTGGTTTGGCAAGAAACCAAAGTTGTCGTTTCTTAAAGTTTGGGGCTGCGATGCTTATGTGAAGAAACTTCAGCCAGATAAGCTCGAACCCAAATCGGAGAAATGTGTCTTCATAAGATACCCAAAAGAGACTATTGGGTACACCTTCTATCACAGATCTGAGGGCAAGATTTTTGTTGCTAAATTCGGATCCTTTCTAGAGAAGGAGTTTCTCTCGAAAGAAGTGAGTGGGAGGAAAGTAGAACTTGATGAGGTAACTGTACCTGCTCCCTTATTGGAAGGTATTTCATCACAAGAACCGGTTCGTGTGACAACTACACCAATCAGTGAGTAAGCTAATGATATTGATCGTGAAACTTCAGATCAAGTTACTACCGAACCTCATAGGTCTACCAGAGTAAGATCCACACCAGAGTGGTACGGTAATCCTATTCTGGAAGTCATGTTACTTGACCATGGCGAACCTATGAACTATGAGGAAGCGATGATGAGCCCAGATTCCGCAAAATGGCTTGAGGCCATGAAATCTGAGATGGGATCCATGTATGAGAACAAAGTATGGACTTTGGTTGACTTGCCCGATGATCAAGCCATCGAGAATAAATGGATCTTCAAGAAGAAGACTGACGCTGATGGTAATATAACTGTCTACAAAGCTCGACTTGTTGGGAAAGGTTTTCGACAAGTTCAAGGGGTTGACTATGATGAGACTTTGTCACCCGTAACGATGCTTAAGTCTGTCCGAATCATGTTAGCAATTGCCGCATTTTATGATTATGAAATTTGGCAAATGGATGTCAAACCTGAATGGATTTCTGGAAGAAGAGTTGTATATGATGCAACCGGAAGGTTTTCTCGATCCAAAAGGTGCTAACAAAGTGTGCAAGCTCCAGCGATCCATTTATGGAATGGTGCAAGCATCTCGGAGTTGGAATAAACGCTTTGATAGTGTGATCAAAGCATATGGTTTTATACAGACTTTTGGAGAAGCCTGTATTTACAAGAAAGTGAGTGGGAGCTCTATAGAATTTCTAATATTATATGTAGATGACATATTGTTAATTGGAAATGATATAGAATTTCTGGATAGCATAAAGGGACACTTGAATAAAAGTTTTTCGATGAAAGACCTCGGTGAAGCTTCTTACATATTGGGCATCAAGATCTATAGAGATAGATCAAGACGCTTAATTGGACTTTCACAAAGCACATACCTTGATAAAGTTTTGAAAAAGTTCAAAATGGATCAGGCAAAGAAAGGGTTCTTGCATGTATTACAAGGTGTGAAGTTGAGTCAGACTCAATGCCCGACCACAGCAGAAGATAGAGAGAAAATGAAAGATGTTCCCTATGCTTCAGCCATAGGCTCTATCATGTATGCAATGCTGTGTACCAGACCTGATGTATGCTTAGCAATAAGTTTAGCAGGGAGGTACCAAAGTAATCCAGGAGTGGATCACTGGACAGCGGTCAAGAATATCCTAAAATACCTGAAAAGGACTAAGGATATGTTTCTCGTTTATGGAGGTGACAAAGAGCTAATGTAAATGGTTACGTCGATGCAAGCTTTGGCACTGATCCGGATGATTCTAAATCACAAACCGGATACGTGTTTATATTGAACGGTGGAGCTGTCAGTTGGTACAGTTCTAAACAAAGCGTCGTTGCGGGATCTACATGCGAAGCGGAGTACATAGCTGCTTCGGAAGCAGCAAATGAAGGAGTCTGGATGAAAGAATTCATTTCCGATCTAGGTGTCATACCTAGTGCATCGGGACCAATGAAGATCTTCTGTGACAATGCTGGTGCAATTGCCTTGGCAAAGGAATCCAGATTTCACAAGAGGACCAAGCACATCAAGAGACGCTTCAATTCCATCCGGGACCAAGTCCAGGTGGGAGACATAGAGATTTGCAAGATACATACGGATCTGAATGTTGCAGACCCGTTGACTAAGCATCTTCCACGAGCAAAACATGATCAGCACCAAGACTCCATGGGTGTTAGAATCATTACTGTGTAATCTAGATTATTGACTCTAGTGCAAGTGGGAGACTGAAGGAAATATGCCCTAGAGGCAATAATAAAGTTATTATTTATTTCCTCATATCATGATAAATGTTTATTATTCATGCTATAATTGTATTAACCGGAAACATGATACATGTGTGAATACATAGACAAACTTAATGTCACTAGTATGCCTCTACTTGACTAGCTCATTAATCAAAGATGGTTATGTTTCCTAACCATAGACATGTGTTGGCATTTGATCAACGGGATCACATCATTAGGAGAATGATGTGATTGACTTGACCCATTCCGTTAGCTTAGCACTTGATCGTTTAGTATGTTGCTATTGCTTTCTTCATGACTTATACAAGTTCCTATAACTATGAGATTATGCAACTCCCGTTTGCCGGAGGAACACTTTGTGTGCTACCAAACGTCACAACGTAACTGGGTGATTATAAAGGAGCTCTACAGGTGTCACCAAAGGTACATGTTGAGTTGGCGTATTTCGAGATTAGGTTTTGTCACTCCGATTGTCGGAGAGGTATCTCTGGGCCCTCTCGGTAATGCACATCACTATAAGCCTTGCAAGCAATGTAGCTAATGAGTTAGTTACGGAATGATGCATTATGTAACGAGTAAAGAGACTTTCCGGTAACGAGATTGAACTAGGTATTGGATACCGACGATCAAATCTCGGGCAAGTAACATACCGATGACAAAGGGAACAACGTATGTTGTTATGCGGTTTGACCGATAAAGATCTTCGTAGAATATGTAGGAGCCAATATGAGCATCCAGGTTCCGCTATTGGTTATTGACCAGAAACAGTTCTAGGTCATGTCTACATAGTTCTCGAACCCGTAGGGTCCGCACGCTTAAGGTTTCGATGACAGTTATATTATGAGTTTATGAGTTTTGATGTACCGAAGTTTGTTCGGAGTCCTGGATGAGATTACGGAGATGACGAGGAGTCTCGAAATGGTCGAGACATGAGGATTGATATATTGGAAGCCTATGTTTGGATATCGGAAGTGTTCCGTGTGAAACCGAGATTTTACCGGAGTACCGGGAGGTTACCGGAACCCACCGGGAGGCTTAATGGGCCTACATGGACCCTAGTGGAGAGGAAGAGAGGAGGCAAGGGCTGGCCGCGCCCCCTCCCCCCTAGTCCGAATAGGAGAAGGAGAGAGGGGCGGCGCCCCCTTTCCTTCCTCTCTCCCTCCTCCTTCCCCCTTCTCCTACTCCAACTAGGAAAGAAGGGAGTCCTACTCCCGGTGGAAGTAGGACTCCCCCTTGGCGCGCCCTCCATGGCCGGCCGCCCCCTCCCCCTTGGCTCCTTTATATACGGGGGCAGGGGGGCACCTCTAGACACAACAATTGATCTCTTGATCTCTTAGCCGTGTGCGGTGCCCCCCTCCACCATATTCCTCGATAATATTGTAGCGGTGCTTAGGCGAAGCCCTGCGATGGTAGAACATCAAGATCGTCACCACGCCGTCGTGCTGACGGGACTCTTCCCCGACATTCTACTGGATCGGAGTCCGGGGATCGTCATCGAGCTGAACGTGTGCTAGAACTCGTAGGTGCCGTAGTTTCGGTGCTTGATCGGTCGGGCCGTGAAGACGTACGACTACATCAACCGCGTTGTTCTATCGCTTCCGCTTTCGGTCTACGAGGGTACGTGGAAAACACTCTCCCCTCTCGTTGCTATGCATCACCATGATCTTGCGTGTGCGTAGGAAATTTTTTGAAATTACTATGTTCCCCAACAACAGCCCTACGTCTCGTTGCCCTGAGACGGTCGACTGGATTATATGCATGTGTGTTACAGGGGGTGCAAACCCTTATCACTGAGGAGGGGGTGGCTTATATAGAGTTCACCAGACCCCTCTGGCCCTTAGTTACACAGGGTTTAAAGTACATTAAGACGGGGCGTTACTGGTAATGCTAAGAATAAAGTGATATAATGACCATTAAAGCTACATAATGACCGACCGTTGCAATGTGGAGTGGCTTTAGATCTTCTGGCGGTTGAGTGACAGTATTTATGGTCGAGTGACTTCAAGTCTGTCGAGTGGAACGCTTCATGGTCGATTGAATGATGATTCTTCTCCGAATGCCTCTGGTGGTAAAGTGATGTCCTTGGGGAGGGTATCTAGGTCAGGCCTGTGACCCTACCCTAGGTACATGTCTTCTTCAAATGCCTCCGGCGGTGTACCGGGATATGCAATGAATCAAGAGTGACATGTATGAAAAATTATGAAAGGTGGCTTTGCCACAAATATGATGTCAACTACATGATCACGCAAAGAAATATGACAATGATGGAGCATGTCATAATAAACGGAACGGTGGAAAGTTGCATGGCAATATAACTCAGAATGGCTATGGAAATGCCATGATAGGTAGGTATGGCGGCTGTTTTGAGGAAGATATAAAGAGGTTTATGTGTGATAGAGTGTATCATATCACGGGGTTTGGATGCACCAGAGAAGTTTGTACCAACTCTCAAGGTGAGAAAGAGCAATGCACTGTACCGTAGAGACTAGAAAATTGTGGAAGGGTGAGAGTGCGTATAATCCATGGACTCACATTAGTCATAAATAACTCATATACTTATTGCAAAAGTTTATTAGCCCTCGAAGCAAAGTACTACTATGCATGCCCCTAGAGGGATAGATTGGTAGGAAAAGACCGGCGCTCGTCCCCGACCGCCACTCATAAGGAAAGCAATAAAAGAACACCTTATGCGTCAAATTTGTCACACAATTTTTACCATACGTGCATGCTACGGGACTTGCCAACCTTAACACAAGTATTTCTCAATTTCACAATTAATCAACTAGAACACTCTAATATTACCACCTTTATAATTCAAAACACTTATCAAGTATCAAACTTCTCACGATATTCAATGAACTCAATATGGAAGTTTTTATTATACTCATCTTAGATGCCTATCATATTAGGACTAATTTCACATTTAAAGAAAATTGCCATGCTGTTTAAGACTCTCAAAATAATATAAGTGAAGCATGAGAGATTAATAATTTCTATAAAATAAAGCCACCACCGTGCTCTAAAAGATATAAGTGAAGCACATAGAGTATTCTAAAAATTCCAAATCATGTGTGTCTCTCTCAAAAGGTGTGTACAGCAAGGATGATTGTGGTAAACTAAAAAGCAAAGACTCAAATCATAAGAGACGCTCCAAGCAAAACACATATCATGTGGTGAATAAAAATATAGCCCCAAGTAAAGTTAACGATAGACGAAGACGAAAGAGGGGATGCCTTCCGGGGCATCCCCAATCTTAAGCTTTTGGTTGTACTTGAATTTTACCTTGGGGTGCCTTGGGCATCCCCAAGCTTAGGCTCTTGCCACTCCTTGTTCCATAATCCATCAAATCTTTACCCAAAACTTGAAAACTTCACAACACAAAACTCAACAGAAAATCTCATAAGCTCCGTTAGCGAAATAAAACAAACCACCAATTTAAGGTACGGTATTGAACTCATTATTTATTTATATTGGTGTTAAACCCACTGTATTCCAACTTCTATATGGTTTATAAGATCTTTTACTAGCCATAGATTCATCAAAATAAGCAAACAACACACGAAAAACAGAATCTATCAAAAACAGAACAGTCTGTAGTAATCTGTATCAAATGCAAACTTCTGGAACTCATAAAAATCTACCAAAATAGGATGACCTATATAATGTGTTTATTGATATACTGCAATTGGAATCAGTATTTTATCACGTTCTGGTGATTTTAAACAATTGTTTTCGTGAACAGAAAGTTTCTGGAATTTTCAGCAAGATCAAATAACGATCATCCAAGGAGATCCTATAGGTTTAACTTGGCAAAAACACTAATTAAAATATAAAACAAATATAACCAGAGGCTAGATCAAATATTTATTGCTAAACAGGAACAAAAAGCAAGGAACTAAAATAAAATTGGGTTGCCTCCCAACAAGCGCTATCGTTTAACGCCCCTAGCTAGGCATAAAAGCGGGGATAGATCTAAGTATTGCCATCTTTGGTAGGCAATCCTTAAGTGGCTCTCATAATAGATTCATAAGGTAATTTAATATTATTTCCAGGTAAGTGTTGCATGCCTTTCCTTAACAGAAATTGGAATCTAATAGTACCTTCCTTCATATCAATAATTGCACCAATCGTTCTACGAAAAGGTCTACCAAGAATAATAGGACATGAAGGATTGCAATCTATATCAAGAACAATAAAATCTACGGGCACATAATTCCTATTTGCAACAATAAGAACATCATTAATTCTTCTCATAGGTTTCTTGATAGTGGAATCCGCAAGGTGCAAGTTTAAAGAGCAATCATCAAATTCACTGAAACCTAAAAAATCACACAAAGTTTTTGGAATCGTGGAAACACTAGCACCCAAATCACACAAAGCATAACATTCATGATCTTTAATTTTAATTTTAATTGTAGGTTCCCACTCATCATAAAGTTTTCTAGGGATAGAAACTTCCAACTCAATGTAGCGAACCGACCTCAGACGGTCAAGCCTCTGTGTTGCTGTGCCATCCCTGGATCAGTATGCTGGCACACACAGTACATCAATGTATATATCAAAGTGCAATCACATGTATAAATAACGTAAAATGATATATACCTCATAATACTCAGCGGAAACAATCAAACGGGTGTGGAGTCCCATCAACGCCATCGGCAGGTTGAGTGTAGACCGTAACCCTGTATCGTAACTCTTACTCGTCGAGGAAATATCTGCAACATGATACGTTGCAGCCGTGTAGGTCAGTACATTGAATGTACCGGCAAGATCACAACATGAAGAAATAGATGGTAAAACTATACTATATGCAATATGGCTTTGTGGCTCTGTGTCTAAAGTTTTGTTTGCGTAAAAGCTGGTTTTATTTTCCCTACATCAAAGAATATCAGGTGTCTGTACTATGGAGTTTCTATCATGACATGGTTCCGCCAACCGATGTCTCATAGCCCAAAAATCATCATAAGTTGCCCACAATTAAGTTATCAGTCCGGTGTTGAGAGTTCCGAGATAGATCCAAGTCCAGAGGCTCAAATTGTCCGTAACCGGGGACACGGCTAATCGATTAGGTTTAAACCCTCTGCAGAGGTTTGTACACTTTACCCGCAAGATTCGATCCCTCTTTTTACGTTCTCGCACTTCAGGGTGTTTGAGAACAAGACGACCGAAACATGGTCTTCCGAAGAGTTCCTCTGACCACTGTCCGGTGCTCATCCAATCCTACCGTAGTTCTACATCTGCTAGCACCGTCCCAGCCAGAGTCACAACTAAGGTCAACCAAGCCAGAGCCCATAGTGACTTGCGGTTGCACAGGTAAGCTTCCGGGCATGAAGTATTCTTCCGTCTCTTTGAGTCTGGGTGAAGCTTTCCGCAAGATGTCATGGCGCTTCTCCATGCATCCCGGCCAACCACTGGTTTCTCCAGGGTGCCCGTCAACCATCCTTCACCCAGTAGTGTGTATTGAATTCTTGTCTCGAGTCTTGAAGTCTTGAGGCCTTGAAGATGCAGTCCTTGCAGATTCCATCATGGAGTTGTCGTCATTGACGTAGATCCTCCATTCTCACACCACTCCCGAGCACTCATACCAACCCCGTCTACAATAGCGTAGCATTAAAATAAATAACGTCCCGGGCTTGGTAACAGGGTGATGGGTTCCTACCTCATGCATACTACTCAACTACAAGGATTCAATATCACTACTGGAGGGTTGTTGCAAAGATGCCACTAAATGCAATAAAACATAGGTATGAAAGCATGGTCAAAGTGAACTTGCCTGGTAATACTTGATGAAGATAACAACGCTGTCAGAAAATGACTTGGTAGAACTAATCGTCACTCCGTTGAAAATCTATATAGTCAAACATAGCATTCACATAAGCAAACATCCTAGCAAACAATTTTAGCACTCGAAATAACAATCAAAACAACAAGGAAAATCGATAATAAAACTCAAACAAAATCAAAAGAAACTTCAAATAAATCTACAAAGAAAAACTACTAACGAAGATCTATGACTTTGCTACAAACATCTAATATAGTTTTGCCGTAAGTAAAAACTTAACAACAATTAAAATACTAAACTAATAAATTAACAGAAAATAAAATGTAAAATAACTAATTTAACAGAAAGTATTTTTTTCCATAAAATTTTATTTGCAAAAAGAAACAAATAAAAAGCTTTTATAAAACTCTAACTATGACCTATAGAAGGTTTCATACAAAACTAAGGAAAATAATTTTTTAAAATAAAATAAATTTTCTCCTGTTGTCTAACAGAAACACAACTAATTTTGTCAAAAGTGACAAAAAGAAATAATTTAAAACTAATAAAAACAATAAAGAAAAAGCTAAAACAGAACTAATAATAAAACAATACTGTTTTGCTAAAACCTAATTTAAATTAACCTAGAAATAAAATACTAAATACTACTGGATAAACAAAGGTCCTAGAGACCAGGAGCAAAAAGAATTAATTAAAACCTATTTTTAAACTCAAGTTATGGCCAAAATACTAATCTGAACAAAATTTATCAAATTCAAATTTAAACTACTCAAATTTGAAATCCAGAGACACTAACAGAAACTTCAGCAAATTTGTGACACATAGCAATTGGAATCACTCAAAATACTAAAAACTGTAAAAGATATGAATTTTCTAAGATTGCTATTTTTGAAAAAATGAATTACGGGATTTCGTGGATCTCACCGGAGTAGTCGTCGGAGTTGGGGAAGAAGATCGGATCCGATGTTGCGGTTGCTCCTAGAGGAAAGGAGATCACGGGACGGTGGAGAGGAGATCATATAAACCTCAGGAGAGGTCGAGGCGGGCGGCGGCACTTGGCGGCGGCAGTGGTGTTACTGCTGCTG
Organism: Aegilops longissima; assembly: GCA_021605205.1. Taxonomy (NCBI): domain Eukaryota; kingdom Viridiplantae; phylum Streptophyta; class Magnoliopsida; order Poales; family Poaceae; genus Aegilops; species Aegilops longissima. Next base: position 86,306,813 of record CM038682.1, on the reverse strand, counting down.
CTGCTGGAGAGGAGCGGAGAGGAGAGGAGAGGAGAGGTGTTGGTTTGATGTGTTGGAGGGGGTGCTTGGGTATTTATAGTGGGAGGGAGGGCTTTTCTTGGGTAGGGACAAGAAATAGACTAGGATTAGGAAACAAAAGGAAAAGATCTAGAAACAAATCGGAATAAGCGGAATAACGAACGGGATCAAATCCTACTAGGATTTGTAAAAGAATAGGAAACCTTGGCTCCTGGCTCCCTAGGTGCGTGCAATGGATGGCCTTAGCCGACCGGCGTCACTGGCTTGGCCTTGGGCCTTGGGCCTTGGCCCGGCAAGCAACAATTTTTTTTGACAGAGACAACAAAACATAAATAAATAAAAATTTTATATAGGCATATAATATATCAAAATTTTCAGAAAAAGATTTTCTACAACATGAACACTATTTTAGCTTCAAATAAAATACACACAAATTTTAATAATTCACACAGTGCTACCGGTCCAATAAAATCCAATAAAAATCATTTTTAAAATACCAAAATGACTTCAAATTAATTTCTCTCAATTTTCTGATGTAGGGAATCATGTTACCCTATTTTCTATATATTTTGTTTTGGAGAAAATAATTTGAATAAAACTCAAATAACTCCAAACTGGAAATAAATTCAAAAGAACTTTGAATTTAATTCTTTTAAAACTCCCAACTCATATTTCATTTAATTTGAAGAAGTCATTTTATCTTCTCTCGTGAAAATCATTGAGTTGCATAAAGTTTCAGAATTGGAAATATTTTCCAAATGAAATTCAAATATTTTCAACACCCCTTGTCATTTAAATAAATGGAAGAAGTCATGTCTCTTCTCTCCAGGGTTTTGTGATGAAAAGAATTTGAATTCATGGAGATCATAAATGCAAGGTGGAAGTTTGGGAAAGTCATTTCATTCCCTCTCATTCAACTTTCAGAAAGTTTCAAATTTCACTCAATTTCACACAATAAATCACGCAACAAACAATCAATCAATCAAAACTATTTATTTATTATAACATTCCAAAATTTAGAATTTTGGGATGTTACACTCAAGTTTTTCTTCATAAGATTGCATAAGGCATTAACGATATGTTTAGTAAAGGCTTTATTTTGACTATAAGCACGAGGAGAATTTAGCACGGATTGCAACAAGGAAATACAATCTATTAAAGAGAAATTATCATAGTTAAATTCCTTGAAATCCAAAATAGTAGGTTCATTGCTATCTAAAGTTTTAACCTCTTCAATCCCACTTTTACCAATTTTTGCATCAAGATCTAAACATTCCGAATTATTGGGACGCCTTTTAACTAAAGCTGACTCATCTCCTGTCCCATCATTATCAAGATTCATATTGCAAAACAAATATTTAATAGGAGACACATCAATAACTTTTAGATCTTCATCTTTATTCTCATAAAAAAAATCCGGTTTAGCGGCCATCTTATTAACTAAGGTGGTCTGCTTATCCGAAATTTCAGGTATTAATTTTTCAAAATGAGAAATCTGAGATTTCAAACCATAGAATTCCTTAGACATATCATCAAGCTCCTTATTCATGTACTCCATAAAGCCTTTTTGTTCCTTAAGCTCGTTTCTAAAGAAATTATTATGGTCAAATTGTAAAGTCATAAAACTTCTGACGTTGCTTTCAATCTCTTCCAACCTTTTAAGGTGAAGATCACCAAATCTAGGCAGGGCCATAAGGGCAACAAGCAACAAGAGGCAAGCAAAAAGAGGCGAAGGGAAAAGAGGGCGAATAAAACGACAAGGGTGAAGTGGGGGAGAGGAAAAAGAGATGCAATTGGCAAATAATGTAATGCGACGGATAAGAGTTTGTGATGGGTACTTGGTATGTCTTGACTTGTGCGTAGACTCCCCGGCAACGGCGCTAAACACACCGCAAAAGAAGGTTCAAATATTGTTCATAGATTATCTTGATCATAAACCCACAATTCATCGGATCTCGACAAACACACTGCAAAAGAAGATTACATCGAATAGATCTCCAAGAGAATCGAGGAGAACTTTGTATTGAGATCCAAAGAGAGAGAAGAAGCCATCTAGCTAATAACTATGGACCCGAAGGTTTGAGGTAAACTACTCACACATCATCGGAGAGGCTATGGTGTTGATGTAGAAGCCCTCCGTGATCAATGCCCCCTCCGGCGGAGCACCGGAAAAGGCCCCAAGATGGGATCTCACGGGTACAGAGAGTTGCGGCGGTGGAAATAGGGTTTTGGCTCCTCTTCTGATGTTTCCAGGGTATATGAGTATATATAGGCGAAAGAGGTCGGTCAGGAGAGCTACGAGGGGCCCACGAGGGTGGGGGCGCGCCCAGGGGGGCAGGCGCGCCTCCCTACCTCGTGGCCTCCTCGTTGATTGCTTGACGTCCACTCCAAGTCCTCTGGATCACGTTTGTTCCGAAAATCACGTTCCCGAAGGTTTTAGTCCGTTTGGACTCCGTTTGATATTCCTTTCCTTCGAAACACTGAAATAGGAAAAAAAACAGCAATTTGGGTTGGGCCTCCGGTTAATAGGTTAGTCCCAAAAATAATATAAAAGTATATAATAAAGACCATTGAACATCCAAAACAGATAATATAATAGCATGAAACAATAAAAAATTATAGATACGTTAGAGACATATCACATTTTTGGCTCATGCCATCCTGCTTCATACATATAATATACCTATAGCGACGTAACATACGAGGACCATGCATACACTAGTAGAAAAAGGACCTAATGTGAGACACATTAGTCCCGATCTGATTTTGGCCCGGTACTAATGATACCATTAGTGCCGGTTCGAACGGCTATGCATTAATGCCGGTTCGTGTTGAACCTTTAGTACCGGTTTGTGCCACGAACCGGTACTAAAGGGGTGGTGGCAGGCTGGCATCAGGCCGGGGCCCACAATCACCTTTAGTACCGGTTCGTGGCACAAACCGGGACTATAGGGCAATTTTCAAACTCTACCCCGTGTATCGCCATTTCAGTTTTGAAAAATCAAAAGAAAATGAAAAAACTTCAAAAAATAAAATTCTTCATGAGGTAGTTATATTACCACATCTACTAGTTAGGAAATTTTGAAAACTTAAATTTGGACATGTTTTGCAAAAAGTGTAGGAAAATGTAAAACGGCTATAACTTTTGCATACGATGTCGGAAAAAACGTATAATAAATAACAAAATTCAGCACGAGAATCCGCATCCGATTTTGATAGCCTACGGCCTGTTTGAAATTTTTTAGAATCCTCAAATTCCAAAAGGAAAAAAAAGATATGCTAAAATTTCAGTTTTTTTATTTTGGTTAAATCTGGTCAAACTATGGTCAAACTACTTATTCAAGAAGTATTAATGTTACTACATAATTATTCAGGAATATTAGTGTTACTAAATAATTATTTTAATTTTTTGAATTTTGGTCACATCTGGTCAAACTACGGTCAAACTTATTCAAGAAATATTAGTGTTACTAAATAATTAATGTTTTTTAGAATAATAGTTTCAAACTCAAACGGTGAAACGTGTGACCTAATGCTCAAGCTAAACTGCTGAGGTAGGATTTACAACTTACATTTGTCAGGAAAACAACAAGTGCAGACTTGGAAAGTAGGGGGAATAGAACTCCGAAGTTAAGCGTGCTCAGGCTGGGGGAGTGAGAGGATGGGTGACCGGTCGGGAAGTTAGACGATTTTGGAATGAGTGATCCACACTTGAGCAGTTAAGAAGGGTGATTAGAGACTAAATCATTAAATAATTCAGAAAATTGAAAATAAAAAAAATCAAAAAGAATTCCAAAATTTTCAAAAAAATAATAAAAAAACGTTTAGTACCGGTTGGTAACACCAACCGGTACTAACGGTCCCCCATACCACGGCGCGAGCTCACGCCGCGTGGTGAGCTTTTAGTGGCAGTTCGTGCCTAACCGGTACTTCGGGGGGGGGGCTTTAGTCTCCACCCTTTAGTGCCGGTTGCAGAACCGGCACTAAAGGCCCTTACGAACCGGTAATAAAGCTCCGTTTTCTACTAGTGATATATGCCCTGGTCCTCCTCTACGTGGTGTCTTACTTTTAAGCGAGAGAGATTGCTGATTTGTTTTCCATGCTTGCTCTGTGACAGACATTAATTTTTTTTTCTGTAATCCTTCATTTCGTTTAGCCAAGAAGATCGATACCGTGTTTTAACTTTCCGCATCAGTGTGAAACCTGGGAAGCAATATGTGGGCCTACCACCAGACCTATGCCTTGACTTTGATCTGAAGTTAGGGATGTATTGAACATCTTATATTTTGCCCACAAAAAAAGAACATCTTATATTTGTGCACGAGGATGAACTAAGTTTGTATTTTACATGCAGACTTGACCATCATAAACTAATTGTTAAAATTATATACTACTCCCTCCGCCCCATAATATAAGAGCGTTGTGACATCAATGTAAAAAACGCTCTTATATTATGGAACGGAGGGAGTCTATTGACCAATTTATTCATGGCAAATCAATCCCTTCAATGGAGGTGTCCTGCTTGTTCTTGAGTAGCCATCTCAACTCGTTAAACCAAGTTCAACAGCTCTCTGTCGAGGAGATAATTAAAGGAAAATCAGTAAATCACCATTGTTTGTGTAGCAGCAGCCACCAAAGCCCAGGCCGAAGCCACCGCCGCAGCAATGGTCATTCCCACCGCCTGGCTGGATGGCACTGTCAGTACGGCTCCTTTTGTCAAGAGGACGGTTCAATGAGTTCTAGCATGATTTTGAGAGACGATAAGGGCTCTGTTATCTTTGCGGCATACAAATGTATCTTCTACTGTAACGATGCTCTGGAGTCTGAATTAGATCGAATCAGGGAAGGAATTGACTTGGCGATACTCGGACTCCCCTGCCAATTTTAATCCAGTCTAACTGCTCCAATGCTTTATCCGTGATTATGGACGGATCTTCGGACAAGTCAGGATATGTCCATCTGGACAAGTCAGGATATGTCCATTTGATTTGTGAGATCAAACTCTTGATGGAAGCTAGGGTGTTTACTCATGTTAATATTACTCATGAACAAAATAGGGTTGTAGATTGTTTAGCGAACTTTTGGCGTAGCGGGGATAGCACTGCGTGCTGGCTTAATCAACGCCCTACCTGTGATGTGGAACTTGTCGCTTCCAACTGTAATCATGTGATTATGGAATAAATATCCTAAATTCCCCCGCAAAAAGGATGAAGTTCTATGGTTAATTACTCCCTACCTTCAATAAAGTGCAAGTGAATTCTTTTAGGGTTGTGTGGTTAGTGAACATTTGTCTAATTGATTATCTTTGTTTTGCGGGATCGTCTAATTGATTATCATTTGATCAGACTACTTGAAGGAATGCATAAGAATCTATTAGCCCCAAAAGGAAAATTAAGAAAAATAATATCAGGTAATTAAACTATGTCACCTGTAAATCTAAGCTGCCAAAAAAAAAATATGATCTTGTATACTGATCATGGTGGTCTACCTTTATCAAAGAACCATGAACTCTGATGATATATAATCAAGGTGCGAAACCTGAAAAATAATATGTGAGCTTACAGCCAAACTTGCGCCTTGACTTGATTGTAGTTTGGGACATATTGCTAAGTTTTGTATCTTTCCTGGAGATGTGACCACCATAAATTAATCAAAACTGTATACACTATTGACCAATTTGTTCATGGTGCATGTTTAATTTTACTAATATTCATGAACTTTGCCCCTTAGTGTTAGAGCAACTCTAGCAGACTCCGCAAAAACATGACCCCCAAAACGCGTTTGTAGTTTCACGAAGATCTCGTTTGCGGGTTGAAAACTAGCGCGGCCGAACAGATACTGTAAAACAAACTGTAAAACTGGAATAAAGAGCTCCTTCCTCTAGTCCGGCCGTTGCCGCCCCTTCCTCCAGCCGGCCGCGTCCAACCCCGTCGGCCGCGCCCGTCGCCCGCAGGCCATGCCCCGTCGCCCGTCGGCCGCGCCCCATCGCCCATCGGTCGCGCCCCGTCCCTGCCGGTCGCGCCCCATCACCGTGCCGGTGGCGCCCAGCCTCGCCGGCCACACCCCGTCGCCTCCGTCGTCCGCACCCAGCCTTGCCGGCCACGCCCCGTCGCCTCCGTCGTCCGCGCCTTGCTCTATTGCCAGGCGAGCCATGCCCCTTTGCCTGCCGCGTCGGGAGGCCAGGCTGAGGTCATGGGAGGCCACGACGATGTCGAACTCGTCCAATTCGAACCGGCGGCGATCGATTGCGGCGTCTAGCGGCCTTTTCCGATGTGCGGTGATGAATTCCGGCGAGTTTAGGGCAGATTCCAGCAAACTCCGCGGCGGCGTGTTTGCTCCGACGAGGTTTGACCGGTATAGGGAGCCCCCTATATTCGGCCTTCCAACCTCCAAAGATAAGGGTTTTGGGTGTGCATTTGCGGTGGCCCTTAAAATATTTTTGGGTTGGACTACTTTTATGGTTTTTGTTTTGGACACTTTTCTCGCCCAAAACTGTAAAACGCAAATTTTTTACGGGTTTGACCACTTATGCAGGGTCTGCTAGAGATGCTCTTACCCATCCCCACAACAGTGCAATTGAAATTCTTTCAGCATTTGTAGGAAACCAAACGGCCCCTAATCGCCCTTGGGTCACATGCGGGCACCAAGGGACCTATCTGCTTAGTAGTGCCGTTTGAAGTCATGTAGCCTCCTTTAAGTGCAATCCATTAATGACATTATTTCCATTGTTTCAATTGGCCTGGTAGTGCTAATATGAATACGTTTCGACCTACCCAGGACACTAGGGGGGCGACTCGGGTGGAAGCCTAGTGCAGCCGCCACCCCTTCCCCCTCCGATCATGCCCCCCTCCCCCTCCCCCCTCCCTGCGCGCGCCGCCGCCAAAGGACGCCTCCAGTCCAAGGCCACGAGGCTGACAGTGGTGGCGGGTCCTCATCCTCCTCGCGCAATTGATGGCGTCGGGGGGCCCATCCTTTGTCGCGTTGCAGGATCTTCGGCCGGAACTTCATTGCGGCCCTGGAAAGGCGTGGTTCGTTGGCGGAGATGGGCACCAAGGCAGCGGCCCCGGATTTCTTCGGCGGCCTCGACTGACGCTGTGGTCGCGAGCGTGGCACGACGACTGGTTCGGGTGCTCAGTGCGGCTCGGCTACTCATATCCGCGCGGTGCGGGAGGTGGCGGTGGTGCCCACCGAGATGTCTGTCCTACTGTTGGGAGCCGGCGGGTGGCGCGCTCCTTGGGTTCTTTTTGCTCTCAGATGGTGTTCTGCCGGTTGCTGGCCCCCATGGATCTGGCCATTGACGAGTTTTGGAATGCTCCACTGGAGATCTTTATTGGGTGCTTAACACATGTAGATTGCTGGATCGGATGGGATTCGGTCGTGTGCGCCCCTATTTCAGTCCAAGTGGCTTGAGGAGGGTGTGGCTTAAAGCTTCGTTGTATGTTGAGATTATGGGACACGTCGGTATTTCGATTTCGACGGTGAATACAGTGGCGGAGAACGTCATGGCGGCTGAGGTCTAAGGCCTTGTAATGGCAGATCGAGTCTTTGTGTCGATGAGGATTTTGCTTAGTGATTCGTGACTCGTAGCAGCGGCATTGGCAAGTGGGGGTGGCAGCACAGACGGAGTACAGAGTCTTAGCTTTCAGGGTGAAAACCCAAGGTCTGTCCTTAATTAGTTGTATCTGGCAGTAACCTTGTTGAAGGCATTTTTTAGAGGGCGCAGATCTTCTCCAAGGTGAAAACCTAAGATCTAGGATCGTGCGATGACGGTGCTTGTGCACAGTTTCCTTTTTGGAGGCGTCACTTTTGGAGAATTTGGACTTCGGGTGTTGTCTAGGTGGTGTTCGTGTTGCAACTACAAGGAATTGATCACTGTAGCGCGATCTTTTTTTTTATCTTCTTCCTCCTTTTGTCTTTTAGCTGTGTGCATCCGTAATATCTTTACGACATTGCGTTGTTGCAGAGCTGGGCGTAATTGGTATCTCCATGATATTTATATATTCCCTTTGTCGAAAATAGAGGACACTGATTTTTTTATGTATGATCAATTGATAATTTGGCAATGGATATTCTATATACCTTACAGATGAATGCGTGCAGCCCCTACCCTGCCTGCGTCGATCAAGGTGGCTTCTTTGAGCTACGTCTCTATAACCACACAACCACAAAAGAGCTCATGTGCTCATCACGCATGTGTGGAACGATTTTCAAATCCATTGTATGACTAAAGATATTTTCCACTAGGAATTATCAATCCATACTCTACAAATAGAGTTTCTCAGTGCTTGTGACCGTACCTATGATATATCTATGATTATGTTCAGTCAGAAGAACAAGATGCACATATATCCTCATATGTGGTGTTTTCAGGCACTCAGTTGTTCTATTTCTGACCAAACTTCTGTCCTTATCACTTGGTATATAAGTGTGCAAATTAATTTTGGGGAAAAAAAATCAAGCGGCGAAAGTATCTCGACTCGCTAGCTTGCGCTCCATGAAGTCGTGAGAATTTGATGTGTTTGCTAGGGGCAGCTCTGGCGCCTAATCTCAGCAAACAAATCCACCGCAAGTTAAGGTATTACTTCATATATATAACTTGTAATTTATCTATAGAACACTACATTGCTGCCAATATTGATGGATTATGGTCAAAACCTTAATGCTTAATGACACAAAATTGGTCTTATGTTTTGAAATGGATGGAGTTGCCCTACATATAACTTCTGATTTCTTTGCGGAATTTGTACTGCTGATGACAAAGTGGTGCTACTTGCACATGGGCAGGAATCAAATCGAATCGAATCAGCTCCGATATTTGCGTGGATCGGGAGCTAACCTGTGAAAAGTAGTACAAGGCATGACGTTTACCGGATTCCAAAACCTCGTAAGGTGCACACAAGAAACACCCATTTGCAAGAAAAATATTGTTGCCCTTTCACAGGTTCCAGAGATAGCAGCAAGTTGCACGACATATTTAATTAGTTAAGGAAATGACCGAGCTCATCGATCAGCATGCACTTTGCCTCCTGAAATTGCTAATATTTAGATTAGTTAATCTGCAAGTTGCATATTTGGATGAGTAGCTAACTATACTTTCCTTATTTCAGTTCATCCATATATAGGGGCCTGTAGGGTCAGTACATGCTCACACACAACCATCTATTAATTGGACGACTGGAGTGAAGATCTAGATAGCTAGCTAGCAGATGATTAAGGGGTTGAGTGAATATAGTGCTTAATTAAGGAGATCGAAGAGCTATCATGGGGAGGAGCAAGATTGTGATTAGGAGGATTGAGAACATGAGCAGCAGGCAGGTCACCTCCTCCAAGCGGCGTCGTGGCCTGCTGAAGAAAGCACGTGAGCTGGCCATCCTATGCGATGTCCAGGTCGGCGTCATCGTCTTCTCCTCCACTGGTTGCCTCTACGAATATGCCAATCCACCGCCACCACCAACATGGGCATGGCCATGCCTTCCATCATTCCTTGGAGAACATAGCTGTTAAATAAAACTACCAATCTGCACAAGATCACCATTAGCTGTTAAATCCAGTCTCACAAGTCTTGGTATGCGCGCGTGCATTCCTTGCAACCTTTTATTTACTCCTAACTTTCCATACATGATGTTTTTGACATGTAGACATGCAGTTTGCATGATGCAACTTTAAATGCTATTTTTTTATACAAAATAGTGGGTTAAATTACAGACTTAATAAAAAAATCTAATGATGTCATGCTCCTTTGAACAATCTCAGTAAAAATGTACATATTTATAGTCAAATTAGAGAAGTTTAAGTCTTACTGTATGCATATGCTTTTAGCACTACACCGTAAGCCAAAAAAAGTAATGCTTATTTGGCAAATACACATAATAATACCACTTCTTATTTTACTTTATTTTGCAAAAAAGTTGTGTAACTCGGTTTACAGTAACTCAAAGTTTCTGATAACAGAAAAATGTCATTTTTTTCTAGTTTTGGGAAGGGGGAGTAAGGAAATTATAGCAGGAAATAGACATGCTTCAAGAACATCATCGGTACACGTTCTTAATTCTGTTCCTTCCAATGCTATCTATCTAATTTAAATAAGTTAGAGTAAAGACAGGAAAATCCACTCAAGTAATTACATTATTGTTTGACTTTAAGGAAGCTAATTGAGGAGATATTATCAAACTTAGGAGTCAAAGACTTATGTTTAATGGAAAATCAACTGGAGAAGAGCTTACACTGTATATTAGATGAAAGAAGGTAGCTGAGCTCCCTCAGTTTGTTCTTATTTCTGCTAATCATTGTACCCACTTCCATAATCACGACGCTAACATTTTTATGAGAATGATAATAAATATGTGTCTCCTGATACCCGTTTTAGGAACAAAGTTTTGCCAAATATATTGTACAACTCAACGAGAAGGTTCACCAATATTTCTATCATTCGTGTGTGCAATTTTACTTAGTTTCCCATTATCGTGTAAAGTTTAAATAATACATAATTGAAAATGTTATATTACATACGTGATAAATCAATAAAGTGACCTTGTAGGGATACATCTTTCATCAAGAGGATATTTGACTCTCCGGGGAAATAAAGCTTATCCATGAACAGAACTTGGAATTAAAGAACAAGGTAACTTTTATTTTTGACTATGCTGTCAAAAAAAAAAAGACTGACTTGACTATGTACCAAAGCGTTTTGGGGGTTTGACATTAATGGTGCTTCTTGATATTGGTTTTCAGCTTTTTATATTAAATGCCTCTACAAAGGGTGCAACATGGTTGTTCACTTAACAGTTTCATAAAGATGCGCAGAAACCGGGAGTTGAACTTTTTTGTAGTTGTATGATCTTGTTATGGTGCAAATAATCAATAAAATGATGCTGATACAGGATTTTCATTTGCAAACGCATGGGATGTATTGGGTATTGATATTTCATATATATGTGCACTTAAGTTGTTACACCAGGCTTTCAACTATCGCGGAAAATTGACCACTGCTGCCTCCCGTAGGAGTCTAGGCCGTGTCCCGTGTGTCAGTCCAACTGTGGCTAATCATCCTCTAGAATATGACTCCTGCATATAATTGTCTTGATCATCTACTGCTAGCTTGATCAAAATGTTTTCACCATGTATGTGAAGAACCTGAAGTAATTTTCAAGTGCTAATATAACTGAGATGGGAAAAGAAAGATGCTTTAATTAATAATTTAGCCAGAGAAGCAAGAAAGCAGCAGGGAGAATCAGTGCCTCCAGCTTTGTCCAGTCATCGCAAAACACTTGAAGTACATACAGCTGAGATGATGCAAGAGCAAAAAGAAAGAATCAAACCAGATCAGATCAGAGTGGTTGCGTCATTAAGGACTACATACTAAAGATCAAGTGGTGCCATGACTCAGAGCACCAAATCTGGAAGGAAATCATCTTTACTAGGATCTAATCCATTACTGGCTCCAATCGAGGTCGAAACGCCGTCACTCACGTGGACTGCACATTTTTGCATCGTGCTCTGTGGCCACTTTACTTACTAACCTTTAAAACTGTCCTTTTTTGGATGAGCCAAGTGGACAGCTAGCTGGTACATATGTGTGCTCATGAATCTAGAAACCTTAAACAACATGGTACTACTACCTAACGCTTTACAACTTGGATGTTACCATTAGCACCCAAATGCCAATGTTCCTGGCGCACCCACCTCAATAAGTATGGCTATAGTTATTATATCTGTCAAAAATGGCAACCAACAAGGTTTCCCCAAGTGTGAAAGACAAACTTAAACATATAATACTGTAGCCACCATATGCAAGAAATGAATTTAAAAAGAAACTGAAATTCAGGCATTTTTCCGCACATAAAGGTTTCGCCGACGTGGCCAACTCGTACGAAAGACGCAACCGGGTCTATTGGTTGTGGTGGATCTACGACTTATTAATCCATAAGATTTGGCATCTTACACGTCAGAGCATCAGATGCGCGATATTGGCATAAAAAGTCGTACCTCTATTGTTGAGAAAAAGTCATGCCATTTGTCGCCTTCTATATCGACCGTGTTAATACGCAATTGAACAACTATACCAAGATAAGTACACGCTTATGAAGAAAGTGTATTACCCACATGTTATTTGGTAACATGACGAGATACAGTTGGATGGCTCCACCAAGATATGACCCCACAATTTTCAATAAATTAAGTGTGCCACTTACAAATTACGTCGTAATGTGTCGAGATACGCCCACATATTACAAGATAGGAGCGCACCATTTCCAGGAAAGTGTGCACCCATATATTACGAGGTATGACCACAAGGTTTTGAAGAAAGTGACAAACCAGAAACCACTTGCCTCTGAACGAAATGGAGCAGGTTTTACCACTCCAACCCCAGTTAGAAACAAATCTACAACTTTGAATAGGTAGCTAACACAACGCTAGTCTGTTTCAACGGTTCGAACAAAAAGCGTCCGGCTTGGTAGCTGACGCCATATTCTATGGCAATGGCATGTCCAAAGCCCATAGGCTATCCTCGTACCAAAATTTTAAACTATGAACAGTCGCAACAATATATATATTATGGATGTCCTTGTCGCAACCACCGAGGAAAATAGTATGTAGTGGGCCATTCATTAACCTAATTTACAATAAAAATAGTATTGAGCAGTTGTTTAAGCCTAGCTAGTGTTGTCAGCACATGGCCATCTCGATCCCTTTTCGTTTGCAGACCATTACAAGCAAACCCAACAATACAAAAATAGCTAGCTGGATCAGGTAGCAGCTGGGGGGAAAGCTTCAACTAGCTAGATTCGATTTCACCCAGATAGTAGAGAAGAAACAATTAGCAGCCTCTAGCTTAGCTGCATTTTCATCGGTTGTTAATTACTTTCCTCAATCGGCCGGCCAGCCGGCAGGAGAAAGATCTAGAGAAGAAGAAGAAGAAGAAGAAGAAAAGAAGAAGAAGAAGAAGAAGATGGGGAGGGGAAAGATTGCGATTGAGAGGATCGACAACACAACGAACCATCAGGTGACCTTCTCCAAGCGGCGCGGAGGGCTGATGAAGAAGGCCCGGGAGCTTGCCATCCTCTGTGACGCCGATCTCGCACTCATCGTCTTCTCCAGCACGGGTCGCCTCTATGACTTCGCGAGCTCCAGGTCTGTTAGTTAAACAATTTGTTCCCGCACCCTCCCAATACTCTACTTATCAGTTACTTAATTTCATCCTCTCATAGTTTGGATGTGTTTCCATTTTATTTTATTGCCTTCATCAGTGGAATGGAGGCAATACTAGAGCGGTACCAGGAGGCAAAAGAGGAGCACTACGGAGTGTTGAATCCAACATCTGAGGCAAAGGTATGTAAGTATGTATGCATAGTAGCTTTTCCACGCCACATATATATTTACCGAAGGAAAAAGAACGGTGAAACGAATAGCAAACAAGCTTGGATGACGATCTAGCAATATGATCTCTGATGATCCGCCTTTGAGTGGGATTTTATCTTATATTTCATAATGCTTCAAACTATGAAATAAAGATGACAACATGTATGATTGATGCAGAAACATAACCCAGAGGTATTCCTCTCCCTTTGTGTAAAAAATAGCAATCAAGCTAGCTAGATGTGCATATAGCTCATTTCCATGAACTAATTAACTGAAGTGGTTAATCATTCAGTTGAACGGTTCTAAACAGATTTTCGCCATGGTGGTGAAGGAGGTAAATAGTCTCATGGGTGAAAGAGAGTCTTTGTTTTCTCATATTTCTAGGGAGCAAAATAAAATTAGCCATGTTCTTGCAATCTAGACAGGACAATATCCTTAAGTGTAGGAATGAACTTGTTTGCTCTTGAGTAATACACCCTTTTTACCACCATAAAAAATAAAAACAAACCACCAAGTCCAAACAACAAGTGCAAGTGTCAGAAGAAAATAATAATAACTCCTACCTATTAGTAATTGTCGTACATTAGTGTCTCCTCACAGAAATAAATATCTAATCAAAAATTTTAACACCAAAAGAATTAGAGAATCACAATCGTTATTGATTAATTAATAGGTTAGAGCATCTACAAATGGGCTAATATGAGCCCCTATATGTTCACAGAGGAGCGTTTGGAAGCGTACGTGGAAAGGACAAAGACACCCCCTATATGTTCTCCCGTGCAACCACATCCCCACTTCTAAAACCTCAAATGCATGCAATGACATGCACATCCATCATTTGACCATACAAATACACGTAACAATGAATTTAACACACAAATAAAATTTATTCCGAGAGCAAAATACATGGTTCAATTATAAATTATCCAGAGTGCATAATTTAAATGTAAAATTAAATGATTTCCATTGTGGAATCACATATGCTCCGCAAGATCATTCGGTTGTTGCACATGTATCTGTTGATCTCGAAGTTTGCCGATGCATTTTTAGAAAGTTCACAACATCCTCTGCATCTTGTTTCAAGAGGCAGACATGTACTCCAGACGTTTGAAAATCTTGTGTGTGTGTGTGTGTGTGTGTGTGTGTCACACACACACACACACACACACACAGAGAGAGAGAGAGAGAGAGAGAGAGAGTTGCCCCTTAGCCCTCATCCTCCACAATCATGTTATGCAAGACTACACAACACATGTCATCAACTGCCACAATGTCTCCTCTCGCACATGATTGCAACTCCACAAACAATACCCCACTAAGCTTGGATCACTCCAAATGCCCTCTCCACATCCTTCCTAGCACCTTCTTGCATTTGTGCAAAGAGACATCATTTTTTACCTTGGGATTTGGATATAGTCTTCACGAACGCCACTCATCAAGTAATAAATGTTATCGGCAAGGTAGTATTCCATTGTGTAGTTATCCCCGTTGATGGTGTAGTTGCATCCCATGGAACAACTATCTTGCCCTTTATCGAACCCTTGAAGTTCAAAACATGCTCCACTTGCCTCTCCATTTCTTCCTGGATGCTCATCATCAACATAATGTCAGCATCTTCGACGTCTAGATCCGGTGAATCCACGAAATCTTTGTAAATGAATTTATCAAGCTCCTTGTTCTCAAATTCATCATCCTGCTCATACACTGTTTGCTTACAAATGAACAAAAGAATCAAAAAAAATAGCTCAAACATTTTGTCGCACACAAAGATGGCGAGGTGTATGTCCAGAGGAGTAGGATGTAGCAGGATAGCGTCCGGGGTGTCAAGGACGGATGAGAGGCATTTGGGATCGATGGTGGCGGCGCTGTGGGTCGGGGACAGCGGCATAGGCTAGTGATTGGGTGGCACTGACAAAGTAGGCAAGGAAAATGGCAGGTAGACCGAGGGTTGTGGATGATTTGAAAAGATTTGGTATGGGTCCGCCTATCGGATCCAATGTGGGGGACATGTTCGGGTGTCTTTGTATCTGCACAGGGGTGTTAAACAGCCCGAGCATATGGGCAGTCTTGGGGGGTCTGCGTGGGTGGCGTCTTTGGGTCCAGCATGTGGTGTTCGTGCTATTCGTCCGGACGTTTGGGGGAGGGGGGGAGGGGGTACGGTTTTAGATGCTTTTTGGTCTTATTGTCTTAGTCACGTGAATGATGCACATTACACATGATGTTACTTTGTCGCATGCATGATGCCAAAGGGCAAGTATGTCACATCTTTACAGCTTCATTTAGGACTTCATGGACATTACCGAAAATGCTCGGGTCAGAAATTATTGTGGCTAGGCGGATGGGCCGAATATGATATACAACTAATGATAGGGGTCTGGTAGAGTAGTTAATGCTTATTATTGTTCAAAGGCTTTCATATTATTGTTTGAGGATTTGGATCCTTAGGTAAAAAGCCTAAGGATTTCTTTGGAGAAAAAAATCCCATGCATTCAAACCTCTTTGTATAACTACTTTGTTCAGTACCATCCGACACTCTTTGATCCAAATTCCTATGTTTTCTAGTCATACAGGATTCAAGAGAAAAAATATAATTCCAATCACGTGTTTTTCTCTTCTTTTCCTTGCATTTTCAGAATCATGCAAATCAAAGAGGACCTAAGGGCCTCTATGGCTCGGATTATAAAAATATTTGAACAGCAAAAGGACATCAAAATGGCTGTCATGTTATATTAATTCCTACATAAATTGAATACACATCATACTATAATAGAGCATGTTTGGTCGTACCATAGTAAGAAAATGCAAAAAAAAATTCTAAAAAGATTGTGAACATGGCATACTTGTCAAATAAATACAGAAATTCCATGAAGTTGCTCAATGGAAATTTCATTTTGACCTACATGAAGACAATATGAAACATTCTTACAGTTTTTTAATCCTACAAACTAAAGAAGTCCAATGAAATTCGTTTAAACAAGTGCCCTCAAAATGTTATCATATAGGAGGGGGTGGGGTATTTAGAAAATTGTGGCCATCACATGACTATATAGATATCCATTGAGTCTTCTAAAGAACTCCTCATGGCTATCACATGACTCCTCCATGGCCAGATGGCTTGTAACCCATGTATGTTTTCTTGTCTCAAGTGTGACCAAGCTACCATAGATTATCTTATTCATGCCACTACAAATGATTCCTACAAATATCTATCTATAAATATTTTAGAAAAGTAACGACAACTAGAAAACCTCCAAAACATCTTGGTTGTAGCTAGATAGTCCAATGATGTCATTAGATTGTGCCATATTTCTTCCATTCTTCATTTCTAGAAATACACAGCTACAAAACCTCCAAAGCATCTTGGTTGTAGCTAGATAGTCCAATGATTGCATTAGATTGTGCCACATTTCTCCATTCTTCATTTACACACACACACACACACACACACACACACACACACACACACACACACACACACACACACACACACACACACACACACACACACACACACACACACACACACACACACACATCCTACCACCCCGGGATAGTTACCCTCATGTCTCATATACTACCATGTGGTAATATATACACTACTTTATCATTCTAAGTATGTTAATATACTATATATAAGATATTTCAAAGCAAGTAAACCGAAAAGACTACATGTAAGTCCATAGTTTTTTTATATTTTAAAATTACCTTCATATTTATACGTATAAACAATATCAAATCTTCCCCATGTAGGTGTTCTTAGATAATGTTATCTTTTGTTAAACCACCTCCATCCTTAATTACATGCATATGGTCAACCTTATTACACTGTCTCATTACGAAAATATCAAGCTTTGTACTTGTTGTAAAAAGGAGAGACAGGCAAAAATAACATGGACCAACAAAGACTGGCATGCCAAAAAGACATCTCTAAACATTCATAAGCCAATCACTAGTCAACCGTCCAAACATTAGACATAAACTGCCCACTAATTCACTCAGGCTTCTTTGGGCAAGCTCCATTGACTCTCTGTGTCGTACCTTCTGCAGCAACACATATGACTGCAAAAAATTGTAGATGAGAGTATCACCTACATACAAGAATAAGCCTTCTTTTTGTCAAACATGAAACCATTCTTGTATCATCAGATAGATCGGAACATCATTGTTCACCCACAACCAACATGAGAAATCTTAAGATTTATCATCTCCAGTTGGGATCAATTTCTAAGGGCTAGAGGGCATTACAAGGATCTGGATTGCATTGCCCACCAAGTGGTCGACCCAGTGCAATCAACCTATTTCATCATGGCTTGCACATAGAAGCCTCCACTAAGGACATATCTTCACCAAGAAGGTAATCTTAGAGCTCGTATAAACTCTTGAGTCCTTCACACATAGAACTTGATAGGCTCGCACTGACTCCTAACCATCTAGGATGCACTCGCTATCCAAGAGTAACAAGCAAAGTAGATTCACTTGATAAGAACTCCTTGAATGATCTTTGATCAAAGCTTCTCCCAATAATACAAAAGAACACTCTCTCATAAGGACATGAGTGTGGTTAAAGTGATGAACTTAAGGTGAGTAGGGATTCAAGAAGGGAGTTATTGGACTTGAAAGAATCAAGAAGTGAAAATGGAATCACCCAACACCTTTTCTCTTCTATTCTTGCCTTGGACCTCTCTTCATCTATGGAACTTTCAACTTCCATAGTCAAGGCCCAAAAATATGCAAAATACTACATAGTAGGGTGATATTAAAGGCCAAATACATAGCTCGCCAGGCAACAAATGCTAGACAACAATAAAAAAAATGTTGAATGGTTTCTTGTTAATAACAACAACTACAATGAGTGTCCCCTACCATATTTATTTAACCATGGTGCTCTTTATTAGTATAACTTTTGGAACAAGAACTGAAGAAAATGTTTATCTCTAAAGGTAATTTAAGACTCAACAATTTTTAGACGTAAAATTGAACCTTTTATCTATTAAAGCCGAGCAAGTGCACGGGGCCAACTCCACAAGTGTGAAAAACCAATTTAAGCAACTCATGGTCCGTGGTTAGCCCTGGATGCACAATCTTAGGGAAAGTCTCATTCGAGTCTGCTAAATGTCGACCAATGAAAACTCTATTAAGTTCCACATGTGGGTTCTCAGCTCCAATAATCATAGAAGCACTGGCATTCCTACGAAGAACAATACTAAATATCCCATGGTTATAGCCGAAAGAAGCCTATCCATGATGTACCTATCCTCTCAAAATCAAATTGACTTAACATTCCCACACTAAATGCTTAAAATTTAACAGAAGTATCATTAACCTTCATGTGTCCCTTTCAAAAGTAGGAGTATGTTGATTTCACTTTAATCGTTGAGAGTTTTTTACCCCAAAATAGTTAGTACTGTGTAAGAGAAACTACCACACTTCATCCTTGCTTATCAACTTAAACAATGATTTTACTCATATCTCACATATTTTTGACTTCTAGGTCATGAATCCCAAGGCTACACTCGTCGTTAGGGATACATAAAATATTTAACCATGCAAAATGGTAATTTTTCTTCTATTCCTTAGATTGTCAAATGAATTAAGACCGATAATAGTCTAGCCTCTGCCGAACCCTCCCACGATCTCCAAAAAAGATATCATAAGGGTGGGGAGACTCCTTATCACAAAATTAATCAAGACCAAGCACCCTCACCAGGAACGATTCTTGGACTTCCCAATACTAAGGCACTCCTCAAAGTGGTCTTCGATGACCTTCCAATCTCATCGCAAATCTTGCGACAATTTATTAGAGTGCCAAGGTATTTAAATGAGAAGAACACATCATGTAACCAAAAGGTTGCATATACTATAGTCCATGCTCCTTGGCTTTTCCAAAATAATACAGCTCCCTCTTGTGGAAGTTAATCTTAACCTGAAAGACCTACTCAAACATGCAAAGGATTAGCTACACATTGGCAGCTTTAGCCAAGTCAAGATCCATAAAAAGGATCGTGTCATCAGCTCTTCCCATGTAAGTATGTAATCCATTACACTCAATTGTTTCAAGGTACCACTACAGTAGAATGACTCTATACTGACAGACACTAAAACACAATACTAATATGTTTGACCGTCTGTGAGTAAACAAATGCAAATGGGACCGGTGGTGACCATGACGGAACCCAAAAAATTTGAGCTATGCTAGTAGGCCTTCATAGTAGGTCATCATTGGCATGACCTGGTATCACTGTCTCCCCTAAACTCGCCTTACTATCTCCTCATAGTCTCGATTACATCCTTCCGACCAATGGTGACAAGATCCCACAGCTCCTGCCTTGGATGGCGGCGAGGAGGCCCACCATTGATGTCATGGGCGAGCACAATGGCATTCAGGAGGGGCAACATGGGGTGGGCACATTGGAGGGACGTTGCAAGGTAGGATAATAGTTGCGCAAAGTAGAGACGGGAGATGGCACTACACCCACAAGTTACAGTGCGGAGGCAGGGGTGGATTAGGGAAGAAGGTGAAGAAGGGTGGGATTGGGGAGAAAGTGGGTCATGTGGGAGAAATCAAGGGAATCAGGAAGAGAGAAGTTCAATTGTTACATGAGAGGGATGGAGAGTAGAGGGCGCAAATAAGGGTTGGGGTTGGTGGTTTTATATGTGCTACAAGAACAACACATGCTTTGGGTTTTTCCATTAGGTCGATTTTCCCACTGACATGCCCTTATTGTAAACTATTGACGGTGAGTTATATGCCACAAACGGGCCCTTGCTTTTGGTCCATCACTGGTCTCGTCCATTACCTAAATAAATTTATCATTGACGGGCCACATATTTGCCATGGCCCATTAGTGGTGACCCTTTCAGTTGAATTTTCTACACGTCCGCTTACGGATCAAAGGAGCCCATCAGTGGAAGAGGGGTCAATAGTGTGTCATTATATGTAGTAGTACAATATGCAAGGAAGCATGGTTATGGGTCTCCTAATTAATTTGATGTGCTTATAGTTAGTATCTTATTTCATTTCTATTTGTTGGGCAGTTATGGCAGAGGGAGGTTACAACCTTGAGGCAGCAAGTGCTGAACTTACACCACAATAATAGGTAATATTAATGTTCAAATAAAATTAGGTGATTTCGCCGCATGTTGTTGCGACAATTTCAAGATTAATTTTTGATGAATTATGTATGAACGAAATGACCTAAATCAAAACTATTATTTTTAGAAGTAATTGTGTGTGAACAAATAGTATGCATGTATGTTGGACCACTGGAGTTGTAACTATTAAATTGGGGCATGCATGTGCTGCAAAATGGTGTTAGTGGATGATGATGTGTCACATTTGGTGATGTGGAAGGCTGCATGTTAAGAGAATTGGAGTTAGTGGGGATCATCTATTTAGGTATATAGGATGCCAATAATATAGCTATCCAGAAGTTTGAGTGGTTTCATGTGCAAATTAATTGAACGAAAAGAGTGTGCCATACTGCCATGCGTGCCAAGATCTCTAACTTGAAGACTAGGCGGGTGAAAATCCATGGATTTAGTAGCATCTTTTGTTGTAATGAATGGACAAGCTAGATAGGTACACTGTTAAACCATGTGACCTCTGATGTTAGGCAATTGTTGGGAGAGGAGCTATCTGGTACCACTGTTCGAGATCTGCAGTTTCTGGTGAACCAGGTTGAGATGAGCTTGCATTCCATAAGAAAGAGGAAGGTACCCTTTCATTTCACCTTCCGTTACCTTCTTTTTATTTTTTATTTTCTCATACATACTTTACTTATAATTGCATTCTTTAGGAGCAAGTTATGGCTGCGGAGATCCACGAACTCAACCAAAAGGTTCACTACATCTTCTTCATGTTCTTGCTTCTACTGTTGCTGGTGTTGAAATAGCTCAGTTAGCATTGATTCTCGTATATGCGTCTGTTATTAACAGCTGAGGTATGATGAGATGGAATTTGCTTCTGCAGGGATTGCTTGTTCAGAAGGAAAATATCGAACTTGACAAGAAGTTGAGTATTGCTCATGAGCAGAACATAGAGCTGCGGAAGCAGGTAAGAAGTGCCATGGATTCTCATGTACTAAACGAATGCTAGTAGATATAGCTAATATATCCCAGCTTGTCATCTGATAGCCCAGATATACTTAGAAATTAAAATAATTATTTATGAACCACATTTTATAACGTATGCATTAGCAAGTCATCGAAAGAATTAAAATTTAAATTTGACTTGAAGTTCACATATAGATGATTAGTATATGATCTGAAAAAGAAGAGACAATTTTGACAGATCAGTACAGAACCCATACATATATTATTGGGTGGGTTTTATTCAATATTTCATATCCCAGATAGTGTATTAGCATGACTAACGCAGATTCAAGAAAAATAATTCTTTCCTAAAAAAAGTGATAATGTGTTGGACAAATTAGAAATGCGATGCACCCCTTTAATTTAAGCAAAAATATGTGTTGGAACTGGTTGCAAATTATATAGCAGCTCTAGCTAATACGTATAACATTGACCATATATATTAGCTTCAGTTTTTTTTACTGCAAGGATAGAAGGAAGCTGGCAGTTGACAAACTATTAATGTGTGTTAATTAGCTTTCCGCGGCCATGAAATCGAGTGAGCAGCAAGCCAGCGGAAGGAGCTCAAAAGCTGCTGCCGGATTATTATTGTCTACTAGAGTACGTGAACCAAATATTGACCTTGAGTTGCGACAGCAGGAGCATGAGGATGAATAACATCTACTATACGTCCACTGCATGCAGTAAGTACTGTAATCCATGTGCTCAATCGCATGCCAAACAAGTCGCAGTTAATTACATTTCTAACTTCATGTTTATTGTTTTGCATGAGACAGCGTCAAGCCGTTAACTGTATTTTCAGTGCATGCGTGAACGAACGAGGCTCTTTCGTGTGCAATTTGCGCCTGGTATGTAGAAACAATATTGAAGCACACACCTGCTTAGAGCCATATATATTTTTTGGTGCTATATATAGAAGCAGCAGACGTAGTATGTATGTGAGTCTAATTACTCGATATAAACAAGGAGGCAAGAGAAGATCAAGTATATTATGAACGGACATGTTTCCCAAACTTAATCATGTTTTTGGTTACTTGTATATGCTGATCACAATTCAGAACCTAATTAATGAGCTTCTGTTTTTTGCGTGGGACCTAACTAATGAGTTGAATATGGAGCTACTAAGTTTTTGTTGCGAGTCAGATATCGGCCGTCTACAGAAATTTGCACAACTTTGGAGGTCACGATGTATTATGTGTTTAGGAATGGATGGAGTTTCCCCATTTCCATGCCTTTGAGATTATTAGCCACTACCAGTATAGTCAACCCTGCCCTATCATGTTCTCATTAGCCCTTCTTTTACTCCGATAGTATTCTGGATCACAATTGATGCAAAGAAAATGGATACGTTTTCATATTATAATAAAAAGACAAGTGTAATAAATAGAGAATGTGGTCATGCCATGACTTATTATTCCATTCTACTCTTAGAGATCTTACGGAATCTGTTCATGGATGACATGGTTGAGGTATGATCATAGAAAATATTCTCCTCCAATGAACAAGGCTATCCTTCCTAGGTAGGGGGGACTTGAGTGTTGACATGGTAAAAGACCCACCATAACATGCGGTCATGTAGAGAAAATGGCTCATGCATTTCCGTTATATTACGATAGTTACATCCAATAATTATTTTGTAACTATACAATAAATCATATGTAGTTTTAGTTCTCATATTCATGTTCCACACAATCAAATTTCAAAAAATATATTGCAATACCCATAACAATGCACAGGGTATGATCCAGTTTGAGGAGTGATTGTGCCGATATACAATTGATCGATGCCCCAGATGGAATTAGCTGGCTTCATAATGCTAAAAGATTTTCAGTGAAGTTTTTTTCAATCATGCTCTTACGTGGAGTGGAGTAATTGGTCTGTCATGTTTTTTTGGGGGAATCAAGATACCTTCCAAAAGTTTTAAGCAAGGGTATGGTTAGGAAAAGAGGATGTAAGGTGATGATCTTTGTCTCTTTTTTGGGCCACATGAAAGCAAATACCATCATTTTCTTTCATGGACGAGTCTAGGGAGCAGCCGTTGGCTGCCTAGCGCTTCACAACGGCCGATTATCAATGGAAAGTGTTTGTCCCCTTGTCCTGATTAGGAAAGATTCTTCTGGTCCCAACTAGTTAAACAGAAAATATCCAACATACATGCATATCAAATGGTCCACATGCATCGGCTGCACCTTTTTTTTACTGCATGTACGTGGATGGCTTTGTACCATTTAATTCATGATTTATAAATTTTAAAAAACCATAACTTTTAAACCGTGAATCGAAATTAAGATCCGTTTTCATCGTTGGAACCCTCATGACGTGCTCTTCGAAACTAGATCCCGCATGGGTATGTTTCGATTAAATTTTTTTTGTGCAACTTAATCCCTTGTTTTGTGCAACTACTAGTAGTCGATGTGCAACTGGCTGACCGTGGATGTGCAACTTTTCGCCTACCCCGTGGACGTGCAGTTTTCACTGATGTCACCTCCACCCTCTCGAACTACCCCTTCTAGTGAGATGTGCAACTTCGTCTGTTGCTCAGGCCAACTCCCTAGTAATTGATGTGCAATTTTTCCTTTCCCGTGGATGTGCTTTCACTGTTTGTTGCATTTGCCAACTTTCTAGTACTGGATGTACAACTTCGGATACTGCAACGGCCAACTATCTAGCAGTGATGTGCAACTTTTCATCGTACCCCATGGATGTGTAATTTTCCCTTCTAGCAACCGGTTCGAACCACCCTTGCTAGTATGATTTGCAACTTTAGCGCCCTGTCTATATGCAACTTTTCACTATCCCCGTGAATGTGGAATTTTCACCATCCAACTATCCCCTACCTGTGAGATGTGCAACTTCGTATGTTTACCTGGCCAACTGCCTAGAAGACTATGTGCAACTCCGTTTGTTGCCCCCGCCAACCAAAACTGCATATCCACAAGTAGGGAGGGGAAAGAGTTGCACATCGACTAATAGATAGTTGGCTTGAACAACATACTAAGTTGCGCATATCGCTGGTAGGGAAGGTGGGGCAGGGTGTGCCACTAGTAGGCATCCATAAGTAGGTAGGAGGGTTGCACATCTACTACTAGGTAGTTGGTTGGGACAGTAGACTAGTTGCACATCACAAAAGTCGGTTGTTAGTTGCTATGTTATAGCCTCATCAGTGGTTGGATCATACAACTCTAAAATTGATTTTGAAAAAAGTTGCATCATGCAGTACTAAAGTTGCACCATCAATACTAAAGGTTGCACGATATAGCCCCAAAGTTGGCATAAAAAAATTTCGTTAAAACATACTCATGCGGGATCTAGTTTCAAAGATCTCGTCGTGAGGATTCCGACAGTGAAAAGAAATTTGAATTCTGACACGTGGTTGGAAAGATATGCTTTTTTGAATTTTTAAAAACCCAAAATGAATGTACGTAAATCTGTCTGTTCCCATACTAAAAGAGCAGTATTAACGCATTTAATGCCACGGTCACATGCATTAGGAGACAAAAGAAATTAAGCGCATGCATGTGCTGTGAG
Organism: Aegilops longissima; assembly: GCA_021605205.1. Classification (NCBI taxonomy): domain Eukaryota; kingdom Viridiplantae; phylum Streptophyta; class Magnoliopsida; order Poales; family Poaceae; genus Aegilops; species Aegilops longissima. Next base: position 86,281,817 of record CM038682.1, on the reverse strand, counting down.
TCAGGCCGCTCGTTTTGTCTAAAAAATGCGCGTGCACTTTAAAGAATTTGGGTTCTTTCATTGCCCGATTGCAAAATATATCTGTAATGTGGTTTGACGTGCTGGTGGCTACTTTTAGCACGCCTTAAGCGCTAGTTAACTAACTGACGCTCATGCATGGCTAGCATAGGCCATAGCCCAAATAACGAGCGAACGGCTAGGTCACTGGGTTGCACTAGCAAGCTAAAAAGATCCTCTAGAAAATCCGAGAGCAACTAGTTGACGAGCGCTCGTTCGGGAGCCTAACAACGATCAGCGCGACTTGGCGCGCTCTCAGCCGTCGCCACGTGTCGCGCTCTAGGTACTTCCTCCGGATTTTGTTTTTATTATTTTTCCGCACGCGTTTTTGGCTTTTTAAATGGTTTTTTTCGGTTTTTTTTGACTTTTTGGTTTTTCAGCGGTCTTTCATAGCTTTTGGACCCAATTTCTTTTGTGTTTTCTGTTTTTCCTTATGTGAGATGCACGGTTGTGCTTTCGTGAGAGGCACGGCCGTTCCTCTCGGAAACAAAAAAACCGTGTTCTTCTGTTTTCTTCTTTCGTCGGAGGCACGGTTTTACTTCCGCGAGAGGCACGGTTTTGCTTTCGCGAGAGGCACGATCGTGCCTCTCATAAACGAAAAAAACGGGTTCTTCATTTTTTTTGCTTCCGCGAGAGGCACGGCCGTGCCTCTCTGAATCAGAAAAATGCGCGTTTTTCTGGTTTTTTCCTTCCACGAGAGGCACGGTTTTGCTTCTGCAAGAGGCACGGTTGTGCTTTCGCGAGAGACACGGTCGTGCCTCTTGAAAACAGAAAAAAAACACGTTTTCCGTTTTTTTCCTTCCGTGAGAGGCATGGTTTTGTTTCCGCAAGAGGCACGGTTGTGATTTTGCAAGAGGCACGACCGCGCGTCTTGCGAAAAGGAAAAAACCATGCTCCCGGTTCGTTTTTTTGTCCGGTTTTTCTTAAAGAAAAGTTTATCAAAACCTATCAACATGGATCTAGTTTTGAAGATCTCGAGGAGAGGAATCTAACGGTGAAAACGGTTCGAGATTTGGACGCACGATTTAAGAGATAAAACATTTTGAATAAACGGATCTACAAAAAAGGGAATACTCCTAAGTTGCGAAAAGTGGCGCACATACAGCGCGCCACTTGTCACAACCTGGGGTGAGAGTGATCTTTTCAAAGAGTACTCCTCAATTAGTGATTTCGAGAAAACCAGCAGTTAGAAAAATCTGACATCTCGTTTTTATAGATAACAAAATGCATATATTTACAGACTTTCTAAGAGTTCATGATTAGTTTTTTTCAATGAATTTCAATACTGCTCGTGAATTTGGAAAAAAAATTATGAATTGGAAACAATGTTCATGAATTTGAAAAGAATTTGGAAATTTTCATAAATTTGAAAAGGTTCATGAGTTCGAAAAAATTATGAATTTAAATAAGGTCAACAACTTAAAAGTTGTTCATGAATTTCGAGAACTGTTCATTATTTAATTTAAAATTAGAAGACAGATAATAAACGAACAGAAAAGATTAGAAAAATGAAAAGGCGAACCAAACATGTAGAAAACCCATCAAAAGGCGCGGAAATAAATAAATGAAAAAACAAACCGAAATTATCTAGAATCTTCTCAAACCGAGACACTAGCAGAAAAGTATCTTGGATGATTGGCCCAATGGGGGAACATGCGCGAGCAATGCGTACAAAGATTGAAGTAATCGATCGAGCTCGATGCTAATACTAATCATAAAGAAGAGTAACTTTGAGTAGTATCATGTATATGACACTAGTCTATAACTCTATGTTATTATTTTTATAGTGCAAAATATTATATAATTGGTATCATAGATATTATGTTGTATACACATTTTACCTTGGTTATGTTACGATAACATATTGATGCTGAAAGTGCTAGTTATCGACTAGAGGGGGGTGAATAGGCAATTTTTATGAAAGTCTTCAAAACCTTGGGGCTTTAAAGATAAACAGTAGAAATAAACCTATTGATATGCAGCGGAAGGTAGACTACACTAGACAAGCCATAGTCAATTAAATAACGAAGTGAAAGCACGAAGACTATAAGAAGCTATGTAGTATGGATAAAGATGGAAGATAGTATGAAGTCAAACAACCACAGTCTTCACACAGTGAAGATAATCAGATCAAGCAAGCAGACAATGACTTCACGAAGACAAACTGTATGTAAAGAGAGGTAAAGGATAGAACCAGTTGCTTGATGAGGACAAGGATTTGTTGGACCAGTTCCAGTTGTTGTGACAACTGTACGTCTGGTTAAGGAGGCTGAGATTCAACTCAGAAGACCGCGTCTTCACCTTATTCCCCTTGAGCTAAGGACACTTAGTCCTCGCCCAATCCCTCTGGTAAGTCTTCAAGGTAGACTTCCAAACCTTCACAGACTTCATTCACCGGCAATCCACAATGACTCTTGGATGCTCAGAACGCGACGCCTAACCGGCTGGAGGATTCACAGTCCTCAAGTGTAACAAGTCTTCAGATCACGCGGATAGAAAGACTTCAGTGATGCCTAACACTCTTTGGATCTGGGTGTTTTGGGCTTTGTCCTCGCAAGGATCTCTCTCTCAAAAGCTTCGGAGATGGGTTGCTCTCAAACGGCAAAAGCCGTGCACTAACTTTGAGCAGCCACCAATTTATGGTGTAGGGGGTGGGCTATTTATAGCCAGGAGGCAACCCGACCTGATTTGTCCAAAATGACCCTGGGTCACTAAGGAACTGACACATGTCCAACGGTCATATTTAAAACACACGCGGCAGCTTGACTTGGGCTACAAGTAAAGCTGACTCATCCAACTCTGGATAAGATTTGCTCTCATAGTCTTTGCTCGAAGACATAGGATTGGGTTGAGCATCACATCTGTCACTCTAACTTTGTTCACCTGGACCCCACTTAACAGTACGGTGGTTCCTATGACTCAACAAAGAAGAGAAGGAAACTACGAAACAACTATGTCTTCGCACTCCATAGTCTTCACGTGAATGTCTTCTCGAGTCATAATCTTCATTGTGAATATCTTCACAACCACCATTGTCTTCAATGTCTTCACACATTTTTAGGGGTCATCTCTGGTAGGTAAACCGAATCAATGAGGGACTACTACCTGTGTTATCCTACAATTCTCGCAAACACATTAGTTCCTCAACCAACTTTGTCGTCAATACTCCAAAACCAACTAGGGGTGGCACTAGATGCACTTAGAATCTCCCCCTTTTTGGTGATTGATGACAAACTGGTTGAATTTTTCAATGGGGATAAAAGTATGTGAAAGTTTAAGGATTAAGACATTGTCTTCATAAGTAGCAAAAGGCTCCCCCTGAAGATGTGCATATAAGTAGCTTGCTTTTGAATGCAAATGCACATGGCAGGTTTTACTTTGTGGAGATCCTATTCAACTTATGAAGACAATACATCATGCATATAAAGATATGACGTAGATAATGACATGCATAACGAAAAATGGACGTATGTGGAATGGCTTCATGCGGAATTTATCATCGCATCACAAGGTAGCAAAAGAAGTAGCAGACGACCATCGACTTTAAGTGTTACAACCCGAAGAACCAAATGTATCAAAAGACGAGAGTTGTAAACCCTTGGCAAATTATAGCAACCACCCATAAAGACCCGCTTGAAGACTATCAACTCAAATGCTTCTCCCCCTTTTGTCAATAAGGACCAAAACGGTTTGAAGACATAGAGCATCTACTCGTTCCCATCAGGACTAGATGAAGGAGTCGGGTCGACGTTGGAGTTTGTGGAGCAGAAGTGCTTGGTGCAGTGTCGAGATGCAGTACAAACTGGTCGGTGAAGTGGCGTCGTCTTCCTCATCGACGACTCTCGCAACAACAGTTGCAGCCGAAGATGAACGCTCAGAATCTTCAATAGATGGAGTGCAGCGCCAGCTTGCATTGCGTGGAGCTCTGGAGTCAAATTTGAAGCCTTCCGTGAAGCCATCTTCGCGAAGATCATCTTCAGGGCATAGCAGTGTGAGACTCTTCCAAGACCGCCGACATGCTTCATGGGCTACAAACGAGTTCTTGGTGGCCAGGTTTCTGATGTGATTTCCGTCCACCAAGATACTCTGCATCTGACGCTTTAGCCAGTCATGGTGCTTGTCCTGCTTTTGATGTAAGGCCACAAGAAGCTCTCGGTCATTGAGTACACGAGAACACTTCCAAGGCCTTTGGGCGATTGTACTAGCAATGGCTTCTGTGTTGGCACGATGTGGCACACGCATATTGCCCGCTAGAGGATAAGCAGTAGTGGCAGCATTGGGAACATGAATCCCTTCTATTGGTTGCGTGAAGCTTTGTCGATCAACATTGTGAAGAAATAGGGGCTCCTTGGCAGGTTCAGGGTAGATGGCTTCAACAGACAGATTGACCTCAGGCAGAAAGATAATGTGATTGTGCGCTAAGGGCTTATAATCAACATATGAATGAAGTTTGATCAGGCGCATCACCCATGGAGCATAAAACTTCAAGCCAAATAGATCAATCCCAGACGCATCAAGTTGTCTGATGAAGAAATCCTGGGAATTGAATCTGATGCCATTGACAATATAGAATACCAAAGTCTTCATAGTGCCTTCAAGTTTGGCTTCAGAAGAATGTCCCTTGATTAGCCATAGAGTCCGCCTCAGAATATGATAAATTGTGCGGGGCAGGTACTCAAGGTCCTTGACGAAGAATTCTTTGGGGTATTCAGCATCTTGGGGCAGTGGCTTCATCATGCTGAGCATCTGACTCATATTGGGTTCAGGTTTCTAAAAAATACTCTGTAGTTCATTGCTGTGAAGCTAATAACCAGGCTCATACAATTCGCCTGGAGTGGGTAGGGAGGTAAGCTCGATGATGTCTTGATCTTTGGCTTCATGGTGCACATCTCCTGACATCCACTCAAGGATCCATGTCTTCAGATCCCTGTTGTAGCCATGAATGTGAAGTGTGGCATAGAACTACAGCAGAAGCTCTTCATTCCAGTGCTCTTTATCAGTAACGAATTGCAGAAGACCATCATCCCTAAAGCAGTCCAGTGCTTCTTCAAGACAGGGCAGCCCAGCAATGGAGTCACAATCAAGACGCATGTGAGGAAAGATCCGCCCTTGATTGTATAAAATGTAGGAGTAATTGCTGCGCTGCTGATAGCTCCAGAAGTGATTAGATAATACCTTTGGCTTCGTGTAAGGATTCTTGGCGCTATCAAAGAATGTGTTGTGCTCCCTGAAGTTGTTCACGCTGAAAGATCCTGGCGATGAAGCAGCACCTGGAAGCCTTGGCAGCCTAGGCTTTGGCTTTTGAACCTGAGGCCTCCGCTCAATGTGGTAGTCGTACTGTGGTCCTGGAGCAGTTGGAGGGATCAAAATGGGCCATCTCGCTGTGACAAGCTGACCACGATTGTAAGCCTGCTCAATGGTGTGAGGTCTTGGAGGTGGAACAGTGGCTTCAGCATTCATGGTGGCTTCAGGTTGTACATGAGCTTCAGGCACAACATTGGTTTCAGGTTCCACATTGTCTTCGGCCATGACAATGTCATTGGCTTCAGTAGCGTTGGTTGTGGCAGCCTCTGTGTTCTCAACCTCCGTTTCTTCAATAACAGGAGGGTCGGACACAGTCACATTCTCCTCGAGAATGACTTGTTCATTGGCAGGGGGTGTGGCAACACGTTCTTTTTCTCTTGCTTCTTGATTTTCATCGGCTAATGCTGCCGGAATGTCTTCAGCAGCTTTGGCTTCAGACTCAAAGATATTCGCGGTAGGGGTGGCTTCAGGAAACACTTGACGTGCTACTAAGCTTGGTTGCGCTTCCCCTTCTGGAATGCTCAACATGGTGACCTGTGGCCTAGGGCCTTTGCGAAGCCTGCGGAAAGCGGGTGATGCCTGTGGTGATGGAGTGGTCTGTACCATGTAGTTGTCGTCGTCAAGCACCAGAGAGGTGACTTGAGGTGGTGGAGTTATGGGTGTCTCATCATGAGTAGGGCTGTCTTGTTGAGGCCGATCAGCCCACGAATTATCCTGAGTGATTGGCGTCAAGGGACGACCAATGCTGATGAGTTTGCTATTCGTAAGAACAAGCGATGATACCAATTGGTGCTCTAGTTGAGGAAGGACTTCATCATCTTCAACATTGTCTTCCCGACCAATGTCTTCAGTTGTGATGGGGTCAACAGCTGGAACTTCTTCATCTTCATGAGCCTCTGTGGAAGCAGGCTTGTGGATCACAATGCGACGCTCTTGGTTGGTGGAGGCAGGACGGGCAACAGAAATGGGCTCAACAACAAGGGGCTCAGAAGCCGCAGCATGCTCTTTCTTTGAAGACGTTGTCTTCAATTTCTTCTTCGATGGGGCATCATCAGAAGCATTCTTGTGCTTGCGTTTCTTGGCTTCGGCTTTAGCTGCCCTTGTCTTCTTTAGTTCTGAAGCCGCTGAGGGGACCTTAGGCTTCGAGCCTGTCATGCTGGCTGGGAAGACAATGCTTGGTTCTTCCCGCCTTGATGCTTCAGCTTGGGCAACAACAGACTTCTTCTTCTGTTTGGCAGCCATTCTGGGGTCGATGCCTGGACGCCCAAGAGCTTTGCGCTTTTCAGCTTCATTGTGGGCCTGATCACATTTCTGAGCAAAGTATTTCATCCGCTCTCTTGAGCCTTTAGCTTCTTCACGCTTCTTGTGAAACTGTTCCTTGAGGTCATGCAACAACTTCTTGAATATCTGAACATCAGCCACGCTGAGCTTGGCCATGTTCTTCTTGAAGTGAGCCTTCTCATAATCAATTTTGTTCTTGAGCTCGACTATCTTCTGAGCCAAGGCCAACTCATTAGCAATGGCTCCGTGGAATGTGACGCTGATGTCCACAGGAAGCTGAAGATCATCAATATTGATAATCTGGTCATCAAACCACTCGTCGATGAAGTTGTTCAGAATTTCCACATCAAAGAGGGGCAGATCGTTGAAGATCTTCGCCTCTTGCTTACTCTTGATGAGCATCTCAAGAGCTTCGTCACCACGATCTTCATCACTCGACAGATCAATGGTGGCATCCTCATTCCGCAGAACGGCAGCAGGGGTCAGTTCATGCCTAGAGCTCTTCATGGGCTTCGTCTTCTTGGACTTCTCAGTCTCCTTGGAGACACGAGACAAGCCTTCAGACTGCACAGTGAGTTCAGGAGGTGCAGTGGCCAATGGCTTCACATTCGAAGCTTTTGGTGTGGCAGAGGGCTTTGAAGCCTTTTTCTTCTTCTTCTTCTGCGGATTTGGTGGAGCTGGCGCTTCTTCAGAGTCTGCATCATCAGCTGATTGCTCCACAGTGGCCCTCTGAGCAGCTATGTGAGAGAGGAGGTGTCGGTGTCAAAACCGGCGGATCTCGGGTAGGGGGTCCCGAACTGTGCGTCTAGGCGGATGGTAACAGGAGACAAGGGACACGATGTTTTTACCCAGGTTCGGGCCCTCTCGATGGAGGTAATACCCTACTCCTGCTTGATTAATATTGATGATATGGGTAGTACAAGAGTAGATCTACCACGAGATCAGAGAGGCTAAACCCTAGAAGCTAGCCTATGGTATGATTGTTGTTCGTCCTACGGACTAAAACCCTTCGGTTTATATAGACACCAAATAGGGTTAGGGTTACACAGAGTCGGTTACAATGGTAGGAGATCTACATATCCGTATCGCCAAGCTTGCCTTCCACGCCAAGGAAAGTCCCATCCAGACACGGGACGAAGTCTTCAATCTTGTATCGTCATAGTCTAAGAGTCCGGCCGAAGATGATAGTTCGGCTATCCGGACACCCCCTAGTCCAGGACTCCCTCAGTAGCCCCTGAACCAGGCTTCAATGACGACGAGTCCGGCGCGCATATTGTCTTCGGCATTGCAAGGCGGGTTCCTCCTCCGAATACTTCATAGAAGGTTTTGAACACCAGGATAGTGTCCGGCTTTGCAAAAACAAGTTCCACATACCACCGTAGAGAGAATAACTTTTTGCACAGATCTGCTGACATATTCCGCGGCGTGACATCACACCACGGCCAGACCTTTATACGAATCATTTTTACTGTTCCACCTCAGCTCGTTCAGCGAGGCGGTTTCCTTGGCACGTCTTATCAAAGCGTAGATCGTGTCCCCTTATTCCGGGATTCTCATTAATACGAACGTGGGTAACCCAACCGCGCCATTGATTGTGGCGCTTGGGAGATAAGCAAGTTTTATCAGGCTGGTGGGGGACGCATAGCTTCGTCCGTCCATATAAGGGGATAAGGATCCACCTTTTCACCTACGCCTTCTTCCTCCTTTGCTCATCCATTTCCAAGACTTTCGAGCTCCAGCGCCCAAGTCCGCACATTCCGCCTCAACCTTCTCCAACCATGTCCGGAGCGGGAGGCAGGTGGATGGTCTCCTCCGTCACGGAGGGCCAAGTAAAAAAGCTGCGGAAGGCCGGATACTTATCCGACGACATCGCACATCGGCTGCCCGACAAGGGCAGCTCATCCCCACCCCCAGGCCCCATGAGAGGGTGGTGTTCCTCCCCCACTTCCTCCGCGGACTAGGGTTTCCACTCCACCCATTTGTCCGGGGGCTCATGTTCTACTACGGCCTAGATTTCCATGATCTGGCCCCGAATTTCATCCTCAACATCTCGGCGTTTATCATCGTGTGCGAGGCCTTCCTATGCATCCAGCCCCACTTCGGCTTATGGCTGAAGATCTTCAATGTCCGGCCGAAGGTAGTGGGTGGCCGCCAAGCGGAGTGCGGAGGCGCCATGGTTGGCAAGATAGCCAAAGTCCTATGGCTCTAGGGCTCCTTTGTGGAGACCGTAAAGGGGTGGCAATCGGGGTGGTTCTACATCACCGAGCCACGCGACTCTCAATGGGCGGTGGCCCCCGAATTCCGATCTGGCTTCCCCACACGGCTCACGTCATGGAAAGAGACGGGCCAGACGTGGGGGGATTCGGATGAGCTATCCGGACTCCAAACATGCGTCCGAACACGGTGGACAAGAATCTCGGGCTTGTCAACGTAATCCGTGATGCTCATCCGCCGGATTCTCCCATGCCAACAACGGGCCTTCAAATTGTGGAGTTCGATCCGCACAGCACCCAACTCTGAAAAGGCTCTTCGACACTACGCACGAAGATGCCCGAAGGTGCTTGTTCAAGGCGCCGAGGTTCCCACATCCGCCATCAAGATCGCGGATTCAGCTCGCAGCGTCCAGCCAACGAGGTAAGTTATTTTGCCCTTTATGGGACTCTTTTTCATAGTTTGACTTTATGCGGATCTAAAACTCCCTAACCTTTGACAGATCTGGTGGTGAAATCCGGACAGATTAACCGTCTGCCCTTTGCCAGAAGACCCAGCGGACGCCCGACTGGAGGGGCTGCTGGTTCCGGCACCTCACGTGGTGCCGGAGAAGAAGGCCAAGAAGGAGGCCACGGGGACTCGAAAGAGCTCCCGACGCCAGGGGCCATCGGGCTCATCGCGTGACCACCCTGAGGCAGAATCCTCCTCTAAGGAAGAGGAGGAGGAAGAAGAAGCTTCTCCCCCAGCGAGGGGAGAGAAGAAAATGAAGGCCACCCTAACCGGGAGGCCGAGGGTCAAGAAGGAAGGACCCTTCCTCCGGACTTCTCCGCCAACGCCGACAGCGACGACGGAGGAGGGCCAACAAGGGCCAAGCCCCTGGCGAGATCGTAAGTGTCCGGATTCCAGAATAACTCATGGATTTTCATTTGCCGCATAGTGTCTTCTAACGCCAAATATAACCGTGTAGCCCGCCCAGGGATGATCTTGCCACTTCGTCGAGCGGCTCCCTGAATACGTCGGATGTGAATAGCACTTCACTTTCGACCGCCTCCTCTCCTCGTGACGTAGATGACACCGCGGTGGAGTCCCAAAAGGGGCCCAACCAGGAGGAGGTGGTCCTGGAGGCGCCGCAAGGCGACCTCCCGGACGCCGGGCGCACAGGGGGAAAAACCCCAGAGGGCTCTAAGTCCGGCACTGTGCCGGACTCCGGGCCGGAACCAGCAATGGTTCCGAAGGCTGGCAGGCGGCTCCTTCGTAAGAAGGGAAAGACTGCGACACCGGTGACCTCCGTCCAACCGGAGGCACAGGATAGCTTGTTGGAGGTGCTTAATGGCGCCTCCATCGACGAGGAGCATCGCACTATCATGAGTGCGGTGGTCCAGAAAGTTCAGTCCGCCAAGAGCGGGCTGACTGAAGCCTGTACCAGCCTTCTAACAGGCTTTGAGGTAAGTTTAGAATATGTAAAAATATTACCGCATAGACAGTAGCCCCTGATGCTTAGTTCGGTGTTCGGAAAGAAAAGCCGGACTGAGGATCTAAAAAGATATACGCAAGAGTCTAACATAATTATGTCAATATGGGAATGCAGGCTGCCCTGCTGACCTCTGCCGCACTAACTGCGGAGGTCAATGCATTGAAGGAAAGCCTCGAGCGGTCCGAGAACGAGCTCGGCCAAGCCAAGAAGCAGCTCGAGGACAAGGATGGTAAGTAATACCTTATTAAAGAAATACCTTATAGAAAGGATTCGGTTGCAAAAAATGACAAGAATAACGTGGGTATTGTTGGGGCCACGAACGAGGTGGCGACCCTGAAGGAAGCGGTGTCTGCGGCCGAAAGCAAAGCGGCCGCGGAGCGCGCCGAGCGAGAAAAGCAGGAGGAGCGGGTGGCGGAGGTGCGGCAAGAGCTCCAGGCTCTCGTGGAAAAACACGAGAGTTTGGAGCGTGACTCAAAGACTCGAGAGTCCGAGCTCGCCTCGGCTCTTGGGAGTGCCAAAGCCGCTGAAGCCGAAGCCCAAAAATCCCTCCAAGAAATTGAATCATTAAAGAAAATAGCGGCGGGTAAGGCATTCTTTATGCAAAGCAAGAATGTAAAAGTCAATTACCTATTACTTACCCGGATTCGGAGCTCTCCAGGAGCATTCGCAGATTTGCCCCGTAGTGCGTCTGATGCTGCCGCATTCTACCGCGCCCAGGAGGGGAGCTCGACGGAGAAGGTATTCTGGTCTCAGTATGCCGAGGCCGGACATCCGGTGCCCCTAAGCGACCAGCTGAAGCAGCTGGTCGAGCTCCACAAGGTCGCCGAACAGGCCATGAAGGGCCTTATAGTTCGGCTGTGGCCATTGGAAGCCATGCCTGGGAGCTACTTTGGGCTGGTGCGGCGGCTGGTGGATGCCTGTCCATGGATTGAAGTCATCAAGCGCTCCGTCTGCATTGAAGGTGCCCGTCGAGCCCTTGCCCGTGCTAAAGTGCATTGGGGCAAGCTGGATGAGGAGAAGCTTGTGACGGACGGGCCACCAAGGGCAAGGAGCATCGCACGCCCAAATGTATTATGAGGGCGCCTGAAGGGTGCTCGCCAGATAGCGGATGAGTGCTCCAAAGATGTAATTTTGAATAGACTCGCATTTGTTATCCTGTATGCTGAAAACTTGTTCATATGTGCTAAGCAACGCTTGTTAATTTAAAATATTACCTTCGCATGCGGCCGCTTATCAAAATTGAGAGATGGCAAGTCGTTGGCTTCAGCCCCATGCCACGAGTGCTGGGGTGTTCGGGATAAACTTGAGCGCCTTGTTCCCATTCTTGGGTCCATCGAGGAGGCGCCAACGAACGAACAAGGCAACCGAACTTATAATGCTTGAACACTCTTACTTAGCCATAGAATTCTATAATTTTAAATTTCGTGAAGCCCCTAGTATTCGAAGACCGAGTTCGGGCGCTATCCACGCCTTTGGCCGGATAATGCCGACTCCTCGCTCTAAGCGGCATAAGTCTTTAGGGACCCGAAGAACCTCTCGAACAGCGATCGCTCTCGCACTATCATGACGGTGAGTTTTAGCTTTCTCCACTGAGGTGCTCAACCCAGCTCAACCGGGGCACAATCGCAGTGGTTCTCCCAGCGCTACCTTAGCCGATATAACGGAACGTAAGGTACCAAAACATGGGAGCCGGGCAAACCCAACTATTGACCCAAGACATGATTCGGAGCCGATGCATATAATGCTATAAGTTCGGGGTGCCGCACTTGTGAAAGTGTTCGGACTTCTAACACCATATTCTGGGGAACTTAAGCCCCTGGTGTATTGGCCGTACCAAAGTGTACGGGTGCAACATGTCATGAAATGAACATATATATAAATAAAGAAAGGAGTGCAATAATAGGCAAAGGCTATGTATTGTTTATTCAAAAAGGGACTGCAATGAAAGCAGAACGATACAAATAGTGCGATAAGCAAGGGATGGGACTATTTAACATGTCCCCCTCCAGGGGTAAGCTGCGGGATGGTATGTAAAACAGGTATAATGCTCAAAGTAGAAACCACCTGGACACTCGACGCAGTTTTCTGCTTCCCTGGCTGTTGCATCGTGAGTTCGGCGAGAACGCCGGACAGGGCGTCTTGATAATAGAGTCCTGAAAGTAATAAAAAAGAAAAAAGGAGAAGAATGACACAATCGGGAGCCCTTGGTGCGGTTGAGCCGCATTCTGGGCGTGCCGTGGTCGTGCCCCTCCCCTTATGCCCATGGTATCTCCAGAGCGTAGTTATGTATGCCTAGTACTGGCTTCGCAACTTCGCGAGGGCTGGGGTTGGGGCCGGACTGCTACGTGTGCTCGGATCGTGCCAGGCGGTCTTGTTGTAGGTTACTCCGGGCGCGCTTGACAGTGTCCGGTTGTTTATTGGCCGGACTGGAGAATTGCCTTAAGAGGCTGTTCTGCACTTCTGCCGCAAGGGCGCCCGTATGCTCCTCTGCTCGGAGAGAGCGCTCGTGTTTCCATTGACCGTGATTACGCCGAGGGCCTGGCATCTTTAACTTGAGGTATGCGTGAAGCGGCACCGCATTGAATTTTGCGAATGCTGTTCGTCCGAAAGCAAAGGCGTGATAGCCGCCGCGAACGAGACTATGTCAAGATTAACTCTTCGCTCGAAGTTATCTCGGGATCCAAGACCACTTCGAGTGTAACTGATCCTGTACAATTGGTCTCTACACCGGTATGACGCCTTTAAAGGTCGCCTTTGTGGGTTTAACTTTGAGGGTCTATGCCCATTTTGCGCCTTGTATCCCGATAAAGCAAGTTCAGTTGCTACCGCCGTCCATCGGGACTCGGTGAGGTGAAATCCGTCAATAATTGGGTCAAGAACCAATGCGCGAAACTGCCGTGACGGATGCTAGTGGGTGGTCCTTCGATCGAAGGTGATCGGGCAGGCAGACCATGGGTTGAACTTGGGCGATCGCTCCATCGCAGATATCGCCCTTTAGCGCACGCTTCCGCTCCCTTTGGGTATGTGGGTTGCGTATATCATGTTCACCGTCCGCACTTGTGTGGGAAAGCCCTTCATCCTCTATTGTTCGGCGGTCGGGCTCTTCCTCCTCATCGCTATGCAGCCCTTGTCGTTGTTTTCGGCGATTAGCTTGCTCGCTTGCTTGAACACCCAAAAATCCCTGTTGGTGTGGTTGGCTGGTTTTTGGGGTGCCATGTATCCGCACAAGCGATCGAGTATTCGCTCAAGTTGGACGGGCCTGGTATTTCTTTTGAATGGCTTCTTCCGCTGACCGGGTTTAGAGCCTCAATCCGCATTTATCGCAGATATCTTCAGCATTATCACCGCACGCGGCGCTTATGCTTGTTGCGACGCGACCTGCCATTGCTGTCCTTGGTATCCGCACTACCAGGGTGTTTGGCCAAGTTGTTGCTTCGAGCTAGCCAGCTGTCCTCTCCCGCGCAAAAGCGCGTCATGAGTGTGGTAAGGACTGCCATGGATTTCGGTTTTTCCTGTCCTAGGTGCCGAGCTAGCCACTCGTCGCGGATGTTGTGTTTGAAGGCTGCTAGTGCCTCTGCATCCGGACAATCGATTTATCTAATTTTTCTTTGTTAGGAACCGCGTCCGAATTGTCCGCCGATTCTTCCGCTGCTGAATTATATGGCTAAGGTCATCGGCGTCGGTGGTCGCACATATGTGCCCCGAAGTTATCAAGGAATGCGGCTTCCGTGTCCTCCCAACAACTGATTGACTCTGGCAGGCTGTTGAGCCAATGACGAGCTGGTCCTTTAAGCTTGAGGGGAGGTATTTGATGGCATGTAGATCATTCCCAAGGGCCATGTGGATATGGAGGAGATAGACCTCGATCCGCACAAGGGATCTATGGTACCATCGTATGATTTGATGTTTATGGGTTTGAAGCCCTCGGGATTTGATGATCCATTACTTTATCTCGAAGCATAGTGGGTGTCGCGCCTCAGATTGGGCTATATCACGATGTAGCTCATATGAGCTTTGTCTATTGTGTTCGCCCGGCCGGTTTGTTGTATCCGTGTGACGGTAATCATCCCGTGTTGTGGGCGCCCACGCGATCCGTGATCGATCTTGTATGCTTTGCCTTATCCTCCAATATATCTCGCAAGTCCGACGCGCTTTCCGTGCCTTGGTACTTTTGAGCGCGCCGGGCGGGCTTGAGCGGAGGGCCGAGAGGCTTCTCTGCGTCATGCCACGGGTGGCCGGTCTGCCATGTCGTACGCTGGTGACTTGGGTGCTTCCTCCTCTAATCGAGGCAACGCCTGCGGTTGGGGTAGCTTTTGGAGGCGCTCGAGTTCATACTCTTCGCTGCAAGGACTTCATCCATCTGTTAGCTAGCAGGTCTTGGTCAGCTCTAAGCTGTTGCTGCTTTTTTCTTGAGGCTGCTTGCCGTGGCCATAAGCCTGCGTTTGAAACGCCTCCTGTTCGGCGGGATCCTCAGCACGACAAATTGCTCGCCGAGGCTTGCCTCGCCTTCGGAGGGAGGCGCATAATTATCGTCCTCTACCTCTCTTTCTGCCGCACAGTCGTGCGGACTTGCTTCTCCCTCCTCCTACGGTGAGTCCTGCTGGAGGGGGTCATCTTCGGCACTGTCCGGGGTGTTATTGTCTCCCGTGCCGGAATCATTGTTTTTGCTGTGGCGAGATTTAGAGCGGCGCCGCTGACGTCGGCGCTTGGGCTGTTTCTTGGAGGGGTCATCCTCCGCTGTTCCATCGCCGTTCCCATATTTTGGGATGTCCACCATGTATATGTCGTATGAAGAGGTGGCCTTCCATTGCCCTGTAGGCGCTGGTTCTTGGTTGTCTCCATCATCGTCGTCCATACCGTCGATGTCTTCGGAGTCGAAGTCGAGCATGTCGGTTAAATCGTCGACAGTGGCTACAAAGTGGGTGGTGGGTGGGCGTTGAATTTATTCATCGTCCGTATCCCAACCTTCCTGACCATAGTCCGGCCAGGGCTCTCCCGATAAAGAGAGAGACTTTAGTGAATTCAGGATGTCGCCAAAGGGCGAGTGCTGAAAGATGTCCGCGGCGGTGAACTCCATGACCGGCGCCCAATCGGATTCGATTAGCGGGGCACGGAGGGTTAGTAGTCCGGCACCTTGGAGTCACGGTCTTCGCAAAGACAAGGATGGAGTTCGCTCAATCGCCGTTGAGATTGTAGCCCCGGGCGGTGTCCAACCACTCGCCCTCGATTGGGGAACCGCCCGGATTAAGGGTCGGAGCGGCACCGGTACGGCCTCCGTGGCACCGCTCGGCGGTAGAGCTAGATCGCACTCCATCGAGACAAAGTCGGCGCGCTTCGGTTGTGGCTCGAATCCGTCAAGATCAAGTCTCCGCGACATCGGCCATATAGTTCAAGCTTCCAAATCTGACCTGATGGCCAGGGTAGCTTCGATCTGCTCCAGATGGCCAAGGAATTGCCCGCAGCAGCAAAGCCGCCGAATCGAAGATTTGTCCGGGAGAATAGTCTCACCGGACTGCGCCGTTGTTGATGATCGAAGGAGCCATCGGGCCTATCGGTGACGACATACGCAGGAACTCTCAATGAAAGCACCAATGTCGGTGTCAAAACCGCGGATCTCGGTAGGGGCCCTGAATCTGTGCGTCTAGGCGGATGGTAACAGGAGACAAGGGATACGATGTTTTTACCTGTGTTCGGCCCTCTCGATGGAGGTAATACCCTACTCCCGCTTGATTAATATTGATGATATGGGTAGTACAAGAGTAGATCTACCACGAGATCAAAGAGGCTAAACCCTAGAAGCTAGCCTATGGTATGATTGTTGTTCGTCCTCGGACTAAAACCCTTCGGTTTATATAGACACCGAATAGGGTTAGGGTTACACAGAGTCGGTTACAATGGTTGGAGATCTACATATCCGTATCGCCAAGCTTGCCTTCCACGCCAAGGAAAGTCCCATCCGGACACGGAACGAAGTCTTCAATCTTGTATCTTCATAGTCTAGGAGTCCAGCCGAAGATGATAGTTCGGCTATCCGGACACCCCCTAGTCCAGGACTCCCTCAGGAGGCCACCGAAGTTGTTGAAGGGGCCGATGACATTGGGATTTGCATCGCGTGTGCCATCCGGCCTTGGTGCAGATGGACCAGGGTTGAAGTCGACTCCAAGATTTCTCTTGTTCTTCATAGCCGAATCTTTTGCAAACTGATAGTTGCGCTTGAAAAGATTGTCGCCGCGACACCATAACATAGATGATGGGTCGGCATTCTCTGGCTTCGGTCCTCGGACCATGCATGGGTAGAAGCCTTGAGCAATGGCTTCAGACTTGGACTTGTTCTGAAGATTTCTGTATAGAATATCTCCCCATGGGCGCTTGATTGCGTTCTTTTCAGCATATTCAGCCGTGACGAATCTGTACTTGAACCATTATTCTGCCCAATATCTTTGAATCCATTGGATTCGGGTCTTGTGCTGGCCATAGCTTTCCTCAGGATCTGACTTGTATAGTTCATACAGATCAGGAGGTAAATCCTTAGCAGTATTTCTGCGATGCTGTATGCCACCTTTTCTTGCAGATTTCTCAATTGCCATTATATTCAGACTGAATGGCTTCAGAACAGTGAATAGCTTCCTTTTGCTAGACAGACAGGAACTGGCTTCAGGTGAGTGAATATGACGTTGTAAGAACTCAGCAAATGAATGCATACTATGAGAACCAAGGGATTCTCCCACGAACATGTACCTGTGACAACATTAGAGGTGCGAGGGAAGGGGAAGAGGTCATATGCATTCTCAGAAGATTTTGAAGATAAATCAGTTTGAAGACATTGACCTCATAGTGCGAAGACATTTACTTATTCGAAGAAAGTTGGTTCCAGATTTGTACGAATCCATGAATAAGTACAAATGAGGAATCTAACTAGTTATGAAGCATAAGTGAACATACTTAGCATGTTATGAGATGCAGACAAGGACGGATCCAGATTTGGATGATAAGAAACCACTTTTGGTTGAAGTGGATGGATTTGACGGATCAACAAGGCAGTAAAAAGTAAGTTTTATTTACCCTTTGACGAACTGCTAGACGAGGTCGAGAGAGAGAGGCCGAGCAGTTCAATCTCCCATGCCCTAAATCGGCGACGGAAGACACCTACGGCGCGGCGGAGAGGACGAGGTCCGCGGCCGGCGTGAGGACAGCGTTGAAGAAGTCACGACAGCTAAGCGCTTCGTCTCCGGCGTCGATGCGAGTTAGCGGAGGTGCTAGGGTTTGTGCGAGGTGGAGAGGTGGAAGAAGAGATAATGACCGCGGTGAGTTGTGTATTTATAAGGAAAGGGACAACACAACATAATTACGCAGGTGCCCCTAGCGGTTCACATCTGAAGGACACGTGGCATGCATGGAACTTATTGGGAGTTGGTTCATGTTCCCACTCACGCCAGGATTGTTGGGTGGTCGTTCCGGCTTCTCCGATTTTCAGGCAATTATGATGTAGCATTAAAAACAGATTTAACTTTTGTCTCTGTATCTTCTGCTGACAAGGATTCAGAGAAGACAATCGACAGTTTCAATCTAATGCATATGATTTGGATAGATAGACTTTGAGGTAGAAGCACAGAAGGGGTTAGGGTCCGATCAAATTCACTTAGCTCGAGAAAGATGCAAACATGAAGACATAGCTATAAGTGAATGCTGCAGAGGACAGAACACAAATATATGTATATATCAGCATAAGTCCAAATCAACATTGTGAAGATAAACATGAAGACAAATCAGTGTTGAAGACAAACCAAACGAGAAGACTATGCAATTATGACGCCAAATGAAACACTTCAAAAGAATTTGGTGGTGGCGTTACCCACCGTATAGGAAGTATTAGACCTAGACGCGGCACACAATTATCGTGGCGCTCCAAAGTCAAATTCCGCGTTAATATATTCACACTTAGAGCGTATGTCTTCATTGATTGAAGATATACGTTACTTTGTGTGTTGCACATCTAAGTCATCAACATGCATAAGCGTTAGGATGTGTGTCCAATTACAGGACATTCGGGGATTCTAAGATATTTAGCTCACACCGCAACTTGCAAAACCTTTTCTCATCCAAGGGCTTTTTGAAGATATCTACCAATTGCTCTTCAGTGTTGACGTGAATGATATCAATATCTTCCTTCATGACATGATCTCTGAGAAATTGATGATGGATCTGAATGTGCTTTGTCTTCGAGTGCTGAAATGGGTTGTTGGCAATCTTGATTGCACTTTTATTGTCGTAGTAAAGTGGCACTCGCTTCAGGTGGATACCATACTCCTTGAGAGTTTGCTTCATCCATAGAAGCTGAGCACAACAGGAACCAGCAGCAATGTATTTAGATTCAACAGTGGAGAGAGATACACAGTTCTGCTTCTTTTAAGACCAATAGACAAGAGATCGTCAAAGAAAGTGACATGTTCCTGATGTGGACTTGCGATCAACCTTGTCACCATCATAATCAACATCTGAGAGTCTAACAAGATCAAACTCTGAGCCCTTTGGATACCATAATCATGGTGTTGGGGTGTAAGCCAAATATCATAGAATTCGCTTCACTGCTAAGTGGTGCGATTCCTTTGGTGCCGCTTGGAATAGGGCACACATGCAAACGCTAAGCATGATATCTGGCCTAGATGCACATAAATAGAGTAAAGAACCAATCATTGAGTGGTATACCTTTTGATCGAACTCTTTACCATTGTCGTCGGGGCCCAGATGACTTTTGGTTGGCATTGGCGTCATGTATCCTTTGCAATCTTGCATTCCAAACTTCTTCAGACAATCTTTGAGGTATTTCTCTTGTGATATGAAGATGTCGTTGCTCTATTGACGGATTTGAAGACCAAGGAAGAATTTCAGCTCACCCATCATGAACATCTGATATTTCTCTTGCATCATGTGTCCAAACTCATCACTTTTACTCTTGTCAGTGCATCCGAAGATAATTTCATCCACATAGATTTGGCACACGAACAGTTCTCCATCATATGTGTTCGTGAAGAGTGTAGGATCTAGAGAACCAGGTTTGAATCCTTTGCTCTTCAGGAAGTCTTTGAGAGTGTCATACCATGCGCGAGGATCTTGTTTGAGGCCATACAGTGCCTTGTTGAGCTTGTATACCATATCAGGATGTTTTGGATCTTCGAAGCCAGGTGGCTGCGCAACATACACTTCTTCTTCAATCTTGCCATTTAGAAAGGCACTCTTCACATCCATTTGATAAAGAAGAATGTTGTGATGGTTGGCATAGGCTAGCAGTATGCGAATGGCTTCATGCCTAGCCACTAGAGCAAATGTTTCATCGAAGTCAATCCATTCAACTTGAGTGTAACCTTGGGCAACTAAACGAGCCTTGTTTCTAACAACTTGACCATGCTCATCTTGTTTTTTACGATAGATCCATTTGGTGCCAATGATATTGTGCTTACGAGGATCAGGATGCTTAACCAATTCCCACACATTGTTCAGCTCGAACTGTTGAAGCTCTTTTTGCATAGCTTGAATCCATTCAGGTTCCATGAAGGCTTCCGCAAGTTTCTTAGGTTCAGATATAGAGACAAATGCAAAGTGCCCATAGAAATTTGCTAGTTGTGTTCCTCTTGAATGAGTGAGTGGACCAGGTGCATTGATGCTATCAATTATCTTCTCAATCTGCACTTCATTTGCAACATGAGGATGAACTGGATGAAAATTTTGCCCTTGCTGATCATTGTCTTCATCTTCAGCACTGGCTTCAGGCTAAGCATTGTCTTCAGGTTGACTTGGTGCAATGATGATTTCTTCTTCAGCCTGAGCTTCTGAAGGTATGATTTCTCCAGTACCCATCAGCTTGATAGATTCACTTGGTGGGACTTCATCTAGCACATTTGGCAGGTGCTCTCTTTGCGAGCCGTTAGTCTCATCGAACCGCACATCCACAGTTTCAACCACTTTATAGTGAAAGAGGTTGAAGACTCTGCAGGAGTGCGAATCCTTTCCGTATCCAAGCATAAAACCTTCATGTGCTTTTGGTGCAAATTTTGAAGTGTGATGTGGATCCTTGATCCAGCACCTAGCACCAAATACTCTGAAGTAACTAGCATTTGGCTTCTTACCAGTTAGAAGCTGATAGGATGTCTTCTTTAGAAGCTCGTGAAGATAAACACGGTTGATGATGTGGCATGCAGTGTCAATGGCTTCAGGCCAGAACTTCCTTGGAGTCTTGTACTCATCAAGCATCGTCCGAGCCATCTCAATGAGGGTTCTGTTCTTGCACTCCACGATGCCATTCTCCTGAGGTGTGTAAGGAGCTGAGAACTCATGAGTGATGCTCAATGTACCAAGATAAGTGTCGAGGCCGCGTTCTTGAATTCTGTGTCATTGTCACTTCTGATGTGCTTGATCTTGATGCCATAGTTCGTCATGGCACGATTGGCGAATCGTCTGAAGACATCCTGCACTTCAATCTTGTAGAGCATTATATGCACCCATGTATGTCTTGAGTAATCATCAACAATGACGAAGCCATAGAGGCACGCAGTGGTAGTAAGAGTACAGTAGTGAGTAGGGCCAAATAAGTCCATGTGGAGCAGCTCGAAGGGACGTGATGTCTTCATAATTGTCTTCGAGGGGTGTGAAAGTGCTAGTTATCGACTAGAGGGGGGGGGGGTGAATAGGCGATTTTTATGGAAGTCTTAAAAATGTGGAAGTTTCAAAGACAAACAATAGAAATGACCTAATTCATATGCAGCAGAAGATAAACTACAACAAGCAACCCATAGTCAAGTATGCAATAATGTGAAAGTACAAAGACTAATAGCAGCTTAGTAGTAAGGATCAGGATGGAAGATAGTATGAAGCCAACCAACGATAGTAGTCAAGCAATGAAGTCAAACAGGTACGACAAATAGGCAATGACTTCACGAAGACAAACTCTGAGTAAAGGGAGGGAGAGGATAGAACCAGTCACTTGTTGAAGACACATAATTTGTTGGACCAGTTCCAGTTGCTGTGACAACTGTACGTCTGGTTAGGGAGGCTGAGATTCAACTCAGAAGACCGTGTAATAAGTCTTCAGGTCACGCAGACAGAAAGACTTCAGTGATGTCTAACACTCTTTGGCTCTGGGTGTTTGGTCTTTGTCCTCGCAAGGATTTCTCTCTCTCAAAGGCTTCGAGGTGGGTTGCTCTCAAACGACAAAAGCAGTGCACTAACTCTGAGCAGCCACCAATTTATGGAGTAGGGGGTGGGCTATTTATAGCCACTAGGCAACCCGACCTGATATGTCTGAAATGACCCTGGGTCACTAAGGAACTGACACGTGTTCCAACGGTCAGATTTCAAACACACACGGCAACTTTACTTGGGCTACAAGAAAAGCTGACTCATCCAGCTCTGGATAAGATTTTCTCTCATTGTCTTCGCTCGAAGACATAGGATTTGGGTTGAGCATCTCTTCAGTCATTCTGACTTTGTTCACTTGGACCCCACTTAACAGTACGGTGGTTCCTATGACTCAACAAAGAAGAAAAAGGAAACAATGAAACGACACAGTCTTCGCTCAATGTCTTCTCATGTCATAGTCTTCCATATGAATATCTTCACATACCACCATTGTCGTCAATGTCTTCATACATTTTTAGGGGTCATCTCCGGTAGGTAAACCGAATCAATGAGGGACACTACCTGCGTTATTCTGCAATTCTCGCAAACGCATTAGTCCCTCAACCAAATTTGTCGTCAATACTCCAAAACCAACTAGGGGTGGCACTAGATGCACTTACAATCTCCCTCTTTTTGGTGATTGATGACAAACTGGTTGGAGTTTTCAACGGGTATAAAGTATGTGAAATTGTAAAGGATAGGGTATTGTCTTCATAAGTGGCAAAGGCTCCCCCTGAAGATGTGCATATAAGTAATTTGCTTTTGGAATGCAAATGCACATGGCAGGTTGTACTTGTGGAGATCCTCTTCAACTTATGAAGATAATTCATCATGCATGAAATGATATAACTAAGAGAATGACATGCATAATGAAAAATGGACGTCTGCAGAATGATCTAAGTGCGGAATTTATCATCGCATCACAGAAAAGCAAATAAGTAGCAGACGACCATCGAGTTTAAGTGTTACAACTCAAAGAACCAAATGTATCAAAAGCGAGAGTTGTAAACACTAGGCAAAATATAAAGCAACCGCCCATATGAACCCGCTTGAAGACTATCAAACTCATATGCTTCTCCCCCTTTTGTCAGTAAGGACCAAAAAGGTTTGAAGACATAGAGCATCTACTCGTTCCCATGAGGAGTAGGTGAAGCAACAGGGTTGTCGTTGTTGTTTGGGGGCGGTGAAGTAGCATCGTCTTCATCATCGATCACTTTGGCATTCACAGTTGCCGCGGAGGAAGAATAGTCAGAGTCTTCAAGGGATGGAGTTCGACGTAGGACAACATTCCGTGGAGGAGTGGAGTCAAACTTGAATCTTTCAGTGAAGCCATCGTCTTGAAGATCTTCTTCAGCACTGAGCAGCGTCAAACTCTTCCATGATCGCCGACAGGTCTCGTGAGTGACAAAAGCATTCTTGGTGGCAAGTCTTCGAATGCGATTGACGTCCACCAAGAGGCTTTGCATCTGTCGCTTGAGCCAGAAGTGATGCTTGTCTTGTTTCTGATGCAGTGCCACAAGAAGTTCTCGTTCATTGATGACGCGAGAGCGCTTCTTGGGCCTTTGGGAAATTGTGCTCTCGGTAGCTTCAGTTTGCGCACGGTGAGGCATACGAGTGTTCCCAGCCATTGGATAGACACGAGTTACTGCTTTGACTCCTTCCATGGTTTGAGTGAAGCTTTGGTGATCAGCATTCTGAAGACAAAGAGGCTTCTTGGCAGGCTCAGGGTATATGGCTTCAACTGACATATCAACCTCTGGTAGAAAGATCAGATGATTGTGAGCAGAGGGCTGATAGTTGATAGCAGAGTGTAGCTTGATGAGGCGCATGACCCATGGAGCATAGAATTTCAGGCCAAAAAGGTCAGATCCAGACGCAGCCAGTTGCCGGATGAAGAATTCTTGTGTATTGAAGCTGATGCCATTGAGGATGTAAAAGACCAATGTCTTCATGGTTCCTTCAAGTTTTGCAGATGATGAATGCCCTTTGATAGGCCATAGAGTTCGCCTGATGATGTGATATATTGTGCGAGGCAGATACTCAAGGTCATCAACAAAGAACTCCTTTGGGTATTCAATGTCAGGTGGCAGAGGCTTCATCATGCTCAACATCTGGCTCATGGTGGGCTCTGGCTTATGGAAGATGCTCTCCAGTGCATTGCGGTGGAGTTGACAATCAGGTTCGAACAGCTCTCCGGGAGTGGGTAGGCCTGTAAGCTCAATGACGTCAAGAACTTTGGCTTCATGATGAACATTTCCTGTCATCCACTCGAGAACCCATGTCTTTGTATCCATGTAGTAGCCGCGAATGTGGAGGGTAGCATAGAATTGAAGCAAAGTTCCTCATTCCAATGTTCTTTATGCATCACAAAGCTGAGCGGACACTGCATCGTGAAAGCAGTCAAGTGCTTCTTCTAAGCATGGCAGTCCAGCAATGGCTTCGATGTCGAGGCGCATATGAGGAAAATCGCCCTTGATCATCTGAGCGCAGGAGTAATAGCTTCGCTCTCGATAGCTCGAAGCGATCGATGATATTCTTGGCCTTGAGTAGGGGTTCTTTGCTCTGTCAAAGAAGGTGTTGTGGGCTTTGAAGCCATTTGCATTGAAGGACCACAGAGGTGGCAGTACCTAGGAACCTTGGCAGTCTTGGCTTTGGTTTCTAGACCAGAGGCCTATGCTCAACATGATAATCAAACTGAGGACCAGAGGCATTAGGCGGAGGGACCAGAACGGGCCATTTGACAGTGATCAGCTGACCATAGTTGTATGCTTGCTCAATTGTATGGGGCCTTGGTGGCGGAACAGAGCAGTGGCAACAACAGAGGCGTCAGGCTGCACAATGGATGCTTCAGGATCAGTTGCATTATTGGCTTCTGGCACATTGGTTGGTGCAGGCTCCACATTTGCTTCAGCCATGACTACGTCGTTGGCTTCATTTGTGTTGGTGGTGGCAGCCTCAAGATTTTCAACCTCCACTTGATGAGATGGAGGGTCGCACCGCACGCTCACTTCAGGATCAGCTTCTTGAAGAATGGGGAGTAGGGACACATTCTTCTTCTTGGTTGTCATCGGTGATGCAGCGGATTGTCTTCAGCAGCTTTGGCTTCGATACACGGAGACATTCACGAGGAGTGGCTTCGAAACACTTGACGTGCAACAGATTGGTGGTGCACTTCTCCTTCTGGAACTCTCGAAGAGGGACTTGAGGCCTTGGTCCTTGCGAAGCTGCGGAATCTTGGCGACGCCTTTGGATATGGAGTTGGCTGGGCCTCAAAGTCAGCCTCATCTTCTTGCACAGGTGGTGTGACTTGTTGTTGTTGGGGAGTACTCGGGGAGTCTTGTTGTTGTGGGTGATTAGCCTATGATGCATCCTGAGCAATTGGCGTCAGAGGACGACCAATGCTGATGAGTTCGCTGTTCGTGAGAACAGGCGATGATACCAAGTTGTGTTCGATCTGAGCAAGAACTACATCATCTTCAACATTGTCATTGTGACCAATGTCTTCAGCAACGGTGGGATCAACTGCTGGAATGTCTTCATCTTCATGAGCCTCTGTGGAAGCAGGCTCATGAACTACCATCCGTCGTTCTTGGTGTTCAGATGCAGGGCGAACCATTGAGATGGGTTCAACAACTAAGGGCTCTGTGGGAGCAGCCCGATCCTTCTTGGTTTTGCGCTTCTTCTTGGAGGCAGCAACATCAGAGGCTTCATGATTTTTCCTTTTTCTGGCTTTAGCCTCGGCAGTCCTCGTCTTCTTCAGTTCTGAAGCGGTTGACCTGACCTTTGGCTTCGAGCCAGTCATGCTGCTTGGGAAGACTATGCGAGGTTCTTCCTGCCTTGAAGGTGCAGATTGGTCAGTTGATGGCTTCTTCTTCTTTGCAGCCATTCTGGGGTCAATGGCGACCAAGAGCCTTGCGCTTCTCAGCCTCATTGTAGGCTTGCACACACTTTTCAACTAGACCCTTCATGCGCATACGAGAGCCTTTAGCTTCGCCGCGCTTCTTGAGAAAGGCTTCTTTGAGCTCGTGCAGCATGATCTTGAAGTTTTTGACATCTTGCACGCTGAGCTCTGCCACATGCTTCTTGAACTGAGCTTTCTCATAGTCGATCTTGTGCTTCCGTTCAACGATGCGCTGAGCAAGAGCTAGCTCAGAAGCAATGGCGCCATTGAAGGAGACGCTGAGGCCAATGGGAAGTTGCAGATCTTCAAAGCTGAGATTTGGGGTGTCAAACCACTCATCAATGAAGTTATGGATGATTGCTACATCAAAGAGAGGCAGGTCATTGAAGATCTCTGCTTCTTCCTTGCTCTTGATCAGTTGCTCAAGAGCATCATCTGCAAGATCTTCATCGCTGGATAGATCAATGTGCTCTTCTCGCAGAATGGCAGCAGGAGTCAATGTCGTCAGTATTTTGACGATTTTCTTTTTCTTCTCTGTCTTCTGGAGATACGTGATAGATCTTGAGGCATACATGTCTTCGAGGAGGTGCGATGGCGGTGACTTTGCAAGTGAAGCTTTTGGAGGAGCAGCTGATCTTTAAGCCTTAGCCTTCTTTGGCTTCTGCGGCTTTGGAGTAGGAACTGGGGCTTCATCAGTGTCAGTATCATCATCATAATGATCCACTTTGGCACCTTGGACCGAGATGTGAGTGATGAGGCCATCAAGGTTGTAGAAAGGACCGATGACACTGGGTTCTGCATCACGTGAGCCGTCAGCACGGGGAGCAGAGGGACCAGGGTTGAAGTCTAATCCCAATGACTTCTTGTTTTCCTTGGCCGATGCCTTTGCATGCTAGAAATTGCGCTTGAAGAGATTATCGTCACGACACCAGAGCAATGACGATGGGTCGGCATTTTCAAGCTGAGGTCCACGGACTATACAAGGATAGAAACCCTGTGCAATAACTTCAGCTCTGTTCTTGGGTGGAAGGCCTCGAAAGAGAATATCACCCCAAGGACTTTTGATAGCATTCTTCTCAGCGTATTCCTGGGTCACGAACTTGTATTTGAACCGTTGTTCAGCCCAATATCGTCGAATCCCTTGGATTCGTGTCTTGCGCTGATTATAATTCTCTTCAGGATCTGTCTTGTAAAGCTCTGAGAGGTCATCAGGCAAATCTCTTGATGTTCCCCCACGATGCTGTCTGCCACCCTTCCTTACTGATTTCTCTGCAGCCATGAACTTCAAACTAAATGGCTTCAACATGTTCAAAGGCTTTCGCTTGCTGGACAAACCGAAACTGGCTTCGGGAGAGTTAATGTGATGCTGTAAGAATTCTGCAAACGAATGCAGACTATGAGAACCAAGGGATTCTCCCACGGACATGTACCTGTGACAGCATTAGAGATGCGAGGAAGGGAAGAGGTCATATGCATTCTCGTAAGATTTCAAGATAAATCAGTTTGAAGACATTGACCTCATGATGCGAAGACATTCACTTATATGTTGAGAGTTGGTTCCAGATTTGTACGAATCCGTGAATAAGTACAAGTGAGGAATCTAAATAGATATGAAGCTTAAGTGAATATACTAGGCAGTATGAGATGCAGACAGAATAGATCTAACATTGTATAGGCAGAAACCAGTTTTGGTAAATAGGATGAATCTTTGAGGATAAAAAAGATGATAAAAATAGAGTTGTATTTACCACGCGAAGAACTGCTAGATGGGATAAGTAGGAGACCGAGCAGTTCAATCCACCGTGCACTAACTTGGCGACGGAGGACACCTACGGCGGCGGCGGAGAGGACGTTGTCCGCGGCCAGCGTGAGGACAGCGTCGGAGAAGTCGCGGCAGCTAAGCGCTTCGTCGCCGGCGTCGTCGAGAGCTAGCGGTGGCGCTAGGGTTTTGACGAGGTGGAGAGGTGCAGAGGTTTTCTTTACCGAAGGGGACATGTATTTATAAGCAAGTGTGCGGCACAACGCAATTACGCAAGTGCCCCTGGCGGTTCACATCCGAGGGGCACGTGGCAAGCATGCAACATACTCAGAGTTGTCCCACGTTCCCACGCCCGCCAGGTTTGTCGGATGGTCGTTCCGGCTTCTCCGGATTTCAAACAATAAGGATGAATCATTTAAAACATACTTAATGTTTGTCTCTGTGTCTTCTGCTGACAAGGACGCAGAGAAGACATTCGACAGTTTCAATAGAATGCATATGATTTGGACAGATAGAGTTTGAGATAGAAAGCATAGAGATTAGGGTCCGATCACATTCACTTAGTTCAAAAGATTGAACTAGGAAGACATAGCTATAAGTGAATGCTTTGAGAGGATGAACACTAGTATATATATCGAAAAGCAATCAAATCAACATAGTGAAGAAAATCATGAAGATAAGTTGAAATTTGAAGACAAACCAAATGCGAAGACATAGCAAAAATAACGCCATGAGTGAAACACTTCAAACATAGAAATTTGGTGGTGGTGTTACCCACCGTATAGGAAGTATTAGACCCAGACACGGCGCACAATTATCGTGGCGCTCCAAAGTCAAATTCCACGTTAATGTATTCACACTCAGAATGTAAGTCTTCATTGATTGAAGATATACTTTACTTTGTGTGTTACACATCTAAGTCATCAACATGCATAAGTGTTAGGATGTGTGCCTGATCACAGGACATTTGAGGATTCCAAGATATTTAGCTCACACCGTAACTTGCAAAACCTTTTCTCATCCAAGGGCTTTGTGAAGATATCTGCCAGTTGCTCTTCAGTGTTGACCTGAATGATGTCAATATCTTTCTTCATGACATGAACTCTGAGAAAGTGATGACGAATTTCAATGTGCTTTGTCTTCGAGTGCTGGACTGGATTGTTGGCAATCTTGATGGCACTTTCTTGTCGCAGAAGAGAGGTACTTGTTTCAGATTGATGCCATAGTCCTTGAGAGTTTTCTTCATCCATAGAAGCTGAGCGCAGCAAGATCCACAGCAATGTATTCAGATTCAGCAGTTGAGAGTGATACACAGTTCTGCTTCTTTGAAGACCAACAGACAAGAGATCGTGCCAGAAAGTGACATGTGCCTGATGTAGACTTGCGATCCACCTTGTGTAACACCCCGGATGTAACTTTCCATTTTTGTAACTCCAACTCTTGCCATTTTCGGCATTGTGATATAATATTCCCTCCATGGTTGGGTTTTGTCTTTCGTTTTGCATTTTGTCCATGTCATGCATTTCATATCATGTCATCATGTGCATCGCATTTGCATATGTGTTCGTCTCATGATTCCGAGCATTTTCCCCGTTGTCCGTTTTGCAATCCGGCACTCCTATGTCCCCCGGCGTCCCCTTTTACATTTTTCCGTGAGCGGGTACTAAAACTTTCTCGGAATGGACCGAGCCTTGCCAAGTGGCCTTGGTACACCACCGTTAGACCACCTGTCAAGTTTCGGGTCATTTGGAGCTCGTTTGGTACTCCAACGGTTAACCGCACTCTCGCAAAGGCCTCTTTTAAGTTGCAACCAAACACCCCTCCAAAACAGCCAAATAACCCATCTAAGTCACTTCCATGCTCTCCGTCGTCGGATCACGATCGTGTGGGCGAAAACCGCACCCCATTTGGACACTCCTAGCTCCCTCTACCTATAAATATACATCTCCCCCTCCAACCGGGCAAACCCTAGCGAAATCCTCTCCGCGCACGGACGATCCGGACCGGGCGGACACGTCCTTCGCCGCCGCCCCGACCCGGCGGCCGCTGCCGCCATCATGGCCCCGGCCGCCACGAATGTCGGTATCAAGATGGGCGACTACAGATTTCTGGCTAAACCAATTGTCCTTGGTGACTCGGATATTGATCTTATTCTCGGGATGGATGGCTTTCAAAGACAAAGCTCACTTGATTGTGCTGCCGGGAAATTCAATTGACTCACTCTTCTAATGATGTGATCATCTATGCCGCTCGTGATGAAACCATTCGGTTGTTTTCTCTCAATGAGAAGGGTGAATTGGATGCTATCTCTCGATTCCATCGCTTGTGAGTACCAAGTTGTCTTTCCGTAAGAGCTTCCGGTATGCCTCCTCACCGGCCGCTTGAATTCGTTATCGATCTTGAGCACGCATCGAACCCGCTTTGCAAGCGTCCATACAAGCTTGGACCCGATGAGCTGAAGGAATTGAAGAAGCAGCTCGATGAACAAGAGCGTCTGGGTTTGATCGGACCGAGTTCATCTCCTTGGGGTTGTGGTGTTATTTTGTCCGAAAGAAGGATGGGACGGACCGACTTTGCGTCGATTACCGTCCATTGAATAAGAAGACTATCAAGAACAAGTATCCACTTCCCAACATCAATGAGCTGTTCGAGCAACTCAAAGGTGCTAAAGTGTTCTCCAAGCTTGACCTTCGTATGGGTTATCATCAAATTCGCATTCGTGAACAAGATATTCCCAAGACAGCATTCAGAACAAGCTTTGGTTCTTATGAATATACTGTCATGTCTTTCGGCCTTGTCAATGCTCCTCCAACATTCTCTCGAATGATGAACTTCATCTTCAACCCCTACACCAATGAATTCGTCTTGGTCTATCTTGATGATATTTTGGTCTTCTCCAAGAATAAGAAGGATCATGCCAAACATTTGCGATTGGTGCTCGACAAGCTCAGAGAGCATCAATTGTATGCGAAGTTTTCCAAATGGTAATTTTGGCTTGATGAAGTTCTTTACCTTGGCCATATCATCTCCGCCAAGGGCATCACTGTTAATCCCGAGAAGGTGTCTGCAGTTGTGAATTGGGAACCTCCTCAGAATGTCAAGCAGCTCCGCAGTTTTCTGGGTCTTGCAAGCTATTGCCGAAGATTCGTTGAGAACTTCTCTAAGATTGCAAAGCCTCTTTCCAACCTCCTCCAGAAGCATGTGAAGTATGTCTGGTCTCCTGAGTGTGACGTTGCTTTCAATACTCTCAAAGAGAAACTCGTCACAGCTCCTGTCTTGACTCCTCCTGATGAATCCAAGCCATTCGAAGTTTTCTGTGATGCTTCTCTTCAAGGTCTCTGTGCTGTGTTAATGCAAGAGAAGAGAGTTGTGGCCTATACCTCTCGTCAGCTGAAGCCCAACGAAAAGAACTACCCCACTCACGATCTTGAGTTGGCGGCAGTTGTCCATGCATTGATAACATGGAGACATCTCTTGTTGGGAAGGAAAGTGGACATATTCACCGATCACAAGAGTCTCAAGTATATCTTCACTCAACCCAACCTCAACCTCGGGCAAACTCGATGGGTCAAAATGATTCAAGAGTACAACCCAAGTATTGAATATACTCCGGGCAAGGCCAATGTGATTGCAGATGCTTTGAGCAGGAAGGCTTATTGCAACAGTTTAATCCTCAAGCCCTTCCTACCGGATCTCTGTGAAGCTTTCCGCAAGCTGAATCTTCAAGTTGTTCCTCAAGGCTTTCTTGCCAACCTCATAGTCTCTCCTACTTTGGAAGACCAAATTCGTGAGGCCCAACTCCTGGATACCATGGTGAAAAAGGTGAAACGTGGTATCGACAAGGGCATTTCCAAATACAAGTGCTTCCACATTGATGACAAAGATACTCTTTTCTTCGAGGACCGGATTGTGGTTCCTAAGGGTGATCTACGTAAAGTCATTATGAACGAGGCACACAATTTCCCTCCTATCCATTCATCCTAGAAGTACAAAGATGTACCATGACCTCAAGCAGTCATATTGGTGGACTCGAATGAAGCGAGAAATTGCTCAATTCGTGAATGAGTGTGATGTCTGCAAAAGAGTGAAAGCAAAACACCAACGACCAGCTGGTCTCCTCCAACCTCTTGCTATTCCAGAATGGAAGTTTGATCATATTGAAATGGACTTCGTGACTGGTTTTCCTAAGTCCAAGCGTGGAAATGATGCTATCTTCGTTGTCATTGACAAGCTTACTAAAGTGGCTCATTTTCTTCCTATCAAAGAATCTATCATAGCAGCTCGGTTGGCAGAGCTATACACCTCCAGGATTGTCTCCTTGCACGGCATTCCACAAGTGATCTCTTCAGACCGTGGCAGCATCTTTACCTCCAAGTTTTGGGATTCTTTTCGAAGGCCATGGGCACCAACATTCGTTTCACACAGCTTTCCATCCTCAAACAAGTGGCCAAGTCGAGCGAGTCAATCAAATCCTTGAAGATATGCTCAGGGCTTGTGTCATTTCCTTCGGTATGAAGAGGGAAGATGGTCTTCCATATGCCGAGTTCTCCTATAACATCAGCTTCCAAGCGAGTTCGGCCAAGGCCCCATTCGAAATTCTCTATGGCAGAAAGTGTCGTACTCCTCTCAATTGGTCCGAGACAGGTGAACGCCAACTTCTTGCAAACGACTTGATCACAGAAGCCGAAGAAATGTGCAAAGTCATTCGTGAGAATCTCAAAGCCGCACAATTGCGCCAGAAGAGCTATTATGATGACAAGCACCGTGATTTGGCTTTTGAAATCGGAGACCACGTCTACCTCCGTGTCTCTCCAATGAAAGGCACTCGTCGCTTCGGTATCAAAGGGAAGCTTGCCCCTAGATACGTGGGTCCTTTCAAGATCATTGGCAAAAGAGGCGATCTCGCCTATCAACTTGAGCTTCCGTTCAATTTTGCAAACGTGCACGATGTGTTTCACGTGTCACAGCTTCGCAAGTGCTTCAAGACTCCTGAGTGCACCATCAACTTCGAAGAAATTGACCTCCAAGAAGATCTCTCTTATCATGAGCACCCCGTTGCTATTCTTGAAGAAACCGAGCGCAAGACTCGCAACAAGTCAATCAAATTCCTAAAAGTGAAGTGGTCACACCATTCCGACCGAGAAGCCACACAGGGCGCGAGGATCACCTCCGTTCCGAATATCCGGAGTTCTTTCAGTCCTAGATCTCGGGACGAGATCCTCTTGTAGTGGTGGAGTGTTGTAACACCTCGGATGTAACTTTCCATTTTTGTAACTCCAACTCTTGCCATTTTCGGCATTGTGATATAATATTCCCTCCGTGGTTGGGTTTTGTCTTTCTTTTTGCATTTTGTCCATGTCATGCATTTCATATCATGTCATCATGTGCATCGCATTTGCATACGTGTTCGTCTCATGATTCCGAGCATTTTCCCCATTGTCCGTTTTGCAATCCGGCACTCCTATGTCCCCCGGCGTCCCCTTTTACATTTTTCCGTGAGCGGGTACTAAAACTTTCTCGGAATGGACCGAGCCTTGCCAAGTGGCCTTGGTACACCACCGTAGACCACCTGTCAAGTTTCGGTCATTTGGAGCTCGTTGGTACTCCAACGGTTAACCGCGACTCAAGAAAGGCCTCTTTTAAGTTGCAACCAAACACCCTCCAAAACAGCCAAATAACCCATCTAAGTCACTTCCATGCTCTCCATCGTCGGATCTCGATCGTGTGGTAAAAACCGCACCCCATTTGGACACTCCTAGCTCCCTCTACCTATAAATATGCATCTCCTCCAAATCCGGGCAAACCCTAGCGAAAATCCTCTCCGCGCCACGGACGATCCGGACCGGGCGGACACGTCCGCTTCGCCGCCGCCCCCGTGACCTGGCGGCGCGAGCACGCAGCCGCCCGACCCAACCGCCCGTCGCCAGCTGCCTCCATCGCCGGCCCCCCCACTTCGCCTTCGCCCGGCCCCCCGCCTCCTCTCCGCCGCCCGCCGGCCTCTCCTCCCGACCGACTCCGGCGAGCCGCGCCGCCGCCTCGGTTCGCGCGACGAACCGGGCCAGATCCAGATCCGGTTGACTTCTCCTCCCCCCGAAATCCTCCAAGTTTTTATTCTGTCATTATTTTATTGCATTTTCTTCATGCCATAACTCTGTACCTGTGGCTCCGTTTGGGGCGTATAGCATACCGAAATGTTCGACTCGACGAGTAGATCATTTCATCTCATTGCATCATTTTCATTTGAGCTCATCTTGATGCCCGAAATGCTGTTAGAAGAGGGCTATGTGATGTTAGTTTCCGTTTCTTAATAGAACATGCACTTTTGCCATTTTTGCCATGATTGATGTGTGCATCCTATAATCTTGAGTCCTACATGTGTTTTGTAATATGCCATGCCATGTTTACAGGGGTGTATGCCATGTATTTTTGTGATCTCTGTGGTGACTAGCACAAGCATGCAAACTAGGCTCCATGATGTTGCTGATTTCAGCCCCTGTTTTGCTGATATTTTTATGCCATGTTAACTTGATGCTACAGAGAGTTCCATGCATATTTTGAGATACTTCAGTAAGGATGTTTTGAACATATGGTTATGCTCTATCCATCCATTCCCTTGTTTTCAATTATGGAGTGCCATAGCTTGAGTCAATCGAGCTCTACTTTTGCTATAAAATGTTTCCTGGCAGATTGTTTACA
Source organism: Aegilops longissima (assembly GCA_021605205.1). Taxonomy (NCBI): domain Eukaryota; kingdom Viridiplantae; phylum Streptophyta; class Magnoliopsida; order Poales; family Poaceae; genus Aegilops; species Aegilops longissima. The sequence continues at coordinate 86,247,962 of CM038682.1, read as the reverse complement.
TGTTATTCAATTTTGCCAAGGTTGTTGTAGTTGACCCGTGTATGCTATGATGTTGTTCTTGCCATGTATGGTTTCTATGCCATGTATGCTTGATGTAGGTATGCTTAGTTTATCATGTAATGCTCTCTAGTGAGTGGATCGAGCTCTTAAACATGCCTACTTGTTATCTGTTTTTGTCATGCCCTGTTTGCTGAATCTGTAGCGAAATTTGCTATATTGAGATGGGTGCTACTATATTTTCTGATCCTTTTTGGCTCATGGTCAGTAAGGGACTTTTGTTCTATGCTTTGAGTAGATTCATTCCATGCCTTGTTTTGCTATTATAATTTCCTGTAGCATGTTGTTTGCTTGCTTTGAACATTGCTTCCTGATGCTGATTCTGCCATGTTCAGTATTTTCTCTAAGTCTGTGAAGCTGATATATTTTGCACTTTTGCCATGCTTGTTTGGACCTGTTACGGTGTGATTTAGCCGTAGCTCAGTGTTCATCTTTTGTCAAGCATCTTGAGTAGATCACTGCCATATACTTTGTTGGTACGTTTGGGTGCAGTAGCTTAATTTCTTGTTGCTTGCTATGTGGTATCATGTTGTTAATGGCAGATTAGTGCCATTTTTGTTTCGTTTGTCATTTGCAAACCGTGCATCCGATTCCGGTGATCTTTATATTGATTTCAACCGAAATCATCTCACCTTTCCAGCGGCATACTTGGTTTGCAAAGTTGATGCCTGGTTCATCATTTTTCCTTCCGGAGCACGCATAGGCATTGCATATCACATCTCGCATATCATGCCATGTTTTGCATCATGTTGTTTGTGCATTGCACCGTGATTTATTGTGGTTCCTTTGTTTGTGTTCTTGCTTTGGGTAGAGCCGGGAGACGAGTACATGAACGGGGAACCTGTTGAGAACGCTTACGAGGATCAAGCTTTCGACAACTCTGAGAACTTTGCAGGCAAGATGACCATACCCTCGAAATCACTTCTATCTTTGCTTGCTAGATGCTCGCTCTTTTGCTATGCCTATGCTATGATGCCTATCACTTGCTATATCATGCCACCCATATTGCCATGTCCAGCCCCTAACCATCCTTTCCTAGCAAACCGTTGATTGGCTATGTTACCGCTTTGCTCAGCCCCTCTTATAGCGTTGCTAGTTGCAGGTGAAGATGAAGTTTGTTCCTTGTTGGAACATGGAGATGTTGTTCCTTGTTGGAACATGTTTACTTGTTGGGATATCACAATATATCTTCTATAATTAATGCATCTATATACTTGGTAAAGGGAGGAAGACTCGGCCTTATGCCTGGTGTTTTGTTCCACTCTTGCCGCCCTAGTTTCCGTCATACCGGTGTTATGTTCCCTGATTTCGCGTTACTTACACGGTTGGGTGATTTATGGGACCCCCTTAACAGTTCGCTTTGAATAAGACTCCTCCAGCAAGGCCCAACATTGGTTTTACCATTTGCCACCTAAGCCTTTTTCCCCCGGGTTTTCGCGAGCCCGAGGGTCATCTTTATTTAAGCCCCGGACCAGTGCTCCTTCGAGTGCTGGCCCGAACCGAAAGACTCGGGGCCACCATGGGGCAACTCGAGGGCTGGTTTTACTCGTAGGCTGACCTATCCGGATGTGCCCTGAGAACGAGATATGTGCAGCTCCTATCGGGATTTGTCGGCACAATCGGGCGGCTTTGCTGGTCTTGTTTTATTGCTGTCGAAATGTCTTGTAGTCCGGGATTCGAGACTGATCGGGTCGTCCGTAGAAGGAATATCCTTCGTTGACCGTGAGAGCTTATAATGGGCTAAGTTGGGACACCCTGCAGGTATTATCTTTGAAAGCCGTGCCCGCGTTATGAGGCAGATGGGAATTTGTTAATGTCGGTTGTAGAAACCCGAAGTTGACCTTGATTAAAATACATCAACGCGTGTGTAACCGTGATGGTCTCTTCTCGTGGAGTCCGGAAGTGAACACGTGTTGGAGTTATGTTTGGCGTAAGTAGTTCAGGATCACTTCTTGATCGCTACTAGCTTCACGACCGTGCCTTGCTTCTCTTCTCGCTCTCTTGTGCGAATGTAGCCACCATATATGCTAGTAAACTGCTGCAGCTCCACCTCACAACTCTGTCCTTCCTATAAGCCTAAATAGTCTTGATCTCGCGGTGTGAGATTGCTGAGTCCCGTGACTCACAGATTCTACCAAAACAGTTGCAGTGCCGACGATGCGGTCAGTATGACGCAACCGAGCTCAAGTGGGAGTTCGACGAGGAACGTGGTCGTTACTATGTGTCTTTTCCTGATGATCGATAGTGGAGCCAGTTGGGACGATCGGGGATCCGTGTAGCATTTGGGGTAGTCTTCTTTCATTTTGGTTCCGTAGTCGGACCTTGAGTGTAATCTGGATGATGGATGTTTATTTATGTATTGTGTGAAGTGGCGACTGTAAGCCAACTATGTATCTCTTTCCATTATGTATTACATGGGTTGTGTGAAGATTACCTCACTTGCGACATTGCTTTCAATGCGGTTATGCCTCTAAGTCGTGCTTCGACACGTGGGAGATATAGCCGCATCGAGGGTGTTACACCTTGTCACCAGCATAATCAGCATCCGAGAATCCAACAAGATCAAATTCTGAGCCCTTTGGATACCATAATCCGAGTGTTGGGGTGTGAGCCAAATATCGAAGAATTCGCTTCACAGCTAAGTGATGCGATTCCTTTGGTGCCGCTTGGAATCGAGCACACATGCAAACACTAAGCATAATATCTGGCCTAGATGCACATAGGTAAAGTAAGTAAACAATCATGGAGCGGTATACCTTTTGATCAAATTCTTTACCATTGTTGTCGGGACCCAGATGGTGTTTGGCTGGCATTGGCGTCATGTATCCTTTGCAATCTTGCATTCCAAACTTCTTCAGACAATCTTTGAGGTATTTTTTTTAGATATGAAGATGCCATTCCTTTGCTGATGAATTTGAAGACCAAACTTCAGCTCACCCATCATGGACATCTGATATTGCTCTTGCATCATGTATCCAAACTCATCACTATACTTCTGGTTGGTGCAACCGAAGATAATGTCATCGACATATATTTGGCACACAAACAGTTCACCATCATATGTCTTCGTGAAGAGTGTGGGATCGAGGGATCCAGGTTTGAAGCCTTTGCTCTTCAGGAAGTCTTTGATCGTATCATACCAAGCGCGAGGAGCTTGTTTGAGGCCATACAGTGCTTTGTTTAGCTTGTACACCATATCTAGATGTTTTGGATCTTCAAAGCCAGGTGGTTGAGTCACGTATACTTCTTCTTCAATCTTGCCGTTGAGAAATGCACTCTTCACATCCATTTGATATAGCAAGATGTTGTGGTGGTTAGCATAGGCTAGCAGTATGCGAATAGCTTCAAGCCTAGCCACAGGGGCAAATGTTTCATCGAAGTCAATTCCTTCAACTTGAGTATATCCTTGAGCCACAAGACGTGCTTTGTTTCTCACGACTTGACCATGCTCATCTTGCTTGTTTCGATATATCCATTTTGTGCCAATAATGTTATGCTTGCGAGGGTCAGGACGCTTGACAAGTTCCCAAACATTGTTCAGCTTGAACTGTTGAAGTTCTTCTTGCATAGCTTGTATCCATTCAGGTTCCATAAAGGCTTCAGCTACTTTCTTGGGTTCTGATATTGACACAAAAGAAAAGTGCCCACAGAAATTTGCTAACTGTGTTGCTCTTGAGCGAGCGAGTGGACCAGGTGCATTGATGCTATCAATTATCTTCTCAATTTGTAGTTCATTTGCAACTCGAGGATGAACTGGACGAAGACCTTGCTCTTGCTGATCATTGTCATCATTAGGAGGATTGTCTTCAGCCTGAGCATTGTCTTCAGGTTGGTTAGGTGCAAAAATGATAAGCTCCTCTTCAGGCTGTGCTTCAGAAGGCATGAATTCACCAGTTCCCATCAGCTTGATAGATTCGCTGGGCGGAGCTTCGTCTAGTGTACTTGGCAGGAGCTCTCTTTGTGAACCATTGGTTTTATCAAATCGCATGTCCACAGTTTCGACGATTTTGTAGAGATAGAGGTTGAAGACTCTGTAAGAGTGCGAGTCCTTTCCGTAACCGAGCATGAAGCCTTCGTGAGCTTTAGTTGCAAATTTTGAGTTGTGATGGGGATCCTTGATCCAACACCTAGCTCCAAATACTCTGAAGTAGCTGACATTTGGCTTCTTGCCAGTAAGGAGCTCATAGGATGTTTTGTTCAGAAGCTTATGGATGTAAACACGGTTGATGACGTGACATGCTGTATCAATAGCTTCAGGCCAGAACTTTCTTGGTGTCTTGTACTCGTCGAGCATTGTTCGAGCCATCTCAATGAGGGTTCTGTTCTTGCGCTCTACGATGCCATTTGCTGAGGTGTGTATGGAGCAGAGAACTCATGAGTGATTCCCATTGTATCCAGATAAAGATCAAGTCCGGTGTTCTTGAACTCAGTGCCGTTGTCACTTCTGATATGCTTGATCTTGATGCCATAATTGTTCATGGCTCGATTGGCGAAGCGTCTGAAGACATCTTGCACTTCAGTCTTCTAGAGAATTATGTGCACCCATGTATATCTAGAGTAGTCATCAACAATGACGAAGCCATAGAGACAAGCAGTTGTTGTGAGGGTAGAGTAGTGAGTAGGGCCAAATAAGTCCATGTGTAACAGCTCGAAGGGTTGAGATGTCGTCATGATTGTCTTCGAGGGTGCTTTGCCCTAGTCATCTTTCCAGCTTCGCAGGCACCACACAAATGATCCTTCTTGAACTTGACACCCTCGATGCCTATGACATGCTTCTTCTTGGCGAGTGTGTGTAAGTTCCTGATGCCAGCATGCCCCAACCTCCGATGCCAGAGCCAGCATTCTGAAGCTTTTGCAAGAAGACATACGACAAGCTGTGGACCTGCTGAGAAATCTAGCATGTATAGATCATCTTTCCGATACCCTTCAAAGACTAGAGACTTGTCAGATTCCATTAGTACAAGGCAACGATATTTTCCGAATAGCACAATCATGTTCAAGTCACAAAGCATCGAGATGGACATTAAGTTGAAACCAAGGATTCAACAAGCATCACTTTATCCATGTGTTGATCCTTTGAGATTGCAACTCTACCTAGACCCAATACCTTGCTTTTACCAAAGGTCAAGAAATGTGATGTGACTCTTGTCCGATGGGCGTAAGGTTGAGTCCATGAGAAGACTTCGATCACCAATCATATGATTAGTGCATCCGCTGTCCATAATCCATTCGAAGCATGAGTTGTCATACCCTACAAGATGCAGTTAGGGAATAGGCTTCACCAAGAGTATTGTGAAGCATAAAATTTGACGAGCAAGAGGATTATTGAAGCTCGAGATCAAGATTAGGACTGATAGGATGAATGGCAAACAATTCAGGAACAAAATACATAGTGAGACCATTTGGGCATTTGATCTTGCGCCCTACAAGATGTTTTAGGTCCCCAAGAATAGCGTCGAGGCGCTTTTGATTTTCGGCCGAGACCCTTCCCCGCAAAAGAAAGTTAATTCTTCTTAACCACCCACATCTTCGAGGGTGGCTTAGAAGCAATGAGTCTAAGTGCAGATGTCGAGAACTTCGCTTTGGATCCCTAGAAAATAGCCTTGCAGGAGATGAATGATACTCATATGAATAAGCGAAAAAGTTCTTAGTTCTATGAACATAGCGGTTTGAAGACACACGCTCATATTCATAAGTTTGAGTACGGTTTCCCTGCAAAACATTAGCGTTAGGGTGACTCAGGTGAGTCCTCTGTCTGTTTGAAGCCTTTGGACCATATGACGCCTTAGGTCTGGGGTTTGTCTTCATCCTGGTGGTGTCATGATCACATTCACGGAAGATTCTCAAGACAACTTTGGGAACCCAGATCTTCTTCATAGGTGGTCCATTCCTGCAGTTAGTACCAATATACCTGGCAAACACTTCACCATTCTGATTCTTGAACAGCTTATAGTTTGCATCAAGGGATTCATCAATGATAATAGGATTAGCACAGGTAAAGCCAGATAAGGTGGATGGATCCACGGAAGGTCCCTTTGCAGCAACCCATGTGGTTTTTGGATACAGCTCAGGCTTCCAGTAGGAACCATCAACATTGATTTTCCTCTCGAACCCAACACCCTCTTTCCTAGGGTTTCGATTCAGAATCTGCTTTTTGAGGACATCGCAAAGTGTCTGATGTCCTTTCAGACTTTTATACTTCCCTGTTTCAAGAAATGTCTTCAACCTAGCATTTTCATCAGCAATAGTAGTGGTATCCTCCGCAGAGGGGTTAGTTACCACATCAGTAGTTGAAGACAACGCAACAATAGCAGAAGTGGAACATTCAGCAACAGAGGTAGCGTTATCACGCTCAAGGCATTTTATACATGGTGGTTCAAATCCATCCTGAGCGGGACTGATCTGTTGAGCGCGAAGTGACTCATTCTCTTTTTGAAGATCTTCATGAGCCACTCTCAATTTCTCAAGCTCTTGCTTCCTTTGAAGATAATCATAGGAGAGCTTTTCATGAGTGGTTGAGTGCGTTTCATGACGACTTTCAAGTTCTTGGTACTTAGCATGAAGATTTTTTATGTATTCAACTAAGGACTGTGAACGTGTCATTTCCGCGTCCAACAGGTCATCGCTTTTGTCTAACAGTTTTTGAGTATGTTCCATAGCTTTTTGTTGTTCAGTTGCAATTTTAGCAAGTGTTTTGTAGCTGGGCTTGGATTCACAATCAGAGTCACCTTCACTTGATGTTTGAAAGTAAGCATCACGTGATTGTACCTTGGCACCACGTGCCATGAAGCGGTAGGTGGGAGCATGGTCGTCCTTGTCATCAGCTTCAGCGTTGGTGTGGAAATCATTGTCTTCAGTGTTGAAGATGGACTTGGCAACTTAGGCTGTGGTTAGAGCTAGACTTGCAATGCCAGGGTCGGACTCCTCTTCAGACTCCACCTCCGCCTCCTCAGAAGCAGACTCCTCCTCTGAATCCATTTCCTTGCCAACAAAAGCACGAGCCTTGCCAGATGAGCTCTTCTTATGAGATGAAGACTTTGATGAGGACTTGGAAGAAGACTTTGAAGATTTCTTCTTCTTCTTGTCATCAGAATCATATTCCTTGCTCTTCTTCTTCTTCTTCTTCTCATTGTCCCACTGTGGACACTCAGAGATATAGTGTCCAGGTTTCTTGCACTTGTGACATGTTCTCTTCTTGTAATCATGAGTGGAAGCTTCATCATTTCTTGAGCTAGATCGTGAAGACTTTCTGAAGCCCTTCTTCTTAGTGAACTTCTGGAACTTATTCACAAGCATACCAAGTTCCTTTCTAATGCCTTCAGGATCATCAGAACTGCAGTCAGATTCTTCTTCAGATGAGGAAACAACTTTTGCCTTCAAAGCACGAGTTCGGCCATAGCTGGGACCATAGATATCTCTTTTCTCAGAAAGCTGGAACTCATGTGTTTTGAGCCTCTCAAGTATACCATACGGATCGAGTGACTTGAAGTCAGGGCGTTCTTGTATCATGAGGGCAAGGGTGTCAAAGGAGCTGTCAAGTGATCTCAGTAGTGTCTTGACGATTTCATGCTTGGTAATCTCAGTGGCGCCGAGAGCACGAAGATCATTAGTGATGTCCGTGAGGCGATCAAATGTGAGCTGGACATTTTCATTGTCGTTTCTCTTGAAGCGGTTGAAGAGGTTGCGAAGAACACTGATCCTTTGATCTCTCTGGGTTGAGACGCCTTCGTTGACCTTGGATAGCCAGTCCCAGACTAGCTTCAACGTTTCCAGAGCACTCACACGGCCATACTGTCCTTTGGTCAGATGACCACAGATGATATTCTTAGCAGCAGAGTCCACTTGAATGAACTTCTTGACATCAGCAGGGATGACACCTTCACCAGTTTTGGGAACGCCGTTCTTGATGACATACCAGAGGTCGACATCAAAGGCTTCAAGATGCATGCGCATCTTATTCTTCCAGTAGGGATATTCAGTTCCATCGAAGACAGGGCAAGCAGCGGAGACTTTGATTATCCATGCAGTCGACATAGCTAAAACTCCAGGTGGTTAAACCGAATCACACAGAACAAGGGAGTACCTTGCAATAATGTGAAAGTACAAAGACTAATAGCAGCTTAGTAGTAAGGATCAGGATGGAAGATAGTATGAAGCCAACCAACGATAGTAGTCAAGCAATGAAGTCAAACAGGTACGACAAATAGGCAATGACTTCACGAAGACAAACTCTAAGTAAAGGGAGGGAGAGGATAGAACCAATCACTTGTTGAAGACACATAATTTGTTGGACCAGTTCCAGTTGCTGTGACAACTGTACGTCTAGTTAGGGAGGCTGAGATTCAACTCAGAAGACCGTGTCTTCACCTTATTCCCCTTGAGCTAAGGACACACAGTCCTCGCCAATCACTCTGGTAAGTCTTCAAGGTAGACTTCCGAACCTTCATAGACTTTGTTCACCGGCGATCCACAATGACTCTTGGATGCTCAGAACGTGACGTCTAACCGGCTGGAGGATTCACAGTCCTCAAGTGTAATAAGTCTTGTGTCACGCAGACATAAAGACTTCATGATGCCTAACACTCTTTGGCTCGGGTGTTTGGGCTTTGTCCTTGCAAGGATTTCTCTCTCAAAGGCTTCGAGGTGGGTTGCTCTCAAACGACAAAAGTCGTGCACTAACTCTGAGCAGCCACCAATTTATGGTGTAGGGGGTGGGCTATTTATAGCCACTAGGCAACCCGACCTGATATGTCCGAAATGATCCTGGGTCACTAAGGAACTGACACGTGTTCCAACGGTCAGATTTCAAACACACACGACAACTTTACTTGGGCTACAAGCAAAGCTGACTCATCCAGCTCTGGATAAGATTTTCTCTCATTGTCTTCGCTCAAGATATAGGATTTGGGTTGAGCATCACTTGACCATTCGACTTTGTTCACTTGGACCCCACTTAACAATGACGGTGGTTCCTATGACTCAACAAAGAAGAAAAAGGAAACAACGAAACGACACAGTCTTCAAGCGCCCATAGTCTTCACTCAATGTCTTCTCATGTCATAGTCTTCATATGAATATCTTCACATACCACCATTGTCGCCAATGCCTTCATACATTTTAGGGTCATCTCCGTAGGTAAACCGAATCAATGAGGGACACTACCTGCGTTATTCTGCAATTCTCACAAACGCATTAGTCCCTCAACCAAATTTGTCGTCAATACTCCAAAACGAACTAGGGGTGGCACTATATGCACTTACAGGGTGCTTGGCCCTAGTCATCTTTCCAGCTTCGCAGGCACCACACAGATGATCCTTCTTGAACTTGATGCCCTCGATGCACACGACGTGATTCTTCTTCGCGAGAGTGTACAGGTTCCTCATGCTAGCATGCCCCAGCCTCCGATGCCAGAGCCAGCACTCTGAAGCTTTTGCTAGAAGACATACGACCAACTGTGGTCCTCCTGAGAAATCTACAATGTACAAAGGTCATCTTTTTGATACCGTTCAAAGACTAGAGATTTGTCAGATTCCATGAGCACAAGGCAATGATATTTTCCAAATATCACAATCATGTTTTAGTCACAAAGCATTGAGACAGACATTAAGTTGAAACCAAGGGATTCAACAAGCATCACTTTGTCCATGTGATGATCCTTTGAGATTGCAACTCTACCTAGACCCAATACCTTGCTTTTACCAGTGTCAGCAAATGTGATGTGACTCTTGTCAGATGGACATGGGGTTTAATCCATCAGAAGACTTCGATCACCCAGTCCTCACCCAATCACTCTGGTAAGTCTTCAAGGTAGACTTCCAAACCTTCACAGACTTTGTTCACCGGCGATCCACAATGACTCTTGGATGCTCAGAACGCGACGCCTAACTGGCTGGAGGATTCACAGTCCTCAAGTGTAACAAGTCTTCAGGTCACGCAGACAGAAAGACTTCAGTGATGCCTAACACTCTTTGTCTTTGGGTGTTCGGGCTTTGTGCTCGCAAGGATTTCTCTCTCTCAAAAGCTTCGGAGGTGGGTTGCTCTCAAACGACAAAAGTTGTGCACTAATTCTAAGCAGCCACCAATTTATGGTGTAGGGGGTGGGCTATTTATAGCCACTAGGCAACCCGAGCTGATTTGTCCGAAATGAGCCTGGGTCACTAAGGAACTGACACGTGTTCCAACAGTCAGCTTTCAAACACACGCGGCAACTTGATTTGGGCAACAAGTAAAGCTGACTCATCCAGCTTTGGATAAGATTTGCTCTCATTGTCTTTGTTCGAAGACATAGGATTTGGTTGAGCATCACTTCAGTCACTCTGACTTTGTTCACTGGGACCCCACTTAACAGTACGGTTGTTCCTATGACTCAACAAAGAAGAAAATGAAACAGCAAAACAACTAAGTCTTCGCGTTCCATAGTCTTCACACGATGTCTTCTCTTGTCATAATCTTCCATGTGAACTAGTTGACCCGGTGCGCCAAATGGCGCAGAGACCCACTAAAGATATGTTCGCGATGAAAATAGTTTCTTTTAGTAAGGACATATTCGATTTTGATAGTAGAAAGCCCATGCTTAAATCATGCTATATTGAGAATATATTAATTATGTTGAGAAGTCTGAGTCTCATGTATGAAAAAACATATTTTTACAGCTTGTATAAACCAATTAAAGAGGTATTTTTTAGCGGTGTTTGTACAAAACTTTTATTTTCCACCTGCATGAAAGAAAAACTCTCTGTGTTGTGCATATGGAGGCATAGATATTTGAAAGGCCCATATGCTACCTAGTCCGGCCCAAGAACAATTCTCTGGGTGGCCATTCCGGAGTAGAATATGAAGCGGTAACAACTGCATCCATCTGCCTGTTTATCCCCTTTTCTTCCTCGGTGGCTCATTTGGGCGAGAGAGGCGTTTCCGGCAGAGACGTACCCAACTGGTGAGATTTCTCCTTTCCTATTATCTCGGATTTCTTTGCATGCAATGGATTTGGTTCTCATTTATCCAGATCTTACAACTCCCCTCTTTTAGTGGCGCTTTGTACCAAATGGCACATAGACCCACTAAAATCTATGTACAAATTGAAAAGAAAAATCATGGTTTAGTTTGTTTAGTTGCTGGCAGCACAAAGTCCCATTGAAAACCATGTTGCGCTGAAAATATGACTCGTTGCCCCAAATGGCAGAGTCCCATTTAATACCATGTGCACATTTGAAAATATTTTTTCATAATTTTATGTTTGAGCAAGCATAGGGCATGAATTGTGAACCTTTTAATAGAGGCTTGTCTTTCAAAATCTAAACTTGCATGCATAATTTGTTATGTTATTTGGGTAACAAGGATCCATAATTTTTAATATTTATTCATTGGTCGTGTGGCATTTAGACCCACCTTTTTTACCAATCCTAATTTTTGTAGGGCTGCCAGTCCAAGTGAATCCAGCCCACAAAAGCTGAGCTCAGCCCATATACAGCAAGTCATTACTTCATCTCAACCTCTTAAGTACACAACCTTGACAGGTCTTTAGTAAGTGATTACCTAAACTTCAATACATAGAAACATGGACCCAACAAAATATTCAAGATTGTCTTGCACGGTCATCAATTCACAGCTCTTGAGTTGGTTTACAAAAAATTACTTGGATAGTCACAGGATGTACAATATAGATTAAAGAACCAGAAGGTGATACATTGAAAGAGAGATGACAAAGAACACACTTGCTAAAGCTAAGTTTAATTTACAGAATGCATGTACAAAATCAACCAATCGGTCGCCTCTTCTAACACATAAAAACATCATCTTCTACCATGCCCTTACTCAGGTTGGAGCTTCAGTTGAAGGGATGCCTATATAGAACAAAAACATGGCCACAGTCGACATATCCAGTGGAAACTTGATTTATGTGAAAATCTGAAAACTTACATATTGAGCCGCTGGATCTACAACAAACGACATCCGCTCAAAGGCAATAGAAGAGCAAGTCTCAACTCTCAACCAAGTAGCAAAACACATGTAGAGACGAAAACACATGCAGGCACCCACGCAGGAATATTAGAAGAGCAGAAAAAAGAATATCAACCAGAATTACAGTTAGATTATGGACTGAGAGTTCCCTTCCCTCGTTTGATTTTTGCGTGAAATTCAAACCTAAAACCAGCTTATTATTTTTTATTTCCAAAGTACAGGTACACTGACTCATACCTCTATGTCTAATGTTGAAATCTCAAATTAAGCAACTCTTTTTTATTCTCAAAGCGAACAAAAAACAGACCTTTAAAATGCCCAAGTAGCACAAAAGAATAAAACAGGGGAGATTTTGGTCGGTGGACCAAGGCCCTACTGAGCTAGGATGGGAAAGTGAGTAGAAAGCATTATCATTAGTCAAACCATGAACACATAATAGATGGAAGTGAGCATAAAGCATTCGTCAGATAATAAACCAGGGCGTATAATCGGAGGCACAAAACTGAGACTTTATCACTTGAACAATTGCAAGCTTGGACCAAATATTATGCGACACTTTGCAGATATACCTGGAGCGCTACAGAGGAACAAAGTTGTCAAATGTTAATGGCATGAGTGAACTACTGGACATATCTTCAAGGTGGGGACAGACCAACAAAAAACTGGATGTAGCAAGCTAATAATAACAAGAAAACTAACACATTGTTTGAGAGCAGAAAGATTCACAACAGATCAATGTACATCTAAGAAAACCTAAGAAAACATTTTTCTCTCAAAATCAACATGGCAGAGTATCAAATCACATTGTTCTCCAGCCATTTTGCTTGTGGGCCTTCCCTATCTGAACAGATTGTTACTTGCATATACTGTTTTTGAACAGAAACAAGATAGAAGCTTTACTCCTTAACCCATATACAGTGGCGGAGCTAGCTCCCGGCGACCTTGGGCAGCTGCCTGAGCTGCTCCGGCCATTCTTCACTAAACAATACAAAGAAACCATGATTAATATTACTAATTACTTGGGCAAATGCCGAGCAACATCGCTGTTTAGAGACTTTGCCCCGGCTCCTTGAGCTGGCTGGCTCCGCCACTGCCCATATAACACACCAATAGGTCATAAGCACACACACACATGATCATGCACAGAGGACAACGCCCAAACAACAACCTTTATGTGATATTTACATTTTTCTTCAAAATTATTTTTCTTCTATTTTTCTAGTTTAAAGTAGTTGTGAACCAAGCTGTCCATTACCACATTTAAAAAATAAGAACATGGCAAATAACTTTGTAGCATAAGGAAAATGGATCAACTATCCTCTCATCTTTGGATCCATGATACATCATATTTTCCATTGGAACTGAACATTCCTAAAGCAGTGAAAGAACATGAACCCCCAAGAATCCATGAGGAAGAGTACATTACCAGCAACAAACAAATGTAAACTAAGTGAAAAACAAATGTTGCATAATGAAAAGGGGGGAGATGAACCTCTGGACAAAAATATTTGGTCAACAGAAAAAGGCAACCATTCATAAATTCATCATCCTAGCTAAAGCAAAGCATAATTCAGACTAATCAAGATGCTCTTGAGCGACACAACAACGAATTAACAAAAGAGAAAACACTAAGACAGCAGAAAACAACGGAAGGCAGGTGAAGCACAATTATACCTGATGGACCTGAAGGCACACACAACATTAAAACAGAGGACTGTTAAAATAATGCACTCCTCCATCCGCAACCTTGAAGAACCATGTAGGATCAGTAAGCAACAAAAATTGCAAGCGGACTTGTATCGGATGAAATGTGTCCCAGAAAGCAATTAAGAACAACATGTTAGTTGTCACAGTCACAGTTCTACTATTCCACAACGTATGTGTCCTTCACATTTATTTGCGTCCGGTATTAAGCAAAATGCATGACCTCTCTGCTTGAAACTAAAATTTTAGATTTGTGATTCTAAATGGGCCATGCTACTTATTGCTGCTATTCAGCAGAAGTGTAAAGTGGTTGACTTAGGTATTGGAAAAGATACCGAAGGAAGTCTTGTGGAGCATATGGATGCAGCTCCATGTTCTGATGCTGATATAATCCTCACTTCTGGTGGTGTTTCCATGGGTGACAGAGATCTTGTCAAACCTTGCTTGGCAAAGATATGTAAAATTCACTTCGAAAAGGTTACCTACACATCCTTCTGGGGTATTGTGTACCAAGATGTTGATAAGCGGCATCAGCCTTATTATTGTATTCTTTTTCTGTATGCTATTGGATAAGCATTGAAAGCAGTTAGATTTTCTCAAACCCAAAGTCACTAACAGATGCAAACATAACTTCATCATCTAATAACAGGAGATTACATAGATAATTATAAAAGAGATTGATAATAAATGCAAATCAATTTGTCTATTTCTTTTTTCGCAAAGAAAATAACACCAGGATAATCTTCAGCAAGAAGAGCACACAACAATCATGCCTCAGTTGATAAATAATAATACAACAATCAGAATTTATAAAAAAAACTTGACTCCAAAGAGCATTGTATTGTCCCTTCTGTATATAAGCCAGGCAAAATAACATGGGCTCTTTAACCTGTCCCACAAAAAATGCACTATAATTTTAACGGATCGGTTGAAAGAACAAGCCAAGTAACCTGAAACACAAATATGAGGTCACCTACCAATTTTCTACAAAACAAAGACGAACATTCACACGAGAGAGAGTTGGTCACCTTGTTCTTCACCAAATCTTCTATTGGATTCTTCTGTTCATCTTCTTTCTCAAATCTAGAAGGTTGTGGAGATTGTGGTCTTTAGATAAATCATATATATTAGGAAATCAAGACCAAAGACAAGAAATAAACAGGTAAAGAGAGAACCTAAAACTGCATCTTGCTACTGTTACAGGTTCTATGGCAGCACCCAACCACTACTTTTTGTAAAATTCAGGAACATTTGTGCCACACAGAGCAGTGGAATAAGATAAGAGTACATGAAGAGAGGGGAAGAAAGAGATGTGGGGATGGCAAAAATACCTACAGGCGTCACGAACGGCAATTTTGGCTGTGTCATCGGCAACGAAACACCTCTTGCCACCCAAACCCACATGAAGACGAAGGAGGGCGACAGGGAGTCCGCAGCCGCAGCTCCATGGCTGGGCCGAGCCGATCCGCCTCCTGGATCGCATCCGCTACTTCCCTCCTCCGACCGACGACGCCCTGGTTGAGCTCCTCCTCTGCGCCTTCATCGCACCGAGGTCTCTCCTCCTCCCATGGCTTCCTCGTAACCTGGGGCAGATGAGGACCTCGGGAAGCGGTGGGTCTCATATCGAAAGGACGGCAAGCCCCAGGTTCTTGGCTGTGGTGAGGGAGGGAGGAGAGAGAGGCGCGGTGGCTGTGTTGAGCTAGGGTTTTCCACCAATGACGGCTGACCAGGGAGAGAGATCGAGGAGGTAGCTAGGAAGGGAGGAGTGCGGGCGTGCGAGTGAGGGGATTGGGCGAGGCCTGCCCCACGCTCCCGCAGACGGCACGGCATGGTGTGCACGCGACGCGTGGGGAGAGGGCAAACCTGCACCTGGAAATCAGCTCGCCCAGTCAACACGCGCGCTACAAGAGCCCACCGGTCATTGGCCATGCCAAGTCATCACGCGGTAAAAGGCAGCAGTGAAACAACCAGACCATCCAACGTCTCGAGCGAAGTCAAAGGCTCGGGCATACCAGGATCGAACGGCAGGGAGTGCATGACATCGGGGAAGCTTCGTGGGAACGAGTTGTCCCGGAACCTTATAGGTTTAAATATCTTCACATACCACCATTGTCTTCAATGTCTTCATACATTTTTAGGGGTCATCTCCGGTAGGTAAAATGAATCAATGAGGGACTACTACCTGTGTTATCCTGCAATTCTCACAAACACATTAGTCCCTCAACCAGGCTTGTCGTCAATACTCGAAAACCAACTAGGGGTGGCACTAGATGCACTTACAATCCCCCCCCCCCTTTTTGGTGATTGATGACAAACTGGTTGAAGTTTTCAACGGGGATAAAAGTATGTGAAATTGTAAAGGATAAAGGTATTGTCCCCATAAGTAGCAAAAGGCTCCCCCTGAAGATGTGCATATAAGTAATTTGCTTTTGAAATGCAAATGCACATGGCGGGTTGTACTTGTGGAGATCCTCTTCAACTTATGAAGAGAATTCATCATGCATGATTTGATATAATGAAGATAATGACATGCATAATGAAAAATGGACATCTGCAATATGACTTAGTGCGGGATTTATCATCGCACATGCGGAATTTATCATCGCATCACAGTAAAGAAGAAAACGTAGCAGACGACCATCAAGTTTAAGTGTTACAACTCAAAGAACCAAATGTATCAAAAGCGAGAGTTTTAAACACTATGCAAAATATAAAGCAACTGCCCATATGGACCCGCTTGAAGACTATCAACTCATATGCTTCTCCCCCTTTTGTCAGTAAGGACCAAAAAGGTTTGAAGACATAGAGCCTCTACTCATTCCCAGAAGGAGTAGGAGAAGCAGCAGGGTCAGCGCCGGAGTTTGGTGGTGTAGAAGAACTTGGTGCAGTGTCGATGCGCGCTGAAGTTGGAGGTGGTGAAGTAGCATCATCTTGATCAGCTATGACTCTGGCATTCACGGTTGCAGCTGAGGAGGAATAGTCAGAGTCTACAAGAGACGGAGTTTGACACAAGACATCATTCCTTGGAGGAGTGGAGTCAAACTTGAATCTTTCAGTGAAGCCATCGTCTTGGAGATCTTCTTCAGCACTAATCAATGCCAAACTCTTCCATGACCTCCGACAGGTTTCATGAGTGACAAAGGCATTCTTGGTGGCAAGATTGCGAATATTCGATTGACGTCCACCAAGAGGCTTTGCATGTACCGCTTCAGCCAGTAGTGATGCTTATCCTGTTTCTGATGCAGGGCAACAAGAAGCTCTCAGTCATTGAGAACACGAGATCGCTTCCGAGGCCTTTGAGCAATAGTGCTTTCAGTGGCTTAGGTTTGAGCACGGTGAGGTAAGCATGTATTGCCAGCCAAAGGATAAACACGAGTGACTACCTGGACTCCTTCAATGGGATGTGTTAAGCTTTGGTGATCAGCATTGTGAAAACAAACAGGCTCCTTGGCAAGCTCTGGGTATATGTCTTCAACTGACATATCAACCTCAGGCAGAAAGATCAGATGGTTGCGAGCAGAAGGTTGATAGTTGACAGCTGAGTGAAGCTTGATAAGGCGCGTAACCCGTGGAGCGTAGAATTCCAGACCAAAGAGATCAGAGCCTGATGCAGCCAATTGCCTGATAAAGAAGTCTTGAGCATTGAAGCTGATGCCATTGAAGATGTAAAAGACCAATGTCTTCATCGCTCCTTCAAGCTTCCCAGCAGAAGAATGTCCTTTGACAGGCCATAGAGTTTGCCTGATGATATGATAGATGGTGCGGGGCAGATACTCGAGGTCTTCAACAAAGAACTCTCTTGGGTATTCAGCGTCACGTGGCAGAGGCTTCATCATGCTTAGAATTTGGCTCATGTTGGGCTCTGGCTGATGGAAGATACTCTCCAATGCATTGCGGTGAAGCTGAGAACCAGGCTCGAAGAGTTCACCTGGAGTGGGCAGGCCAGTTAGCTCAATGATATCAAGAGCTTTGGCTTCATGATGGACATTGCCTATCATCCACTCAAGGACCCAAGTCTTCGGATCCCTGTTGTAGCCGCGAATGTGGAGGGTAGCATAAAATTGAAGCAGAAGCTCTTCATTCCAATGGTCCTTATCAGTCACAAAGTTCAGCAGTCCAGCATCACGGAAGCAGTCAAGGGCTTCTTCAAGGCATGGCAATCCAGCAATAGCTTCACAGTCAAGACGCATATGGGGAAAGATGCGCCCATGGTCATAAAGAACAAAAGAATAATAACTGCGCTGCTGATAGCTCCAGAACCGATTTGATGAAATCCTTGGCTTGGAATAGGGGTTCCTGGCACTATTAAAGAAAGTGTTGTGTGCAATGAAGCCATTTGCATTGAAGGACCCTGGTGAAGTGGCAGAACCTGGAAACCTGGGCAGTCTTGGCCTAGGCTTCTAGACCTGAGGCCTGTGGTCGACATGGTAGTCAAATTGCGGACCAACAGCAGGCGGAGGAACCAGAATAGGCCATCTGACAGTGACCAGCTGACCATAATTGTATGCTTGCTCGATAGTATGTGGCCTAGGAGGCGGTACAGGAGCAATGGCAGTGGCAGCAGCAGTGACTTCAGGCTGCAGATTTGCATCAAGTGCAGCATTGGCTTCAGGTGCTATCACTTCGGGCACCATATTGACTTCATGCGCCACATTAGCGTCAGCCATGACAACGTCATTGGCTTCAGTGTTGATATTGGTGGTAGCCTCAGTGTTATCAACCTCCACTCGAGTAGCTGAAGGGTCGGACACGTTTTCCTCGAGAACAACTTCAGAATTGGTTGTGGGTGTAGCAACACGTTCTTCTTCAACTCGTGGTTCTTCTTGGTCATCGACTGATGCAGCCGAAATATCTTCAGCCACGTTGGCTTCAGACTTGGGGTTGTTCACAGTTGGAGAGGCTTTCAGGAAATACTTGGCGAGATACTGATTGGCGCTCGTCTCCTTCTGGAACACTCGAGAGTGTGACTTGTGGCCTTGGTCCTTTACGAAGCCTGCGGAACGCTAGCGACGCTTTTGGAGATGGAGTAGGTTGGGCCTCAAAGTCATCATTTTCAAGCACCGGAGTGGTGACTTGAGTTGGGGGAGTAGTTGGTATTTCTTCTTGGGGGGGTATTGAGGGTGATTTGCTCATGAATCATCCTGAGCGAGTGGCGTCCATGGACGACCAATGCTGATGAGTTCGCTGTTCGTGAGAACAGGCGATGAAACCACATTATGTTCGATCTGAGGAAGGACTTCATCATCTTCAGCTGTGGTGGGGTTAACAGCTGGAATGTGTTAAGCTTCAGGAGCCTCTGTGGAAGCAGGCTCATGAACTATTATCCGACGCTCTTGTTGTGCAGATGCAGGACGAGCAACAAAAATTGGCTCGACGACAAGGGGCTCTATGGGAGCAGCCCGATCTTTCTTCTTGGTCTTGCGCTTCTTGGTGGGTGGAGCATCGTCAGTGGTGTTCTTGGTCTTGCGCTTTCTGGCTTTGGCTTCAGCTGCCCTTGTTTGCTGAAGCTCTGAAGCCACTGTGGGGACCTTAGGCTTCACGCCTGTCATACTAGCAGGGAAGACAATGCGAGGTTCTTCCCGCCTGGATGTATCAGCTTGGTCCACAGCAGGCTTGTTTTTCTTGGCAGCCATCTTGGGGTCGATGCCAGGACGCCCAAGTGCCTTGCACTTTACAGCTTCATTGTAAGCTTGAACACACTTTGCAGCCAGAAGCTTCATGCGCTTGGCTTCATCACGTTTCTTGTGAAACGCCTCCTTGAGCTCATGCATCATTGTCTTGAAGTTTTGGATGCCTGCCACGCTGAGCTTGGCCACATGCTTCTTGAACTGAGCCTTTTCATAGTCGATCTTGTGCTTTAGCTCAAAAAATTTCTGAGAAAGATCCAGCTCAGGAGCAATGGCGCCATGGAAGGAGATGCTTTGGCCAATGGGAAGTTGCAGATGATCAAACCACTCATCAATGAAATTTTTCAGTACTTCCACGTCAAAGAGAGGCAAATCATTGAAGATTTCCGCTTCTTACTTGCTCTTTATCAGCAGCTCAAGAGCATCATCAACAAGATCGTCGTCACTCGACAGATCAATGGCGTCGTTCTCATTCCTCAGAACAGCAGCAGGAGTCAGAGCTGGACCAGTGGTGTGCATGAGCTTCTTTTTCTGCTTCTCAGACTTGGAGATGCGAGAGAGATCTTCTGAGTGCATACTTGGTGCAGGAGGAGCAGTGGCCAGAGGCTTCGCTCGCGAAGCACTTGGTGCAGTGGAAGGCTTCGAAGCCTTGGGTTTCTTAAGCTTCTTCGGCTTCGGTGGTCCAGGCGCTTCGTCAGAATCAGCGTCATCTGCAGAGTGATCCACGGCTGTCCCTTGAACCATAATGTGAGTGATGAGACCCTCTAGCTTGTAGAAGGGCCCAATAATATTGGGTTCAGCATCACGAGTGCCATCAGCCCGAGGAGCAGATGGACCCGGGTTGAAGTCTAGACCAAGGTCCTTCTTGTTCTTCTTTGCAGACTCTTTGGCAAACTGGAAGTTGCGCTTGAAGAGATTGTCTTCACGACACCATAGCAGACTGGATGGATTGGCATTAGCAGGCTGAGGTCCACGAACTATGCAAGGGTAGAAGCCTTGATCTATGGCTTCGGACTTGGACTTGGGCTGAAGACCTTTGTATACGATGTCTCCCCAGGGCCCTTGATGGCATTCTTTTCATCATATTCGTCAGTGACAAATTTGTACTTGAACCATTCCTCTACCCAATATCTTCGAATCCATTGGATTCGATTCTTGCGTTCACCATAGGTCTCTTCAAGATTTGACTTGTAAAGTTCATAGAGATCTGGTGGCAGGTCTTTAGCTGTGTTTCCACGGCGCTGTCTGCCGCCCTTCCTGACTGATTTCTCTGTAGCCATGAAGTTCAGACTGAATGGCTTCAACACTGTCAATGGCTTCCGTCTGCTGGTCAGACAGGAACTAGCTTCGGGAGAGTTGATATGCTGCTGTAAGAATTCCGCAAATGAATGCAGACTATGAGAACCAAGGGATTCTCCAACGGACATGTACCTGTGACAGCATTAGAGACGCGAAGGAAGGGGAAGAGGTCATATGCATTCTCAGAAGATTTTGAAGATAAATCAGTTTAGAAGACATTGACCTCACAACGCGAAGACATTCACTTATATGTTGATAGTTGGTTCCAGATTTGTACGAATCCAAGAATTGGTACAAGTGAGGAATCTAACTATGTGTGAAGCATAAGTGAATATGCTAGGCATAATATGAGATGCAGAACATGATAGATCCAAATTTTTGGAGGCAGAAACCACTTTTGGCAGAAAGGATGAATCTATCGGATCAAAAGAACGGTGAAAAGAGAGTTTTAATTTACCACACGATGAACTGCTAGACGAACCAGAAGAGGAGGCCGAGCAGTTCGATCTTCCGTGCCCTAACTTGGCGATGGAGGACACCTACAGCAGCGGCAGAGACGACGATGTCCGCGGCCGGCGTGAGGACGACATCGGTGAGGTCGCAGCAGCTAAGTGCTTCGTCGCCGGTGTCGTCGAGAGCTAGCGGTGGCGCTAGGGTTTGCCGAGGTGGAGAGGTGGAAGAAGGATTTTTGACCGTGATGGGATGTGCATTTATAGGGAGAGGGACGGCATAATGCAATTACGCAGGTGCCCCTGGCGGTTCACATCTGAGGGACACGTGGCGAACATGCAACACATTGGGAGTTGTCCCATGTTCCCACGCACGCCTGGACTGTCGGGTGGTCGTTCCGGCTCCTCCGGGTTTCAGGCAATAAGAATTGAGCATTTAAAACAGATTTAATGTTTGTCTCTGTATCTTCTGCTGACAAGGACGCAGAGAAGAAATTCGACAGTTTCAACAGAATGCATATGATTTGGATAGATAGAGTTTGAGATAGGAAGCATAGAGAGGTTAGGGTCCGATCACATTCACTTAGTTCAAAAGATTCAAACGAGAAGACATAGCTATAAGTGAATGTCGTAGAGGATAGAACACTAATATATGTATATATCAGAATACAACCAAATCAACATAGTGAAGATAAACATGAAGACATGTTGATATTGAAGACAAACCAAATGCGAAGACATAGCAAATGTAACGCCATGAGCAAAACACTTCAAAAAGAAGGATTTGTTGGTGGCGTTACCCACTGTATAGGAAGTATTAGACCCAGACACGACGCACAATTATCGTGGCGCTCCAAAGTCAAATTCCGCATTAATGTGTTCACACTCAGAGTGTAAGTCTTCATTCAATTGAAGACATACATTACTTGTGTGTTCCACATCTAAGTCATCAACATGCATAAGTGTTAGGATGTGTGCCTGATCACAGGACATTTGAGGATTCCAAGATGTTTAGCTCACACCGCAACTTGCAAAACCTTTTCCCATCCAAGGGCTTTGTGAAGATATCTGCCAATTGCTCTTCAATGTTGACGTGTATGATATCAATATCTTCCTTCCTGACATGATCTCTGAGAAAGTGATGATGAATTTCAATGTGCTTTGTCTTCGAGTGCTGAACTGGGTTGTTGGCAATATTGATGGCGCTCTCATTGTCGCAGTAGAGTGGAACTTGTTTCAGTGGATGCCATAATCCTTGAGTGTTTGCTTCATCCATAGAAGCTGAGCGCAGCAAGATCCAGCAGCAATGTACTCAGATTCAGCAGTGGAGAGTGATACACAGTTTTGCTTCTTTGAAGACCAATAGACAAGTGATCATCCCAGAAAGTGACATGTGCCATATGTAGACTTGCGATCCACCTTGTCACCAACATAATGAGCATCCGAGAATCCAACTAGATCAAACTCTGAGCCCTTTGGATACCATAATCCTAATGTTGGGTTGTAAGCCAAATATCAAAGAATTCGCTTCACAACTAAGTGATGCGATTCCTTTGGTGCAGCTTGGAATCGAGCACACATGCAAACACTAAGCATGATATCTGGCCTAGATGCACATAAATAAAGTAAAGAACCAATTATGGAGCGGTATACCTTTTGATCAAATTCTTTACCATTGGCGTCAGGACCCAAATGACTCTTGGTTGGCATTGGCGTCATATAACCTTTGTAGTCTTGCATTCCAAACTTCTTCAGGCAATCTTTGAGATATTTGTCTTGAGATATGAAGATGCCATTGCTTTGCTGACGAATTTGAAGACCAAGGAAGAACTTCGGCTCAACCATCATGGACATCTGATATTGCTCTTGCATCATGTGTCCAAACTCATCACTGTATTTCTGGTTGGTGCAGCCGAAGATAATGTCATCCACATATATTTGGCACATAAATAGTTCACCATCATATGTCTTCATGAAGAGTGTGGGATCTAGGGAACCAGGTTTGAAGCCTTTGCTCTTCAGGAAGTCTTTGAGCGTGTCATACCAAGCGCGAGGGGCTTGTTTGAGGCCATAGAGTGACTTGTTAAGCTTGTATACCATATCAGGATGTTTTGGATCTTCAAAGCCAGGAGGTTGTGCGACATACACTTCTTCTTCAATTTTGCCGTTGAGAAATGGACTCTTCACATCCATTTGATACAGTAGGATGTTGTGATGGTTTGCATAGGCTAGCAATATGCAAATAGCTTCAAGCCTAGCCACACGAGCAAATGTTTCATCAAAGTCAATCCCTTCAACTTGAGTGTATCCTTGAGCAACGAGATGAGCCTTGTTTCTGACAACTTGACCATGCTCATCTTGCTTGTTGCGATATATCCATTTTGTGCCTATTATGTTGTGCTTGCGGGGTTCAGGACGCTTGACAAGTTCCCAAACATTGTTCAGTTTGAACTGTTGAAGCTCTTCTTGCATAGCTTGAATCCATTCAGGTTCCATGAAGGCTTGAACAACTTTCTTGGGTTCAGATATTGAGACAAATGCAAAGTGCCCACAGAAATTTGTTAGCTGTGTTGCTCTTGAACGAGTGAGTGGACCATGCGCATTGATGCTATCAATTATCTTCTCAATCTGTACTTCATTTGCAACACGAGGATGAACCGGACGAAGATTTTTCTCTTGCTGATCATTGTCATCATTTGGAGGATTGTCTTCAGGCTGAGCATTGTCTTTAGGTTGATTAGGTGCAGAAATGATAAGTTCCTCTTCAGGTTGTGCTTCGTTTGGTATGATTTCTCTAGTTCCCATAAGCTTGATGGATTCACTAGGTGGAACTTCATCTAGTACATTTGGCAGGTGCTCTCTTTGCGAGTCGTTAGTCTCATCGAACCGCACATCCACAGTTTCAACATCTTTATAGCGAAAGAGGTTGAAGAGTATAGGAGTGCGAATCCTTTCCGTAACCAAGCATAAAACCTTCATGTGCTTTTGGTGCAAATTTTGAAGTGTGATGTGGATCCTTGATCCAGCACCTAGCACCAAATACTCTGAAGTAACTGACATTTGGCTTCTTACTAGTGAGGAGTTCATATGGGGTTTTCTTCAGAATCTTGTGAAGATAAACACGGTTGATGACATGGCATGCATTATCAATAGCTTCAGGCTAGAACTTTCATGGAGTATTGTATTTATCGAGCATTGTCCAAGCCATCTCAATGAGTGTTCTGTTCTTGCGCTCCATGATGCCATTCTGCTTAGGTGTGTACGGAGCGGAGAACTCATGAGTGATTCCCAATGTATCCAAGTAATGGTCGAGGCAGGTGTTCTTGAACTCAGTGCCGTTGTCACTCCTGATATGCTTGATCTTGGCGCCATAGTTGTTCATGGCACGGTTGGCGAAGCGTCTGAAGACATCCTGCACTTCAGTCTTGTAGAGAATTATGTGCACCCACGTATATCTTGAATAATCATCAACAATGACGAAGCCATAGGGACAAGCAGTAGTAGTGAGAGTAGAGTAGTGAGTAGGGCCAAATAAGTCCATGTGTAGCAGCTCGAAGGGTTGAGATGTCGTCATGATTGTCTTCGAGGGATGCTTGGCCCTAGTCATCTTCCCAGCTTTGCAGGCACCGCACAAGTGATCCTTCTTGAACTTGACGCCCTCGATGCCTATGACATGCTTCTTCTTTGCGAGAGTATGCAAGTTCCTCATGCTAGCATGCCCTAGTCTTCGATGCCAGAGCCAGCACTATGAAGCTTTTGCTATAAGACATACAGCATGTTGTGGTCCTTGTGAGAAATCTACCATGTACAGATTGTGGCGACCGATTTTCCGGGTATTAAATTCCCAGAAAATGGCCCTTGTGCTCACCAGCCCCTGGATTACTGTTAGCTGATGAGGCACCAACTTATTACAGAAATTCCAAGCAAAACACAAAATATGTAGTACAAGACCATTCTAGCCTATGAGTACAACAAATGGTTTCTAGTGGTTGATGGCGGAAGCGGTTTGTGGATCATCATCGTCTATGGGACTCCATTTCCCACGGGAACAGCTGACCAGGTTAACTCCTAACTTCGCGAGACTGCTATCACCGCTGCTTAGGTTCCGGGGCTGTCGTCACGGTCGCTCCTCTCCACGCAAGAAATCTGGCCAAGACAATAGCCAGGGACAAGCCAGTGAGTACTTTGAATGTACTCGCAAACATTATGAACACGGGCATAATATAGCAACGATATGCTAAAAACAAATGTCTATGCTCATGACGTCAGTCGCAAAAGTTAATAAAATCTCTGATGCATGCAAGCAGTTTATTTATGAATATGCAATGACACATATAAATAAATATAATGCACCGATCGGGCGTCTGAAGCGACACCTCGAAAGGTTGATAAGCAAAATAAATGCCTCAGTCGGGCGTCTGAGCGACACCACCAAAAGAGCTTACAAAGATAAATACCACAGTCGGGCGTCTCAGCGACACCACATAAAGGGCTTATAAAAATAAAATGCCACAGTCGGGCGTCTCACCGACACCACATAAAGGGCTTATAAAAATAAAATGCCACAGTCGGGCGTCTCAGCGACACCACATAAAGGGCTTCTAAAAATAAAATGCCACAGTCGGGCGTCTCAGCAACACCACATAAAGGGCTTATAAAATAAAATGCCACGATCAAGGCCTCAAATGACACCACATAAAGGGCTTATAAAAATAAATGCCACGATCAAGCGCCTCAATGACACCACATAAAGGGCTTATAAAATAAATAACAGTGAATATCCGGGAGGTAGAACCATCCCAAGGATATTCGATATTACCAATAATATAACGGGTTAGTGCATAACAAAATAATAATCATAAACATCACAAGTCTCAAGTCGTAATTCCAGTTCTGGTTTAACGGTTTCACCTCCGAAGACCGACACTAAGACCGACACTTGACCCATCCCAGACTGTAATCCTTAACCATGGACACGGCTATTCGAATAGGTTTAATCTCTGCAGAGAGTGTACTCTTTACCCACGAGTAACGGATTCCTTTAGTCCATCTGGACTAATTCCGTCTACGGTCTTTTAGTTGGAGACACACCTAACTTGCACACAACCAGCTTAACCCACATGTGTCTGGAATCACCCACGACACCTGTCAAGCAAAACTTTAAGTGGGGAGGCTACAACCTCGACGTAACATGGGATCACAAAACTTATACCGCGCGCAAACTAGGGGAGCTACCCCCTTCGGCTACAACCGAAACACCCATGCTCCCGGACCAGGTGGCATGCCTACCGGATGCCTCCGGTATCTTCCACCATGGCCTCTTTGTACGGTGTGTGCTAGGAAAGGGGTTGACAACTTACTGAATCATACCCCAAGTATGGCAGGGACAAGTGGTAGTACGAAACAAGTGTGGGGGTTACTGGAACAAGACTCGATCTATGGTCGACTCAGGAGGTTTAAGTATTCCCTGCATGATTAGCATAACGAATATATTCATCCAACAGATAGAATCACCACTCATCATACCTCTCATGCCATGCCGGACACACTTGTCTCGACGAGGAACTAGGGACAAGATCGGGTCTACCCAAGACAGAGACTTTCCCGTCTTCCTTCCGGTAGGCACAAAAGGCATACGAGGATGTTCAATATCACAAGCATGTCTATTTCCAACAACAAGGAAATTTCGAATAAGCATTTATGCAAACGATCACATCACCACATAAAATGACGAGTTCCACGCATTGAGGTGGTGCCATAATCGTGTCAAATAATGCATGCAAAATATTCTGCCAGGGTTCAGAATGCTTGCCTTCAAGGTGTGGAAAGGCAGGGTGCACCCCAAAACTTTTGAAAGTTTCTCCTCTCTTCAAAAATCCTATTTAAAAATATATTTGAATTAACACACAAAATCAAAACAGCACATAAAATTGTTTTGAAAAAATTTCAAATAAATCTTAAAATAAACTAGACAGAATTTGAGAGATGTAGGAAAAAGAATCAATTCATTTGGAGTTATATTTAAAAAATTATAGCTGGTCAAAGTTTTGGTCAAAATCTGTTAATTAAAAAATAAAACAGAAAAGAAAACGATTCGAATATATACGTACACGTCGAAAGCGTACTCTGGAAACACGTTTCCACTTAAGCCAGCATGGACTACGCGGGGAGTCGCTGACAGTGGGTCCAGGGGGCCCACTAGTCATGTTTGACTAGTCTCCCCTCCCTCCTCTTCTCCTGCCCGAGCAGAGGCGGGACTCCGGCGACCGTCGCCGGCGAACGGAGGTTCCTCGCAGGGAGCTGAGGACGGGGATGGATCCGCTGATCAGTGGCGGTCCTCCCGGTGGTCGTAGGGTCGTCGGAGGTGGAGGAAATCACCGGCGGTGAGCTCTGCGGCGGAGGAGAGCTTCGGTGGATTTGGGGATTCGGGCTAGGGTGATGCTCCGTCGTCGTTTGGGGTCTGGGCGGCTCCGCAAGGCGGTGTGGAGCAGAGTGGTGGTGATGGAAGGGTGGGGGAGGCTCTGGTTGAGGTGAACGGAGCTGGGACGTGGCGGCGGCCGAACCGGCCGGTGTTGGGGAAGACGGTTTTCCCTCGACGATTGCGGGCTGTGGGGGTGCCATGGGGGTGGCCTGAGGTTGACTGCGTGCTCGGAGGGCTCGAGGGGCTTCCTTTTATAGCGTTCCCACATTGGTTCACGACGGCAGTGGATGAGCTCGTCGGCGACCGACGTTCTGTAGCTTGCAGACATCGTGGCGAGGCTGGGGATGGCGGCAGGAGCTAGCGGACGAGTGGGTACTACTCCAAGGGCGAGCTGGCGAGCGGGCGTGGCTCGGGCGGCGCTGGCCATTGCAGGGGCTGTCGGGCGGCATTGGCGGCTAGCTGCTGGCCTGCCGGAGACGTGGCGAGGGATGTGGTGCTCGTGGGGAACAGCAGGGGATGTGGCGTGCTGGCTGCGGTCGGCCACGAACCAGAGTGAGTGCGGGTCGAGACGCGGCGGCTCGGTCTTGGCACGTGCAGAACGCGTGCTCCGCTCGCGCTCTGGGCGTGCCCAGAGCACGCACGGAACGTGCTCGACAGAATGCTTCTTCAGATGGGGAAACAACTTTTGCCTTCAAAGCACGAGTTCGGCCATAGTTGGTACCATAGATATATCTTTTCTCAGATAGCTGGAACTCATGTGTGTTGAGCCTCTCCAGTATGTCAGACGGATCGAGTGTCTTGAAGTCAGGGCGTTCTTGTATCATCAGGGCAAGGGTGACGAACGAGCTGTCAAGTGATCTCAGCAGTGTCTTAACGATTTCATGCTTGGTGATCTTAGTGGCGCCGAGAGCACGAAGCTCATTTGAGATGTCAGTGAGGCGATCAAACGTGAGCTGGACATTCTCATTGTCATTTTTCTTGAAGCGGTTGAATAGGTTGCGAAGAACACTCATCCTTTGATCTCTCTGGGTTGAGACGCCTTCGTTGACCTTGGAGAGCCCGTCCCAGACTAGCTTCGACGTTTCCAGAGCACTCACACAGCCATACTGTCCTTTGGTCAGATGACCACAGATGATGTTCTTGGCAGTAGAATCCAGTTGAATGAACTTCTTGACATCAGCAGGGGTGACACCTTCACCAGTCTTGGGAGCACCATTGTTGATGACATACCAGAGGTCGACATCAATGGCTTCGAGATGCATGCGCATCTTATTCTTCCAGTAGGGATATTCAGTTCCATCGAAGACATGGCAAGCAGCGGAGACTTTGATTATCCATGCAGTCGACATAGCTAAAACTCCAGGTGGTTAAACCGAATCACACAAAACAGGGCAGTACCTTGCTCTGATACCAATTGAAAGTGCTAGTTCTCGACTAGAGGGGGGTGAATAGGCGATTTTTATGAAATTCTTCAAAACGTGGGATCTTTGAAGACAAATAATAGAAATGAACCTATTGACGTGCAGCGGAAGGTAGACTACACTAGACAAGCCATAGTCAAGTATTCAATGAATTGAAAGCACGAAGACTAATAGAAGCTAGGTAGTAGGGATCAGGATGGAAGATAGTATGAATCCAAACAACAATAATAGTCACACAGTGAAGTCAAATAGGTAATGCAAACGGGCAATGACTTCACGAAGACAAACTGTAAATAAACAGAGGGAGACGATAGAACCAGTCGCTTGGCGAAGACAAGGATTTGTTGGACCAGTTCTTGTTGCTGTGAAAACTGTACGTCTGGTTAGGGAGGCTGAGATTTAACTCAGAAGACCGTGTCTTCACCTTATTCCCCTTGAGCTAAGGACACCCAGTCCTCTCCCAATCAATCTGGTAAGTCTTCAAGGTAGACTTCCAAACCTTCACAGACTTCGTTCACCGGCGATCCACAATGACTCTTGAATGCTCAGAATGCGATGGCTGGAGGATTCACAGTCCTCAAGTGTAACAAGTATTCATGTCAAGCGGACAGAAAGACTTTAGTGATGCCTAACACTCTTTGGCTCTGGGTGTTTGGGCTTTGTCCTCGCAAGGATTTCTCTCTCTCAAAAGCTTCGGAGGTGGGTTGCTCTCAAACGACAAAAGCCGTGCACTAACTCTGAGCAGCCACCAATTTATGGTGTAGGGGTGGGCTATTTATAGCCACGAGGCAACCCAAACTGATTTGTCCGAAGTGACCCTGGGTCACTAAGGAACTGACACGTGTTCCAACGGTCAGATTTCAAACACACGCGGCAACTTGACTTGGGCTACAAGAGCTGACTCATACAGCTCTGGATAAGATTTTCTCTCATTGCCTTTGCTCGAAGACATATGATTTGGTTTAGCATCACTTCAGTCACTTTGACTTTGTTCACTGGGAACCCACTTAACAGTACGGTGGTTCCTATGACTTAGCAAAGAAGAAAATGAAACAGCGAAACAACTAAGTCTTCGCGCTCCATAGTCTTCAGACGATGTCTTCTCTTGTCATAATCTTCAATGTGAATATCTTCACATACCACCATTGTCTTCAATGTCTTCATACATTTTAGGGTCATCTCCGTAGGTAAACCAATCAATGAGGGACTACTACCTGTGTTATCCTGCAATTCTCACAAACACATTAGTCCCTCAACCAGGTTTGTCGTCAATACTCCAAAACCAACTAGGGGTGGCACTAGATGCACTTACACAACCCATGTGGTTTTGGGGTACTGCTCAGAATTCTAGTAAGAACCATCAAGATTCATGTTCGTCTCGAACCCAACACCCACTTTCCTAGGGTTTTGGTTCAGAATCTGTTTCTTGAGGACATCACATAGTGTCTGATGCCCTTTGAGACTTTTGTACATTCCTGCCTCAAGCAATGTCTTCAACCTGTCATTCTCATCAGCAATACTAGTGGCATCCTCAGTAGAGGGGTTAGTTACCACATCAGCAGTTGAAGATATTGCAACAGTAGCAGCAGTAGAACATTCAACAATAGAGACAGCGTTATCACGCTCAAGACATTTTAGACATGGTGGTTCAAATTCTTCCTGAGCGGGACTGATCTGTTGAGCGCGGAGTGACTCATTCTCCTTTTGAAGATCTTCATGAGATGATCTCAAGTTCTCAAGCTCTTGCTTCCTTTGAAGATAATCATAGGAGAGCTTTTCATGAATAGTTGAGAGCGTTTCATGATGACTTTCAAGTTCCTCGTACTTAACATGAAGATTTTTGATGTCTTAAGTTAAGGACTGAGTTTGGGTCATTTCCGCGTCCAATAGGTCATCACTTTTGTGTAGCAATTTTTGAATATGTTCCATAGCTTTCCGTTGTTCAGTTGCAATTTTAGCAAGTGTTTTGTAGCTAGGTTTAGATTCACACTCAGAGTCATCTTCACTTGATGTTTGAAAGTAAGCATCGAGTGAGTTTACCTTGGCACCGCGTGCCATGAAGCAATAGGTGGGAGCAGAGTCATCCTCATCATTAATATCAGTAATGGTGATGGGGAGATTGTCTTCAGTGTTGAAGATGGACTTGGCGACATAGGCTGAAGCTAGAGCCAGGCTTGCCACGCCTGAATCGGACTCCTCCTTAGACTCCACCTCCGCCTCCTCAAAAGAAGACTCCTCCTCTGAATCCACCTCCTTGCCAAAAAATGCACAAGCCTGGCTTGATGAGCTCTTCTTGTGTGATGAAGACTTCGACGAAGACTTGGAAGAAGACTTTGAGGATTTCTTCTTCTTGTTGTCATCAGAATCATATTCCTTGCTCTTCTTCTTATGCTTGTTCTCATTGTCCCGATGTGGACACTCAGAGATGTAGTGACCAGGTTTCTTGCACTTGTGGCATGTTCTCTTATTGTGGTCATGAGTAGAAGCTTCATCATTTCTTGAGTTGGATCTTAAAGACTTTCTGAAGCCTTTCTTCTTAGTGAATTTCTGGAACTTCTTCACAAGCATAGCAAGCTCCTTTCCAATGTCTTCAGGATCCCCAGAACTACAGTCAGATTCTTCTTCAGATGAGGAAACAACCTTTGCCTTCAAAGCACGAGTTCAGCCATAGTTGGGAACATAGATATCTTTTTTCTCAGATAACTGAAACTCATGTGTGTTGCCTCTCAAGTATGTCAGACGGATCGAGAGTCTTGAAGTTAGGACGTTCTTGAATCATCAGGGCTAGGGTGTCAAATGAGCTGTCAAGCGATCTCAAGAGTGTCTTGACGATTTTATGCTTGGTGATCTCAGTGGCGCTGAGTGCATGAAGCTCATTTGTGATATCAGTGAGGCGGTCAAATGTGATCTGGACATTCTCATTGTCATTTATCTTGAAGCGGTTGAAGAGGTTGCGAAGAACACTGATCCTTGAGTCTCTATGGGTTGAGACGCCTTCGTTGACCTTGGAGGGCCAGTCCCAGACTAGCTTCGCAGTTTCCAAAGCACTCACACAACCATACTATCCTTTGGTCAGATGACCACAGATGATGTTCTTGGCAGTCGATTCCAGTTGAATGAACCTCTTGACATCAGCAGCAGTCACACCTTCACCGACCTTGGGAACACTGTTCTTGACGACATACCAGAGGTCGACATCAATGGCTTCAAGATGCATTCGCATCTTATTCTTATAGTAGGGGTAATCAGTGCCATCGAAGACAGGGCACGCAGCGGAGACTTTGATTATCCCTGCAGTCGACATAGCTAAAACTCCAGGTGGTTAAACCGAATCACACAGAACAAGGGAGCACCTTACTCTGATCCAAATTGAAAGTGCTAGTTATCGACTAGAGGGGGGTGAATATGCAATTTTTTTGAAAGTCTTCAAAACCCTGGGTCATTGAGAACAATAAGTAGAAATAAACCTATTGATATGCAACGGAAGGTAGACTACACTAGACAAGCCATAGTCAAGTAAATAACGAGGTGAAAGCACGAAGACTATAAGGAGGTAGGGAGTTTGGATCAGGATGGAAGATAGTATGAAGTCAAACAACCACAGTCTTCACACAGTGAAGATAATCAGATCAAGCAAGCAGGCAATGACTTCACGAAGACAAACTGTATGTAAAGAGAGGTAAAGGAGAGAACCAGTTGCTTGGTGAGGACAAGGATTTGTTGGACCAGTTCCAGTTGCTGTGACAACTGTACGTCTGGTTAGGGAGGCTGAGATTCAACTCAAAAGATCGCGTCTTCACCTTATTCCCCTTGAGCTAAGGACACTTACTCCTCGCCCAATCACTCTGGTAAGTCTTCAAGGTAGATTTCCAAACCTTCATAGACTTTGTTCACTGGCAATCCACAATGACTCTTGGATGCTCAGAACGTGACGCCTAATCGGCTGGAGGATTCACAGTCCTCAAGTGTAACAAGTCTTCAGATCACGCAGAAAGAAAGACTTCAATGATGCCTAACACTATTTGGCTCTGGGTGTTTTGGGCTTTATCCTCGCAAGGATCTCTCCCTCAAATGCTTCGGAGGTGGGTTGCTCTCAAATGACAAAAGCCATGCAGTAACTGTGAGCAGCCACCAATTTATGGTGTAGGAGGTGGACTATTTATAGCCAGGAGGTAACCCGGCCTGATTTTTCCAAAATGACCCTGGGTCACTAAGGAACTGACACGTGTCCAATGGTCAGATTTCAAACACACGCGGCAGCTTGACTTGGGCTACAAGTAAAGCTGACTCATCCAGCTCTGGATAAGATTTGCTCTCATTGTCTTCGCTCGAAGACATAGGATTTCGTTGAGCATCACATCAGTCACTCTGACTTTGTTCACTCGGACCCCACTTAACAGTATGGTGGTTGCTATGACTCAACAAAGAAGAGAAGGAAACTACGAAACAACTATGTCTTTGCACTCCATAGTCTTCGCATGAATGTCTGCTCGAGTCATAATCTTCATCGTGAATATCTTCACAACCACCATTGTTTTCAATGTCTTCACACATTTTTAGGGGTCATCTCTGGTAGGTAAATCGAATCAATGAGGGACTACTACCTATGTTATCCTGCAATTCTCGCAAACACATTAGTTCCTCAACCAACTTTGTTGTCAATACTCCAAAACCGACTAGGGGTGGCACTAGATGCACTTACAGATGCAGAGGCCGGGGTTTAAACTTCTTTTCTAAAAAAAGAATAGTATAGCCAACAACGGGCTATATAATGGTGTCATGACTTCTATAGCCAAGTTTATAGCCGGTAATTACAATAGTTGGATATAAATATGTACTACTTTATTGACACATGTCCCCTCTCACATTCTTACAGAGTCTCTAAGACCATGTGTTACAGCTGATTGTTAATTAGTAGCCCGCACCTTCTCTTTTCTCTTCCCGCTCTTCCAACTCAGCAAAAATATAATATTTAAAGTCTTATAACCCACCTACATCATGTTATTGTAATTGATCTTATGTTACCACAAACACATCTCTCTTTATTAACTACTTGCCACATAAGCAAACTTGTCTCGGTGTGCATTTTGTTAGTAGCTAAGTTGCACCCACTATGGCTAGTCTAAGCGTCGAATAGAAATAGTAACTCTCTGGATGCACCGCCGGTTACTGGTTGTTACTCCTGGTGGGATCTAGACTGGCCTCATAGATCAAAACACTAGTCTTTTCTGCGTACTTTGCCCTCACTCATGCGCACCTGGGACGAACTTCTCAATTCGTCACCCATACTAAAATTGTTTCAAGTTGAGCATGCTTAACTTTGGAGTTCTTTCCGAATGGGCTCGTAAAAAAGAAGGAATTTCTTGGTGATATTAAGCCAAACTCTCACATACACCACCACTCAAAAGAATCGAGGTCCCTGTCGGACCACAGGAACGTCCCCTCTTGGCACACGTCTGCACGTCCAGATCGACAAATGTGTCATGACGTGTGCCACAATGGGTCGCAAACATCATGCACAACATGACCGCGCACCTGATCCGCAAACATTCGTGTAACCGCAAGGGTCTGCTCTGATAACAACTTATAAAGCACCAGACACACCCGCCAGTTACTGACCGTTGCTACGGGCAGGATCTACACTGGCCCCACAGATAAACACTAGTCTTACAATGCATTTTGTCTTCACCCATGCGCACCTTGAACCAACTTCTCAGTCGGTCACCTATCCTAAAATTGCTCCAAGGTAAGCACGCTTAACTTTGGATTTATTTCTGAATAGGCTACAAAAAAAGGAATTCTTTGATGATATAAGTAGTTTATCATCCCTATTAAGCCAAGCTCTCATGCTATGGCCAGTCTAAGCGTCGAATGGAAAATTTGGCTACCATGTCATCTGTGCCTCAACTTTGAGCGAGCGCGCTGACCCATGTGTTGAGTCATAGAAGCGCCCAAAATAAACTTGGGAGCCCCAATGTAACTGAAAGTGCTAGTTATCAACTAGAGAGGGGGTGAATAGGCGATTTTTATGTAAGTCTTCAAAACATGGGAGTTTCAAAGACAAATGATAGAAATTAAACACATTCAGCTGCGCAGATGGGGCGATCGTTGGCGATAGACACGTCGATTTTACTGTGCCGAGAGAAAAAACGCGAGAGAACAGAAAGGAAGAAAAGGGATCGAAGTTTGTGCCACTGACCTCCCCCACGCATGCGACCTGCTCTCTCTATCGTTCCCTCTCCCACACGCCTCCTCAAGCGTCCGCACCTCGCGCTCCTGATGCTGCGCCGACACCTCCTCCCCTTCTCTCACGGCCTCTACAAGCATCTGCAGATCCTCCCTCTCCCATAATCTCCTGTTTTTGCCTCTCAATCACGAATCAGGATCCATGGAGGTTTCTGACAAGTGCTACTCGATCTGCTATACGGCAGCGATCGGGACCGCCGGCCATGGGTCTGCGTCTCGCTGCTCATCCTCCAGGAGGATGCACGCGGAGGGAACTCGCTGTTGGCAAGGTTCCATGGAGTGCCAAGCGAGTGCTCTTCGCCAGCGGGGACAAGCATGACCTTCTATTCCCCGGCTCTTCACCCCAAGGGCACCGACCCTGTGAAGATCCCGAGGTCGCCTACAACACGATGATGGGGATCGGCGCCGGTGCTCCAATCCGTGGAGGGTGGGGCGGAGGTGCAGGCCCAAAACACTACCTGAAGGAGGCGCCTGGATGATCAACACACGCCGTGTTCCTCCCGCCATGGAGGACGTGCTCTCGGTCACCGCAGTTTAGCTCATCTCACGGCGATGGGTTGCCTCTTTTCCGTTCGTGTGGTCAAGATTGTTGTTCTTCCATCATGTTCCTTCTTTTGTCTCGTCACAAGCACATGCCATGGAGGCTAAACTCTTTTGGCAACCGATTGAAAAATCAGCTGGAGGAGAGCTTCATTAGATCTGTCTACTCCTGTATTTTCAGTTACCTGTGTGACTGGAAAAAGTACACTATATGTTACTATGCTATATTTCTCAATTTATGTATAGAACTCTACCTATATACTTGGATCACCGGATTGTTCAATTATTTTTATGCAAAAAACCTACAGAATTAGTACTTATCATTGCAGTGTCGTGCTCTGTGTATACCAATATCTCTACCACTATAATACACTAGTCTTGAATTTGGATTCACCACCCCACTTCTTTTTTAGGCCGCTTGGGTACTGCTCACCTGAACTAATGAACTAATAGCCAAGATATAGTGTAGAGAGTAAACTTGTCGGGTGATACATGAGATCATTTATATAATGGTTCGTTCTATCATGTTTT
Organism: Aegilops longissima; assembly: GCA_021605205.1. Taxonomy (NCBI): domain Eukaryota; kingdom Viridiplantae; phylum Streptophyta; class Magnoliopsida; order Poales; family Poaceae; genus Aegilops; species Aegilops longissima. The sequence goes on along the minus strand of CM038682.1, from coordinate 86,211,706 downwards.
TTACCGATTTTGTCGGTGTGGAACGACACCTATGGGATCACAAGAATCCCTACTACGGTTGCCGGGGCGCAGGGTTGCGAGAAGAGCAGGGCTAGTAGACAGCAAAAAGATCGTTTACCCAGGTTCGGGCCGCGAGGATGCATAAAACCCAAGTCCTTCTTTGGTGGGTGTATTTCAGAGAGTTCTTGAGCTCTCGAACTAGCTGTGGTCAGTGCGTGGTTCGAAAGAGCCGAATCCTTCTCCAGTATGCCATGGGCCTCCTTTTATAGTCGGGCTGCCACAGTGGCACACAGGAGGTGGAAAGGCGTACAATGCCCTGAGCCTATTGCTCGTATTACAGGACAAGACGCATTTAATGCGTAGCTTAGGTGTCCCCTTGCTTTATTGGGGACGGGGGCGAGGCCCGTCCCGTCCGTCGCTCCTCCTCCTTGCTTCGACACGCGCCTTGGCCAGCGATGCGTGTGGCTCCATGTAGGCAGGCAGGCAGCTGAGGTGGCGCTGTGGTGGAGCCTTCACGAAGATCTACATGCCGCCACGCAGGCAGTTGATGAGTTGGCCTGGGGGCTGCATGTTGCCACGCAGGTGCCCGCCCAGCTGGTTGGGCTGGCAGCTGCATGTGAACGGTGGTGGAAGCTTGGTTGGCGTGGGCCTGGCAGTGGCCCTGCTGGCGTCCTTGGTGAGGGCCTTGCCGGGTGGCCCGGCAAGAGTCTTGCCGTGGCACGCTGTCGTCCCAGGCAAGGGCCTTGCCGGGGGTCTGGTGGCCTTCCTCGGCAAGGATCTTGCCGAGGATCGTCGTCTTCTAGTCCTCATCTGATCCTGAATATGTCTTCACAAAGATCTGCATGCCACAACAGAGGTGCCTTCCCGAGCCCTGGCCCCACATGGATGTTGGCGTTGGGGACCATGGGCTCAAGGGTTGCTCGCGCTGTTGATGTGGGGCGAGCTGCCCTGGAAAGGGTCTTGTCGGGGGAACCTGCTTCGTCCCTCTGCTCTTTGTGGTCTTGGACTTGGCGTTGCTCTTATGATCTTGGACTTTGGTCTTACCTTGGCTCACCTCCCCTGTTCTGCTTGGCATGACCGTTGGCGCGGCTCCGACTGCCCGTGCACAGGTATAGGGGTACAAAAATGCACCCTCTTTTTGTACACCGACAGGAGCCCCCCGACTGGGCCACACATAAGCGCGACACGTTGTTGGGCCAGGCCCAAAATGATGCGCGAGCAGGCGGGGCGGTTTTTACCGCGGTAAAAGAAATCCATGCGCTTCGCTTCCCACGACCCGCGCGTGGCGCGACGTGGAGGGGTGTGCTTGACGTGGGCGGCATGCGTGGGGCAGTTTCCACATGCATGCGTCACATCCGCAGAAAATGGGCAGCGCGCCCCGCGGCTTCCCCATAAAAAGGGATAACCGCAGGCGCACTGTTCCTTTTACCCTTCGTGCAACCCCAATCTCGGAAACCTCCGCCTGCCTTCCACTTCTTCTCCAAGCTTCGTTCCTGCTCGCCGCCGTTACGCTTCAGCCGCCCTCTGTCCTGCCCTCCTCCCCCAGCCTCCATGGTGCCAAAATCCACCAAGGGCAAGGGAGTGGCCAAGTACGCCGGAGCCGCGGAGCCGCCAGAGAGTGCGCTGGCGGTGCAGCGGACGAAGTCCGCCTTCCTCCCCTCGACAGTTGACTTGTTCGAGCTTCGGGACTTCTTCAGGCGCCTGTGGGGAGTGAAGACGGGGATTCGGGGCATCCAGCCACGCATGTCATCCTCGCTGACTGCACCGAGGCTGCCCCAAATCGGTACCCCTTCTTTGTCGATTATTTTTCCTGTGGGATCTGTCCTCCCTTCTTCGATTTCTTTAGCGACGTCATGCATACCTTTGGCTTCCGCCTCCTGGATTTTACTCCGAATGCGGTGGCGTGCATGGCCCTTTTTCACAAGATCTGCGAAAAGCTTTGGGTGCACCCCAACACGGCGCTCTTCCGCCATTACTTCTCCCCTCGTATCCAACCAGGGGGCGCCATCTCCTGTTGCATTGCCTGGGTCTCAAGATCCAAGGGGGCGTATCCGGAGGACGCCATGAAGGAGAGGTGGGAAGAATGGCGGGGCCGATGGTGCTGGATGGAGGAGAAAGACCCGCCGGCGTTCTGCGAAGTTCGCTGGGCGCCGCCGGTCCGCAGAAGCGATTGGAGCGACGTTGATGCTGACGACGAGAAGCTCACAGTCGCCACCACCAGGATCCTCCGGCTCACCGAGGCCGGTCTCACCCTTGGGATGATCCGGGCGGACTTCATCCGCCGCCGGATCGCTCCACTGCATAACAAGGGGTGGCCAGCCGACATCATGTGGCTTCATCCCGGCCTCAACCACAATTTCACAGTGATGGGGCATGCCCATTTCTGCGAGTGGCTCTTCCAGCTTGACGTGGACCGCGACGGCGAGGTCGAGCGGACCGACAAGTTCGCAAGGGCCACCGCGAGGGCCGGCAAGGTCCTCAAGGGGCCTCTGTTCAAACTGCCGACGGGGGTGGTCCCGTTGTGTAATAACTCGCGCCGGTCCTATATCATTGCCATGATGCCGGACTACAACACGCATGGCCCAGACCCGAGCTGGAAGGAGCCGGAGGACGCCGAGGTGCAACAGTTCTTTGACACTCTGCACGAGGGGTACGTCAACACCGACGTCGATCGGCTACTTGTCCAGGACACCACCCAGGCGGAGCTGGACTACATCGCCATCTGGGTGAGGGAGGCACAGCTTGCGAAGGAGGCCGGCAGCACCGGCGGTGTCGAGGACAAGGCCACGACGATCGCGGAGGAGGAGGAGCTCGCCCAGTGGACGGTGGCCGTCGGGGGAGCCAGCAGCGCCGACACCAAGGCTCCTCTGGTTGAAGATGTGACCGGCGAGTCGTCGGAGGAGGAGGCCGAGACCGCAGGCCTGACACCGGCTATGGGGAGAGGGCGAGTCCTGCGGCGGGCCAGTTCTTGCGAGCCAGTCTGGCCCGGCAGAGCTGCGCGGCCACAACTGACCTTGGAGGGGTCCGGGCGCCATACGAGGGCCGCAGCAGCAAAGAAGCCGGCGAAGGCCGCGGTGAAGAAGAAGACAGCCGCCCCTTCTTCGTCCACTCGTGTCCAGACACCACCTCCTTCTCCTCCTCCGACGGATGTCGATACGGAGGTTACTTTTGATTATGGATCCCTCAGCCTGAGGAGGAAGAGGAAAACAGCAGAGGAGGAGGCGGACGACGAGTAAGTATCTGGTTCCTTTTCGTTATCTCTGCCTCCTCAATCCATGTTGCTCATCTTGACTTGTCTTCATCTTTGCAGGGACATGGAGACGCTGGCCCAGAGAGTGAAGAGGGCCAAGGTCTCGGCAGGTGGCCAGCCCCCAGTTGGTACTTCGAGGGCGCCACTGGTGGTGTGAGCAGCCTGGACAGCAGCCCCCGGCATAGCCCCCAGCGTAAGTTCATCACTCTTCCCCCGTCGACATGTGTCAGGGGCACGACACTTTGGTGCTGACCTTGCCAGGTATGCAGGAGGAGAGCAGCAGCAGGAGGAGCCACAGAGGGCTACTCCCAACATGCCGCCCCCATCGACCACACCGCCCCGTGGGGCGTCCCCGGCAAGGGCGCTAGGCACCGATCCCATGCACATGGAGGAGGAGGAGGAGAACTTGGGTGCCAGCGTCTTTGCCTCGACACCAAATGTTGGCGGGGAGGGGACTTCCGTTTCCCAGCGGGGTACTGGCACAGGTAAGTCGTTCGCCATTCGTCCCTGCTTCTTTTTCTTTCTGGCTCTTGGTCCTGGCCTTGCCTCACCCCCTTCTTCGGTGTCCAGATTCCTCCTCGGTGAACCCAGAGGACATGGACGCCGTCATCGAGGACGTCGCCAAGGCCGCCGAGGCGGACGCAGAGAAGATCGCCGCCGAGAAGGCCACCAAGGGTGCTGCCGAGGACGCCGCCGAGGGGCCTACCTGGGAGGCCGGCAAGGCTGCCGCTGAGGAGACCAGCAACGGGCCTGCCGGAGAGGCCGGCGGGGCCGCTGCCGAGGAGGAGGAGGAGGTGGCTGATGACTAGCCTTCCTCTTCTGCTGCTTCCGGATCCGGCAAGTACCAGAGGGTGAGCGACGACTTGTCCATCCACCTTCCAGGCGCGTCGAGCACCAGGACACCCGTTGAGGGAGAGGTGTTCGACGACGAAGTTCTTGCCGCTGCCGGGCTTGAAGTCGTCGCCGAGCCGATCGTTGGCGGCGATGGTTCGCAGGAAGAGCGGCTCCTCCACGCCATGGGCGCCAGCTTCCGGAAGCTCCAGGCGCTCCACCGCGCCCACCTGGACAAGGTTAAGTCCAGGACGGCGGTGGTGGAGAATGCGGACCTCCAGAAACGCGTTGCCGAGACGCAGGACTGGTTTCGTGAGGCCCACAAGGAGCTCAAGGCTGCCCCCAGGGCGAGCTGGCCAAGCGTGACGTGGAGCTCACCGACGTCGAGAAAGCTCAAGAGACGGCGAGGAACTTGGCTACGGTCGCCGAAGCCGCCCGGAGCCAGCACGAGGCCGCGCTGAACTCCCAGGAGTAGGACCTCGCTGCACGCGAGGAGAAGCTTGCCGCCATGCTTCGCGGCAAGGATGCAGAGGTGGAGAAGCTTGTCTTGCAGCGAACCAGTGAGCTGGAGCAGAGGCACAAAGAGGCACTCAATGCCCAGGCCCAGGTTCACGCCAGCAAGGTGGAGGAGTTGGAGGCGGAGCGCGACAGGTTGAAGGAGCAGACCCTGAAGCTGTCCCAGGAGAAGCACACGCTTAAGAGTGCCCTGACAGAGGCGCAGGGCGCCATTATCAGCAAGGCTGGGGAGCTCTCTGAGGCCAACAACTCCATCAAATACCTCAAGCTAAAGCTGGAGGGTCTCGAGAAGGTGTTGTCGGAGGCCAAAACCCGAGAGGAGACCCTGGCCAAGGAGCTGGAGGCCGAGAAGCAGTTGCGGAAGAACGAGGGCCTCAACTTTGCGGATCACGTGGAGGGCGAGAACCCTTGGCTCGATCGCCTCGCCACCGTCGCCAACCAGGCCGCCGCGCAGCTGGTCATCATGGGGATGTCGGACGTGAGGTATGTCCCGAAGCGGAGCGTGAGCGCCAATTGTAGCCTGACCATGTTCTTTGAGAAGGTCGTCGGCGCTCTGGAGTGGCTCCATGCCAACTGGGCGGCCTCACTGGACGACGAGTCCCGGAGGCTTTGCCAGGGTGCCATGACCAAGGTTCTCACCAAGGTGGCGCACTGGTTCCCCGACCTCGACTTCGATGCTGCGCTGGAGTGCTTGCCGGAGGGTACCTCGACTACGCTCGTGGAGCGATCAAGCCCATCATCACCGAGTCGGCGAAATTCAGAGGGTGGAGGGCCAGCGCCGGGATTAGGCATCCCGTTCTTTATCGCCGCTGCAGGTTCACAACCAAGACAATCGCTATCTCTAGTTAGAACCACAACAACAATTCAATGTAATATAACTCTGCAGCTCTTTTAGTATTATGCATGTTATTTTCCTGTTTGATTTTCCTTTGTATGTCCTCCCTACGTTACTGGGTAGGCGCGCCGGCGCGTAAACCCAAGGCGGCCTCTTGGGGATGGATCCCCATTGGCCTGCCGGGTGTGGTTGCTGCCGGGCGAACCACCTTTCCGCCCTTAGCGTGGCCGCCCGAACTATCGAGCTTGACTCGAGTCAGAGTCGGGAGCGTTGCCAAGTGCGGAAGGCTATCCCGCCACTCTCGACGCGGCCGCCTTGAGCTGTTGAGCGGACTTGAAACAGAACAAGGGCGTTGCCAATTGCGGGAGGGCCCCTTTGCGTGCAGGTTTCTCATACATAGGCGAGATCTCCGAGGACGATAACCTTATGTATATGAGGAAATAACTCAAAGCTCTGAATGACTTAGCTTTTCTATTGCCGAGCCGGTGTCGTTCCTCCGGCCGCCTTCTTCTCAGGAGCCAAGGGTGATGAAGAACTGCTAGGCTAACTACTAGACCAGATTCTCACAATTGCACCCCCTACCTGGCGTGCCAAAGATGTTAGTGTGGAACGATACCTATGGGATCACAAGATCCCTACTACGGTTGCAGGGGCGAGGGGTTGCGAGAAGAGCAGGGCTAGTAGGCAGCACAAAGATCGTTTACCCAGGTTCGGGCCGCGAGGATGCGTAAAACCCTAGTCCTGCTTTCGTGGGTGTATTTCAGAGAGTTCTTGAGCTCTCGAACTAGCTGTGGTCAGTGCGTGGTTCGAAAGAGCTGAATCCTTCTCAAGTATGCCATGGGCCTCCTTTTATAGTCGAAAGGGGTTGTCACAGTGGCACACAGGAGGTGGAAAGGTGTACAGTACCCTGAGCTTATCGCTCGTATTACAGTACAAGATGCATTTAATGTGTAGCTCCCCTTGCTTTATTGGGGACGGGGGCGAGGCCCGTCCCGTCCGTCGCCGCTCCTCCTTGCTTCGACACGCGCCTTGTCCAGCGATGCGTGCGGTGCCATGTAGGCAGTCAGGAAGCTGAGGTGGCGCGGTGGTGGAGCCTTCACAAAGATCTACATGCCTCCAAGCAGGCGCTTGATGAGTTGGCATGGGGGTGGCATGTTGCCACGCAGGTGCTCGCCCAGCTGGTGGGGCTGGCAGCTACATGTGAACATCGGTGGAAGCTTGGTTGGCGCGGGCCTGGCGGTGGCCCTGCTGGCGTCTTTGGTGAGGGCCTTGCCGGGTGGCCCTGCAAGGGTCTTGCCAGGTTTCCCGGCAAGGGTCTTGCCATGGCGCGCTGTCGTCCCCTGCAAGGGCCTTGTCGGGGGTCTGGTGGCCTTCCTCGGCAAGGATCTTGCTGAGGATCGTCGTCTTCTAATCCTCATCTGATCTTGAATATGTCTTCACAAAGATCTGCATGCCACCACAGAGGTGCCTTCCCGAGCCCTGGCCCCATGTGGATGATGGTGTTGGGGACCGTGGGCTCAAGGGTGGCTCGCTTTGTTGGCGTAGGGCGAGCTGCCCCGGCAAGGGTCTTGCCGGGGAACCTGCTTCGTCCCTCTGCTCTTTGTGGTCTTGGCCTTGGTGTTGCTCTTATTATCTTGGGCTTTGGTCTTACCTTGGCTCACCTCCTGCTCGCTTGGCGTGACCGTAGGCGCAGCTCCGACTGCCCGTGCACAGGTATAGGGGTACAAAAACGCACCCCTCTTTTTGTACACCGATAGATTTATACTGAATTAAACTTGTTGATATGGCGATAGGGTCTCCAGTGTACATGATTATCGATTAAATTTGTATATAAACTTCTTCCAATTTGTTCAATTGTAATCCTAGTGATGTAACAATGAACGCTAATTGTATTGTTCTGCTCTTGGTTAGTACAAGAAATGCTTGAGTTTTCAATCAGGAAGAACTTCAATTCTTCAAGCAAGAACTCTAGACTGGGCTTTCAAATAAGTTGGACTGTAGATAATCTCCAGATTTGTGATCATTGATGCTTGTACTTTCTTCTTCATGTTCTGGTGAGGAAGAAGGGAAAACGCTGGAGCCAATAGATGTTTAGTGGGACTATGTTCTGAATTGACAAAGCTAAAGGAAGCACATGCCATCTATCTCTCATATTGGTTATTTGGATCCTGATAAATCACCATGCCTAGCTTAAATTTATTGACATTAGCTTGTTCTGATAAAAAAATCAATGCAAGGAAGGAAACAGAATATGGGGATTGCAACTATAGAATGGTGATTAGATATTCTTGATAGAGAGGCATAGATTTCTAATGTCAGTCTTTGATAGAGTTCACATATGGCTACAGTTTTTGCGATTAAGGAATTGTGATTGGATATTCTTGAGTATTCAGTTCTTCAGTACTGTTAATTGAACATACACTAGAAGTCAAATTTCCAGGTATGTACTAACCTTCTAGTAATCAGGAGTATCAGAGGTTATGTATTAATACCTATTGGAAACTCCTATCTTACTGATGACTCTCCCTTATAGGTAAATCTGATCAAGACTACTAGATGATCCAAATGGAGGATTATTTCACTTTTAGACCCACTTTGTAATTGTACATCATTGTCTTACCACAGAAGTTTAGATGGACATAGTATCCAGGATACCAACTATTTGGTACTCCTCTATACAAAAAAGGCTTAAGGGGATTGGTAACTGGAGTTCAGAGCATAAAATTATTCTAATTGCCATGCCTACAGTATTGTATACATAGATTTAAGAGAGGAATAGGTACCACTTTTTCCTCAATATTTAGTTATCCATACAAGAAGTAATGCCTATGCTAAGTTGTTATTTTTTTATACATTATTTTTTTATCATAGATGGATAGATGAGCAATGGACCATTAAAATTGCTTTCCATGGTTCTCTTAGGGACCATTGCAAAAGGTGTTTTTGTTTGGATAAAGGTCATCGAGCTAAGGTAAGCTCTCCATAGACTGGAACATTATCAGGTCCTCGGCGGCGAGGAAGCTAGGTGACCTTCTCATCCAATGTCTTTCCCTCCTTATCCCTTTCTCCTATTGCAGTTCCCTCTCAATGCATTAGTTTATTTCGTCGTCGCTAGGTTCCCATGGAACTCTGCCATGCTCGCTTCAGTAGCTCGTTGAATAAGAGGTACGAGTGGGTGGCCAGCTGCAATGTCTAGATGGAAGACCTGTCCTGTTCAGATTTATTTTGGGTTCTTGATTCCTTTTTCCCAATGGTTATATGTAATTAGTACAACATTAGGAAAAAATTATACCATGTTTGTGGCTGGATGCATTGAGTTGTTGGAATTGTTGTATTAGAAGTGCACTCTTGATTGCCTTACCAATGGTCCAAAAGAATTGCACTACCGGTGAAATTGATCGTGATTTTAATGTACTTTTGTTACAATAGAGTTTTTTTAGGAGTAAAGGACAGTGGGAGAGATCTCCCACTGATTGGTAACTATAAAAAGAAGGACGTCAATTACATTTACAATATACTAGAGTATGTTTCATTATTTCCCAGTTTGGACATACTTCTATTGGTTTGCTTCTCATAAATATTATCATGCATGTATCAGCTGGTGATTGTGTGATAGTAGCGTGCTCTCATAAATATTATGTGTTTCCAGGAAGATGAATCCTTTCCAAATAGGGACTAGGTTGGTTACTTCTTCTGTAATTATATGTTTCAGTGATAGCTGCTTGATTAAATGGTTCCATCTATTTCTTATTCTTGTCATCTAACGTATATAAATAGATTATATGCGACGTCGAAGGTCAAAATGACCGCACATACGTATTTTTTTATGTTTATTACCGCATGGATGCCTACTGACCCTAAATATTTTTGTTTAAAATGTTTTCCTATGAAGTTTCTATACTATATAAGAAAGTTGGTCTCAACTATTTGAGGTCATATTCTATTTTAAAGATTACTCATATAGTTTCATAGATGATTCAGTTCCATTCGTTGAGAACAAGTGTTTGTATCAATCTTGTTTTTCAGGTTACTCATATTACATATTGATGGATTTCTTGCAAGCTTGTACGCTAGATTTTATTTCAACCGTATGTATTCTTTTCTTTGACAAGAGGGTATGTATTCTGGACAAATTCTGAAATTATATGTTTCCAGTTATAGCTGTTAGATTAAATGATTGGTCCTATCCATGTGTAATCATGTATTATTTGGGATGAGTCTTGTATTTTTAGTCAGTATAATTTTGTAATGGATTGAACATATTCCTATAATTTTTAACTGTGAAACACATAGAAGTTAGTTAATTTTGGTAGTATTTGTGGCTTGTTGTGCTCACCCTAGAGGCATCGCAGAAGCTTTCCCACGTTTTGAACTGATGTAATCCTTTCTACGACAATCCTTGATCTTGGGCCACACCAGATTCATACGTTTTGTGAATCGGTATGTTGAATAAATCGAGTCGCTCAGGACGGCCACATGATTCAAGCAGAATCTGATATCATTTGTGCCTTCGTGCTCACTGTTCAGGTGGGTCATATAATTGAATTTGAATTTGATAATACCAAGAGTCTAATAGGGACGAATACCTGAAGAGATTGATGAGCCTTCCAAATCAGGTTCCCTTCTAGCATGCATTTTTACCTTCTTTATCATTTCTCTTAAGGATGGTCTTTACAAGGTTATCTTGTGATCAGTTTGATTTGAAAGAAATTGAGCTAAAATAATTCGACAGGCGGGCCAAAGCATCGATATCCTGAAGAACCACAATGTTATCATATCTCTTCTTAACATTTTGCAGGTAATAATCGAGCCTGTATTTGAATCTTGTGGCCTTACAAGCATAAACGGCAATGTTGTTAGTTGTTTATTGTTGTGAAGTTCTTTACTTAATTTATAAATTCACTATAAGATTGTCGGAGTAATGGGCCATGGGTAGGCTAACCCGAAGCCCATAACCTTTCAAGACATCGGGCCTGACTGCGCCCCTCGAGACACCAAGATGAAGGGCCGTCTTCTGGAAGCCTGGTGAGGAACAGCCGTTACCCATAAACGGCCGAGTCCTAGAGGCGAGAAAAGACAAGCCGACTTCCTACCGGCGGCTTCTAGGAAGCCAGCCCCGAGGAGTCGGCCCGCGACAGCAACAAAGCCCATGCCCTCATTGGCGGGGATGGGACGGGGAATGGCAACAGTGTAGCCCATCCCCTCCCCTTTCCAGGGGCTGGCGTGGCCACAGTGCGCAGTACCGGCGGAGATCTCCACCCGGCGCGGCACTATTGTCATACCATCCTTGACATCATCACGAGCAGGCGGAGTCCTGCTCCCACGATGGCCTGTTTGTACGGCCCAAGGACGATGGGCCCCACCAGTCAACGAGAGTCCAGAAGACGGCGAGAGCCCTACCAGTCGGACCCGAGGGAAGTCGGACCCTAGGAGTCGGCCCGCCCCCTTCCTTGGGCCCCACGCGCCATTAATCAATGAGACATGGAGTGGCTACAGTAATCGCCCGCCAGGCGGTGGAGCTGTAGCCATGACCCCCTGACCAAGCCCGCGTCATCAAAGACACGGCAACAGTGATCAGCTGCCGACAAGACCCGGGAGCGGCGGGTACGGCCTGTCGGCCCCGTACCCAACTAGTCGGCGGGGCCCACCAGGCGGCGGGCCCCACCAGTCGATGGAGAAGCCGGCGGCCGAAGAGACTGACGGCTGGGCCCTACGCCCGGCCGGATTACCATTGTACCCCTGGGGGGTAGGCCTATATAAACCCCCCAGGGCACCCATGCAAAGGGTTACGAACCTGTAAGACTAGACCAGATCATAGAGGAAGGAGAGAGCTAGCCTCGCCTTCTCCTACCTCTAGCATACAGCTCAAGGAGCACCTGTGTATCCACTTGTGCCTTAGTGATCATGTGGAGACCCCGCAGAGCAGGATTAGGGGTGTTATCTCTTAGGAGAGCCCCGAACTTGGGTAAAGTACGCCGGCGTTCGTGTCTACGCCTCATCCCGCTTCCGGGCACCGGCGACGTTTTACTCGCTCCCACCATGATAAGCCATCCTTTGGCATATGTACCACCCAACCCCCGACATTTGGCGCCCACCATGGGGCGAGGTGCACCATCGTCCGGAGACCTCCTCTGGACGGGAACCCTTTTCCTCCGTGGCGAGCAGAGCCAGCTCAGCATGCCAGACGGAGTCTGTGCCGACGCGCTGTATGGCGCGGAAGTCGCCTACGCGGCAAGTTGCAATGCTGATCTCATTGGCGAGGTCCACCTCTCCGGTGAGCCCGCGTCCGACGCGGGCACAGACGACCCCGAGGGCCTCCTCGGTCAACTCCGCGTCACCAGCGAGCCAAATTTGGACCTCGAGTCTATAAGCTCCACCGACCCGATGTTGGTTGACTCCGACACCGCGTCACTCGACGCGTTCCCCACCAACGTGGTGGTGTATGACGAGCCGCTCCCTCGCGCGGGGAGCGACGGAAGCACCGTCACGGAGGTGCTGGTCATCGGTGACGGCGACCACTCCGGCGGAGGTGCTCGCGACCCTCTCGATGCGGCGCTGCAAGACTTGACGGTGCCCATCCCAGAAGACGCCGACGCCGAGACGCTGGAGGCGCGCCGCATCCAGCTTGTCGAAGGCGCCAAGAGGCTGGCTAGCATGAGGCGCCTGTTGGAAGCCTACCAGCGCGAGATGGACCGCGCTGCGGGCGGCACGCCGGCTCCGGCTGGGCCCAACCGCCTTGGCACGGTCCAGCAGCGCAGCGTGGCCATCGCCAACCTATTCAGGGCGGATCGCCCCATCTACGCCACGCTTGCGGAAAACATCCGAGCTGCCCAGGCAACAGCTGAAGAGCTGGACAAGTTCGAGGGCGAAGAATGTCACCAGATGGCGGAGCAAGTCCAGCGGCTCCTCGACGCGGCTGCTGAGAAGCACGAGGCCGGCTGCTGCACTGAGGCACCACACCGGCAAGACGACGATCTGCCCCCCCCCCCCACCCCCCACCCCGCCCCCGCCGAGATCAAAGCGACCTCTTGGACGCCGACTGGTAGCGTCCGTGGAGGAAGAGACAATGGGCCGGCTACCAGCCGCAGTCGGACTCGGGTCACCATACAGCGTGACCAAGACGGCCGCCCAAGAGCAGTGGAACGGCGGGACGACTGTCCGCCTCCTCCCCCTCGCAGGGAAAGGCGTGTTTCCCTGCCGCCTGTTGATCACCCGTCACTCGGCGACCGCCTTGGCCACCGAGAAGGAATCGGAGAAAATGATGCCCGCCACCGGATCGACCGTCTCCATCGGTACCTGGCGCTAGAAGAAGATGATGAATTGGGTCCGCCCTGTTTTGGCCCCCGCATTTGAGACGAGCCCTTCCCCAAAGGGTTCACGCTCCCAAGAGACACGCCCAAATACACCGGTTCCGTGAAGCCAGAGGACGGGCTGGTCGACTACTCCACAGCCGTCAGCATAGCAAACGGCAACAAGCGAGTTGCTGTGAAATATGTTCCGCTCATGCTCCAAGGCACAGCCCGGACATGGCTGAACAGCCTGAGGCCCCGAAGCATCAACAGTTGGGACGACTTCACCGACGCCTTCGTCCGCAACTTCACCAGCACGTACAAGCGGCCGTCCAAGCCCCGCCATCTCTCCTTGTGCGTGCAAGGTCCCAATGAGTCTACTCGCGACTACCTCACGCGTTGGGCCGAGCTCCGCAACTCTTGCGAAGGTGTGCACGAGGTGCAGGCCATCGAGTACTTCACCACCGGATGCCAAGAGGGCACTATCCTCAAGCACAAGCTTCTCTGCGACGAGCCGGAGCCCCTCGGCGAGCTGCTGATCATAGCCGACAAATACGCCACGGCCGACTCCTCCATGGGCAGAGATCCAAGTAAATTGCCCGCAAAGTGGCCCTTACACCCTCAACCCGGCCGGTGACACCGGGCCGGCGTCAACAACGAATCGACCATTAAGCGCAAGGCCACGCAGCCGGCTTCCACCAGCCGGCAGGTGGCGACAGTCGAAGACCAGCAGCCGGGAGGGCAGCCTCCGCCCAAACGCCAGAAGGGTGGCAAGCCCAACTGGCTGCCGACTTTCTCATATGATCAGTCTCTGGATGTACCCTGCAAATTCTATAGCCGTGCGAAGCCGTCCAAGCACACCACTCGGAAGTGCCAATGGCTCACCAGGATCGCCAAGGGAGACGGCCTCGTGCCTCCCCCGCCTGCTAGGTAGCCGCCTCCTCCCCCGCCCCAGCAGCCGGCGGTCAGACCAGTCGGAGCCGTACAAGATGAGTATCCAGAAGAGCACAGAGCTTATGTTGTGTTCACCAGCGTGGTCGATGACCCCAGAGTTATGCAGACGGGTGCAGCAACAAGAAGTGAATGCGGTAGCATCGGAGACCCCAGAGTTCATGCATTGGTCCGAGAAGCCCATCAGCTGGAGCAGAGCCGACCACCCAGAGGTGATGCCCAATCCCGGCTCCTATGCCCTGGTTTTAGATGCCACCTTTGCCATAGATAGGCGAGCCGCTCGTTTCTCCTGAGTTCTGATGGATGGAGGTAGAAGCATCAACATCCTGTACAAAGACACCATGGAGAAGTTAGGAGTCAAACAAAGGCAGCTCCAGCCCAGCCGGACTGTTTTCCATGGCATAGTTCCTGGCCTTTCCTGCTCGCCAATCGGCAAGATCCAGATAGACGTCCTCTTTGGAGACAAAGATCACTTCCGCCGAGAGCCAGTCTGGTTTGAAGTGGTGAACCTTGAGAGCCCATACCATGCAATACTTGGCCGGCCTGCTCTGGCCAAGTTCATGGCGGTCCTCCACTATGCCTACCTCAAAATGAAGATGCCGAGTTCCAAGGGGATTCTGACTATAGCCGGCAACTACAAGAAGTCGTCCGCCTACGTAGCCGAGAGCAGTCGGTTGGCCGAGTCCCTCGTGATCGCAACTAAGAAGCGGCTCCTTGACCGGGTCGTGGCGATGGCAGGCAAGCAGCCAGAGATGTCGCCCGACCGCAAGGAGTCGGAAGCTGAGGGCTCGTTCAAGCCGGCCAAGGAGACGAAGAAGATACCCTTGGACCCGGAGCACCCGGAGAGGTACGCTGTCATAGGTGCAAACCTCGACAGCAAATAGGAAGGCGAGCTCGTCGCTTTCATCCGTGAGAATCGCACTACTAGGAAAAGGCCTACTAATGGCGCACCGGTTTTGCCTACAAATGGCGCACTACCGGTGCGCCATTAGTACCACGCCATTAGATTTTTTTTCTAATGGCGCACCCGCTGGTGCGCCATTAGAATAGCCCACGGTGCACCATTAGTAACAATATTATTTCAAAAAAAGATCAATTTTTTTCTTAATCTCAGGTCACTATGGCTTAATCTCGGGTCAATATGCTTAATCTCAGGTCAAATCGCACTCCGTGGTCAAACTTCCATGCGTACCTCTCTGGCTGCTTGCCTGCAGTCGGTTGGCCGAGTCCCTCGTGATCGCAACTAAGAAGCGGCTCCTTGACCGGGTCGTGGCGATGGCAGGCAAGCAGCCGAGATGTCGCCCGACCGCAAGGAGTCGGAAGTCGAGGGCCTGCTCAAGCCGCCAAAGAGACGAAGAAGATACCCTTGGACCCGAGCACTGAGAGGTACGCTGTCATAGGTGCAAACCTCGACAAAGAAATAGGAAGGCGAGCTCGCCACTTTCATCCGTGAGAATCGCGACTACTAGGAAAAGGCCTACTAATGGCGCACGGTTTTGTTTACAAATGGCGCACTACCGCGCGCCATTAGTACCACGCCATTAGATTTTTTTCTAATGGCGCACTCCGCTGGTGCGCCATTAGAATAGCCCACGTGCACCATTAGTAATAATATTATTTCAAAAAATCAATTTTTTTTCTTAATCTCAGGTCACTATGGCTTAATCTCGGGTCAATATGCTTAATCTCAGGTCAAATCGCACTCCCTGGTCAAACATCCCGAAAGGTCACCCATCCTCACACTACTCCAGCCCAAGCACGCTTAACTTCAGAGTTCTATCCAACCCCAGCAACAGCTCACTTCACAGGCACTTGTTGATATATCTAGCATATCAATCCTATTATACCTTGTCTAGGACTTTGTTCATGTTCATGACTATGATGAAATTTTGAAAAAATATTTCAAACTTCCCGGTCATATTACGTCTCATTTTTTGAAAAAAAATTCAAAAAAAAATTCAAAACCAATTTTTTTTCTGTTACTAGTGGTGAACCACATCCACGGTGCGCCACTAGTAAGTTTGAAATTTTTTGAATTTTTTTGCCTCTATATCTTGAGAGGCCCGTAACTTTTTTTCTGTTAGGTTTTTGGGGATTTTGAAAATGTTTAACAGGGTTCCCCCGTTTAAATTTGGATGTAACTTTTCGAGTAGATGATTTTTCATATAAAAAACTTTTTCATCCGAGTTCGTATGCAAAAGTTATGCCCATTTTACAAATTTCCAGAGAGATTTTGCAAATAAAGTCGAAATTCATATTTGTAAATTTTCCCAACAACTAGACCACATATCACATGGGAAACTTATTTTCTTTTATTTTTTTGACATTTCCATCATTTTCTTTTATTTTTTTGAAAACTGAAAAGGCGATCCACAGGGGGGGGGGGTGCATTCGGTGTTGGGGCAAAGTTAGTAATGGCGCACCGTGGGGTGGTGCGCCAAACTAGTAATGGCGCACCACCCCACGGTGTGCCATTACTAGTTTTGAAAAAAAAATGAAAAAAATTGATATTTTGTTTTGAATTTTTTTTTTGAAAAAAACTTAGTAATGGCGCACCAGTGGGCAGTGCGCCATTACTAGTTTAACTAGTAATGGCGCACCGAGACATGGTGCGCCATTAGTAACAAATATTTTTAAATTTTTTACTTTTTTTTTCAAACTACTAATGGCGCCGCGGTGGGTGTGGTGCGCCATTACTATGTCAACATAGTAATAGCGCACCACTCCCACCGTGCGCCATTAGTAGTTTTGAAAAAAAAATTACTAATGACGCACCGTGGGATGTGGTGCGCCATTAGTATTTGCACACTAATGGCGCACCAGCACATGGTGCGCCATTAGTATTTAGTAATGGCGCACCACATGTAAAGTGCGCCATTAGTGTCCATCCCATCTATAGCCCTTTTCCTAGTAGTGTCGGGACATCTTTGCATGGTCCCCCAAAGACATGCCGGGTGTCCCGACGGATTTAGCTGAGCACAAGTTACATGTCCGGCCCGATGCCAAACCAGTCAGGCAGCCCTTGCGCCGCCTGTCAGAAGAGAAGAGAAGAGTCGTTGGAGAAGAGATAGCCCAGCTGCTGGCAGCCGGCTTCATCATGGAAGTATTCTTTCCAGAGTGGCTGGCCAACCCAGTCCTCGTGCTGAAGAAAAACAAGCAGTGGCGCATGTGTATTGATTATACCAGCCTCAACAAAGCTTGCCCCAAAGACCCCTTTGTGTTACCAAGAATCGACCAAGTGATAGACTCCACAGCCGGATGCGAGCTGTTGAGTTTTTTGGATGCATATTCGGGATATCACAAGATCAAGCTGAATCCGGCCGACAGACTGAAGACCGCCTTCATCACGCCATTTGGAGCCTTCTGCTACTTGACCATGACCTTTGGCTTGAGGAATGCCGGCGCCACGTTTCAACGTTGCATGCAGAAGTGCCTCCTCAAGCAACTCCGCAGAAACGCTCACGTTTACGTGGACGATGTGGTGGTGAAGACGGAGAAGCGTGGAACACTGCTGGAAGACCTCAAGGAGACCTTTGAGAACTTGCGTCGGTTTCGAATCAAGCTCAACCCAGAGAAGTGCGTCTTCAAAGTACCAGCCGACCAGCTCCTTGGATTCCTGGTCTCAGAACGCGGCATAGAGTGCAACCCTGTGAAGATCATGGCCATCGAGAGGATGGAGATACCCACACGACTGTTGGATGTGCAGAAGTTCACTGGTTGCTTGGCATCCATCAGCCGATTCATCAGTCGGTTGGGTGAGAAGGCTCTTCCCTTGTACCAGCTCATGAAGAAAACCACTTTTTTCGAGTGGAACACCAAGGCGGACGAAGCTTTTCTCCAGCTCAAGAAGATGTTGACTACTCCACCTGTCCTGGCGGCTCCGACTCCTAAGGAGCCCATGCTCCTTTACATCTCCGCCACCAGCCGGGTGGTCAGCACAGTCATCGTGGTAGAGCGCAAGGAGGAAGGCAAGGCACTACCAGTCCAGAGACCGGTATATTATTTGAGTGAAGTACTATCGACCTCCAAGCAAAACTACCCCCACTACCAGAAGATGTGCTATGGCGTGCACTTTGCCGCCAAGAAATTGAAGCCGTATTTTCAAGAGCACCCAATCACCATGGTCTGCACAGCTCCACTGGCCGAGATCATTGGAAGCCGAGATGCTTCGGGCCGAGTGGCCAAATGGGCCATAGACTTGGCCCCCTACACCATCTACTACCAGCCTCGCACCGCCATCAAGTCACAAGCGCTGGCCGACTTCCTCGTCGACTGGGCCGAGACCCAGTACCTGCCGCCAGCGCCCGACTCCACCCATTGGCGGATGCATTTTGATGGTTCCAAGATGCGCACCGGCTTGGGAGCCGGCATCGTCCTCACCTCTCCCGAAGGAGACAAGCTCAAATATGTGCTAAAAATCCATTTCGCCGCCTCCAACAACGTCGCTGAATACGAGGCACTTATTCACGGGCTCCGGCTTGCCAAAGAGCTCCGCATCCGCCGGATCCTGTGTTACGGTGACTCTGACTTGGTGGTCCAGCAGTCGTCAGGCGACTGGGATGCCAAAGATGCAAACATGGCGAGCTACCGCTTCCTCGTACAGCAACTCAGTGGATATTTTGAGGGGTGCGAGTTTCTCCATGTACCAAGGAATGACAACGAGCAAGCAGACGCCTTGGAAAGAATCGGCTCCACCCGCCAAGCGATACCGACCAACGTCGCCCTTCAGCGCCTCCTCAAGCCGTCTGTCAAGCCATCGCCAGAATCGGATTCTATCTTCGTGCCGGCTCCTCCTGAAGCAGTCGGATCCAACAGGAGAACTCCAATGGCCGGCACGGGAATTCTGGCAGGCGGCCCAGGGACCGCGGCAGTCGCACCCGGCCCGGGGACCGGGGACTGTAGCGGCCAGCCCGAGGACTTCAGAGTTCGGCCCGGGGACTGCACCAATCGGCCCGGGGACTCCATCGACCCAGCAAGCGGCTGCCGACTCCAACCCGCCGCCTCCCGGCCCAACCGCCCTCGTCCAAGTTGCGGTCCTGACAGTCGCGGAGGTCGCAGCACCTTCATGGGCCCAGCCCATCCTCAATTTCCTGGTGAACAAAGAGTTGCCGACTGATGAGGTCTCGGCCCGGCAAGTGCAACTCCGGGCAGCAGCTTACACCATAGTCAACAGAGAGCTTGTGAGGCGCAGTGTCACTGGTGTCTACCAGCGCTGCGTGGAGCCGGAGCAAGGCCAAGTGATTCTCAAGGATATCCATCAAGACGAGTGCGGCCACCATGCGGCTTCAAGAGCACTTGTGGCCAAGGCCTTCCGCCATGGTTTTTTCTAGCTGACCGCTCTAGAAGACGCCAAGGGCTTGATCCAAAAATGCAAAGGGTGCCAGAAGTTCCGTTCCAAGCCACATCAGCCGGCTTCTGCACTCAAGACTATTCCCATTGCCTGGCCCATTGCCGTCTGGGGCCTGGACATGGTGGGACAATTCAAAACAGCGCGAGGCGGCATGACTCATCTTCTTGTCGCGGTGGACAAGTTCACCAAGTGGATAGAAGCAAAGCCAATCAAGAAGCTAAATGGTCCAACTGCTGTGACGTTCATCTCCGACATCACCATCCGGTATGGCATACCGCACAACATCATCACCGACAATGGCACAAACTTTGCCAAAGGCGCCTTCGCCTGTTTCTGCGCAACTCAGGGCATCCGACTGGACTTACCGTCTGTTGCCCATCTGTTGGGGAACGTAGTAATTTCAAAAAAATTCCTACGCACACGCAAGACCATGGTGATGGCATAGCAACGAGGGGAGAGTGTCTGTCCACGCACTCGTGAGACCGAAAGCGAAGCGTTATAACAACGCTGTTGATGTAGTCGACGCCTTCACGATCCGACCGATCCAAGTACCGAACGTCACGGCACCTCCGAAGTTCTGCACACGCTCAGCTCGATGACGATCCCGGGCTCCGATCCAGAAAGCGTCGGGATGAGTTCCACAAGACGACGGCGTGGTGACGATGATGATGCTTCACCGACGCAGGGCTTCGCCTAAGCTCCGCGACGATATGACTTCACCGGCGCAGGCTTCGCTTAAGCTCATGACGATATGACCGAAGTGGAATATGGTGGAGGGGGCACCGCACACGGCTAAGGAACGATCCGTAGATCAACTTGTGTGTCTTGGGGTGCCCCTGCCTCATATAAAGGAGCAAGGGGTGCGGCCAGCCCTAGGGGCGCTGCTGAGGAGTCCTACTCCCACCGGAGTAGGACTCCCCCTTCCTAGTTGGAATAGGATTGGGAGGGAAGAGGAAGGCCCCCCTCTCCTTGTCCTATTCGGACTAGAGGGGGGGCGCGCGCCTGCCCCGGCCGCCCTTCCTCTTCTCCCTATGGCCCATCAAGGCCCATTGACTTCCGGGGTTCCGTAACCCCGGTGTTCGGTAACTTCCTGTTTTCATCCGAACCTTTCCAAGTCCAAACATAGGCTTCCAATATATCAATCTTTATGTCTCGACCATTTCGAGACTCCTCATCATGTCCGTGATCACATCCGGACTCAACAACCTTCGTACATCAATACTTATAAACTCATAATGAACTGTCATCGAAACGTTATGTGCGGACCCTACGGGTTCGAGAACTATGTAGACATGACCTAGAACCATTCTCGGTCAATAACCAATAGCGGAACCTGGATGCTCATATTTTTTCCTACATATTCTACGAAGATCTTTATCGGTCAAACCGCATAACGACATACGTTGTTCCCTTTGTCATCGGTATGTTACTTACCCGAGATTCGATCGTCGGTATCCAATACCTAGTTCAATCTCGTTACCGGTAAGCCTCTTTACTCGTTCCTTAATACATCATCTCACAACTAACTCATTAGTTGCAATGCTTGCAAGGCTTATGTGATGTGTATTACCGAGAAGGCCCAGAGATACCTCTCCGACAATCGGAGTGACAAAACCTAATCTCGAAATACGCCAACCCAACAAGTACCTTTGGAGACACCTGTAGTACTCCTTTATAATCACCCAGATTACGCCAGACGCTTTGGTAGTACCAAAGTGTTCCTCCGTAAACGGAGTTGCATAATCTCATAGTTACAGGAACATGTATAGGTCATGAAGAAAGCAATAGCAATATACTAAACGATCAAGTGCTAAGCTAACGGAATGGGTCATGTCAATCACATCATTCTCCTAATGAGGTGATCCCATTAATCAAATGACAACACATGTCTATGGTTAGGAAACACAACCATCTTTGATTAATGAGCTAGTCTTAGTAGAGGCATACTAGTGACTATTTGTTTGTCTATGTATTCACACATGTATTATGTTTCCGGTTAATACAATTCTAGCATGAATAATAAACATTTATCATGATATAAGGAAATAAATAATAACTTTATTATTGCCTCTAGGGCATATTTCCTTCAGTCTCCCACTTGCACTAGAGTCAATAATCTAGATTACAAAGTAATGATTCTAACACCCATGGAGTCTTGGTGCTGATCATGTTTTGCTCGTGGAAGAGGCTTAGTCAACGGGTCTGCAACATTCAGATCCGTATGTATTTTGCAAATCTCTATGTCTCCCACTTGGACTTGGTCCCGAATGGAATTGAAGCATCTCTTGATATGCTTGATCCTCTTGTGAAATCTGGATTCCTTTGCCAAGGCAATTGCACCAGTATTGTCACAGAAGATCTTCATCGGTCCCGATGCACTAGGTATAACACCTAGATCGGAAATGAACTCTTTCATCCAGGCTCCTTCATTTGCTGCTTCCGAAGCAGCTATGTACTCCGCTTCACATGTAGATCCCGCCACGACGCTTTGTTTAGAACTGCACCAACTGACAGCTCCATCGTTTAATAAAAACACGTATCCGGTTTGCGATTTAGAATCGTCCGGATCAGTGTCAAAGCTTGCATCGACGTAACCATTTACGACTAGCTCTTTGTCACCTCCATATACGAGAAACATATCCTTAGTCCTTTTCGGTATTTCAGATGTTCTTGACCGCTGTCCATGATCCACTCTGGATTACTTTGGTACCTTCCTGCCAAACTTCTTGCTAAGCATACGTCAGTCTGGTACACAGCATTGCATACATGATAGAGCCTATGGCTGAAGCATAGGAACATTTTTCATTTTCTCTCTATCTTCTGCTGTGGTCGGGCATTGAGTCGACTCAATCTTACACCTTGTAATACAGTAAAAACCTTTATTTGCCTGATCCATTTTGAACTTCTTCAAAACTTTATCAAGGTATGTGCTTTGTGAAAGTCCAATTAAGCGCCTTGATCTATCTCTATAGATCTTGATGCCCAATATGTAAGCAGCTTCACCGAGGTCTTTCATTGAAAAACTTTTATTCAAGTATCCTTTATGCTATCCAGAAATTCTATATCATTTCCAATCAATAATATGTCGTCCACATATAATATCGAAATGCTCTGAGCTCCCACTCACTTTCTTGTAAATACAAAGCTTCTCCAAAAGTCTCAGATAAAACCATATGCTTTGATCACACTATCAAAGCGCTTATTCCAACTCCGAGAGGCTTGCACTGCACCATAAATTCATCGCTGAGCTTGCACACTTTGTTAGCACCCTTTGGATCAACAAAACCTTCTGGTTGCATCATATACAACTCTTCTTCTAGAAATCCATTCAAGAATGCTGTTTTACATCCATTTGCCAAATTTCATAATCATAAAATGTGGCAATTGCTAACATGATTCGACAGACTTAAGCATCGCCACGGAGAGAAAGTCTCATCGTAGTCAACCCCTTGAACATGTCGAAAACCTTTTGCAACAAGTCGAGCTTTGTAGACAGTTACATTACCATCAGCGTCAGTCTTCTTCTTAAAGATCCATTTATTCTCAATGGCTTGTCGATCATCGGGCAAGTCAACCAAAGTCCATACTTTGTTCTCATACATGGATCCCATCTCAGATTTCATGGCTTCCAGCCATCTCGCGGAATCTGGGCTCACCATCGCTTCTTCATAGTTTGTAGGTTCGCCATGGTCAAGTAACATGACTTCCGAATAGGATTACCGTACCACTCAGTGCGTATTTTACTCTGGTTGACCTCAAGTTCAAGAGCAACTTGATCTGAAGTTTCATGATCAACATCATTAGTTTCCTCACTAATTGGTGTAGTTGTCACAGAACCATTTCTTGTGGTGAACTACCTTCCAATAAGGGAGTAGATACAGATTATCTCATCAAGTTCTACTTTCCTCCCACTCACTTCTTTCGAGAGAAACTCCTTCTCTAGAAAGGATCCGAATTTAGCAACGAAAATCTTGCCTTCAGATCTGTGATAGAAGGTGTACCCAACAGTCTCCTTTGGGTATCCTATGAAGACACATTTCTCGATTTGGGTTCGAGCTTATCTGGTTGAAGTTTCTTCACATAAGCATCGCAGCCCCAAACTTTAAGAAACGACAACTTTGGTTTCTTGCCAAACCACAGTTCATACGGTGTCGCCTCAATGGATTTAGATGGTGCCCTATTTAACGTGAATGCGCCGCCTCTAAAGCATATCCCCAAAACGATAGCGGTAAATCAGTAAGAGACATCATAGATCGCACCATATCAAGTAAAGTACGACACGACGCTCGACACACCATTTCTCTGTGGTGTTCCGGTGGCGTGAGTTGCTAAACTATTCCACATTGTTTCAAATGTAAACCAAACTCGAACTCAAATATTCTCCTCCACGATCAGATCGTAGAAACTTTATTTTCTTGTTACGATGATTTTCCACTTCACTCTGAAATTCTTTGAACTTTTCAAATGTTTCAGATTTGTGTTTCATTAAGTAGATATACCCATATCTGCTCAAATCATCTGTGAAGGTGAGAAAATAACAATACCCACGTGCCTCAACATTCATTGGACCACAAACATCAGTATGTATGATTTCCAACAAATCAGTTGCTCGCTCCATAGTTCCGGAGAACGGCGTTTTAGTCATCTTGCCCATGAGGCATGGTTCGCAAGTACCAAGTGATTCATAATCAAGTGATTCCAGAAGCCCATCAGTATGGAGTTTCTTCATGCGTTTTATACCGATATGACCCAAACGGCAGTGCCACAAATAAGTTGCATTATCATTATCAACTCTGCATCTTTCGGTTTCAACACTATGAATATGTGTATCACTACTATCGAGATTCAATAAAAATAGACCATTCTTCAAGGGTGCATGACCATAAAAGATATTATTCATATAAATAGAACAACCATTATTCTCTGTTTAAATGAATAACCGCCTCGCATCAAACAAGATCCAGATATAATGTTCATGCTTAACGCCGCACCAAATAACAATTATTTAGGTCTAAAACTAATCCCGATGGTAGATGTAGAGGTAGCGTGCCGACCGCGATCACATCGACTTTGGAACCATTTTCCACGCCGCATCGTCACCTCGCCCTTAGCCAATCTTCGCAATCCGTAGTTCCTGTTTCGAGTTGCAAATATTAGCAATGTAACCAGATCAAATACCTGTACTACTGTGAGTATTAGTAAGGTACACATCAATAACATGTATATCACATATACCTTTGATCACCTTGCCATCATTCTTATCCGCCAAATACTTGGGGCAGTTCCGCTTCAAAGGTCCAGTTTGCTTTGCAAAAAAAACACTCGGGCCAGGCTTAGGTCCAGACTTGGGTTTCTTCTCTTGAGCAGCAACTTTCTTGCTGTTCTTTTGAAGTTCCCTTCTTATTTCCTTTGCCCTTTTCTTGAAACTAGTGGTCTTGTTGACCATCAACACTTGATGCTCTTTCTTGATTTCTACCTCCATGCTTTTAGCATTGCGAAGAGCTCGGAATTGTTTTGGTCATCCCTTGCATATTATAGTTCATCACGAAGCTCTTGTAGCTTGGTGGCAGTGATTGGAGAATTCATCAATGACACTATCATCCGGAAGAGTAACTCCCAGTTGAATCAAGTGATTATTATACCCAGACATTTTGAGTATATGTTCACCGATGTAACTATTCTCCTCCATCTTGCAGCTATAGAACTTATTGGAGACTTCATATCTCTCAATCCGGCATTTGCTTGAAATATTAACTTCAACTCCTGGAACATCTCATATGCTCCATGACGCTCAAAACGTCGTTGAAGACCCGGTTCTAAGCCGTAAAGCATGGCAAACTGAACTATAGAGTAGTCATCAGCTTTGCTCGCCAGACGCTCACAACTTCGGCGTTGTTCTCAAAGAGGCCTCGCACCCAGCGGTGCTTCCAGGACATAATTCTTCGTGTAGCAATGAGGATAATCCTCGTTACGGACCCAGTCCGTAATTGCTACCATCATCTTTCAACTTTGCTTTCTCAAGGAACGCATTAAAATTTAACGGAACAACAAAGACGAGCCATCTATCTACAAAGAAACATAGACAAGCAAAATACTATCGTACTAAGTTAATGATAAATTTAAGTTTTATTAATCATATTAAAAACTCCCACTTAGACAGACATCTCTCTAGTCATCTAAGTGATTACGTGATCCAAATCAACTAAACCATGTCCGATCATCACGTGAGATGGAGTAGTTTCAATGGTGAACATCACTATGTTGATCATATCTACTATATGATTCACGTTCGACCTTTCGGTCTCCGTGTTCCGAGGCCATATCTATTATATGCTAGGCTCATCAAGTTTAACCTGAGTATTCCGCGTGCGCAACTGTTTTGCACCCGTTGTATTTGAACGTAGAGCCTATCACACCCGATCATCACGTGGTGTCTCAAAGACGAAGAACTTTCGCAACGGTGCATACTCGTGGAGAACACTTCTTGATAATTTTAGTGAGAGATCATCTTATAATGCTACCGCCAATCAAAGCAAGATAAGATGCATAAAGGATAAACATCACATGCAATCAATATAATTGATATGATATGGTCATCATCATCTTGTGCTTGTGATTCCATCGCCGAAGCACCGCCATGATCACCATCGCCACCGCGCGACACCTTGATCTCCATCGTAGCATCCTTGTCGCCTCGCCAACTATTGCTTCTACGACTATCGCTACTGCTTAGTGATAAAGTAAAGCAATTACATGGCTTTGCATTTCATACAATAAAGCGACAACCATATGGCTCCTGCCAGCTTGCCGATAACTCGTTACAAAACATGATCATCTCATACAATAAAATATAGCATCACGCCTTGACCACATCACATCACAACATGCCCTGCAAAAACAAGTTAGACGTGCTCTACTTTGTTGTTGCAAGTTTTACGTGGCTGCTACAGGCTGAGCAAGAACCGTTTTACCTACGCATCAAAACCACAACGATAGTTTGTCAAGTTGGTGCTGTTTTAACCTTCGCAAGGACCGGGCGAGCCACACTCGGTTCAACTAAAGTGAGAGAAACGACACCGCCGGTCACCTTTAAGCAACTAGTGCTCAAGCGGTGAAACCAGTCTCGCGTAGCGTCGACGCGTAATGTCGGTCCGGCCGCTTCATCTCACAATACCGCCAACCAAAGTATGACATGCTGGTAAGCAGTATGACTTATATCGCCCACAACTCACTTGTGTTCTACTCGTGCATATGACATCAACGCATAAAACCTGGCTCGGATGCCATCGTTGGGGAACGAGTAATTTCAAAAAATTCCTACACACACGCAAGACCATGGTGATGGCATAGCAACGAGAGGAGAGTGTCCGTCCACGCACCCTCCTAGACCGAAAGCGAAGCGCTATAACAACGCTGTTGATGTAGTCGACGCCTTCACGATCCGACCGATCCAAGTACCGAACGTACAGCACCTCCGAGTTCTGCACACGCTCAGCTCGATGACGATCCCCGGCCCGATCCAGCAAAGCGTCGGGGATGAGTT
The DNA here is from genome assembly GCA_021605205.1 of Aegilops longissima. NCBI lineage: Eukaryota > Viridiplantae > Streptophyta > Magnoliopsida > Poales > Poaceae > Aegilops > Aegilops longissima. Next base: position 86,185,141 of record CM038682.1, on the reverse strand, counting down.
CCACAAGACGACAGCGGTGACGATGATGATGCTCCACCGACGCAGTGCTTCGCTAAGCTCCGCGACGATATGACTTCACGGCGCAGGGCTTCGCCTAAGCTCCGCGACGATATGACCGAAGTGGAATATGGTGGAGGGGGCACCGCTGCGGCTATGGAACGATCCGTAGATCAACTTGTGTGTCTTGGGGTGCCCCCTGCCCTGTGATATAAAGGAGCAAGGGGTGCGGCTAGCCCTAGGGCGCGCGCGAGGAGTCCTACTCCCACCGGAGTAGGACTCCCCTTCCTAGTTGGAATAGGATTGGGAGGGGAAGAGGGAAGGGCGCCGCCTCCTTGTCCTATTCGACTAGAGGGGAGGGGCGCGCCTGCCCTGGCCGCCCTTCCTCTTCTCCCTATGGCCCATCAAGGCCCATTGACTTCGGGGTTTCCGTAACCCCGGTGTTCCGTAACTTCCTGCTTTCATCCGAACCTTCCAAGTCCAAACATAGGCTTCCAATATATCAATCTTTATGTCTCGACCATTTCGAGACTCCTCGTCATGTCCGTGATCACATCCGGACTCCAACAACCTTCGTACATCAATACTTATAAACTCATAATGAACTGTCATCGAACGTTAAGCGTGCAAGGACCCTACGGGTTCGAGAACTATGTAGACATGACCTAGAACCATTCTCGGTCAATAAACAATAGCGAACCTGGATGCTCATATTGGTTCCTACATATTCTACTGAAGATCTTTATCGGTCAAACCGCATAACGACATACGTTGTTCCCTTTGTCATCGGTATGTTACTTACCCGAGATTCGATCGCCGGTATCCAATACCTAGTTCAATCTCGCTACGTAAGTCTCTTTACTCGCTCCGTAATACATCATCTCACAACTAACTCATTAGTTGCAATGCTTGCAAGGCTTATGTGATGTGTATTACCGGAAGGCCAGAGATACCTCTCCGACAATCGGAGTGACAAAACCTAATCTCAAATACGCCAACCCAACAAGTACCTTTGGAGACACCTGTAGTACTCCTTTATAATCACCCAGATTATTGTGACGCTTTGGTAGTACCAAAGTGTTCCTCCGTAAACGGAGTTGCATAATCTCATAGTTACAGGAACATGTATAGGTCATGAAGAAAGCAATAGCAATATACTAAACGATCAAGTGCTAAGCTAACGGAATGGGTCATGTCAATCACATCATTCTCCTAATGAGGTGATCCCATTAATCAAATGACAACACATGTCTATGGTTAGGAAACACAACCATCTTTGATTAATGAGCTAGTCTTAGTAGAGGCATACTAGTGACTATCTGTTTGTCTATGTATTCACACATGTATTATGTTTCTGGTTAATACAATTCTAGCATGAATAATAAACATTTATCATGATATAAGGAAATAAATAATAACTTTATTATTGCCTCTAGGGCATATTTCCTTCACCATCCGCAGTCAAACGGCCAGGTGGAGCGAGCAAACGGCCTCATCTTGTTCGACATCAAGCCCTGACTGGTTGAGCCTCTGGAGCGTTCGGCCAGCTGCTAGCTCGACGAGCTGCCAACCGTCCTCTGGAGCCTGCGCACAACTCCAAACAATTCAACCAGGTTCACGCCATTCTTCCTCGTCTACGGTGCCCGAAGCAGTCATCCCAACGAATATAGAATTTGACTCGCCTCGAGTCACCATGTACACCGAAGAGGAGTCGGAAGAAGCACGACAAGACGGCGTCGATCTGCTGGAAGAGGGCCGGCTGTTGGCACTCAGCTGGTCCAGCATCTAACAGCAGAGTCTGCGCCGATACTACAATCGGAAGGTCAAGCCGAGATCTTTCCAAGAGGGAGACCTTGTGCTCCGGCTGATCCAGCGAACAGCCGGCCAACACAAGCTCTCAGCGCCTTGGGAAGGCCCCTTCATCATCAGCAAAGTGTTGGGCAACGACTCCTACTACCTGATCGACGCCGTAAGCCTCGAAGCCAAGACGAGACAACTCCGGCAAGGAGACGGAGCGGCCATGGAATGAAAATCTCCTCCGAAGATTTTACAGTTAATGCAGTATGTACCACGCTACCTTTTGTATTAAAGTACGAAGACTCCGGGTCCCCCGAGAAGAGCTCGGGGACTGCCCTCTTTTACCTATATGATAAGAATTATGCCTATGAGTATGTTATTTTATGTTATACCGCTTGGCACCGGGTCGGACTAGTCGGCTCGGGGACTTGCCGTCTTCTACTATGAAATGCTTCCTGCAGCCGGACAAGTAGTGTGTGGCACTTAAGTCGTCTCCTGCCAGAAGCCGAAGCTCGCAGAGCGACTATACGGTGGGCAGGAGTAAGGTAGAAAGGGTGCCCACATGAAAAATGGCTAAGGACACAAAGCATGTGCATAGTTTAAGCTGGCTTGCCGCTTCTTACGACTGACTGTTGAGCAGCTGGTCCGCCGTTTTCTACTTAACTTGCTAAGAAGCTCCAAGCGGCTAAGTACTTGCCTTCCCAAAGTAGCTAAGTACTTGACCCAGCATCAGGCCGCAGAGCAGCTATGTGGCTGGCAAGACGGCAACCAAGGGAAGGCGGCAAAGGAAAAAGCCAAAGAGCAGTAAGCAAGAAAAAGATAGAATTCGGAAAAATATTTACATAACAAAGGCCCTTGGCCGATCTTCAACAAATTTCAAGATACACCCGGCGGGTGGAATTATGCAAAATTAACAAGTTCATTGAGACTAATAGGTAGGTGAAGTAAAAGATAAAATGGCGGCCTAGCAAGCGATAGAAGGGTTCGGAGGATTGGAGGAGTCGGCGGTGCCAGTTGCCGGAGCGGCCGGATGGTCGGTCTCTGCTTGGTCGTCTCCGGTAGCAACTGGCTCAGTTGGGCGTGGCTCGTTGCTGGAGGCGCGGTCGAGCTGAGGTTGGTCGTCCGCTCCGACCTCTGGCGCCTCCTCTTCGCCTCCCTCCTCTGCCTCGCCTTCTTCCTCGCCACTGGAGTCGATCACCTCCGCCGAATCCTCGCCGTCGTCCAGGTTCAGCCCAAACCATTGTGGCGGCGCCTCGTCGCCATTTTCAACCCGCTCCGGGACGAAGATGCTGGTGTCGGTGTACTCGGCGATTGACGCCGCGCACTTGACAAGATCGTCTTCCACGACCGCCAACTCCGCCTGAGCCTCCAGCCGGAACATGGCCAGCTGGGCCAGGTTCAGCCCAGGGTACCACGCCTTGATGAACTCCAAGGCCCGGCGCGCTCCAGCCCGGGCCAAAGAGCCCTTCCAGGCCTCAAGATGGCCGGCCACTACCTCCAGCCAGTCGGCAGTCCGACTGGGGTTGCGCGATGCCGGCATGTTCGGCCATAGGGCGGCGATCGATTGGGCGCCGACACGCTGAAGCCGGTGCAGCATCCGGTGAGCCGGCCGAAGACGGGCCTCAATGCTCAGGATCTGTTCACTAAGGGTCCGGGGGGGCGTCGGCGGCGATCTTTGCGCCGTCCGCCCTCCGCCCTTCGCGATCAGCTTCGATGGCCTGGTTTGCGGCGTCTGAGTGGCCAGGGAAGAAGTCTGCCAGGACAGAAGCAAAGAACAAAATTAAAGACCAGAAGCCGGATCGACCAGCAGCCGGCAGCGCAAAGAAGAAAAATGAGGGAGGCTCACCATCGACTATATCCTCGATCTCGTGGAAGCCGGAAGTCAGCATCGCCTGCTTGTCAGTCCAGGAGGAGCTTTCGCTTGCGAACTCAGCAAGGATGCCGGTCTCCTTGTCCTTCGCCTCCTTCTGGGCCTTCTTGAGGAGCTCCTTCTGTTCTGCCAGCTGCGCGTCCAATCGGTCGTGCTCTTCAGCCAGCTTGCTACACTCATCCTCCTTGGCGCGCAACGCGGTCTCGGCTTCGCCCAGCTGCTGCTGCAAGGTGGCGTTAGCCTCTGCGGAAGAAAGAAGAAAACAAGGTGTTAGACACCAACAAAGAAGAACAGTCGCCGGGGAGATCCGGCCCGACTGCTCAGCAGTCGGCCCGAATCTCGGGGACTACAGCCCGCAGGTGTGCCAGCGCGCCCCCGCGGAAGAAGAAGAGGACTCTCCGGCTTTCCGACAGGTCGGCAGTCCGCTGAGCCAGCTCCTGGACGTTGGAGTTGAAGGCGGTCACGCGGAGATTGTGGTAGTCCTGCGACAAAAATTCCAGACAAGTGTTAGCGCTTGGAACTCGACAATAAGAGTTCCGAGCCACCTGCTCAGCATCCGGCCCGAAACTCGGGGACTACACCCAGTGGGTGCGCTGGCACGCCCCCACCAAGAAGCACAAGAAACAGAAACAAAGAAGAAGGAAACGTACCCGGGCGGCGTCTCGCGCTGCCAGGTGCGCCTTGTTGCAGTTCCTGATGGCCTCACCCTCGGCTCGGATCTTGGCCTGGACGTCCAAAAGCGCCCGATTCAGCGGGCCCGTCCCTCCTCCTTGCACCCACACAGTGGGTGCGGCGCTCGTCGCCTCGGTGTCCGGGATCGAGGAGCTCGCGGCGCCGGTCTCTGGAGGGCGCGGTGCCGAGGCCGCCTTTGCAAGGCGGCGACGCGTTGGCGTGCTGACCTCGAGAGCCAGGCGCACCACCACCTCGTCTTGAGTTGGCGGCACCGGTGGGTCCGCCAGCTGCCCGCCTTGCACGGTCCCGGACAGTGGCGGTGGTGGCACGATCATGTCCGGCATGGCGGTGTCGCCGCCGTCCCTCTCCATGACCGGGTTCTCGCCGCCGGCTTCCCAGTCTGTGCCGTGAACTCCGGAGGCGGCGGCGTGGAGTTCAGAGGGATGATGAAAACCGCCGATTGGCGGTGTGCGGCTTCTTCAGCCTGCTTCCTCGCCGCGTCGGCGGCCTCGGCCTCCGCCAGTTTCTTCATGGCGACGGCCTCTGCCTTCTCCAGGCGGGCGGCTTCCTGCTCTTCGCGCACTTCTCGCGCGTTCCGCTCCCTCCCCTCCCGGAGGTCGGCGGCAGGGTCAATCCACCGAGTGGTGGCGGAAGTCTCTACCGACCCCACAACGGAGGCGACAGCCACCTTCTCAAGAGAGAGGGGAGCCCTGCCCAAGGGAAACAAAGAAAAGGAATCATACAAGATCAACCAAGAAAAAATGAAGACGCAAAGGAAGGTAGCACTTACGCAGAAACCAGCTGCGGCGTCTTTACCTGCCTGCGGAAGCGGTTGGCCTTCACGGCTGCTTCGTCCTGCTTGGTCGCCGCGGCCAAGCTCTTGGGCTTCTTCGCCGCTCTCGAACATGCTCGCGCGCCCTGCGCTTCTTCACACAAGATTAGGCGCCTGGCGCAGCCAAAGAGCTCGCGCCCGGCTGGCCGGCTTCCGGGTGGTGGCGCGGGGCGACTTCCCCCGCGTCGTCGTCAGGCCAGTCCTCGAGGCTGGCTTCGAGCCTCGAGCCGCCTGCCCCGTCGCCTCCTCCCTCGGCGTCGTCCTCCAAGGCTGCTGCCCCCAAGTCGGGGTCGTCGACGTTGCTCTCCGCTCGGTCGGGGAGGAATTCGCGGGCCGGCCCCTCGTTGCTGGCTTGCTGGCTGGAGGAGGGGGCTCTGTTCAAAGGCCGATTTGTCAGACTGGACAAGATGGACTCGGCGAAAAAGAGTCAGAGGAAAAAGAAAAAGAGACAACTCACCATGGGCGGAGGGTTGGCGCATGAATACGGCTCCTTGCCGAATTGCCACTCTTCCGAGAGCTCACAGTTCGCAAGATAGTTCACCATGTAGGCTACCTCTGCGTGAGGCATCTCCTTGGTGCACAGTCGGCTTGGGTCCCGATGTCCGCTCATCTGGCAGATCATGTGAGGGCGGCCCTGGAGCGGGAGCACTCGGCGCGCCACGAAGGCGGCCAGCAAATCAGGCCCGGTCAGGCCCTCCGACTGCGTCAGCACTGGGAGCCGCGCAATGGCGGCGGCTCCAGCAGGCGTCAGAGTCTTGGCCCGGAACGACCAGTTGGGCCGCCTTCCAGCGGGTGGGCCGGCTGCATAAGCCGGCAGGTTGACCCAGTCGCCCTCCGTGAAGACGCTCTTCACGTAGAAGTACAACCGCTGCCACATCTTCACCGATTTTATCAGCGTGATGGGGGGAAACGGATTGTCGGCCCCCGACCTCCGCACCACGATGAACGTGCCGCACTGGGCCGGCACGCCTGCGACGTGGGTGCCGAGTTTGGTGTAGAAGAACTCCCCCCAGAGCTCGATGGTGGGTAGAACGCCACGGAAGCCTTCGCACAAAGTAACGAAGGCGGACATCAGCGCTACCGTATTGGGGATGAGGTGGTGCGGCTGGAGGCTATAGAAGTCGAGGAAGGCCCGGAAGAAGCCGCTCGCCGGCAAGCCAAGGCCGCGCAGGCAGTGCGAGCGGAAGACGACCCGCTCGCCCTCCTCCGGCGCCGGTGAGATTTCCCTCTCCAGCGCAAGGCGAACCCTCACGAAGTCCTTGCCAGGCAACCGTCGCGTTTTGCGGAGGAAATCGACATGGTCGTCGTGAACCTCGGAGCCATCCCACGCGCTGGAACGCACCGCGGGGGGCGTGACGGTGCAATAGGAGCTCATCGGGGACGAAGCGCCGCGGTGCTCGGCGTGGCGTGGAGGCGCGTCAGCGAGAGGAAGAAGAAAGAGGAAGTAGTAAGGAGGAGGGGCGCGCGTGCTCGCCTCCCCTCCTCCGCCTACTTATAGGCCTATGTCTTTGCGGAGCCGAGGGGTGGTCGGGATTTATCGCGCCACTACCCCACGCCTGCTGCTGCTCGGTTACTGCCGCAGAACTCATGAGAACCTCAACCGCCCACCTCGGCCACAGTGGATCCGCTCACGTGCCGAGGCGTGGTAGTGGCGGGCCCCGCTGGCAGGCGTGTCCCGTCACGCGCGTGGGTGGGCAGACTGGCCCGGCCGCTCATCGCCACATGACAAGCCTGAAGCGATCGGCGGCCTGGAAGCTTAGCTAGCACGCCACTTGGATCCCGCCGAGGCGTTCGATTTTTTTTGGATAAGTCAGATTGGGCGAGTCCGACTCCTACCAGTCGGCCTGGCGGAAGGCGGAAGAAACTCTAACTCCAACACTGGAAGATGGAAACTATTGAGGCTCCTCGACCAATCACCTGCGACGCCTCACCAGCTTCGGGGACTACTATCGGAGTAATGGGCCACGGGTAGGCTAACCCGAAGCCCATAACCTTTCAAGACATCGAGGCTGACTGTGCCCCTCGAGACGCCAAGATGAAGGGCCATCTTCTGGAAGCCAGCTGGAGGAACAGTCGGCTACCCATAAACGGCCGAGTCCTAGAGGCGAGGTCAAGACAAGCCGACTCCTACTTGGCGGCTTCTAGGGAAGCCGGCCCCGAGGAGTCGGCCCGCGACAATAACAAAGCCCATGCCCTCATCGGCGGGGGCGGACGGGAATGGCTACAGCAGTAGACCATCCTCCCCTTTCTAGGGGCTGGCGTGGCCACACGGCGCAGATCGCGGAGATCTCCGCCCGCGCAGCACTGCTGCCATACCATCCTCGACATCATCCCGAGCAAAGTGAGTCCTGCTCCCACGACGGCCTGTCTGCTCGCCCAAGGACGATGGGCCCCACCAGTCAGCGAGAGTCCAGAAGACGGCGAGAGCCCTACCAGTCGGACCCGAGGGAAGTCGGCCCCTAGGAGTCGGCCCGCCCCCTTCCTCGGGCCCCACGCGCCATTAATCAGATGAGACAGGGGGTGGCTACAGTAATTGCTCGCCAGGCGGCGGAGCTGTAGCCATGACCCCCTGACCAAGCCCGGCCATCGAGACACAAGAACAAAGTGATCACCGCCGACAAGACCCGGGAGCGGCGGGTACGGCTTGTCGGCCCCGTACCCAACCAGTCGGCGGTGCCCACCAGGCGGCGAGCTCCAGCAGTCGGCGGAGAAGCCGGCGGCCGAAGAGACTGACGGTCGGGCCCTAGGCCCGGCCGGATTACTATTGTACCCCTGGGGGTAGGCCTATATAAATCCCCAGGGCGCCCATGCAAAGGGTTCTGAACCTGTTATTCTAGACCAGATCATAGAGGAAGGAGAGAGCTAACCTCGCCTTCTCCTACCTCTAGCATACAGCTCAAGGAGCACCTGTGTATCCACTTGTGCCTTAGTGATCATATGGGGACCCCGCAGAGCAGAATTAGGGGTGTTATCTCCTAGGAGAGCCCCGAACTTGGGTAAAGTACGCAGGCGTTCGTGTCTACGCCTCTTCCAGCTTCTGGGCACCGGCGATGTTTTACTCGCTCCCACCATGATAAGCCATCCTTTGGCATATGTCGCACCCAACCCCAGACAAAGATTGTGGTTGTCTACTTAAAGAAATGATATTTGTTAGACGACCAAACTCACTTGCATGTCATTCCTTAAGAAGATCAGCCTCCCAAATGCTTTAGTTAGTTGCTAGCCAAGGCAAAAAAAATTATGTAATCTGCCTCGTGAGAGGGTGTGGTCTTTGTCAAGGAGTACACTACGATGGCGAGCCGACGATGATGAAGGCGAGCGTTGGCTCAGTGCAGGGTAGTGGAGCGCGGTGATAGTAATAAGAGTTGTCTGTAATGCATTTTCCATGCCATCTGGTTCTATCTCCGTATGTCTTCTTTCATGTGCTATAAATGCAAGCAAATGTGCTACACTACCTTTGGACCAACTGTAATGGGTGGTCCTCATTATCTATATATTCAGTTTAAGTTTATCTGAACTTACAGTTTCTCTGTTGCAACACATGCCTAATGTCCTCATGTGCACTAAGTACGAGATGCTTCCTTTCCTAACAAATATCAATCTGTTATGAACATCAGCTCATAAAATTTGATTATTTTTGGAGACCTATCCAACTCACTGATGCATGTAACTAGCATATTTATCTGCTAAGCCTCCTAGAAATGTTCATGTCACAACATGGAACAAACAAGCAAGCTGAATGGACAGCAGCAAATGAGGCACCGCACCATCACGCCTCAAGCGGCGCCACCAGGTGGCGCCCCACCACTAGTGAACCTATTAACATGCAGCGGAAGGTAAACTACACTAGGCAGGCCATAGTCAAGTATTCAATGAAGTGAAAGCACGGAGACTAATAGCAGCTAGATAGTAAAGATCAGGATGGAAGATAGTGTGAAGCCAAACAACAATAGAAGTCACACAGTGAAGTCAAACTGGTAACACAAGCAGACAATGACTTCACGAAGACAAGCTGTAAATAAAAAGAGGGAGAAGATAGAAGCAGACGCTTGAAGAGGACAAGGATTTGTTGTACCAGTTCCAGTTGCTGTGACAACTGTACGTCTGGTTAGGGAGGCTGAGATTTAACTCAGAAGACCGTGTCTTCACCTTATTCCCCTTGAGCTAAGGACACCCAGTCTTCGCCCAATCACTCTGGTAAGTCTTTGCTACCTCTTGAGCATTGGTTGGTTTTCCCTTGAAGAGGAAAGGGTGATACAGCAAACTAGCGTAAGTATTTCCCTCAGTTTTTGAGAACCAATGTATCAATCCAGTAGGAGGCCACGGACGAGTCCCTCGCACCTACACAAACAGATAAATCCTCGCAACCAACGCGATAAGGGGTTGTCAATCCCTACACGGTCACTTACGAGAGTGATATCTGATAGATATGATAAGATAATATTTTTGGTATCTATTTATATATAAAAAGTAATTGATAGGTTAATTAGAAGCAAGAGAATTAGCCTAGAAAATTCTACATTAATTAAAAAATATTGGCCCTTGATCTGGTGGGTCTTCTAAAATTATAATTATATAACCGTTAGATATGTGTAACATATTCCATAAAAAAAGATATACGTAACATATATAGTTTGTCCTAATCGACCATGAGTCATGCCGTACCTAAGTTTTTTTTACATGCTAACGTGTTACACAATAGATTGCCCTTCTATGCCGACCAGGTGGATACTTCAAACCCAGGTTAGACTATTTTTTATATAATAGATTAGAGTCCGAACCATCAAAGTCCTCTTCCTGTGCTGTGCACACGCCTCCATGAACGTAAGAAATCCCATGAGCGAAACCAAGTTTGGCATGTGTGTGTTTCCGGCCGGTCGAAAATCAATTAGCGTGCTAACTATACCGTGTACATACGTGTACATATGTGCAATGGCTGAGAGAGTTAATTCACGTGTGAGACAAATTTACGTGCACGTGTGTTGTTGTTTTTTGGAAAAAACTTTCAATCTATTCATCTTCAATCATGGCAGTACAATAAACATCAGAAATAAAAATTACATCCAGATCAGTAGACCACCTAGCGACGATTACAAGCACCGAAGCGAGCCGAAGGCACGCTGCCGTCATCGCCCCTCCATCACAAGAGCCGGGCACAACTTGTTGTAGTAGACAGTCGGAAAGTCGTCGTGCTAAGGCCCCATAGGACTAGCACCCCAGAACAGCAACCACCGCCGATGAAAAATAACGTAGATCGGAAGGATCCAAACCGAAGACAAATGAACGTGGACGAACAACGACGAGATCCGAGCAAATCCACCAAAGATAGATCTGCCAGAGACACACCTTCACACGTCCATCAACGATGCTAGACGCACTGCCGGAACGGGGACTAGGCGGGGAGACCTTTATTCCATCTTCATGGAGCCGTCGTCGTCTCGCCTTCCTGAGTAGGACACAAACCCTAACAAGATTGAAAAAAACGACTAAAAACGAAGCCTTCCCGCCGGCCCTTGCTAGGATCCACCGCGCCTCCATGACCCTAAGGCCACCGGAGACGAGGCGGACCTGCACCGGCGCCGGCGAGAAGCACAAACCCTAACTTTCTTTCTTGAAAGGGGAGGGTGCATGTGTGTTGTTGACAGGCGGCCAATCAATCATCTAGCTAGACCAAGCTGTTTCGCATCCATGTATTTTTGGTCAGCCACAAATTAATCAGCTAGCTAATGCGTACATACGGACATGCTATAGTAGGCAGGGCTAATATACGATCAGGTCTAAGATTTATGTATATGTGTGTTTTCGACCGGCGGCAAATCAGTCAGAAAAAAGAGAAATATTCTTGATATTCTTGCAAAAATTAGAAACATCCATCTATTAATTTAGTAAATCAGAAAAATCACACCGTTAGATCTACTTTCAAGCTGAGGAAATCACCCATCAATGCAACTAAAGATATACGTGGTTATTTTTATATCTAATAAATAAGGACGGGAATAATGTCCTAACGTACGGAATTTAAGGGAGATATCCAAACGATCCTTCTTATCTCCCTCCCGTGACCTTCCATGCATGCGTGCATTTTTTTATGTGTGTTTCTACCAATTCTTGTTTAATTAGAACATAATTACATGCATGCAGGAAAAAACAAAACTGATGATGTCAGCAAATTCTTTTTCAAGTCTTAAAAATCAAGATGTTTTGTAGCTCAAACCATCGGCCGGATGAAAAATTATCTTCACATAAAAGATTCGTCACGACGAGACCTTCGAAACTAGATCCCATGTTGGTATGTTCCGATCACTTTTTTTCCGGTAAAATGTTACCACGCATGTGCTACGTAAGTTATCACAACTGTGACACATAGTTACCAAGTTGTTTGTCATACGAAAAATCGGGCATAAAAAGATGGTCTTTCAACTTTTTTTCTCATGTGTATATGCACTAGATGACAAAATTATGATGTCATCTTAGATTCTCCCTATTTTGAAACTTTAAAATGTTTTGTAGCTCAAACCGTGGCTTTGATTGAAAAACTGTTTTCATATAAAAGATTCGTCAGGACGAGATCTTAGAAATCAGATCCCATATTGGTATATTCCGACGACTTTTTTAGATAAAAAATTACCATGCTTGTGCTACGCAAGTTATCATCCTAGTTGAGCGTAAGTTATCGTGTTGTTTACATAGAAATTACCGAGGCATAAAAATGGTTTCTTCGACCTTCTCCCCACATGCACATGCACGCGTCCTAGAGAATGGAAAATGCTAATGTAATGGAGGATTCCACCAAAATTTAAAAAAATTAAAATATTTTATAACTCAAACAGCCGCTCTGATACAAAAACTATTTTCACATAAAAAATTATTGCGACAAGGCCTTCGAAACTAGATCTCAAGTTGGTATGTTTTGACAACTTCTTTCGGTCAAAAGGTCATCAGGACTAGACTAACTAAGTTATCAACTCTGGTGTGTATATATTACCATGCTATTCACACATAAATTACCGAAGGGTGTTTTCCAACAAGTCCCCCCCTCCCGGTCAAAAGTTATGACACCTGGATTAAGTAAGTTATCAACTTAGTTGTGCGTATATTTTCAACAACTTTTTTCATGGGTCAAAATATCGTCGTGTTTGTACATAAGTTATCAGGTCCGGGAGCGAGTGTTACCATATTATTTACAGAGTATGTTTTTCGATAACTTTTGTCCACGGGTCAAAAGTTATCGTGGTGTTTGTACATAATTAAGTTATCAGGTCCGGGAGCCTGTGTTACCATGTTATTTATAGAGTATGTTTTAAATACTTTTTTTCACAGCTCATAAGTTATCGTGGTGTTTGTACCTGAGTTATCAGGTCCGGAAGCATATATTATCAGGCTTTTACACAGAAGTTATCGGTGGTATGTTTTCAACAACTTTTTTTCCACGGGTCAAAGTTATTGTGGTGTTTGTATCTAAGTTATCAGGTCCGGAAGCCTATATTATCATGCTATTTGCACAAAAAGCTATTGGTTGTATGTTTTTAATATCTTTTTCTCCGGGTCAAAATAATCGTGGTGTTTGTACCTAAGTTATCAGGTCCGAGGGCGTATATTACCATGCTATTACTTAGAAGTTATCAGTGGTATGTTTTAATTTCAACAACTTTTTTTCACGGGTCAAAGTTATGATGGTGTTTGAACCTAAATTATCAGGTTAGGGGCGTATCTTACCATGCTATTACTTCGAAGTTATCAGTGATATGTTTTCAACAACTTTTTCTCCCGGGAAAATTATCGCGGTGTTTGCATCTAAATTATCAGGTCCGGAAGCCAATATTATCATGCTATTTACACAATAATTACTGAGGAATGTTTTCAATGTTTTTTTGTAAACCAAATAATGGGTAAGTCGGTCTACAATAATCATGTTTCTATAACATGTACAACTTGGTAACTATAAAAATAACCATGTTGATAACTACAACCCGGTGACTACATAATTGTTATGTTGGAACTACATATAGTCTTCCCTTCTATGATGACCCCTTTCTCATCAAATTACTACGAAGATTTGCTTGGATTCTACCATGACATGACGCGCCACCTTCCCTTTGCCAACATCTCCCACCTGTCCAAAGGCATCTCAGGTAGAATCCTCTTTGATCCCACCACCAATGCCGTTCTCGGCATCATCGGAGTGCTCGCGGGGATGCCTACTTCCATCAAAAAGTGAACCACAAATGATTCGTGGGTGGAAGAAAAACCGAAAATACATTCTCTATAGAAATATAACAAAATCCGAGTATTACCAATTCCTAAAAGATAAAAAAAAAAATCAAATGAAGGGCTGCATCATAGCAGTAGCCTACTCGCGGTAATCACATATCTACAGAATTAGCCCATTTCAAAACAAGACATCTAGTTGGCTGAGATGGTCTCTAGCTACAGTCAAAGTCTCAATAATGAGGCTAGAGGTGTGGGGTTCGAATCCCTATCCCTAACGGCCCTCGCGGGATTTAGAATGTACATGTGCGGGGATCATACGTGCCTATCCCTAACGACCAGTCGGCAGGAACTTAGATTTCTCGAATAATAAATAAACCTATGTCTCTACTCTAAACGTCCGTCTCTACTTCTAGCCCTAAAACCCAATTTTTGGGTATCCCCATGGCAGCCGCCGGCAACTCGATCCTGCTTCCCTCCAAGGATATTCCCTCTTGCTCCACCGCTAGATGCAGCGCTGCTAATTGCAGTTTTGCATGTGAGCGGAAGATACTACGGAAGAGCACACGTACTTCTAGGATCATGTGTGGCTGTGTCCAGGAATTATTGGGGCTCTGGTCGGGCAGCCATGTCCAGGAATCATCGTGGCTATGCACGGCAAGGCTATTCCTCACGAAACAAAGGTGACTCGGTTTCCACTCTAATTAATCCCGCTGTTGGCCGGTGCACATACACAGAAAAAACAGTGAAGCCGATTGATTATTCGTTGGGCAGCAGGATCGATTAACCGAGTTTGTTGTATACGTACGTGCATGTCCAGGTAATCGGAGCCAACTCTATGCAAGGATCTATCAAGAAGTTGAGTACGTACGTGGGTGTCACTGATATAAAGCATTGACTAACAGTAATTCATCTTGAGTGGAAGTTACCTTTGCTTCGTCGCCTTGATTTATATCTTAGATTACTCCTTTTCTTTATGTGCTGATTGTCACAGGAGACATCGTGGCCTTCATTTGTATCTTTGATTACTCCTTTTTCTTTATGTTTTGATTGTGGAGACATATAAGAAAAAAGGTGTGTATTGGTCATGGGATTATACTATTTTTCAGCTATATAGAGGCTTTATTACTGGTCACGTGGGACAAGCTGCATGGCAACTCATGCGAGAAAGATAACTCCGATAAACAAATTGAGAATTATCATTCATTTTCAATGTTCGATGGCCCGCCAAGACCGGCCACATGGTGTTCGACGTCAAGCTTGCCGTGGCGTCCGCCACATTTGTGACTGCTGCATATTGCCTGGCTTGGACATTTCCTCAATAGGTAGTACATCTCTGGATTTTCCCTTTCATAGAGCGGACAACAATAAGCGATGGTTGCACGGTCAAGCTATAACTATACAGAAGTAATCCTCCTTTTGACGTGGTTTTTTCGGATGATTTTGTTGTGGTCAAAGGGATTACACTAGGATGATCCTAGATTCTCAGGTTTAAGGGGGAGTTCATGTGCCCCTTGGTTATTGTCAACCTATGAAAGCTATATAAAAGAAGGTATTAACAAGTCCAACTCACCTTTATGCTATTTTAATTTGATATAAAATTTTCCCATTCACTTTTTATTTCCATTGTATACACTACAATGTTTGGACATCATCTATTAGGGTGGTCAGTGTACCTTGATAAATCTTCACTCTTGACAGCAAAAAGAAGAATACATATTCAATTTTGAATTACACATATCTATAAACATGAGGTTACGTCACCTAACTATTAATGTGAAACTCAGGACACAATGAATTTAAGGTGTCAATTGACACGTGTATGTGCTGGAACTTAGGCGGGCCTGTCTATCGTGTGTTATAACTTTCTACATATTTTTGTGAAACGCTATCAAACTCGATTAAACATATATCTATCGATGGATGATGCTATATGACCAACTTCCCACATGCCCATATGACAGATAGTATAATGTTATCTTTGTGATCACTGCCTCTACCATAATACCAGTTTAATAATTATAAGACCCAACCTATGTACCAGCCGACTTCTAGCAGCGACAATGCACATGCAAAGTCGTAGGGACAACCTATGTACCTAGCCGACTTCTTGCACGGACAACCTATGTACCTAACATATAAGACCCAACTTATCCTTGTGCATGCACATGCAGTGACATTATGTTTTATTTTGGTAAGGACAATATATGTTCTTTTTCATTGCAAAATCGTGCCATAGAAAGATCTGGCAGTATGTTATTTAGCTATATGTCACTGTGACAACAACGACATTGATTGAGCCGGGAAAATAAAAAAAGATGACAATGAGCGAGCGTTACTATATTTAGTTAATAATTTTTACCTCCGTTTCCAAATATAAGATGTATTAGTTAAGCAAAGTTTTCTATGTTTCACCATGTTTATAGTAAAATATGTCAACATCTAAAATGCTAAATAACTAAATATGAAGATATAATTCATGATAAGGTTAACAACACTTATTTGATGTATTACATTATACTCCCTCAAATCCAAAAAAAAATCATGGCTTTAGTTCCCTTGCAAATGCAAGTCGATAATGTATTGAAATTAAACATATGCTTTCATGGATATTCACATCGTCCCATGTGAAACAATCCCTTCTATAACTACTAAAAATAATTTTCCAAGTAAATATCACATTTATGGGTAATATCTATAATAAGTTTTTAAAATTATGGGTGAATTACTATTATGCCATTTTAAATTTCGTTTGTTGTATTTATGGCCATGTGTATAGTGTGGGTGTAGCCTATAGTGTTATGTGACGTAAGATCAATATCAACATTAAATTACTGACCATTAGTCTTACATGCACAACTATAAATTTCCATGTTTACAAATAATGGCTGGAATTTAGCTGAGGCAATACAATATTTTTGTTATCTTTCATTGGAATGACAAAATAAACATCTGAATGGAGCGGATATGAAATAATTTATCTCCCAGTTAAACAATGAAAGTTCAATGTACTATTTCTTTTCAATGGTCCAACGACACAATTATATATTCATAGTAAGTGTAGAGAAATTCTACTATAAGTTTTTCTAGAACACCATCGAAAAGGTTCGAGATTGATTTTTAGCCAATAAGAAATGAGACTAACTTAAAAATAAGGTTTTTATTAGTCTTTTTAACAATTCAAAATCTACATTGGTCATGAATATTCAAATTCTAGATAACACTTTTTTTCTTATTTCAGTAGTTTGACATTGTTCCCCACAAGGAATGATATTCCCAGTTGATCGTGATGGCACAATAAAGACCATCATGGAAGATGTTGTTTTTTGCTGTTGAGATTCAGGAAATTGTAAGGTAATATAGACATAAATATATATCTGAATGTGTCAATGATCCGAGAAGAGTTATGATAAATATCAGTTACCATGTGAGGTATCTGGCTGCTTGACAAGGGTAAACTCCATGCCATGCATCGGAGATCATTTTAATAACTTAAGGATGGTTTACCTGTTTATTTCCCATGGAACATTTATATATTTCCTTTATAGCAGGTGCACCATTATGTCTGTACAAAAAAGTTAAATCAAGTCGTACTATATATGTGCATATTTAGGTATGTGATGCTTTAGAAATATGATGTATCCCGCAACTTTAGGATTTGATGAGAAAAGGATAGTAAGGAATAGTCTTGTGTGTTAATCTTTCAAATTCTACATGTGTGTCATTTCTCCCTTTACGTATCTCGAATTTCTAAAGAAAAATGTAAATGCACTGAACTCACATTGGTTGCAAGAAAATCATTTTAAAATTTGTGAGTATCTAATTCATTTTCTTCACATATTTGGACCATTGATATATATAATCGAATATCAATGTATGCAATGCTTTGAAATGTAAAATATGTTGAAATCTTATATATATGTTAAATGCATGAAAATTGTCTAAAATATCAAGCACATGCTAACTTAGGAGTAAGTATACACAAATAGGTTGTTTACCAATCTATGCCATGAGTTGATTAATTTTTTGTCCATGAGGAAACAAGGAAATAGTAAAAACTATTCTTAGGTTCTCATTCTTTCAAATTTTATAGCACAATTCCTACAACCTGGTACCAAATCTCCAAAACTAAAAAGTAAGTGCATTGTTGACATACTCATAGTCGTCATAATAGAATCATTTCAAAATGTTGCCACAACACAAATTATTTTGTTCATGGTCAAATAGATATGTATTTAATATGGCTTTCAACTGAAATTTATGATATGTGTAGTTTTAGTTTCATACATGGTGCATAATATCAAGAATACATCTCATAAAGATTTCAACAAAAGTTACCACAGTCACCATTGCTACATGAACTTCGAATTGTCATCATGATGTTGGGAACATGCATGGAACAAATTTCATCATTCCTTATTCTATTGCAGTAAATATGTGTTTAATTAACGAAGGGTTGATATTTGAAATAGTTGTAGAAGTTTGGTTGTCCTAAATTTCCGTAATATTGATATGTTATTGTTCACATGTAGATATGTTGAAAAATTCTAACAATAGACCTACATATGTATAAAAAAGTATTAACTAATCAATTATGTTCATTTTAATAGCATATTGTCATCACATCGGGCCCTTATATTTATAAACTGCATTCTTATTATTAAACTTTTAAAATTCTCTCGGTAAAAAAAACATCAAAAAATTCTAGCCCGCGCATCGAGCGGGCCACATTGCTAGTTTTTATGATAAAGATGCAAAGTAAAATAAAAGGCAATAAAAATAAATAAGTGTTGGAAGATTAATATGATGGAAAATAGACACGGGGGCCATAAGTTTCACTAGTGGCTTCTCTCAAGAGCATAAGTTTTTACGATGGGTGAACAAATTACTGTTGAGCAAGTAACAGAATTGAGCATAGTTATGAGAATATCTAGGCATGATCATGTATATAGGCATCACGTCCGAGACAAGTAGACCGACTCCTGCCTGCATCTACTACTATTACTCCACACATCGACCGCTATCCAGCATGCATCTAGAGTATTAAGTTCATAAGAACGGAGTAATGCTTTAAGCAAGATGACATGATGTAGAGGGATAAACTCATGCAATATGATGTAAACCCCATCTTGTTATCCTTGATGGAAACAATACAATACGTGCCTTGCTGCCCATACTGTCACTAGGAAAGGACACCGCAAGATTGAACTCAAAGCTAAGCACTTCTCCCATTGCAAGAAAGATCAATCTAGTAGGCCAAACCAAACTGATAATTCGAAGAGACTTGCAAAGATAACCGATCATACATAAAAGAACCCAGAGAAGATTCAAATATTGTTCATAGATAATCTTGATCATAAACCCACATTTCATCGGTCTCAACAAACACACCACAAAATAGATTACATCGAATAGATCTCCACGAGAGAGGGGGAGAACAATGTATTGAGATCCAAAAAGAGAGAAGAAGCCATCTAGCTAATAACTATGGACCGGAAGGTCTGAGGTAAATTACTCACACATCATCGGAGAGGCTATGGTGTTGATGTAGAAGCCCTCTGTGATCGATGCCCCCTCCGGTGGAGCTCCGGAACAGGCCCCAAGATGGGATCTCACAAGTACAGAAGGTTGCGGCAGTGGAATTAGGTTTTTGGCTCCGTATCTGGTAGTTTGGGGGTACATAGGTATATATAGGAGGAAGGAGTACGCCGGTGGAGCAACAGGGGGCCCACGAGGGTGGAGGGCGCGCCTGGGGGGGTA
Organism: Aegilops longissima; assembly: GCA_021605205.1. NCBI lineage: Eukaryota > Viridiplantae > Streptophyta > Magnoliopsida > Poales > Poaceae > Aegilops > Aegilops longissima. The sequence goes on along the minus strand of CM038682.1, from coordinate 86,166,005 downwards.
GGCGCGCCCCCCTACCTCGTGCCCTCCTGGTTGATGTCTTGATGTAGGGTCCAAGTCCTCTGGATCACGTTCATTCCGAAAATCACGTTCACGAAGGTTTCATTCCGTTTGGACTCCGTTTGATATTCTTTTTCTGCAAACTCTGAAATAGGCAAAAAAAACAGCAATTCTGGACTGGGCCTCCAGTTAATAGGTTAGTCCCAAAAATAATATAAAGGTGAATAATAAAGCCCAATAATGTCCAAAACAGAATATAATATAGCATGGAACAATAAAAAATTATAGATACGTTGGAGACATATCAAGCATCCCCAAGCTCAATTCCTGCTCGTTCTCGAGTAGGTAAATGATAAAAACAGAATTTTTGATGTGGAATGCTGCTTGGCATAATTTCAATGTAATTTTTCTTAATTTTGGTATGAATATTCAGATCCGAAAGATTCAAGAAAAAAGTTCAATATTGACATAAAAATAATAATACTTCAAGCATACTAACTAAGCAATTATGTCTTCTCAAAATAACATGGCCAAAGAAAGTTATCCCTACAAAATCATATAGTCTGGCTATGCTCTATCTTCACCACACAAAGTATTTAAATCATGCACAACCCCGATGACAAGCCAAGAAATTGTTTCATACTTTTGACGCTCTCAAACTTTTTCAATCTTCACACAATACATGACCGTGAGCCATGGACAGAGCACTATATATGGAATAGAATGGTGGTTGTGGAGAAGACAAAAAAGGAGAAGATAGTCTCACATCAACTAGGCGTATCAACGGGCTATGGAGATGCCCATCAATAGATATCAATGTGAGTGAGTAGGGATTGCCATGCAACGGATGCATTAGAGCTATAAATATATGAAAGCTCAACAAAATAAACTAAGTGGGTGTGCATCCAACTCGCTTGCTCACGAAGACCTAGGGCATTTTGAGGAAGCCCGCCTTTGGAATATAAAAGCCAAGTTCTATAATGAAAAATTCCCACTAGTATACGAACGTGATATCATAGGAGACTCTCTATCATGAAGGTCATGGTGCTACTTTGAAGGACAAGTGCGGTAAAAGGATAGTAACATTGTCCCTTCTCTCTTTCTCTCTCATTTTTTTATTTGGGCCTTTTCTTCTTCTTCTTCTTTTATGGCCTCTTTTTTTTCGTCCGGAGTCTCATCCGGACTTATGGGGGAATCATAGTCTCCATCATCCTTTCCTCACTTGGGACAATGCTCTAAAAATGATGATCATCAGACTTTTATTTACTTACAACTCAACAATTACAACTCAATACTTAGAACAAAATATGACTCTATGTGAATGCCTCCGGCGGTATACCAGGATATGCAATGAATCAAGAGTGACATGTATGAAAGAATTATGAACGGTGGCTTTGCCACAAATACAATGTCAACTACATGATCATGCGAAGCAATATGACAATGATGGAGCGTGTCATAGTAAACAGAGCGGTGGTAAGTTGCATGGCAATATATCTCGGAATGGCTATGGAAACGCCATGATAGGTAGGTATGGTGGCTGTTTTGAGGAAGGTATATGGTGGGTGTATGATACCGGAGAAAAGTAAGAGGTATTAGAGAGGCTAGCAATGGTGGAAGGAAGAAGAGTGCGTATAATCCATGGACTCAACATTAGTCATAAAGAACTCATATACTTATTGCAAAAATCTTCAAGTTATCAAAGCAAAGTATTACGCGCATGCTCCTAGGGGGATAGATTGTTAGGAAAAGACCATCCCTCATCCCTGACCGCCACTCATAAGGAAGACAATCAATAAATAAATCATGCTCCGACTTCATCACATAACGGTTCACCATACGTGCATGCTACGGGAATCACAAACTTTAACAAAAGTATTTCTCAAATTCAAAACTACTCAACTAGCATGACTCTAATATCACCATCTTCATATCTCAAAACAATTATCAAGCATCAAACTTCTCATAGTATTCAACACACTTATAAGAATTTTTTCTTTACTAAACTTGAATGCCTATTATTGTTAAAGAAAACTACCATGCTGTTTTGTAGGACTCTCAAAATAATCTAAGTGAAGCATGAGAGAACAATAGTTTCTATAAAACAAATCCACCACCGTGCTCTAAAAGATATAAGTGAAGCACTAGAGCAAAAACTATATAACTCAAAAGATATAAGTGAAGCACATAGAGTATTTTAACAATTTCCGAATCAAGTGTGTCTCTCTCAAAAGGTGTCTACAGCAAAGATGATTGTGGTAAACTAAAAAGAAAAGACTCAAATCATACAAGACGCTCCAAGCCAAACACATATCATGTGGTGAATAAAAATATAGCTCCAAGTAAAGTTACCGATGGAAGTAGACGAAAGAGGGGATGCCTTCCGGGGCATCCCCAAGCTTTGGCTTTAAGGTGTCCTTAGATTGTCTTGGGGTGCCATGGGCATCCCCAAACTTAGGCTCTTGCAACTCCTTGTTCCATAATCCATCAAATCTTTCACCAAAAACTTGAAAACTTCACAACACAAAACTTAACAGAAAATCTCGTGAGCTCCGTTAGCGAAAGAAAGCAAAAGACCACTTCAAGGTAATGTAATGAACTCATTCTTTATTTATATTGGTGTTCAAACTACTGTATTACAACTTCTCTATGGTTTATAAACTATTTTACTAGCCATAGATTCATCAAAATAAGCAAAGAACACACGAAAAACAGAATCTGTCAAAAACAGAACAGTCTGTAGTAATCTGTAACTAACGCAAACTTATAGAACTCCAAAAGTTCAGCCAAAATAGAACGACCTAGACAATTTGTTTATTGATCAGAAGCAATTAGAATCAATATTTTATCACGTTCTGGTGATTTTTAACAATTATTTTCGTGAACAGAAAGTTTCTGGAATTTTCAGAAAGATCAAATAACTATCATCCAAGAAGATCCTATAGGTTTAACTTGGCACAAACACTAATTAAAACATAAAAACACATCTAACCAGAGGCTAAATCAAATATTTATTCCTAAACAGAAGCAAAAAGCAAAAAACTAAAAATAAAATTGGGTTGCCTCCCAACAAGCGCTATCGTTTAACGCCCCTAGCTAGGCATAATAAGCGAGGATAGATCTAGGTATTGCCATCTTTTGTAGGCAATTGTTCAATGAGGCATCTATCATCCTCAAGAGTTTCTTTCTTTTTATTAATTATCAAACTTTTAGGCACATGATCGAAAAATTCATTTGTAACAATTGGTTCCTTAATCATAGCAAAAAGATTGGGATGAATACTTATAGAATTGAGATCAGCAGTTTCCTTACTACAGGATTCACCCTTATTATTAGGAACATACATAAGCTTGGCAATTTTAGTTGGAGGACTTGGAGTATTCTTTACGGAGGAAAAAGCGGTTCCCAAGTTGGTAATGATATTCTCAAGTTTATCGATTCTAGTGGAATCTTGATTTATTTTCTCATTAACTATGGGTTCCTTCTCCTTAATATTTTTCAAAGTGACTCCTACTTTAGATCCATATTGAGTGATTCGGTTATGGATCTTTTTATCCAAATTTTCAAATAGCTCTACGGTAGCAACTTTATTTTCAATTATTTCAAGTCTTTGCATTACATGCTCCAAAGTTAACATAGTTCCATTAATCATAAGAGGGGGTGAGCCAAATAAATCTATCATAGCATTATAAGAATCAAAAGTATGGCTACCCAAGAAATTCCCTCCAGTAATGGTATCAAGGATATATCTGTACCAAGGAGTAGTGCCAACGTAAAAATTGCGAGAAAAACGGAAGTGGATTGCTTCCCGGTAGATCTATTTTGAGCATTGCAAATCCTATACCAAGCGTCTTTTAAATTTTCTCCTTCCCTTTGTTTAAAATTAAGAACTTCATTCTCGGGAGATAACGTAGAAGATAGGGGACAATCCATAACGACAAGCAAATGAAAAAGAGGCGAACGAAAAAGAGAGGGCGAAGAAAACGACAAGGGTGAAGTGGGGGAGAGGAAAACGAGAGGCAAATGACAAATAATGTAATGCGGGAGATAAGGGTTTGTGATGGGTACTTGGTATGTTGACTTTTGCGAAGACCTCCCCGGCAACGGCGCCAGAAATCCTTCTTGCTACCTCTTGAGCACTGCGTTGGTTTTCCCTTGAAGAGGAAAGGGTGATGCAGCAAAGTAGCATAAGTATTTCCCTCAGTTTTTGAGAACCAAGGTATCAATCCAGTAGGAGGCCACACACGAGTCCCTCGCACCTACACAAACAAATAAATCCTCGCAACCAACGCGATAAGGGGTTGTCAATCCCTACACGGTCACTTACGAGAGTGAGATCTGATAGATATGATAAGATAATATTTTTGGTATTTTTATGATAAAGATGCAAAGTAAAATAAAAGGCAATAAAAATAACTAAGTGTTGGAAGATTAATATGATGAAAAATAGACCCGAGGGCCATAGGTTTCACTTGTGACTTCTCTCAAGAGCATAAGTTTTTACGGTGGGTGAACAAATTACTGTAGAGCAATTGACAGAACTGAGCATAGTTATGAGAATATCTAGGCATGATCATGTATATAGGCATCACGTCCGAGACAAGTAGACCGACTCCTACCTGCATCGACTACTATTACTCCACACATCGACCGCTATCCAGCATGCATCTAGAGTATTAAGTTCATAAGATCAGAGTAATGCTTTAAGCAAGATGACATGATGTAGAGGGATAAACTCATGCAATATGATGTAAACCCCATCTTGTTATCCTCGATGGCAACAATACAATACGTGCCTTGTTGCCCCTACTGTCACTGGGAAAGGACACCGCAAGATTGAACTCAAAGCTAAGCACTTCTCCAATTGCAAGAAAGATCAATCTAGTAGGCCAAACCAAACTGATAATTCGAAGAGACTTGCAAAGATAACCAATCATACATAAAAGAATTCAGAGAAGATTCATATATTGTTCATAGATAATCTTGATCATAAACCCACAATTCATCGGTCTCAACAAACACACCGCAAAAGAAGATTACATCGAATTGATCTCCACTAGAGAGGGAGAGAACATTGTATTGAGATCCAAAAAGGGAGAAGAAGCCATCTAGCTAATAACTATGGACCTGAAGGTCTGTGGTAAACTACACACACATCATCAGAGAGGCTATGGTGTTGATATAGAAGCCCTCCGTGATCGATGCCCCCTCCGGCGGAGCTCCGAAACAGGCCCAAAGATGGGATCTCACAAGTACAGAAGGTTGCAGCGATGGAATTAGGTTTTTGGCTCCGTATCTGGTAGTTTGGGGGTACGTAGGTATATATAGGAGGAAGGAGTACGTCGGTGGAGCAATAGGGGGCCTATGAGGGTGGAGGGCGCGCCTGGGGGGGGGGGGGGTAGGCGCGCCCCTACCTCGTGCCCTCCTGGTTGATGTCTTGACGTAGGGTCCAAGTCCCCTGGATCACGTTCGTTCCGAAAATCACGTTCCCAAAGGTTTCATTCCGTTTGGACTCCGTTTGATATTCTTTTTCTGCGAAACTCTGAAATAGGCAAAAAACAACAATTCTGGGATGGGCCTCCGGTTAATAGGTTAGTCCCAAAAATAATATAGAAGTGTATAATAAAGCCCAATAATGTCCAAAACAGAAGATAATATAGCATGGAACAATCAAAAATTATAAATACGTTGGAGACGTATCAGTCGTCAAGGTAGACTTCCAAACCTTCACATACTTCACCGGCGATCCACAATGACTCTTGGATGCTCGGAACGCGACGCCTAACCGGCTGGAGGATTCACAGTCCTCGAGTGTAACAAGTCTTCAGGTCACGCGGACAGAAAGACTTTAGTGATGCCTAACACTCTTTGGCTCTAGGTGTTTGGGCTTTGTCCTCGCAAGGATTTCTCTCCCTCAAAAGCTTCGGAGGTGGGTTGCTCTCAAACGACAAAAGCCATGCACTAACTCTGAGAAGCCACCAATTTATGGTGTAGGGGGTGGGCTATTTATAGCCACTGGGCAACCCGACCTGGTTTGTCCGAAATGACCCAGGGTCACTAAGGAACTGACACGTGTTCCAACGGTCAGATTTCAAACACACGCGGCAGCTTGACTTGGGCTACAAGTAAAGCTGACTCATCCAGCACTCGATAAGATTTGGTCTCATTGTCTTCGCTCAAAGACTTAGGAATTGGTTGATCATCACTTCAGTCACTATGACTTTGTTCACTTGGACCCCACTTAACAGTACGGTGGTTCCTACGACTCAACAAAGAAGAAAAGGAAACTACGAAACAACTATGTCTTCGCACTCCATAGTCTTCACGTTAATGTCTTCCCGAGTCATAAGCTTCGATGTAATTGACTTCACATACCACCATTGTCTTCAATTTCTTCACACATTTTTAGGGGTCATCTCCGGTAGGTAAATTGAATCAATGAGGGACTACTACCTGTGTTATCCTGCAATTCTCACAAACACATTAGTCCCTCAACCAGGTTTGTCGTCAATACTCCAAAACCAACTAGGGGTGGCACTAGATGCACTTACAATCGCCCCCTTTTTGGTGATTGATGACAAACTGGTTGAAGTTTTCAACGGGGTTAAAAGTATGTGAAATTTTAAAGATTTAAGGTATTGTCTTCATAAGTAGCAAAAGGCTCCCCCTGAAGATGTGCATATAAGTAATTTTCTTTTGGAATGCAAATACACATGGCAGGTTGTACTTGTGGAGATCCTCTTCAACTTATGAAGACAATTCATCATGCATGATTTGATATAACAAAGATAATGACATGCACAATGAAAAATAGACGTCGGCAATATGACTTCGTGCGGGATTTATCATCGCACGTGCGGAATTTATCATCGCATCACAACATAGCAGCAAACAAGTAGCAGACGACCATCAAGTTTAAGTGTTACAACTCAAAGAACCAAATGTATCAAAAGCGAGAGTTGTAAACACTTGGCAAAAGTATAAAGCAACCACCCATATGGACCCTCTTGAAGACTATCAACTCATATGCTTCTCCCCCTTTTATCAGTAAGGACCAAAAAGTTTTGAAGACATAGAGCCTCTACTCGTTCCCATTATGAGTAGGTGAAGCAGCAGGGTCGTCGTTGAGGTTTGGTGGTGCAGAAGAACTTGGTGCAGTGTCGATATGCGCGAAGTTGGAGGTGGTGAAGTAGCATCATCTTGTTCATCAATGACTCTGGCATTAACAGTTGTAGCTGAGGAGGAATTGTAAGGCCCTCGATGCGGCTATATCTCCCATGTGCCGAAGCACGACTTAGAGGCATAACCGCATTGAAAGCAATGTCGCAAGTGAGGTAATCTTCACACAACCCACGTAATACATAAGGGAAAGAGATACATAGTTGGCTTACAGTCGCCACTTCACACAATACATAAATAAACATCCATCATTCAGATTACACTCAAGGTCCGACTACGGAACCAAAATAAAAGAAGATACCCCAAATGCTACACAGATCCCCGATCGTCCCAACTGGGCTCCACTACTGATCATTAGGAAAAGACACATAGTAACGACCACGTTCCTCATTGAACTCCCACTTGAGCTCGGTTGCGTCACCTGCACTGGCATCGTCGGCACCTGCAACTGTTTTGGTAGAATCTGTGAGTCACGGGGAATCAGCAATCTCACACCCGCGAGATCAAGACTATTTAAGCTAATAGGAAGGACAGAGTTGTGAGGTGGAGCTGCAGCAAGCGACTAGCATATATGGTGGCTACATTCGCAAAAGAGAGCGAGAAGAGAATCAAGGCACGGTCGTGAAGCTAGTAGCGATCAAGAAGTGATCCTAAAACTACTTACGTCAAACATAACTCCAACACCGTGTTCACTTCCCGGACTCCGCCGAGAAGAGACCATCACGGTTACACACGCGGTTGATGTGTATTTTAATTAAGGTCAACTTCGGTTTTCTACAACCGGACATTAACAAATTCCCATCTGCCTCATAACCGCGGGCACGGCTTTCGAAAGATAATACCCTGCAGGGGTGTCCCAACTTAGCCCATTATAAGCTCTCACGGTCAACGAAGGATATTCCTTCTACCGGGAAGACCCGATCAGTCTCGGAATCCCGGACTACAAGACATTTCGACAACAATAAAACAAGACCAGCAAAGCCGCCCGATTGTGCCGACAAATCCCGATAGGAGCTGCACATATCTCGTTCTCAGGGCACATCCGGATGAGACATCCTACGAGTAAAACCAAGCCTCGAGTTTCCCCGTGGTGGCCCCGCAGTCTGCTCGTTTCGGGCCAGCACTCGAAGGAGCACTGGTCCGGGGTTAAAATAAAGATGACCCTCGGGCTCGCGAAAACCCGGGGAAAAAGGCTTAGGTGGCAAATGGTAAAACCAATGTTGGGCCTTGCTGGAGGAGTCTTATACAAAGCGAACTGTCAAGGGGGTCCCATAAATCACCCAACCGTGTAAGGAACGCGAAATCAAGGAACATAACACCGGTATGATGGAAACTAGGGCGGCAAGAGTGGAACAAAACACCAGGCATAAGGCCGAGTCTTCCACCCTTTACCAAGTATATAGATGCATTAATTATAGCAGATATATTGTGATATCCCCAACAAGTAAACATGTTCCAACAAGGAACATCATCTCCATGTTCCAACAAGGAACAAACTTCATCTTCACCTGCAACTAACAACGCTATAAGAGGGGCTGAGCAAAGCGGTAACATAGCCAAACAACGGTTTGCTAGGAAAGGATGGTTTGGGGCTGACATGGCAATATGGGAGGCATGATAAGCAAGTGATAGGCATCATAGCATAGGCATAGCAAAAGAGCGAGCATCTAGCATAGCAAAGATAGAAGTGATTTCGAGGGTATGGTCATCTTGCCTGCAAAGCACTACTAGGAAAAGGGCTATAGATGGAATTGACACTAATGGCGCACCAGACATGTGGTGCGCCATTAGTATATACTAATGGCGCACCACCCTCTGATGCGCCATTAATGTTGAAACTACTAATGGCGCACCCTACCCACGATGCGCCATTAGTACCATTTTTTTTTGAACTAGTGCACCTGTCCAAACATACTAATGGCGCATCCGCTGGTGGTGCGCCATTACTAGTTGTAACTAGTAATGGCGCACCAGCCAGAAGGTGCGCCACTAATGTTATTATTTTTATTATTGTTTTTATTCCTTTTTTGCAAAAGTACTAATGGCGCACCACCAGGAGGTGCACCATTAGTAACCTGGATTACTAATGGCGCATTTGTTGCTGGTGCGCCATTAGTAAGTGGGCAGCAACAAGATATTTTGGACAGCCTCTCCTCCCACACTCACTTTCTACCCACTTCATTCTCTCCACCGCCTAGGGTGCCTCCTCTTTTTCACCTCATTTCCACCATAGATTCATTCAAATTAAGTGGTTAAGTTACCTTGTTTTGCTAGGTAAGTAAGGGGGGAAGCTATATTTATGTTGTTCTCCCTACAACAATGTGCACATGCACTTTTTATGGCCTAGCTAGATCTATGTATGTTCTTGGTGTTGCATATGTTTGTGGTGTTGCATATGTGTTTGTGTTTGGAGGTGTACGGTATTTGAAATGCGATAGTTGCCAATATTTTGCGGAATGTTGATTCATTTCCGTTTAGCGAGAATTTTGGCATTAAGCATTCTTTTGGTCCTATTTTTAGGAAAGTCATGCCAAATTTTTCTTGGTTCTAAAATAGTTTTGCTCTACCCCGCATGCGACCATGGTCCGCACGATGACCGAAGGCATCGTGAATAGGTTTTTGAGGTCCGTGAAGGCCGAGATGCTTCAAAAGAACGAGACGGAGATAAGATGTCCGTGTCGAAGATGCAAGCTGAATAGCCTTATTGCGGACCCGGATTCCGGGCAGGTGCGGGACCACCTGCTCTTGCGTGGTTTCATGGATGGCTATCGGTGGCAAGGTGATGAAGATGACTACGAAGTCGTCCATGGGGGCCGGGCAAGAAATGAGGAAGGGCAGCAAGACAACCACCGTGGCTCGGGGCGAAGACGAAGAATCCTCAGAGATGATCACGACGGTGATGCAGTACACATCATCATGTAGAAGATGCAGGACATGATGATGATGCGGCGGAGCGACGACGCTGGACCATCGGTGGGCTGGGTGCAGGACCCTCATATTCAAGAGCTGCTTCTCAAGCAGACGGATAACGCAAGAGCTGCCGCCCGAGAGAAAGCCAAGATGGATCAACTTCAGTTAGACGCGGTTACTCCATTGTATGAAGGATGCAGGCCCGAGGATACCCGCCTGAAAGTAACGCTCATGGCTTTGGAGATGAAGGTAAAACACAAAATGACCGACGCATGCTTCGACGAGAACATGTCATTCTGGCACGAACGTCTTCCCAAGGGGAACACGTGCCCGACCAGTTTGGAGGAGGCGAAGAAAATCGTGTGTCCTCTGGATTTACCGCACATGAAATACCATGTGTGCATGAACAATTGCATCATTTATCGGGACGAGCACGCGGAGTCTACCATATGTCCGGTGTGCGGTGTCACTCGATACAAGAAGAGGAAGAAAGCTCCTCGAAAAGTGGTGTGGTACTTTCCGATCACTCCTCGTCTGCAGTGGTATTTCGCAGATCCTAAGGTAGCAGAGCTCCTGCGTTGGCACGCGGATAGGGAGGAGAAGAAGCGAGAAGATGACGCAAATGATCCGGAGATAGATAAAAAAGACAAGATGCTGAGTCACCCTAAGGATGCGAGCCAGTGGCAAGCGTTGAACTTCGAATACCTAGAATTTGGGAACAATCCAAGGAACATCGTGCTGGGCGCGAGCACCGATGGAGTCAATCCGTTTGGCAGCCAGAGAAGCACACATAGCACCTGGCCTGTGTTTGTGTGGATGTACAACCTTCCCCCCTGGTTGTGCATGAAGAGGAAGTACATTCACATGAGTATGCTAATTGAAGGGCGAAACAACCAGAGAACGACATCAATCAGACTGGGGCTGCTGAAAGAGGAGCTTGACACGCTGTGGAAAACGCCAGCCAATACGTGGGGCGCCGCAGAGAAAGAATATTTCCCTATGAGAGCCGCCTTTGCTCACGACGGTGCACGACTATCTCGATTACGGATATCTTGCGGGCAGGTAGTCCACGGATTTTCTGGATGCGTAAGGTGCATGGATGACACAACGTATCGCAAGCTAGATAGAGATCCCGGTCTTGAAAACCGTGTTCATGGGACATCGAAGGTGGCTTCGCGACGATGACCCGTGGAGGAAACGCAAGGATCTGTTCGATGGTGAAACCGAACTCAAAACGCCTGTGTCGAGGAGCGGCGAGAAATAGACAAGTTGTTGAAAAATTGGAAAGACTGCCCACCGCCGAAAGAAGCAAAAGGCGCCAGAGCCGGAAAGAAGCGAAAGGCGCCAGAGCAGCTGCTGAAGGTATGGAAAACGAGGTCTGTTTTACGGGACTTGCCGTCTTGGAAGATCCACCGTGTGCCTCACAGCCTTGATGTCATGCATATCACGAAGAACGTGTGCGAGTCTGCTTGGTACCCTGCTCAACATGCCGAGAGGACCAAAGATGGGCCGAAAGCAAGGGCAAACTTGAAATCAATGGGCATCAGGCAGGAGCTTCACGCTATATATGATGATGATGATGATGATGATGATGATGATGATGATGATGAGGCGAAGCAGGACACGAAAAGTCGTCGCAAAGGCAAAAGGCCAAGAAGACCGGAAATGACTACCCTCCCGCGTGCTTCACTCTAAGTCGGAGGAGATCGAGCAGTTTTCACCTGCCTCCTAGGAGTAAAACTTCCTTCTGATTCTGTGGGAAGATAAGAAGATACCTAGACCCAGCGAAGCAGAAGTTCAGCGGGATGAAGTCTCACGATTGGCTTGAGGCAACTCAGAAGGCTACAGGAAGAGATCGTGGTGATACTATGCGAGCTTGAGATGTACTTCCCGCCCGCATTCTTCGACGTTATGGTGCATCTGCTGGTCCATATAGTGGAGGATATCATCCAACTCGGGCCGACGTTCCTGCATAGCATGATGTCGTTCGAAAGGATGAATGGTGTCATCAAAGGATACGTTCGCAACATGTCACGTCCAGAAGGAAGCATAGCGGGGCTTTTCGACCAAGAGTGCATCTCCTCTGCGAATTATCTAGGCATCGAGAACCCGTTGGTCTGCCGTCAGCAGCACCTCGGCAGGCTCGCTGGATGGGGTCACCGTGAGGTCGCCGCCAAATGCATGTCGACTTCGAGGGTCGACTCGCCGACTTTGAAAGAGCAAACCTAGTCGCGCTACAACACATAGACGTGGTCGATCCTTGGGTGGTAGAGCACAAAACCTTTATTAAGAAGACGTACAATGACCGAGGCCAACAGAGGATGGACGGAGATATACTCAAAGAGCACAACTCATGTTTTACGCGTTGGTTCAAGCAGAAGCTTCTGTCGTACCCTTTACATGAGGATTCTTCCGCGGAAGAACAACTCATATTCGCCTTGTCACAGGGCGCCGAGCACAACCTGATAACCTATGAGGCGTACGATATCAACGGCTACACATTCTACACCAAGGCCAAGGACATGAAGAGCGATGGTTATCAGAACTCCGGGGTAACGATGGAATCCTACACCGGTAACGACAAGGACAGATACTACGGAAGGATCGAGGAGATCTGGGAGCTGAGCTACGCCGGAGAGAAGGTCCCGATGTTCCGTGTCAGATGGGCCAAGAACGTCATAAAAGAAGACCGGTATTTCACCACCATGGTTATACCCGAAGCCAAATCCAAGACCGGGGCAAACGTCACCGCGAAAAATGAGCCATGGGTACTGGCTTCCCAAGTGGACCAATGCTTCTTCATTACCGACCCGCCAAAGCCCAGTCGTGTTGTCGTGAGGAGAGGCAAAAGGAAGATCATCGGAATGGATGGAGTAGCCAATGAGCAAGACTTCGACAAGTACGGCGACCGAGGATCGAACATGACGACGATGATGAAGTAGCAGCATACACCACAAGAAGAAGCAGGACCACCCTACCTAAAGGACGTCCGTTCCACAGAAGAACTCCATTTGCGAAAAAGAAGGGCAAGAAGATTGTGAACAGATAGCTAGCTAAGATCGATTGTATTTAAATCGTAGCCTTCATTTCTCGATTGTATTTCATGGGTACTTTTGAACTATCATGAATATTTTAAATTTCATGGACACTCGATCTCGATCCCCTCCATCTCGATCGCTATCCCACCTCGCCAGATCCGGTCCCCCTCGCCGAGCACCCCCAGTCCACCGCCGCGCCGACCCCCGCACCTCGATTCCCCTACTCAACCGCCGACCCCGACACCCCAGCACCGTCTTATAAAAAAATAAGTATCAAACAGCTTTTTAATGCTACTGTCTTATAAAAAATATTACTGTTATTATTTAAACAAGTTTGAACATATTTAAACACAAATAAGTATCAAACAGCTTTTAAATGCTAAAAAATTTGTGGAGCCCACCTCGACCCCCTCCATCTCGATCGCTATCCCACCTCGCCAGATCCGGTCCCCCGCCGAGCACCCCCAGTCCACCGGCCGCCGCCAACCCCGCACCTCGATTCCCTACTCAACCGCCGCCGACCCCCTTTTAGCGCACCGTCTTATAAAAAAATAAGTATCAAACAGCTTTTTAAATGCTACTGTCTTATAAAAAAATATTACTGTTATTATTTAAACAAGTTTGAACATATTTAAACACAAATAAGTATCAAACAACTTTTAAATGCTAAAAAAAATTGTGGAGCACAGGAGTCGAACCCAGGACCTCTGGTGTGAGAACTGGCTGCTGACCAGTCGAGCTAGTAGAGGGGACTTGATGTGGATCAGTTTTGGTGGTACATAACTTGTTGGCTCGAGTTGAAATAAAAAAAAATACTAATGGCGCACCACGGTGAGGTGCGCCATTAGTGGACATGCTAATGGCGCACCACGGTGAGGTGCGCCATTAGTATTGTGCCCGATCCCCTTCCCTCTCCCCTCGCCAGTTTCCTCTCCTCTCGATCCACCGCCTTGCGCCGCTGCCTGACCCACTGCTCACCCTCGCCTCGCCCTCTCCCTCCCTCGCCTCTCCTCACCTTCCCTCTCCTCGCCCTCTCCCTCGCCCTAGATCCCTTCCCCTCTCCTCTCCCGCCGCTGCTGCCCTGCCTCGGCGACGCTGCCCGCCGCCCAGCGCCGCCTCGACGCCGCCCGCCGCCCACGCCGCCTCGACCCGCCCAGCCGCTGCTGCCCGCCACCTCGGCGCTGCCCGCCGCCTCGACACGACCCGCCCCCCTACCGGTCCGTACTCCCGCCCCTACCCCCTCCTGCTCAACATATTGCTCTCTTCGCCCATTTTAGTTGGAAATTACCATCTGAAATGAGACATGGCAATTTTGATCTATGTAGATGAATTCCGTAGCAATCTCTTGTTTTATAGTATCACATTGCTGATCTTAGACTGGACTCTTTTGCATTATTTGGTTTTGGCTGATAAGTATTTTATCTTTTGTTTTTCCGATATCTTGGTGCAGTTTTGGAGATGCATGCTTGAAGGGCTCAACGGTGTTCCCGACATTGTAGAGTGCTCTTTTGTCCAATCAACCGTAATAGAGCTGCCATTCTTTGCCTCCAAGGTGATTTCCTTTCAATAAATAAATCCTATTGTTCCTGTATAGTATACAATCATGCGCCTGCAGATTATTTGTCAAGAGAAAACATTCATAATCCACACTCTCTCTTTTCTTTTATCATGTTATTAAGTTATTAAACAGGTTGCCAACGTTTCATCCCGGCATGAATTTCGTTGCATGCTTATTCCTAGTTATGTCGGTTATGTTTTTGACTTTGTAGCAGGTATCCAAAGTGTAGGCTGCTCTTTTGAGTTAAATCGTGTGGCCTGTCACAGGCCTGGCAAGACGTTCTTGTTGATTCGTAAATTTTTTGGTTGGTTAGTTTGTAGACAGACTTATGGTTGATTAGTAAGTTTATGGAGTTATTACTGTCGTAGATGGTCAGATGTGTCCCATGTGTCAGTGATCGAATTGACTGGTATAAATGATGCATAGATTATGCTCTCTTTTTTCCCCACTTAATCTAAGCCCATTTTCAAAGCACGGGAGATATCTTTGGTGCGCTTACTACCGGTTTCATTGCTAGGAGGAAGATAGCATCGAAGTTCACCGGGTTTGATACCGTATCATGATTCTGTCAAGGGCAATCCAAGGATTTGAACTGTGATTGTTCGAGACCACAAATAACTCCGGTTCTTTCTTTTACCACAAATAACTCTGTTTCATGTTAAGCCCATACTCAAGTCTGATGTTAGTGGTAGTCAAGTGTTTGGTCGAACGTATGATAGCGGTATCTAGGTGTCGGAAGAAGCTCCGTTCCGTTAATGTGGTATGCTCTTCAGAAGCTCTGTAGTTTTCATATGCCAGCAAACATGAAGCACCTTTGTGTTCAGTATTCATCGATATGCATTATCTTATTATCGATGAACTGCGCCAGCTTGTTTGCTTGAATGATGTTACTGTTGTTGCCTTGCTTGATAAGGGCATCATTGTCCTTGTATGCTTCATTATGTTAGTTGCACTGTCATCATCTCCGTAATCGTTCCGTCCTTCATGTTCCATAGTTAAAGGATCTGCCATGTCTAAAACAACTGCATTTCACTTTTAAATGAAAGGATGCCAATAATTACAGAAATATTTTCCACATTGCGCCAGTATCTCGCTCATGATGAACTGCCTATTGTGAGATTTCTTCTAGTTGTTGTTATGTTTAAATATGCGAACAATCGTTTCACAGATTCTCAAAAGGCTGTCCTGTTGTTAGTATTTGAACACACCGATTATGACATCCAACTGATTTTGCTGCTAATTAATAAATACTATCATGTACCTTTCAAGTGCTACTGTTCCTCACGGAAGAAAGCTATAGTTGATTTATACTTGTTGTTTGTACACCTCGGTTCCTCTTTGGCATGTTCTCTCTGCATTTACATGCCTCACTCTGAATATACCATATATGGCAACTATGTGCTACTATTTTTGGCTTAGTTACGATTCGATCCATATTACCCATGCAAAGCTCCATGCTCCCTTCTATAATTGGGTAAACTAGAGATACAATCAATCTATTAAATTGTTTTATCACCTGTTCAGTGTTCCAATATCAGAGAGAAACTATAGTGCCTGTTATTCAGTTATGACTCCTTCACCAAACTGTAGTGTTTGCTAAAACTGAGATGTAAACTAAAGGAGTTTGTGATTTGTAGAAGCTGTAGCATACTCCAACAAGTGATAAATGCACTCACCAAACTGTTGTATATACTGTCATAAAGTTCAGCAAGAACAGGGCATCAATAGTGCTACTCTAGTATCTAGTTGGGGAGGGACAAATGGACATGGCATCACTGTAGCTGTACTGCACAACAAACTATTAGTCTTAGGATTGACAATCCTCATATGAGATGAGAGGATTTTTTTAATTGGCTTCTTGCAGTTTTGAAAATTCAGTTTATTCGATTCTTGAAAATTCAGTTAATTCAGTTAGGCACACAAATTTCAGAACTTTTGTGTGCCCTAGTACTTGGTGTTTGTAGAAACCAGGAGTGTCAATGGGACTAGAATTCACTTGTTCTTATATGGGTGAAACTTCACTTGTTTTTAGGCTAGTGTAGGGTGTTGCTTTATTCTGTCATCATTTGTAACTATGTCACAAGTAAATTGTTCCTTCTTCTCAGTATTTGACAAGTAATGACTGTTGATAAGTGAGGCATGGATTAAGCTGTTTCTTTGTTGTAACATACTGTATATAACTCCACAATGAAATACAATACATATTGATGTGCTTTGTAAAACTTGTTCATGTACTGAACTACTAATGCCTTGTGATGCTCTGAATTACTTGTGATGCCTCTGAATTACTTGTGATCACATTGAGAAAGACTTGTAAAGATGATGATCATCTTTAACAGAAAACAATTTGTGATGATTTTGCTAGTTTGCTGGGTTTTGTCTCCGACCATCGTGTCGTGATGATTTTGCAGGTACCCCAAGAGGCCCTTGAGTTTGCCGGAATGTCGATTAACTTCCGTTCCGGCAAATTCGGGTACTCCATATGTCCTATTTTCAGCAAAGGTCATGCTGAAATTTTCCGTGAATTTTAGCATGACTTTGCTAAAAATAGGACATATGGGGTACTTGTGACTAATGCATGGGCCAGGGTATCTTAGTAGTTAATTAAGTAGGATCAAGTGCCCCGGCGTACTTGTGACTAATGCATGGCTTTTAGTGTGCCTCGGTGTCGATAAAAACCGAAATGATGAAAGGTTAGGCTTTTAGGGTCCCTTGGCGTCGAAAAACCCTCAATGATAAAAGCTTAGATTTTAGGATGCCTCGGTGTCGACAAACCCTAAATGATGAGACCATGATCTTGTTCCTTGACAATAACCAACTTTTTGACCAAACTTTGTTTCTATTTAGAGAGAAACATGGCCCACAACGATGAGGCCGGGGGTTCGGGCGGCAAGGCATTCTGGGAGCTGTCCCAGGAGATGGAGGAACAACCTCACTTGTATGAGGCCGCCGCCTTCCCCACCGATCCTGAGACCACGGATGGTGCCGCCGAGGATGACCACACTGATGCCACCACTGATGGTGCCGCCGAGGATGCCACCACTGATGATGGCGGCGCACGCACAGATGGCAGCCAACCGAAGAGGCAACGGAAGGACCGGCGCCCGATCGTGCTCCGCACCCTCAAGGAGGAAGTTACTGAAGTGGACTCCAACGGGAATCCAACGGCGCCCGAACGAATAGTCAAGGGGTACTCGCTTCAGCTCGGGTGCATTGTCCGGAGCACCGTCTCGATCAACACCGAGAACCTGAGGCATCCTAACCGAGGGAATTTGCGCAACCTCCTCTTCACGAAGCTGCACGAACGATACAAGTTCCCCGCTGAATTTGAAAACACAAGCCTCAAAGGGAATAAAGTGAACAATGCGGCCCTCACAAAGATGAGCAAGGCCCTGTCTACTTGGAAAAGCAATGTGAAGAGAATGATCGAGAAAGGTGAGAGTTATCAGAAGATCAAGGAGAAAAATCCTTCGATCACCGAAGATGATTACAACGACTTCAAGATCAATTGCTCGAGCACCGCAAGCTCCCAATCAAGTGAGTGGGGGAAACAAATGCGGGAGCTGAACATAGGGGAACACACACTCGGTCCCGGCGGTTACAGAGTGGCGGAGCCTATATGGGACAAGGAGGAGGCGGACCGTGCCGAGCAAGGCCTACCGCCCCTCTTCGATAAATACGGTGACAAGCAGACCAGGAACTTTGTCAGGGCCGGTACAAGAAGGACCCGAAAACAAAGGAGCTTACCACGGATCCGAAGACCAGGCAGCTTGAGCTTGTTCTGGTAAGGAATACACCCCCGCGTAATTAGCTCCATATGGTTGCATTCTAATTAATGAAGCCGAATTTCTAAATGGTTCACATTCCTTCCGCAGCGATCGAAAGCAGTGGCGGGGTCGACTCAGAGCAACCCTTGGGACACCACTCTAAATAGGGGTTGAATGTAATGAAGAACAAGGATAAGCTCGATGTCGACGTCACTGGTCGTGTGGCGGCAAAGGCTTGTCGACAAAATGGGGTCATACTATACCGCTGGTGTGCGGAAGGAGAAAAAGACCAGCTCGGAAAGCCAGGCGCGAGAGGTTCAAGAACTCAAGGCACAGCTGGCGCGGATTCCGGAGATTGTCCAAGAGCAAGTGGAACAACGACTCGGAGTGACGATCACCGCCCTTGTGCCTACCTTGATCTCGGGGTTGAGTGCGTGGATTGCGGGCGGCCAACAGGGGCCGCCCCCGATTCCTAGCTTCACGGCCAGCAACTCGCATAATGCGATGGCGGGGCCATTGGTGCCTCCGTCGGAGGCGGCATTGGTGTCTCCGACGCCGGCACGGGAACTTAATGCACCCGGGTGTACGCCGGCCGGCACCTCTGCAGCAAGCGGCCCCTCCGTCAACTGCACGCCCGCCGTTGGCGGTGCCTCTACATTAGCCGAGCTCGACGCCATCATCACGGTAACTAATTAAGCCTCTCTCGCCGAGGACTTCATCTCCTTGCCCTTGATGGGCATCCCCGACGCCCTACATGTTTTCGCAGGCGCCGCCGACGTTCGTGCACTCTCCTCCACTTCGTGAACAACGAGTTGGTCGATGTCGCCAAGGGCAAAATTGTTCAACCGGCAACCCTTGTTCCACGGTACCCGGATGCCACCCAACTTGTTTAGGGTTCAACTGGTTCGGTGCTGCCAGGCTGCGACGAGTTGTTACCTCGAATTGACCCGTCGTGGCCGACGATGATGACGTGATGACCCTCGGCGATGCCTGAGCTGGCCCTGCTTTGGCGAAGAGCAGATTCGTTTGGGGCGGGGACACCACCCCAAAGACAACACCGCCAATCGTGCGGCGCCAAGTCGGCCCCATGGCAAGACCGTCAGAACGGTGCGGACATCCCTATGCCATCGGATCCAAACATGCATATGGCACAGGATCAGAACGACGACGACGACGACTATGATACATTTGGCAACGTCGATCAGTACTTTGCCGATCATGGGTACGATGGCGACTTCATGGGGCCTCCTTCTCAAGAACCAAACCCAACAAAATACGTGTGCGATCTAGCTCGTGCAGCGGAGAAGCCAAGTTGCAACAGCGCCGCGTCGGCGTTCAGCTCTCGAGAGACGCCTCCACCTGCCGACTTCACCGAGCCTCAGATAGGCGAGGTGCGAAATATTATCAGCCCCAACACACTCAAGAAGGCGGTCTATGAGCAAAACTCGGTCCCATTACAGGAGAAGAAGAAGGCACGCAAAAGAAAGACTAAGAAGGGTGCGAGCCAGCCGGCACCGAGTACGATCCGTGCTCAGGACGGGCCACCTTCACCGCAGGATATCTCGAGGAGGGTGCATGTGGCGGGTAGGGCGATGCTACCGACAAATATGCTCAATGCTGCAACCGGTGCTATGCGGAGTCTGCATGACAGTGTTCTTTCTTTGGAGAAGCGGCGTCTCAGGGAGAAGGATGTGGCATACCCAGTTTTGCGGCCAAGGTGCCGAGGGCAAGGGCTTTGTGGATAACTCCATCGGGCGTCGATCGTCCTGCGTTTGATGACATCCACGCTATGTTGAACCTTCATCCGCTGCACTACACCTTCGCTCGGCTATTTTCGCTGAGTATGGAGATGCGGATCATTCGCGACAAGACCCGGACATCGTGATAGTTGACCCTTCTACATGTGTGCCAAGATCTTGGGCAGCGCTTGGGACCGGCAAGTCGCGAGTTCTTACCTCGGGCGTCATTCGGCAAACCAAGATAAGGATAACTTCCTCGTGCCTTACTTTCCGAGTAAGTCCTCCCTCAACCGCCCGTAACATATGAATTCTTACATTTCGATCGTTTTCTTTTAACATTCCGTGTTCTGCAGTGACACACGTTGCACGCCATCCTCCTAAGCCCCAAATATTCCATGGCCACGATTTCGACCGGACCGTCGATCGAACGTAGACTACACAAATGTCAAGAAGGTTCTTGATGATGTTATCCTCGCCACGCCAAATCTGGAGGCACCTTCACCAGGCCTATTCAATGAATCGGCAAGCACGTGTTCTCCCACAATCTGACGTTCGCTGCGTCAAGCAGCCGCTGGCGATCGAAGGGTGCCTACTACGCCATCCATCACATGCGGGCGATCGTGCGGGACCATCATCAACTTCGCTACCAAGTAAACTCCAAGATTGGGCGCGGCGTGTCGGCAATCCAGGGCGCGGACATCGACAAGAATTCTTTCGCATCCAATCGGAGTTTGCGGAAATCATCCATCAAGATGTCCTTCGTACCTCGGGCAGTTCTACCTCGAAATCAACCGTCCAACAAAGTGACATCGACACAATGCTACAAATGCAGGATGACAACGCCTGTTCTTTCATGACTCCCACGATAGACGGCGGCTTCATCCACGCCCGATCCCTTGAGTCTAGTCGAAAGCAGTGATGCCGTGTCTAGTTCTCAAACATCGATTGGCTCATGTTGTAATTAAACTTTAATGAACTTGTAGTATGTCTCTTTGGTTTCAAGAGTCGTTCAACTTAGATGTAATCGATGCTATTAATGTCTTGCTTTTCTCTTCCGATCGTTCATTGCATACTTATATATTGCTTATATATTGTCTGTGAATTGGTACTAACGTTTCGTTTGGCTAGTGCATAGCGATGCCGACGTATGTCGTGTACAAGGGTAAGGTTCCCGGAGTCTACGATGACTGGGAGGAGTGTCGGAGACAGGTTCACCGATTCAGCGGTAACAGTTACAAAGGGTACACCACTAGGGCCGAGGCCAAATCTAGATACGCCCGCTATCTAGCGGGAGAGGGGAGGGAGCGTTGGAGGAACCGGATGAAGACGAGTTTCATCGTGATGATGCTCATCGTGATGACCGCAGCTCTCTTCTATGTGATGGTAGTTTAGATGATCGATATCGACTTGTAATGTGAAGACAAACTTGCTACTCGCGGTCTCGAGACTTGTAATATAATGTTCTATCTTTGTTCGGTCTTTTCAATTCGGAGACTAATATGATGAATTGTATTCGGAGACTAATATGATGAATTGTATTCAAAGACTAATCTTCTATTGTATTTGATGAATCTGTTGTTGATGTGTGTTGTCTATATTTTGTCAAATTATACATTTTGTAACCTGTGCAAAACACAGAAAATAAAAAAATAAAAAAAAACCTAATATTCATACTAATGGCGCATCACATGACAATGCGCCATTAGTATGACAGTGCATACTAATGGCGCATCACTGGGTAGTGCGCCATTAGTATGCCGCGATTACTAATGGCGCATCCAGAGGTGGTGCACCATTAGTATGCCAAAGCACCTGGGTATAAATGGCCCATGGGAGGCATACTAATGGCGCACCCTGGCCTATACTAATGGCGCACCCTGGCCTATACTAACGGCGCACCGCGGTGCGCCATTAGTATACCAGATACTAATGGCGCACCAGGTGGTGCGCCATTAGTTAAAATTACTAATGGCGTGCTATTAATGGCGCACCACAGATGCGCCATTAATAGCCATACTAGGTGCACCATTAGTAGGGGTTTTTCTAGTAGTGAAGTTCTCAGAGTTGTCGAAAGCTTGATCCTCGTAAGTGTTCTCAACAGGTTCCTCGTTCACGTACTCGTCTCCCGGCTCTACCCAAAGCAAGAACACAAACAATGGAACCACAATAAATCACGGTGCAATGCACAAGCAACATGATGCAAAACATGGCATGATATGCGAGATGTGATATGCAATGCGTATGCGTGCTCCGGAAGGAAAATGATGAACCAGGCATCAACTTGGCAAACCAAGTATGCCGCTGGAAAGATGAGATGATTTCGGTTGAAATTGATATGAAGATCACCGGAATCGGATGCACGGTTTGCAAATGACAAGCAAAACAAGAATGACACAAATCTGCCATTAACAGCATGATGCCACATAGCAAGCAACAAGAAATTAAGCTACTGCACCCAAACGTATCAACAAAGCATATGGCAGTGATCTACTCAAGATGCTTGACAAAAGATGAACACTGAGCTACGGCTAATTCACACAATAAGAGGTCCAAACAAGCATGGCAAAAGTGCAAAATATATCAGCTTCACAGACTTAGTGAAAATACTGAACATGGCAGAATCAGCATCAGGAAGCAATGTTCAGAGCAAGCAAACAACATGCTACAGGAAGTTATAATAGCAAAACAAGGCATGGAATGAATCTACTCAAAGCGTAGAACAAAAGTCCCTTACTGACCATAAGCCAAAAAGGATCAGAAAATACAATAGCACCCATGTAAATATAGCAAGTTTCGTTAACAGATTCAGCAACAGGGCATGACAAAAACAGATAACAAGTAGGCATGTTTAAGAGCTCGATGCACTCACTACAGAGAATTACATGATAAACTAAGCATACATCCATCAAGAAGAAGACATGGCATATAAGCTATACATGGCAAGAACAACATCATAGCATACACGGATCCACCACAACAACCTTGGCAAAATTGAATAACATGTAAGCAATCTGCCAGGAAACATTTTATAGCAAAAGTAGAGCTCGATTGACTCAAGCTAGGGCACTCCATAATTGCAAACAAGGGCATTGATGGATAGAGCATAACCATATGTTCAAAACATCCTTACTGAAGTATCTCAAAATATGCATGGATCTCTCGGTACCATCAAGTTAACATGGCATAAAAATATCAGCAAAACAGGGCTGAAATCAGCAACATCATGAAGCCTAGTTTGCATGCTTGTGCTAGTCACCACAGAGATCACAAAAATACATGGCATATACCCCTGTAAAGATGGCATGGCATATTACAAAACACATGTAGGACTCAAGTTCATAGGATGCACACATCAATCATGGCAAAAATGACAAAAGTGCATGTTCTGTTAAGAAACAGAAACTAACATCACATAGCCCTCTTCTAACAGCATTTCAGGCATCAAAATGAGCTCAAATGTAAATGATGCAATGAGATGAAATGATCTACTCTTCGAGACGAACATTTTGACATATTACACGCACGAAACGGAGCAATATGCAGAGAGTTATGGCATGACGAAAATGCAAGAAAATAATCACAGGAAAAAAACTTAGAGGATTCGGGGGAGAGGGAGAAGTCAACCCTTCGATCTAGATCCGATCGGATCCGAGGCGGCCGGCGGCGCTCGGGGCCGGAGAGGGAGAAGGAGAGGCCGGGCGAGGCCCGGGCGGCGAGGCGGCGGCGCCGTGGCCGTGGCGAGGAGGGCGGCGCGGCGGCGGCGGGCGACGGCCGAGGCGCGGCGCCCGGCGCCCTGGCGCGGCGAAGCCGGTGGCGGCGGCGCTGGGGCAGTGCAGCGGCGGCAGTGCGGCGGGCGACGGCGGGACGGTCGGGCGGCGAGGGCGAGGGCGCTGGCTGCTGGGGCCGGGCGGGGGCTGGCGGGCGGCGGCGCGCGGGTGGTCGGGCGAGTGGCGGCGTGCTGCGTGGCGGCGGCGGCGGGTTTCGGATCTGGATTTCGGGGAAGGGACCTATATTTATAGGTAGAAGGAGCTAGGAAGCTCCAAATGGAGTGCGGTTTTCGCCCACACGATCGTGATCCGACGATGGAGAGCATGGAAGTGACTTAGATGGGTTATTGGGCTGTTTTGAAGGGGTGTTGGGCTGCAACTTAAAAGAGGCCTTTGCGAGGGTGCGGTTAACCGTTGGAGTACCAAACGAGCTCCAAATGACCCGAAACTTGACAGGTGGTCTACCGGTGGTGTACCAAGGCCATTTGGCAAACCTCGGTCCATTCCGAGAAAGTTTAGTACCCGCTCACGAAAAAATGTAAAAGGGGGCGCCGGGGGACATAGGAGTGCCGGATTGCAAAACGGACAACGGGGAAAATGCTCGGATGCATGAGACGAACACGTATGCAAATGCGATGCACATGATGACATGATATGAGATGCATGAAATAAGCAAAATGCAAAAACGAAAGACAAAAACCCAACCACGGAGGGAATATCATATCACAATGCCGAAAATGGCAAGAGTTGGAGTTACAAATATGGAAAGTTACATCCGGGGTGTTACAGGAATAGTCAGAGTCTTCAAGTGAGGGAGTCCGACGCAAGACAACATTCCTGGGAGGAGTGGAATCAAACTTGAATCTTTCAGTGAAGCCATCGTCTTGAAGATCTGCTTCAGCACTGAGTAATCTCAAACTCTTCCATGACCTCCTACAGGTCTCATGTGTGACAAATGCATTCTTGGTGGCAAGATTGCGAATGCGGTTGACATCCACCAAGAGGCTTTGCATCTGACGCTTCAGCCTGCAGTGATGCTTATCCTTTTTTGATGCAGGGCAACGAGAAGCTCTCGGTCATTGAGAACACGAGATCGCTTCCGAGGCCTTTGAGCAATAGTGCTTTCAGTGGCTTCAGTATGGGCACGGTGAGGTGCACGTGTATTGCCAGCCAAAGGATAAACACGAGTGACGGCCTGAACTCCTTCAATCACTACAAAAAAAATACACTTCTGTGATGATACGTGTTTGTCACAGTAGGTCGCGTTTTTGTCATGCATGTACATCCATGACAAATTTATGACAGAATCAAGATATTCATACCTGTGTTGTCGTAGAAGTGTTCCATGATATTAACAAAATTATCATCACGGAAGTGTCCACTTCCATGATGATAAATCGCGCGTCACAGAAGTGCTTTCGTCAAGGGTGACTGACACGTGGCATCCACCGTAACGGAATGCCGTTAAGCTATCGGGTCGGGTTTTGGATCTGATAACCCGTTAACAGCCCCAACCAATGGGGATTTTCCACGTGTAAAATCATCATTGGCTGGAGGAGACACGTGTCAAGTCCGCGTTGGCACAGGTGTCACTCATCCAATGGGCGAGACGCGCCTATGATATGTTGACACGTCGATCGGCCCATCAAGTTTAATTGGGCCGACCCAATTAAAGGTCCACATGTTTTGCGGACCCTAATGGGCCGGCCCAGCTAAAGGCCCATGAGATTTTGCGGACCATAATGGGCCGGCCCAGGTAAAGGCCCACAAGATTTTGCGGGCCATAATGGGCCGGCCCAGCTAAAGGCCCACAAGATTTTCGTGTGCCATAATGTGCCGGCCCAGGTAAAGGCCCACAAGATTCTTGCGGATCATAATGGGCCGGCCCAGCTAAAGGCCCACGAGATTTTGCCGACATTAATGGGCCGGCCCAGCTGTAGGCCCACAAGATTTTGAGGACCCTAGTAGGCCGGCCCATTAACTGGCTGCCATGTTTTGGGCCAAATGTCGGCCCATATTTGATCCGGTCCATTAATGGCCTGCCACGTTCCGGGCCTAAAAGTGGCCCATATGAGATTTGGCCCGTTATAGGCCTACCACGTTCTGGGCCAAATTACGGCCCAGACCAGGTCCGGCTCTTTTAGAGGCTTTGGGCTCAATTATGGCCCATATCAAATTCGGCCCGTCAACTGGACACTATGCTTTTGGGCCCACTTGCTAAGGGCCCGTTATTAGTTTTGGCCTGTTAAGGGCCCGTTTAACATTTCGGCCCTATATTAATTTCGGCATGTTAAAAGCCCGTCATATAGTTGGGCCTAACTACAGTCCGATTTGCATCCGGCCTGCTCGCAGCCGATATCTGATTGGGCCAAACAAGGACCGAGACAATATTGGCCTATTAAAAGCTCGTGATTTGATTCGCACAATCATGGGTCGGGGTTCATTTCAGGCTGCTGCCGGCCCGTGAGTTGTTCGGCACGTTTCAGGCCCAACCTACATCATGATTGCATGACGGCCCGATTATGTACCGTAATTTTACGGTTTGGCCGGTTTACTGCGAAGACATGATATATATACAGTAAAATAACTGCAGCATCGTGAATAAGAAAAACCCTAGACTATACAATAAAGAAATTACGGCATATTACATCCACTGGGCATCAAAGTTAGCCACTATGATAATAAAGCACAAGCAGACAACAGATTACATACACTGGGCATCAAAGATCGCCATCAGTGCGAATAAACACGCCGACAAAATAATATACAAAACCGACAGCACTGCAATAGAGTTCAAGAAAGGTTAGCCCTGCTGGGGAGCTGCAGTGCAAGCAGCTGAGCAAGATGATGAGACTGCGCTTGTTCAACACTTATATCTTCCTCACTCTGAAAGATAAACAAGCAGACAAATGACAGGTTTTGCACGTAAAAGTATTAGTGCTGACAATTCATCACATTTCTTACTGAGGAATAAAGTTACACAGTTTAAAATTGCATTAACACAATATGGTATTGTTCAGGTCAAGACATGGCAGGAAATGACATTGTGAAGGAGTTGGCAGCTTCACGATAACACTGGATTACAGATCAAGAACTCATAAGTATCAGTGGTTAGTGTGTTGTCAATTTATACCATTTCAGATTGGAAAATAGAGAGACGGTTTAAATAATAGTAGAATGATATGACATTGTTCATAGTTAAGACATTGCACAATATGACATTGTGCTGTAGTGGGTAGGTTCACCACACCACTGGATTACTTAATGAAGAATGAAGCATACATGCAAAGGCAAAAGAAGATCACTTGCTCAGATAGTTTAATTTACATGGTATGAAGAAGGAACTTGGTTGTACAACTGAACACTTAAATTGAGAAAGGACAAACTTTTGTTTATGAACTACATAATAAACTTTAAATAAGCAATTTGAAGCAAACCCAAAAATAAACAGCTGTTGCAGTCATGCCTAACCAAATATATACAACAAAGTTTGAAGGCCTGAGATGGACAAACCTACATTATTGGTGAAGACGGGCTCTATAAAGGCCTTGTCCATGCTGATGGGGGGCAATTCAAGAAGTTTACCACGAATCTTCTTCAAAAGCATTGCCTTTATTCTACATTTGGTTAAGAGTAAATATAGATGTGATAATATACTAAAAAATGGAGAATATTTAAGATAAGATGAAGAGTGATGCTACATAACCAAGTAGCTATAAATGTAAGTGCAGCGATACAGCAAAAGGTACAGCCAAGAGCAATGCACAACTAAACTTCTTCAAGACCAACCTTATGGTAAGAGTAAATATAGATCTGATGTGTAGAAAATGGAGGGCCAAGGAAAATAAGCTGCAGAGTGATGGTACATGAACAACTACCTGTCATTATAAGTACACTAATAAAGGACAACATGTACTTACAAGAACAATGCAGAGCTAAAAAAACATTGGCATTGGATATATTCTACACTAATGTAACCATTCATACAGATCAGATAATTTGGAGCGAAAAATTGGTAAGCAAACTATCATGCATACTGCTGTCACATAATGAACCAGGTATGTATGCAAGTACAGTGATACAGGACAACAGGTACTAACAAGAGAAAAGCAGCGGGCAGCATATTTGTGATATCCTGTCGTTCTTTTCAAACCGGAATTCTTCTTCGAGCAGATTTCCTGCAAAAAAGATCCATAAGGCACATGCGGAAAAGTAGAAGTTCAAATTGTCATGTGATTTCATAGACAGTACCTCATCCTGGGAACGAGACCAGTGCATAACAAGCTTTTTCCATTCAATGTCTTCTAAATTTAGCATGGGAGACTTCACCGGAAATTCGTTTATAGACTTGCCATCAAAGTGTGATTTCCTCAGGTAACACCGATACTACTGCAATGCTTCCTTGAAAAGCACAAGCAAGCTTTGCTTGTCATGAATATCCAGATTGACCCTCGCCTAGTTACAACAATGTAACGTAAATCATTGATGTGTTTAATCAGCGGAAAACAGGAAAATAATAACCATGAATAATGGCACTTACATGTAAGTTGGACAGGAAGATGTGAAAATGGTGTTTGTCTTCACTATAATCTTCCCATGATGGGAATATATGCACGTAGTCCCTAACAACATTGAAAGCATTGTCTTTTAAACTAGGAATAAATGGAATGGGGTTCCAATCTGCAGGAATTGGCCGTCTCTGCAGTTGGGATAGGTCTTCGGCCGGTGGACTTGATGTACTTTTTGCTGGAGTGGGATTTTTCTATGGTACAGCTGGTGCTATGGCAAATGAAATCGGTATACCTTTTGCTGGAGTGCAGGTCCCGTGTGGTGGGGCTAGTGGTGTGTCCAAGAAGTATGGGTACAATGCTGAGTCGGTCCTCGTTTTGTGTCACCGGTTGTACAGCCAATATAAGTGGGTGCTGTCTGATTTCTCCGACACCACCACGTTTTTCAAGGACTTTGCTGGTGCTCCTTCAGGTTCAGCAATCACCCTCTTCCTTTTTGATGTTGATGCACAAGAACTGCATTTGAGTGGAAAAACATGGTATGATGACAGATGGAATATGTATTGATAATGGATGGGCATGGCATCTCGACATATATGATGAGTAAACTAAGCAGATGGCGGTGCAACAAGTAGAAGAAATGCAAGACAACGTATGCAAGATACCCGCATCAATAAAACATTGCCAAATTAGAACAGGCACCTTGATGGGTGAACAGGACATGCCATCTGCCTTTGACTCCTCGAGGTTAGAATAGTCATTTGGATCATATTCTGAACAAGAATCAACAGGTGGGGAGCCTATGAGTTTCATTGCATCCAGAATGGCACTCAATGCCTTGGTGCCAATTTTGTAAGTCATTGCAGTGTTTAGCTTCAAGAGTGGACTGCTGCTAGTGTGATACAAAGCAGCTACACAGATCATAGTGTAGATATAACGGGAAAACCTTAAGCATCAGAGTAAAATCAGCAAAGTGGAACTTGCTGGAATATATGTGCTAGTATTGCCAGTGCGGCCAGAAAGGCTTCGGATACCAGCTCTCTTCAAGTGAAGGTGCGGTACTGTTAATTTTAGTGTAACTCTCAAAGGCGACACAGCTCCCCGCATTTCCTTGCTATTCTTAAAGGATTCAAGTGGGCAGACCACTACAAATCCTATTCCTATGTTTACAAGATCCTATGAATCAAAGAGGCTCAAAGTGTCCACCACAACCGACCGTATAGACCTCTACACTGCAAATGTCACTGCTCATCTTCAGTACAAGGAACATACTGTACTACTAGCATACTCCCTCCATTCCAAAATATAAGTCTTGGTAGAGATTTCCACTATGGATCACATACAGATGTATCCAGATACATTTTAGAGTGTAGATTCACTCATTTTGCTCCATATGTATTCCATGGTGGAATCTATACAAAGACTTGTATTTAAGAACGGAGAGAGTACATACATACTAAAGAAGAACATAAGAGGAACATGGTAAAGAAGAGCAAGCAGATTTTGGATAATAAAATGTTGGTTGCGTAGTGCCCACACATGATGAACCAGAGCGCATTAAGAATGCAACTCCCAGTTGTCTCTCGACCATTTCAGGCGGTTGGATGAAGATCCTACGTCTCCTAGCCCTTCTTCTTCCTCGTCTCTGATTCTTCCCATACAGAACATTGCACGGGCCGCCGGTCGGACCACCGGCCCCCACCGCCTGTGTTCCTCCGCCACCCCCACCCCCACCACGCCCCAACCCACACCTGCATCGAGTTTTCTTCGTTCGGCGAGGCCCCACCACCACCCGAGCCCCTTCGATCGCCCGCGAACTCAAGCGAAGCTCAAAAAAATCGATCGACCCAATTTTGAAATTTAGTCTACTGTGATTTAACTAGTGTGGAATATAAAAGGGGAAAACCATAAGCATTGGGAGTATAGTGTTGAGCGTGCCATGGCGGATCTGAAGGTGCAAACCGGACAAAGGCAACTTCGCAACCAAGACAAGAAATCCGAGTAAAGCAGTGGTGACCTATTTTCTTGCTGCGATAAATAATTTGAGCATATGCGAAAGAGTACCGCCTCTGGTGCCGCGCCGTGTACGCATCTGCTGAGAATTTGATGGTGCTGCGGTAGCGATGGCTGTCGGCGGCGTGGAAGCAGATCTAGGAGGGTAGACGGTGGCGGCGGGGCGCGGTGGACGAGACGGTCGTAGGAGCGGCGCTGGCAAGGTGGACGACGGCGGGGATGAAGCGAGAGGACGGGATGCAAGGATCCCGGTCCGAAGGCGTGGATGAGACAGGTCGACCTCTTGTAATGGACGGCGGCATCGGGGTATCAGCTCCGGCATGGTGGAGGAGGACGGCGGTGGATGGGGTGGCGGCGGACGGAGGAGGGTGGGGTGGAGAGGGTGTTTTGGCGCCCACGGAGTACGAATGGGGAAAAGGGAGGTAGAGAGGAAGGGGGGAAACATGTATTCAGGGCGCGCTTGTCTCAAATGCGAGGAAATTTACAAACTTAGCCCCCGTTTCAAATTTCTACTACATCACATCAACATTAGTCGGTTGGGGATAGGACGGTAATCTCGCATACACTGAATATTTGCCGACGAGAGTTTGTTTTTGACGCCCACCGTGTATGAATATGAATCGGGGAGGGAGTCGATTTTGGCCGAGGACACACTGTGTTTTGGCGCCCACCGCGTATGAATCCGGGTGAGAGGCGGTTACGTCACGTTTGGGTGAAATTACAAACCTACCCCTATCGAAACCTATAGAAATCCAGCAGATAGGCTTTGCGTGGCAGGGATAGGCAGTAGTTATTTCCATCTCGCAGATTTTGGTTTCGGGCGGTTACCGCGACTTTCCCCGCTTCGTTCAAATTTTGGAGAGTGCACGTTTACCGTGCCAACTCAATTCGAATCCCGTTTGTATTCTATTTTTTCCTGGCGGGATCCATTTTCAATTGGAATTACATTCTATATACATCATTTTTTATATATACTTTCAAAAGCACAACAAAGAATTATGCTCCTTTATATGTATAATATGATTTATAAATACAATGATCTCGAAATCTTAAGGTTGAATTCGGAAAAATTTAACCAAATTATGTTCTATTAAAATGTATGGATCAGTAATACCTACATATTAAATAACATAGATGTGCGTGAATTCATATGAGTATGCATGTTTGATAGATCAATTTTGGTTCGAGTATGGATTACATGCATCATCATCTCGAATTCAAATATTTGAATCCCTTTTTTGTTCACTCCTTTCACGCCCATCTCTCTCGCATGCATGCTCCTTCAGGTAGCTATCACTCTCTTTTCTCCAGCTCACCCGCACGCTCACTTCATGTTTCTCCTATCCTCGCAAACATGGTCTCTCGATGTCTCCCATGAGAAGTGTCACACTCTCCCTATCATTATACATTACACGGTTTTCATTATCTCTCACATCACTACTGTTCTCTGGTACTCGCACTAGTAGAAAAGGGGGCAATGGTCCAGGTCGGGTCAGCCCATTAGTCCCGGTTCAATCCAGAACCGGGACCCATGGGGGCATTGGACCCGGTTCGTGAGCCCCGGGGGCCGGCCGGTCCACGTGGGCCATTGGTCCCGGTTCGTCTGGACCTTTTGGTCCCGGTTGGTGTGACGAACCGGGACCAATGGGCCTCGCTCCTAGCCCACCACCATTGGTCCCGGTTGGTGGCTTGAACCGGGACCAAAGGCTGCCATTTAGTCCCGGTTCATGCCACGAACCGGGACCAATGAATTGCCTATATACCCCGTCGCTGCGAAAGCGAGCACTTCACCGCCTGTTTTTCTGCCCGCCATTGGAGAGCATTGTGGTGCTCTAGCTCACCTCCTATGCACACGAGGTGTTCGATGGAATGCGGAGCCACACTACTGAACTTTCTCCTCTCAAGCTCGACCTCCAAACTCCATTTTCCTCAATATTTCTCTAGGTTTAGCGGTCTGTCACGTCCGTCTCCGTCTTCACATGCCGTCGATCGCCTTGCCGATCTCATCGCCGGCACCACCGTGGTGAGCCTCTTGTTCTTATCTTCTTTCTGAAAGGAAAAATATTCTTACTTGTATGTTTAGATAGATAATTGTTTATAAAAATTATGCCGACCAACCTGACATAGATTTTATTTATCTCGGAGGTTGTTGAACCGGAAATTCCAACCGACCCTATTGTCGAGAGGTTAAATTTAGGATGTCATCGATGATAACAAGATCAAGATGGATGCAATGCGCTTGAAGATTAGAAAGATAAGAAAATATGCCATTCATACCGAGGCTTGGTATCATTATGCCGTTGGATCAGTTGTTACCTTGGTTGCGATTATGATCGCATTTGTTTCCGCATTGAAATGTTTTACATAGTTTCAATGTATGGTTTAATTAATTTAGATGCTCTGCAGAGCTTTATGTTGTTAGATGAGAACTATGTATGTACTTTGGTTTTAATGTGATGATGAACTTCTATTAATTTGGTCACTTAATTATCTATTCATGATGTTCTGTAATGGTTTTTGACACACTTAATTATATATAATGCATGCAGATGAACCGGCAATGGATGTACGGTGAAAGACACACCTCTGAGTACATTAAGAGCGTGCATGATTTTCTCGAAGTGGCTGAGGCAAACAAGCGGAATGGTTTTATGTGTTGTCCATGCCCTCTATGTGGGAATACGAAGTCTTACTCTGACCGGAAAATCCTTCACACCCACCTGCTTTACAAGGGTTTCATGCCACACTATAATGTTTGAACGAGGCATGGAGAAATAGGGGTTATGATGGAAGACGGTGAAGAAGAAGAGTACGATGATAACCATGTGCCCCCTGAATACGGTGATGCTACTGAACATCAAGAGGAACCAGACGATGTGCACGATGATGCTTTGCACGGCGAAGCTGCTGAAGATCAAGAGGAACCAGACGATGTGCCCGATGATGATGATCTCCGACGGGTCATTGTCGATGCAAGGATGCAATGCGAAAGTCAAAAGGAGAAGCTGAAGTTCGATCGCATGTTAGAGGATCACAAAAAAGGGTTGTACCCCAATTGCGAAGATGGCAACACAAAGCTCGGTATCGTCTTTCGAATTGCTGCGGTGGAAGGCAGAGAATGCTGTGCTGACAAAGGATTTGAGAAGCTACTGAAAATATTGAAGAAGAAGCTTCCAAAGGATAACGAATTGCCCGACAAGACATACGCAGCAAAGAAGGTCGATGCCCTCTAGGATTGGAGGTGCGAGAAGATACATGCATGCCCTAATGATCTGCATCCTCTACATGGTGCGTACATCGGATCTGAACGCATGCCCGTATGTGGTGCATTACGGTATAAGATCGACGAGATGACCCTGTGATGTTAACGGCGAGCCCCCCCAGGAAGAGGGTTCCTGCGAAGGTGATGTGGTATGCTCCTATAATACCACGGTTGAAACGTCTGTTCAGAAACAGAGAGCATGCCAAGTTGATGCGATGGCACAGTGACGATCGTAAGAAAGACGGGAAGTTGAGAGCGCCCGCTGACGGGTCGTAGTGGAGAAAAATCGAGAGAAAGTACTGGGATGAGTTTGCAAGTGACCCAAGGAACGTATAGTTTGCTTTAAGCGCGGATGGCATTAATCCTTTCGGGGAGCAGAGCAACAATCACAGCACCTAGCCCGTGACTCTATGTATGTATAACCTTCCTCCTTGGATGTGCATGAAGCGGAAGTTCATTATGGTGCCAGTTCTCATCCAAGGCCCTAAGCAACCCGGCAACGACATTGATGTGTACCTAAGGCCATTAGTTGAAGAACTTTTACAGATGTGGAATGGAAACGGTGTACATGCGTGGGATGAGCACAAACAGGAGGAATTTGACCTAAAGGTGTTGCTGTTCGTGACCATCAACGATTGGCCCGCTCTCAGTAACCTTTCAGGACAGACAAACAAGGGATACCACGCATGCACGCACTGTTTACTTGACACCGATAGTATATACTTGGGAAGCTGCAGGAAGAATGTGTACCTGGGCCATCGTCAATTTCTTCCGACCAACCATCAATGTCGAAAGAAAGGCAAGCATTTCAAAGGTAAGGCAGATCACCGGAAGAAGCCCGCCACGCGTACCGGTGATCACGTACTTTCTATGGTCAATGATTTACACGTAATATTTGGAAAGGGACCCGGCGGACTAGCTGTTATGAATGACGCTGAGAAGCACGCACCCATGTGGAAGAATAAATCTATATTTTGGGACCTACCCTACTGGAAAGACCTAGAGGTCCGCTCTTCGATCGACGTGACGCACATGACGAAGAACCTTTGCGTGAACCTGCTAGGCTTCTTGGGCGTGTATGGGAAGACAAAGAATACACTCGAGGCACGGGAGGACCTGCAACGCTTGCACGAAAAAGACGGCATGCCTCCGAAGCAGTATGAAGGTCCTGCCAGCTACGCTCTTACGAAAGAAGAGAAAGAAATCTTCTTTGAATGCCTGCTTAGTATGAAGGTCCCGACTGGCTTCTCGTCGAATATAAATAGAATAATAAATATGCCAGAGAAAAAGTTCCAGAACCTAAAGTCTCATGACTGCCACGTGGTTATGACGCAATTGCTTCCGGTTGCATTGAGGGGGCTTCTATCGGAAAATGTCCGATTAGCCATTGTGAAGCTATGTGCATTCCTCAATGCAATATCTCAAAAGGTGATCGATCCAGAAATCATACCAACGCTAAGGACTTATGTGGCGCAATGTCTTGTCAGTTTCGAGCTGGTGTTCCCAGCATCCTTCTTCAATATCATGCCGCACGTCCTAGTTCATCTAGTCGACGATATTGTCATTCTGGGGCCCGTATTTCTACACAATATTTTCCCCTTTGAGAGGTTCATGGGAGTCTAAAGAAATATGTCCGTTACCGCGCTAGGCCAGAAGGAAGCATCTCCATGGGCCATCAAACAGAGGATATCATCGGGTTTTGTGTTGACTTCATTCCTGGCCTTAAGAAGATAGGTCTCCCTAAATCGCGGTATGAGGGGAGACTGACTGGAAAAGGCACGCTTGGAAGGGACTCAATAATATGCAGGGACGGATATTCTTGGTCTCAAGCAAACTACACAGTTCTACAAAACTCTACCTTGGTGACCCCGTATGTCGATGAACACAAGAACAGTCTGTGATCCAAACACCCGGAGCAGTGCGACGACTGGATTACATGTGAACACATCAGGACTTTCAGCAGTTGGTTGGAAACACGTCTCAGAGGTGACATCACTGTTTGTGATGAGCTGTACTTGTTGTCCAGGGGACCATCTTCGACTGTAATGATTTGGAAAGGATACGAGATAAATGGGAATACATTTTACACGATTGACCAAGATCAAAAGAGCACCAACCAAAACAGCGGTGTTCGCTTTGATGCAGCCACCGAGAGGAGAAAGGACACATATTATGGTTACATAGTGGACATATGGGAACTTGACTACGGAGTAGATTTTAAGGTCCCTTTGTTTAAATGCAACTGGGTCAATCTGTCAGAGGCGGGCATGGTAGACCCATAGTGCGGAATGACAACAAGGATCTGAAAAATCTTGGGTACACCGACGAACCGTTCGTCCTAGCCAATGATGTGGCACAGGTTATCTATGTGAAGGACATGTCTACCAGACCGAGAAAAAGAAAAGATAAGGAAGCGCCACGTAGTTCTTTCAGGAAAAAGGGACATCGTGGGAGTGGAGGGCAAGATGACATGTCTCAAGATTATGAAAAGTTTCATGAAATTCCTCCTTCAAAGTCAAGGCTGACCCCAAAGATCCCGATAAACGATGATGATTATCCAAGGTTACGGCACAATAAGCAAATGACACAAGCGAAGAAAAGTGAAGACTTTCTCCATAACTATTATGATGATACCATGCCAACTTTGTAATGCATTTAGTATGATACCATTGTCCGTTTTGTACATGCACATGCTATGTCGGTGAAATTATGATACCATGCCAACTTTCAACTTTTTCAGAGTTCATTTGAAATGCTTTATTATGAATTTAGGTTGAATTTTCGCTATAGGCGCATCTATGTTCATTTTTTAGTAAAGTTAATCACAATCTTCTGATTCACACAAATTTCAAAGAATTCAGATTTTAATTATTCAAATTTGAAAACTAATGGCACTAACAGAAAGTTTATAATTTTGCTGACCTAAAAGAAAAAAGAATTACAAAATAAAGCAAAAAGAAAAGAAAATAAATAATGCAGAAAACAAAAAAAACTAGAAACAAAATAAAAATAGCAACAATAAGTATTTTGTTGTAAGTAGAAACAAAATAAAATAAATAAAGCAACAAAGAAAACAAAAAACAAAAAAGTGTTTTCAAATTTGAAAACTAATGGCACTAACAGAAAGTTTATAATTTTTCTAAAACTAAAAGCAAAAAGAATTAAAAAATAAAGCAAAAAACAAAAGAAAATAAATAATGCAAAAAACAAAACAAAAAAACTGGAAAAAAAATAAAAAAAACTGCCACCTATTGGGCCACCACGGCCTGAATACGACTAGAAACCCAACCTGGGCCAGGATTCAGGCCCGTAGAAGAACCAATAGGCCCACAGGCAGCACAGTGTGAGATTAGGCCCGTAAGCCTGCATTTGAGAGGAGCTCGAGAAGGTAGCCGCAGTGGGGCTTATAAACCACTCCGATCACCTCTCAACTAGCGAGGTGGGACTAAACTTTTGGCCGCGGTCAGCGCAAGGCCTTTGGTCCCGGTTGGTGGCACCAACCGGGACTAAAGGAGGGCATTGGTCCCGGTTCTTGCCTCCAACCGGTACCAATGCCCTCCTTTAGGTGGCGTTTGGTTCAATGGCGAGGCTGTATCGACTAATGGTATCGTTGTCCACCTGGTTGGGGATAGCCTACTTTTATTGTTTGGTTGAGAGGATAAATAGTGGTCGGGGATAGCCAGTTTTATGTTTGGTCGCAAGGATAACAAGTGGATGGATTGTTGTGATTACCTTCAAGGCAGAATACCTAAAATATACACAATAAATGAAAAGAAATTGGGATTGAATACAAGGCCGTGCAAAGACATATGCGGCTGTGTTAAGCATAAAGCCACTAACCATACAACTAGGCTGATTACACTTGTTCATACATTGAGACATGCATATATGCCACTACCCCATAAATTAGCATATTTGTCTCGTTGTCCATCTATGGTACAAATCCGCCGGAAACATTCCTTCCTGCCTTCGCCGAGGTGTTAGCAGCATGGAAGCTAGCTTCCTGTCACCGCACAGTTCAACAAAATCACCAAACTAACTAATCAGGTCTGGAGTGACCGTGCTGCCTATCCTTTTCTAATCGCCGGTTCATTTGTCATTTGCCGTCATGGTGCTAATACCTGGGTCCAGAGGAGATCAAGCGGACTGTTGTACCTGAAGCGGGGCTGGCTGCCACCATCCGGCATATTTTCGCGGACAAGGCCAACCAGCTTTTGACGCGAATATTCGGGAATCATGGTTGCCCTCAGCCAACTCTATCCTGCAAGCCAAACGCGTGGTAACGTCGCCAAAACTGGCTATCCCTCATCCAACCAGGGATACCAGCCAACCAAACGCCACCTTAGTCCTGGTTGGTGCCACCAACCGGGACCAGAAGGCCGCCGCTTCCCGCCCTTTGGGCTGCCGAAAACTGGCCTTTGGTCCCGGTTGGTGGCACCAACCGGACTAAAGAACATTGGTCCCGTTGGTGCCACGAACCGGACCAATGCTCTTGGTATATAACCAGGACTTGTGAAAATTTCAGTTTCTCATCTCCATTTGCCCCGACGGTACCGAGCTCATCGCCGCCAGAGCGCCTTCACCGTCGGCCGTCGAGCCTTCCTCGTTGCGACGCCCCCTGCCCCGCGCCACCGCCTCTGCCTCGGGCGGCCCGCCCAGCGTCGCGCCCAACGCCGTCGCCGCCCAGCGTCGCCCGACGCCGTCCCCTGCCCAGCAGCCACCGCCTCTGCCTCAGGCCGGCCCGACCTCGCCGTCGCTGACGCCGCCCATAGTGAGCCCCCGCGCCCTGCCCTGCCCCCTGCCGCCACCACCGCCCATAGCTAGTGATGCTTTTTTTTACATAATGTTGATTATATTTGTATGTATGTATGCTTTTTTGCTAGCTAGGAAAGTATGTATGCTTTTTTGTATATATGTATGTATGTATGCTTTTTTGTATGTATATATGTATGTATGCTTTTTTTGTATGCATATATGTTGATGAAATATGAACAATGCATTAGGCAAAACCTTTACTTTTTTTGAAATTTTCTGTTTGAACATTTTAAAAAAAACAAGCAATACTAAAAGAATGAGAGGAAAAAGGAAAATAAGAAGAGGAAGAAAGGAGGAGAAGAGGAGAAATAAATCAGAAGAGAAAAAAGGAGAAAAAGAAGAGGAGAAGAAGAAAGGAATAGACGAGAAGAAGAAAAAATATTCTATTTTTCTTCTTCTCCTCTATTCCTTTCTTCTTCTCCTCTTTTTTTTTCTTCGATCTTCTCCTCTATTCTTCCCGGATAACTTCGACATGAGGGGCGGTCGATATATATACCCCCTCTCTACCGTGATAACTTATACCATGGCAGCACCCCCCTCGGCCATCTCGCTCGACCAAAACTCTCGAGGACACCCAAACCCTAGAGAAAAAACGACGTTGGTCTCCTACCCCCTCCCACCGGGCCCCTACCCGACAAACTTTCTCAAGGCCACCCAAATTTACCAAGTTAAAAGAGCGTTGTCGTCGAGGCCACCCCAAACCCTTGAAGCGTTGTGTCGAGGCCACCCCAAACCCTTGAAGCGTTGTCTAGGCCACCCCAAACCCTAGAGAAGCAGCGTTGAGGCCACTAACATGATTCCTTATTGTGATTAGCTAGCTAGTTCTACGTTTGCCACTAATATATATCCATCTGTACCATGTTTGAATAATAATTGTCATGTTGTAAATATTTGCAGAAACTATGGAGCACTCCCGAGACGAAGCAACAAAAATGATGTTGGGGGACATAATCGCACAAGGAAGTGATGTCTTTGCGTCATTTCTCAACGACACCGATGGTCAGTAAGGACTGGGTGAAGAAGAGGGATATGTTCATGATGGCTCCGTCCCATTTATGCCAGTACAAGAAGAGCGCTATGTTCATGATGGCTCCGGTGACCCAATGGAGGTACAAGAAGGAGACCGTGCTGACTGCTCCGGTGACCGAACCGAGTCCGGCCAGGTATATATATTAGTTAAGCCTGTGCTGACTAGTTAATTGATGCATTCATTGTTTTGGTATATGTACACATATTAATTAACTCTCATCTTTCTTCCTTTTTCTAGCCATCCGGATCGAGCACAACTTCGGTAAGGAGACGAGGCCCAAAGAAAAAGTTGAGCTCGGATGAAAGGTTTGAGATCACAGCAATCGCGCTCGACGGCGAACCGATTGAACCCATCCGGACAAAGAACACATTTTCTGCTCAGTGCGGGGTTCTTGTTAGGGACTAGATCCCGATCACCATCCACCAATGGTATAAGCCTAAGGAGGAAGACCCTGAGGTGTCTTATGTCAATGATATGCAGAAAGATGATCTTTGGACTGAGCTGAAGGCAAATTTCACCCTACCGCCAGAGGAGGATCCGGAGAAGCCAGTTAAAGAGCAATTAATCAAGTCTTGTACTCATAAGAAGATGGCAAGCCTATTCAGGAGGTGGAGGAAAGAGCTAAACAAGTTTGTCGACAAAGAAGAGACACCAGAATTCATCGGCAAATATGAGAAGATCAAAGATCACTGGCCCGCATTTGTGGCCCACAAGACATCGAAAAAGAGTAAGAAGATGTCGGAGACAAACAAGAAAAATGTTGCCAAGAAGAAGTTTCACCATCGCACGGGGTCAGGTGGCTACCTCAATGCCCGGCCCAAGTGGCCAAGGCTGAGAATGATCTGCTTGATAAAGGGATCGAACCAGAGACAATGAACTGGCTAGACCGTTGCCGGACTTGGTTCTTCGGGGCTGGCGGAACCTTGGACCCTGTATTAGGGAAGTGCCATCGGGCGGACGAGCAACTAAAAATACCAGTCACCAAGCTTCGCCACTATATCGATGTAGCGCAGCAAGGGACGTTCGTTCCAGACAGGGAGAAGGACGAGCTCACAATGGCCCTCGGGAATCCTGAGCACCCTGGACAGACACGAGGCACGCCAGGCTACATTCCGTGGAAGGTTGGTTTTCCGGACGCATGGGGTTACAAAACCTAGGAGAGGAGGAAGAAACTGGAGCAGAGCCAACTGCAGGCGCTGCACGAAAGGGTAATGGGGTTAGAGGAACGAGAAGCAGAACACAGCAAACGACCTGCCGAAGCTTCCCCCGAAGCTACCCCGCCATCTCAGCGGAGAAGCAGCATGGCTTCCACCGAGCTGCTTCAGCCGGAGCATGTCTTGACGGCTCCTGCCAGCTATCCCGTGGATGCTATCACGGAGTCTCAAAATTGCCACATTATAACGCAATGGATGAATTTGAAGGTCAAAGGCGGTGTTGGCTCTGTTTCCCCTCTTGAACCGGCGCAACTTTTCACTTGCCGGCCGATTCCAGAAG
The DNA here is from genome assembly GCA_021605205.1 of Aegilops longissima. NCBI lineage: Eukaryota > Viridiplantae > Streptophyta > Magnoliopsida > Poales > Poaceae > Aegilops > Aegilops longissima. The sequence continues at coordinate 86,124,928 of CM038682.1, read as the reverse complement.
GATATGCTAGGGTGATGGTGGATGAAATAACTGAGGAATTTGAGGACCTCCAGCTTGACCACCCTACCGGTGAAGGGGAGACTAGGCTGGGTTCTGCTCTGAAGACTCCATGCCAATGGCGGAAGGAGCTCATCAACCTTCCGAACTGGACGCCTCCGCCTCCTCCTCCTCCACCGCCTCCTCCTCCGGCGAGTCAGGGCACTCCGCCTCCTCCACCGCCTCCTCCTCCGGCGAGTGACGATCAGGGCAGTCAGCCTCCTTCTCCAGCGTGTGGTGGCACTCCGCCTCCTACTCCGCCTGCGCCGGCGCGCCCGAGCAGCCTCCTCCTTCTCCGCCTCGCCAGCAAGGGCGGAAGAGACCCGCCGCCGCCCCGGCTGCTCCGGCGTGTCGTAGTCCTTCTCCTCCGCCTCATAAGAAAGCACGAAAGAACGAGCAGCTGCGAAAAAAATTGCCCAGCTCGGCGAACAAGCAAATCAATCGTGCCCCCCGCTCAGTGTGTCTAGCGGCGACATCATCGCTTATGCTCCAGGGACTGTGGCCGGTTATGGCAATCTTGCAGATTACCTGCCTGACGATCAACTTCCTGATTTCATGGAGGTGGACGAACATAGATACAAGTACGGGAAGCCTCTCGCCAAAGATGAAAAATCTCTAACAACTATGATGCGAAGATTCCATAATTGGTACATGAAAACCTGCAGAGAGTCTGGGGGGACGAATACTTTGTATCTGAACATTAAAGAGGAGCACGACCTCGTTGGAACTGATCTGTTGACTATTCCATTTGAGGAGTTCTTCGAGTTCTTCAATCAAAATTCCCTCAATAAATTAACGGTCTTTTTCTACTGTATGTAAGTACTATTTCTATCATTAAGTCTCTATATATAGCTCAGCTCTTTCATTGCATGTATTTATAATTAATTATCCTCACTATATTATGCAGATTGAAGATTTTCGAGTGCAGAAAACAAGAAATGTATGATATTGGGTTCATTAACACAAATATCATAGATGAAATTCAGGTAAAAAAGCATGCCGAAGAGGCGGAGGCCAACTTGCTACAATCGTTGATCAAAAATCAAAACAAAGATACCATACTCTTTCCTTACAACTTCAAGTGAGTGTTACTGTTCTGTGCATATTCGGTTTCCCTTATTACTCGAGCGAGGTTATAGTAAAGTAATTGATGAGTTATGCATAAATGCAGCCACCACTATGTTCTTCTCGGAGATTAAGCTTGGCGGGGACTAGTAACCGTCTTAGACTCGAGACGAAAAGATCCCGAAACCTATGCAGACATGACTAAATTGCTCAACAAGTAAGTTCAATCGATCATTATCGCACCATATCGGCAACTTTTTGTTCAGTTCCTGATATCTCAAGTAATAATAATTATTTTCTTTGTCTTGCAGGGTTTGGAAATAGTCCACCGAAGACTGCCGAAGGAGCTGCGATATACATACCCGAATGTAAGTACTACTGGCTAGCTAGTTGCGCGCATCTCCCATTGATTCTATAGCTGTACTTTCATCAATGCCATTTATAATGCTTCATTATCAGTTTGATTGACCTCTATTTCTTGTAAAGTGCTTGTGGCAGGAACAAGGGAATGATTACTGTGGATACTACGTGTGCGAGTTCATCTACAACGCGACTTTGAAAAATAAGCGGGGCTACTCTAAAAGAGAATATGAAGTGCGTAAGCAATAATATTCACAGTTTCATTTTATTACACCATCATTTCTGTTGAGTTTCATTCATGTATTAACCCCCTTCTTCAAATTAGACATGGCAGATGCGGAAAGAACTCCTACCACAAGATCGCATGAAAGCAATTCAAGAGGAATTGGCGGGATTCTTTCTTGACCACGTCATCAATAAAGCCGGAGAATACCATGTGGAAGTTGATTTCAAATGCTAGGGATTGTAAGAGATCTTACATATTGTATATGTATGTAGCGAGTAGCGTCGGATAGATAATACGAAAACTTGTTGTTCGACCAATCTCTCGGAGAAGGAGAGGTCGATCGATCACTTCTCTCGGTATGCATGACGAACTTCAGTACTTAATGGTTTCCTTCATTTTCTTACTAGCTAGCGTGTCGAGGGCCTCTATGTATATAGTGCGTGGCGTCGACCAAGCACGGACATAAGAGAGGACACTTCTCTCTCTATTAATTAGCTAGCTAACACAATATATGAAACACCTAAATTAACCCCCAAAACCCCAACCCCTCCCCCTTTCAAAAAAACAAAACCCAAGCCATCGAAATCTTTGGCGATGGAAGCCTTTTAGTCCCGGTTTATGTCACCAACGGGACCAAAGGCCCCCCTGCCTGGGCTGCCCGCAGCGGCCACGTGGATGCCCATCTGTCCCGGTTCGTGTAAGAACCGGGACTAAAGGGGGAGGCATTAGTAACGACCCTTTAGTCCCCGTTCAAGAACCGGGACTAAAGGCCCTTACGAACCGGGACAGATGCCCTGTTTTCTACTAGTGTCGGTACCTAAGCTTTCTTTTTCACCGCCACACACACAATCTCCACTCGTCTTTCACTTTGTGTTTCTCTCTATGGGATTCTCTCACACACCCTATATGTCTCTACATATGACTCATACCACTAAAATTACTCTCTCTCTCTCTCTCTCCTGTAGACACAACATTTGTTGTGGTCTCCTTTTCGTCTCCATCCCAGACTAACAGTATTAATTTTTTACCGATCAGACCACCCCGACTACCGTCTCCTCTCTCTCTCACACAGACACCCAAACACACACACACAACTCCTGCTTCCACTCCCCTTCCCGACCACCGTCTCTCTCTCTCTCTCTCTCTCACACACAAAACTCTCGCTTTCGCACCCCGACTCGTACTTCTCTCACAAACATTTATCGACTAGCTAGCCTCCAGATAGGTTTATACACCCGCACACTCATGCTTCCACCATCGCATACATGTCTCTCTCCTGCTCCGTGTATCTATGTAGATTTTTCTTCCCTTCTCGAGACACGCCCTCTCGATCGTGCACACACGCACTATCGCCTCATTTTAAGCTGATACCTATCGCACACACACTCCTTGTGTCTTTGTCACACATGCACTCCCTCCTCCTCCTCTCCCCTCTCTCACACACACATGGGCTTTTTGCAACAACTAGCAAGATGCCCATGCGTTATCTGGAACATCAAGATGCATTTGTATGAGTATTTTATCTTGTGGGGAAAAGGATGAGCGAGGAAGGCCTTATTTGCAAATGTGGAGAGGGTGTGGGTATCTTTTACAAAATTGCCATAGTTTCCTTCCTATCCGTCGATATAGATCGGATGACCTATATTCAGGATGGCAGGCACACGATCATCACCGACAATGCTTTTTATAAGAGTAGGGATAAAAATAGAGTTGGTGATGATGGTGGGCCTACCATCCTGCAATGTAAATCGTCTGATTTATATCTGACAGATAGGAAGGAAAATATGGCAATTTACCCACTCTTCACCACATTTGCAGATAAGGCCTTCCTCGTTCATCCTTTTCTCCCACAAGATCTTGATGTTCCATGCAGCGCACGGGCATCTTGCTAGTAAGAGTAGAAATTAGACATATACCACTTCTCGAATCTTGAAACCAACAACATTCCTCCTTATCTCATTAAAAACGCCAAAGGAATATATTTTGAGTGAAACATAACATATTTTTAGTGATATCGTATTTCAAAACTAGACTTTTTTTTATCAAATCGGTGAATATGTAATAATCTACTTTGATCGTGTGGCAACGCATTGGCACATTGCTAGTAGTTATTATATTTTTTGGACACCAGACAAACGGTGGAGTACATATAGGAAGAGAAGAGGCGCACGCACGCAGTCAACCTCTCGTTGTCTCGCACACATGAGTGTTACGTAAAGGCGACGTTAACAAATAAACCCTAAAACCCCAGGTGCACGATTGCTACATTCGCGGGTACCGGGTACGTGGTGGAGCACCTTTGTTGGAATAGTCAACTCGCGTGATAATTTGATACGTAGGAGTTGATGGTCGGGACCACAGGTGAACGACTTGGAGAACGGTGGCTCGCCAGTTACCACAGATCGAGTAGCCATGTTTAAAATATCGTTTTTCTAGCGGGGTTAAGAGTTCCGATTTTCAATGGCGCGTTATAAGTAGTAAGTAGTTTTCAGAACGATTGGTATGGAGCAAAAATGGAATTCATAGTACTACGTACCTCCTTGGCGTATGGTTGTATGGTTTTTTTTTGCGATGGAGGTTGCATGGGTTTATGTTGCGAGATGTTGAACCTGGTAGTTCTAGGGCAAATACTATGGTTTAGATTTAGATGTTGGTTTTCAGTAATGAAAATCGGAAGGGGAAACCCTTCTTTGATTAAAAAAACTACTACCTCCATTCTGGTTTACTAGTCCCCATCGTACTTTGGTTCAAAGTTTGTCCACGAATTTTACTTGTAAAATGTGAATGGAAAAAGAGATTTTGTTATACCCAAACAAAAAAGGACTGGAGGGAGTGATTGCTTTGACACGGACGCGACCTCTCATAGCGCAGGCATTGAGATCGAGAAGTAGATAGAGTAGAGGATAGTACTCAGCATAGATAGATAAAAAAGATAATTCAACTACTCCTCATCGTCCGACTCCTCCTCGGTGATGTCCTCCTCCGACGTCTGACTGTAGGCGTGAAGATACCGATCATCGTCGGATTCCCAGGGTGACGCTGCTCCTAGCCTAATGTTGAATTGAGCATCCGCTTTTCGCCTACGCTTGTCCTCGCGATAGGCGGCTCACTCCGCCCTCCTCTTATCCCTCTCCGCCCTCCTTTGCGCGTAGAACTCGCGCTCGTGGATGATGTCCTGCAGGAAGTGTTGGCGCCACAGCGCCATGGCTTCCTCGTCCATCTCGGCGATGCCGAGACGGTGCTCCCGCCTCCGATTGTCAGAACGATCTTCGTCGGTGCTAAGCAGCGGCAGAGCGCTGACTCTGCGCCCGCTCCCGCGTCGGCACGTTGGGGCAGTTCAATGTTCTATGAGGCTACCGGAGTCGCCACGCCGCCGCATCATACGCGCGGGCGGCCTCATTGGCGGTGTCCAAATTGCCGAGGCCGAGGCGTATCCCGCGGAACAGGATCTCGGCGGAGAAGCCGCCTGAGGGGCGCGCGCGGACGCCGCGGTATCCCCAAGTTTCCCGGCGACGCGGTGGTGGCGAGGCGAAAATGAGCGGGGAGAGAGCGGTGGCATGGCACAGAGCGGTGAGACGGTGTTGTATTTTATAAAGCGTGCCGGACGCCGCGCGCCAAAACTAGCGCATGCCCGGCCGCTTTTTCCCGCGCGCGCGATCCTTTCCCGACGTCTTTGCTATCTCTACTCTCTTCTCTACTATTATATTTATTTTATATTTAATATTTAATATTTATCTATACTTCCTTTACTGTCTACTTTTTTTTCTCTATTCTTTTTTTTCTTGCAATATAGGTCGTCCGATTTATATCTGACAGATAGGAAGGAAACAAATGGGAATTTTGCAAAAAGATACCCATACCCCTTTCCAGATTTGCAAATAAGGCCTTCCCTTGTTAATCCTTTTCTCCCACTAGATAAACTACTCATACAAATGCATCTTGATGCGTGCAACCACTACTAGAAAAAGGCCTACTAATGGTGCACCAGTTTTGCAAATAAGGCACTACCGGTGCGCCATTACTAGCATGCCATTAGTATTTTTTACTACCAGATACTAATGGCGCACCACATAGAAGTGCGCCATTAGTAACTCTTTTTTTCAAATTTTTTTTCAGAATTTTTTTTAAAAATTTATTTATTTTTTTTTAATTTTTTTTAAATTTTTTTTCAAATTTTTCTTAATCTCGGGTCAATATGCTTAATCTCAGGTCAAATCGCACTCCGTGGTCAAACTTCCCAAAGGTCACCCATCCTCACACTACTCCAGCCCAAGCACGCTTAACTTCGAGTTCTATCCAACCCCACAGACTCACTTCACGAGCACTTGTTGATATATCTAGCATATCAATCTGTTATACCTTGTTGATGTCTAGGACTTTGTTCATGTTCATGACTATGATGAAATTTTGAAAAATATTTCAAACTTCCGGTCATATTACGTATCATTTTTAAAAAATTAAAAAATTCAAAACCAATTTTTTCTGTTACTAGTGGCGCACCACATCCACGGTGCGCCACTAGTAAGTTTGAAATTTTTGAATTTTTTGCCGCTAGATCTTGAAAGCCCGTAACTTTTTTCTGTTAGGTTTTGGGGATTTTGAAAATGTTTAACGGGGTTCCCCAGTTAAATTTGGATGTAACTTTTCGAGTAGATGATTTTCATATAAAAACTTTTCATCAGAATTAGTATGCAAAAATTATGCCCATTTTACAAATTCTCGAGAGATTTTGCAAATGAAGTCGAAATTCATATTTGCAAATTTTCCCAACAACTAGACCACATATCACATGGGAAACTTATTTTCTTATATTTTTTGACATTTTCATCATTTTCTTTTATTTTTTTAAAACTGAAAAGCGATCCACATGGGGGGTGCATTCGTGGAAGGTGGCCAAGTTACTAATGGCGCACCGTGGGGTGGTGCGCCATTACTAGTCGCACCGTGGGGTGGTGCGCCATTACTAGTTCAACTAGTAATGGCGCACCACTCCAATCTGCGCCATAGTAGTTTTGAAAAAAATGATATTTTTTTGATTTTTTTTGAAAAAACTTAGTAATGGCGCACCGAGGAAAATGCGCCATTACTAGTTAAAACTAGTAATGGCGCACCGAGACATGGTGCGCCATTAGTAACAAATTTTTTATTTTTTTTACATTTTTTCAAAACTACTAATGGCGCCTGACGGATGTGGTGCGCCATTACTATCAGTTAGTAATGGCGCACTATGCATCGGTGCGCCATTAGTAACAATTATTTTTTTGTTTTTTTTCTAAACTACTAATGGTGCACCACACACCAGGTGCGCCATTAGTAATATATTACTAATGGCGCACCGAGACATGGTGCGCCATTAGAATATAGTAATGGCGCACCACATCACAGGTGCGCCATTAGTACCCATTCCATCTATAGCCATTTTTGTAGTAGTGAACGCATGGGCATCTAGCTAGTTCTAAAAACCTTTCCATCATTTGCCACACTACTGGTTGCAGATGAAAAACCTACCCAAGCACAGTAGCGATACAGGGAGCGACGCACAATTACAAGCTGATATTCTGTTGGACAATGGGCTATAACCAATTACTTTTACGGGAACAATAGCACCCAGGAAATTTGAAGGGTAGGTATGAACAAAATTGGAACTGCACATGTACTGCTAAGTGATGCAATACACACATTACCAATCGAGAAGGAGAACGATGGTCGCGGCGGCCTTTGTGAGTCATGGTCGGCGACGGAGAGTCAGTTCATTGTCCATGACGGTGGTACTTCTGTGCTTGGTGTCAGCTTCCGGGAAGCCGATCCGAGACCGTGGAAGACGATGCCGGGGAAGAGGCTCCGTGTACAACAACGACGTTTGACCGGCTCCAGTGCGGCGTACGAGGTCGTCGATGAGGCTGATGCGCTGCGGTGGACGAGTGCGCCGATGTAAACGGGAGGAGCACGAAGGCTGTGGTGCCGTGGAGAAGTCTATTTTGCGGTGGGGATAGAAAATGGGGAGTATTCAAGTGTACTACTCTGGGTGCCGGGGTGGGGTTGGCTGGGTAGGGTGAACCTGAAGTTACGAAAACAGCCCCCTACCAAGCGTCATCCGTAGGCCTGTTCCGAAGGCTATGATGGTAACTTCCCACTGCTCGAATCAGGGTCGCGAGAGATTTTCCCGCCGACCTCAAAATTTTGTGACACTAGACTCCCCGTGTAGCGTGTTGAGTGATTTGGCTAAGCAACTAGCGAGTAGTAGTAGTAAACTCTGCATATTAGGTTTGATCAAAGTCAAACTTCCTAAAGTTTGACCAAGTTTATAGAAAAATATAAACATTTACCATAACAAATATGTATGATGTGAAAGTACATACAATAATGAATATAATGGTATTTATTTGTTATTGTATATGTTAATATTTTTTTGTTATAAGCTTTCTGAGAGTTTACAAAACTTGACGTTGACCAATGCTAATACGCGGACTTAAATAAAACGGAGGGAGTACACATTTGTTTTCTTAGTTTGTAGTGAACTAATAATTTGTTGAAATTGTGAAATAAATATATTAGGCTACTGACTTCGAATGTAATGGTCTATACAATTCAATAGTTACAATCATTGTCGAATCCCAAGATGTATACAAGGTCTATAGTACTTCACAACATGCTCAAACTCACATAATCCCAGTCAAATGAGAATCTAAATGCATTTCATAGTTATTACTTTGTAGGATGCAACAAAAACAACCATAACTCTACATCAGCCATTGACCCTGTTTGGATACTCTCACACAGTTAGAGTTAGAGTTATTTTCTAACCTACTCTAACCCAAATAAGCACCTCTCCACCGGGATAGTTGGGTAAGATGGAACTAACCAACTCTAACCCTCCCTGTTTGGATACTTTTGGGTTATTTGAGCCCCCAACTAACCCAAACTAGCTCTAACCCCATGGTCCAGACAAGGCCATTATAGAAGCAACATTTTGACATATCCCAATGTGTGAATGAAACGTGCAGAGAGAGCTTTTGAAGATGGAGCAGATAGGGCGGGAAAGATTGTATGTATGTGGACAAGAGAGTAGGAGACAAACCTAACGAGATAGAGGGAGAGAGATAGAGAGAGAAAGAGAGAGGAAGAAGTTAGGTCTGTGAGAAAGATGGAGAGTTGTAATATACGTGAGATGCGTGTGCATCTAGATTCTGTATACGTGGAAGGAGAAGAGACAACATGTTTGATGAGAGAGCTGGAAAAACATGGACGAGAGGGGAAGGATCTCGTGGGTTGAGGATTGACAATTTTGTGTGGGGAGAGAGGATTGGTAATTTTGTGCAAGAGAGAGAGAGAGAGGGTGGGGAGGAGTCGATCGATCGTCGTCACATCACCCTGCTTCCAAATGACCCGCATTCTCTAGCGGTGTGGTCGCTGTCTTTGATCTGCTCGATGCCCTCTTTGAAGATTGAGGTGTTGTGCATGTTGGGGTGCAAAGAAGCACAAGCGATAGTGGTCGCCGTATAACCTTGGATGAGGATGAATTGTGTGCTCGGGGGAGTGTGTGTGTGTTGTGTTGCGTGTGTCTGTGTGTGTGTGTGTGTGTGTGTGTGTGAGAGAGAGAGAGATATTGAGAGAAAACAAACCTAAGGAGAGAAATGGGTATTCACAAAGAGATTGTGTGGGCCTTGAGGTGGGCAGGGGCCGGGTGAGGGTGTCAAAATGTGCGCGTTGATGCATGTGTTGCATGCGACCGTGTGAGGGATGGACGAATCGAGAGAGATGGTTGTTGTGTTACGGATGCTCCTCTCTCTCTCTCTCTCTCTCTCCCTCTCTCTCTCTCTCTCTCTCTCTCTCTCTCACACACACACACACACACACAAGTAAACTAGAAGACCGTTCTCTCATGTATACACAACGTATCGGCATATCTGTCTATGTCTCACTCATGCATGATCATTTGCACATTCACACCTCTCTATGTCTGTATCACACGCACACCGTCTCCACATTGCCCTTCCGCCACAACACACATATGGACACATACACACGTTCTCTCTCAGCCACACACACAGAATCAGTATTAAAAAAACTAGGGCGCACCTAAAACGTCCAAATCCAAATAAACATGAACTGGAGCTAAATTCAAATATATGGAAATATTGCAGCGTCAAGAACTTTCCCAGGAAAAAAAAGTTGAGTAATATTCGAGGATTGTTTTCACACACACAAAAAGGTTCGGTGAATGTCCTTCGAGCGCGACACGGTGATGCACCGTTCGATCGACCGCGCGGCCGCGGTTCACGCGCTTGCACAGGATTCTGTATCGTGGCTGTGGTACTAACTAATAAAAGCGCTGCCTAAGTCTAATGTTTACGTGTACTAGTACGGTTTTCTTTTAAGTTTGACCAACATTATATAAAACTTAAGTAAGCTCCCACACACGCACTCATCAATATGCCGCCGCCGCCGTTGCGCATGCCGGCGCCCGCCTGCTCTGGCCAACAATTTCTTGCCCATCACCGCCGTGTCGCCGCCATCCCTGTGCCATGAAGCCGAAGGCTCGCCCGCTCACGTTGCCTGCAGTCCCTCCTCGCGATGCCGCCGCGCTGCAAAGCACGCGGGCAGCTGGTGGAGCCGCGTCTATGCACGCAGTGTACGAAGAGGGGGACGAGCGCATGCTCCAGCACGCCGGCGAGGAGGAACTAGCGTGTCATTGTTGTCTCCGCCCACACGAAGGAGGCACGCATGGTTGCTGTCGCGGCGGAAGCCGGTCGCGCGGGCGTCGAGCCCGCTAACCGGGTGCGGACGCGGAATCTACCTTCGAGACCTTGAATGCCACGTGGATCCTGCAATCTGATGGAGAAATTTGGGTCAGTCGACTCATGTGAGCCGTTTGATGCAACATGGATGGCTAGAAGGGCTTCTTCCACCTCTTCTACCACCTTCTTCCTTCGCTCCGTCGAACTTCTTTCACAAATCGACTGACCCAAATTATACTACTAGTACGAAGATACGAGCAGTAGTACCAACTGCAAGAAGAACAATAGTAAGACATAGTACTAGTACTACTGTACGTGCTAAAGAGTTCAAATAACGAGAAAGAACATACTAAACATAGTTCTACTGGGGCCTCAGCACAACACACCCTTGAAAATAAACTAAGCAACTAATCCTCTTGACACTGCAGTAGAACCAACATGAGTGACGGCACTGCCACCTACTCGGAGTCCGAGTCCACGTCCTCGACTTCGTCCTCGTCCCTCTTCCTCTTCCTCGTCACCGACGCTTCTTTGCTTGAACCGGACACTGGGCTCTTCTTCTTCATCCAACCCTTGTAGATATTTAAAAAAAGATAGGCATCCATTGCTGCGTACAGGATGTGATCTTCATCTAATGTCTTCGACTCCCATGCATGATGAAACTCGTGATTAGGTTTCTTCAGTTTAGCTTACGAAGGATCAATCATGGTTGCTGCCAGGGTCAGCATTGAAGGTTGAGAGGAGGACACCAGGCTTGCCTTATGGAGATCGAAGGGCTGGCCTACAACGACACCTATCCGACACAGGACATCCATGTCGTTCTTAAAGCCTATAGTAACGAATTTCACTCTTTTGTCCTTGAGGAAGTTCTTAAAATCCTGGCACTCAACGTTGGCATGGCATATGTGATAGACCAAGCAAACGTTATGTACGCAAACCTGGATCACGGCGGGCTTCTTCCTCTCTTCGTCCTTTAGATCCTTCTCTCGTCCTAGGACTGTGGTGTACTCAACATCTAGCCCAGCGACCCACTCATCCGTTGAACTGTTGAATATGCGTAGGAAGCGAGCAAGCCATGCTTTCACTGTCGCGGATCCATGTGTGTAGATGACGATGAACTGATGGCCAGTGATGGCTCTAACCTGGTACTCAGCGGCGACCATGGAGATTTGGGAGGCCATGGAATTTGGAGGAGGGTTAGGAGAAGTTGAACAGTTGTACCCCGCAAAAACTGGGAGCGAACTAATGTGAAAGGACAGGACGACTGGGAGCGACCTGTTGTAAGGTAGTAGAAGACGGGGACGAGTAGGGCGTGCGAACGACGTGGGGTTGCTGGCTTGCCCGGTGGATAAACGGCTGCAAGCCCCCAAAGAGTTCTCGGGAACTATGCGGGACCCACTAGATGTCATGTCTACTAGACCCATATCGTAGGCCTGACGGTATAGCTTCTGCCTGTTCGCACGCCATGCCGGCGCGTGGATGTATAACTTCACTTAATTCCGTCAACCGCACGCCTCCCACGACCTTCGCCTCCCTCGCGCGGCCGGGCCCTTTGAGACTTCGACCGGCTATAAATGAGCATTTTTTTTTGCCTACTCCACATGCATGATACTCCCTCTGGTCCTTTTTACTCCCGTCAACCGTTTGCAAAGTGTTTGAAAAAATTTATACTTTTTTTGAACACCACCTTATATTAATTAACCAACCACACTAGTACACTCATTCGATACAATATTCACCACACAGGGTGGTACGTTATTTACAAGAATACCATCTAATCTATTGTCAAAGCTATACTTAGTGATTAAGTGTGCCAACGTATTGGCCGAACGGCTAATATTTGACAATTGAAGATTGTTGATCAACTTCGAGATGCTCAACACTTTCATCTTCAGGTCACGCATAGCAGACCTGTCATAGTCCCCCGATGCAAGAGACGCTACCACAAAAGCGCAATAGGTCTCTAAAATTACAGGATTATGAAGAGAAATACCTATGTAGAGACCGGCAATGCAAGCCCTAAGCTCCGCTTCCTCCACGCTTTGACAGGCATCAATGAAATCCCACGACCAAATTTATACTAAAAATATCAATATCTACAATACTGATTATAATGAGTATAAGAACTACGTTTTATAATGAGTTTAAAAATATTGATTTGACATTGTGAATGTTGAAACATTTTTCTATAAGTCTGGTGAAAGTAGAGGTACATTGACTTCAGACAAAACTTAAATGCACAATGCAGACTAGTTCCTTCGTCCAGGTGCGTGCCATGTCCTATCTTGTCATCACAACAAGGTTAGCTATTAGAGTACTACTACCTCCCTTCTAGTTTAAAGGGCTCGATTCAAAATTTTCACCTACTCTTAGCAAGATAGTAGAGGCGGTGGAATAGTTTTTGAAGTCTGCAAAAGTACTCAACTAGTGTTGTCGTTCTTCAAACAAAAAAGTGTTTACCAATGCATGCATGAACACTAGTTACTCTAACCCCCCTCTCTTCTTTAATTCTTTGCCACATCAGCATGTTTGCTAGTATTCCCGTGTGCATGATACCAGCTAAGATACCACCATTATGGCCAGCCTTAATCATCGCATGCAATAATTTAGTGCACCTTGAAATATGAACATATGTGGGGCGTGTATGTTTTTAATGACTTGAAACTATACCTAGCCCGGCATGCAAGATGACTTATTATGCACCGTTCCCCATACCTGCAGGAAGCCCGTTCGTCTCCAAATCTTTTCCTCTCCATGTGTGGAAACAATATGCCTTCCAAACTGTCCTTCTCCCTCCGGCGGTCCCACCACTCCACCCCGTGTGAAAATTTTTGCATGCATGACTCTCCTCCCCCCACGCTCGTCCAATCCGTTGTGACCAGCAATATTTCCACCCCTTCGCTCCCCCGTAATTTACTCCAACAAATATGCCCACGTAGCTGTTACTTACCTGCAGGTGCATTGGGTCACTGACATATGGGCCCAACAGATGTTCGGCCCACATGTCAGTGATGCAACTGGACCTGCAGTTAAGTCAGTGCAGCTCAGTCCATATCTTACGTAGGTGTGTCATTGCTCGCTATAAATACTGCGCCTCCCACGACATCGCTATCTCCTCCCCCTCATGTTCACATTCATCCTTATCTCCTCCCCCTCCCTCTCACGTCGACCACCATGGCATCGCCCCTCCAAGCCTAGGAGCCCCTCGCTGCACCGCGCGGACGGTCACGCGTCGCTGTTCCGTTCCTCGCCGCCACTAGTCGAGGAGGACGCGTCGGTGTTCCGCTCCTTGCCGCTACGCGACGCGTCGCCGTTCCGTTCCTTGCCGCCACTAGTTGAGGACGACGCGTCGGCGTTCCGCACCTCGCCGCGACGCGACGCATCGCCGTTCCGTTCCTTGCCGCCACTAGTCGAGGAGGACGCGTCGGCGTTCCGTTCCTCGCCGCGACGCATCGAGGTGGACGCGTTGGCGTTCCCAATCTCGCCAGCACGCGCGTCTGAGGACACGTCGGCTCCCCGCTATGAGGAGAATGCCGCGCTGCCCGCCGAGCTCCCCAGCCTTGAGGAGCTTTCGAAAGAAATGGATGTCGCCTTGTGGGAGGCCTTGCCTCCAGCAGAGCGCGCCAAAATAGAGGCGGAGAAGAAGGCCAAGGAAGAGAAGGGCACCGCGGAACAAGCTTCCTGGGAGGCCTATGTCGCGTCCGAGAGAGTCAGGCAATTGGCTCTTTGGCAGAAGGCTCGTGCGAGGGCCGTGAGGGTGGCGGAGGACACCCGTGCCGACGCCCTGAGTGCAGTCGGTCCCAAGCGCCTCATCTACGCTTGGCGGTACGTGGACCGGGTGCACGCTTCCAGCGAGGCGGAGTACCTGTTGGCGCCGTATCACCACACCGGTGAGATCGCGCTCGCCCGCCGACAAGCCGCCAATCAGGACCTCGCGAGTTGCGAGGCTGAGGAAGAGGCGTTGTGTCGGCACGCTGGGAAACGGCCGCGCACCAGGGCACTCGTGGCGCGCCGCAGCGCTCTCTGGCGTCGTGGCTTTAGGAGGGTTTAATTTTGGTTTAAATAAGGCGATCTCATTAGTTTTGGGACGCAAATGATAAATCCTTAGCGTTCAGGAATTTTAGCGTCCTTAATTAAGTATGTAAAGGGCAAGTTTGGAAACCTTGTGTATTCGTGCGCATTTTGCAAATGCGTGCATATAGCACAAACTTTACTATATACTATCACACTACACGTCTCTCTCGATATATGCTTGCAGACTGTGCTACTCCCTCCGTCCAGGTCAATAAGTCATCTTTGGTTGTGCACCGTGACCAATGAGGGAAGACTTGTACACCTAGACGGAGGGAGTACTACTATTACTTACGTACGTGCAAATGCACGTTTTAACATTACGATGCGGTTTTTGTAAAAGTAGAAAAACAACACTAGTCAAGCTTGTGAAACGATTCAATGAAAAACAAATGCAAAAATGCTCGTTTGATTGTTTAATTTTAGCTTCCTTCTCTGTCGTACTTTGTACGGAGTATCTCACTGGTTGGAAAGGCATGCAAATTCCCAAACCGCTTCCTACACCCTGTATCGAATTTTTTTCCCTAACAAGTTGTGCCATGCAATTGGAATTCCAACTTGATTACTACTACTAGTAGGAATACCAGTGTCCAGTTCTTTTAGGCTCCTAGATTAGTAATCCCATAACTACTACCTCCGTCCTGGTTTATTGGTCCCATTGTAATCTTGTTGGGGAACGTAGTAATTTCAAAAAATTTCCTACGATCACGCAAGACCATGGTGATGGCATAGCAACGAGAGGGGAGAGTGTCCGTCCACGTACCCTCGTAGACCGAAAGCGGAAGCGTTATAACAACGCGGTTGATGTAGTCGTGCGTCTTCACGATCCGACCGATCCAAGCACCGAGCGTCGGCACCTCCGAGTTCGCACACGTTCAGCTCGATGGCGATCCCGGACTCGATCCAGCAAAGTGTCGGGATGAGTTCCGTCAGACGACGGCATGGTGACGATGTTGATGCTCCACCGGCGCGGGGCTTCGCCTAAGCTCATGACGATATGACTTCTCCGCGCGAGGGCTTCGCCTAAGCTCATGACGATATGACCAAGTGGAATATGGTGGAAGGGGCACCGCTGCGGCTAAGGAAAGATCCGTAGATCAACTTGTGTGTTATGGGGTGCCCCTGCCCCCATATATAAAGGAGCCAAGGGAAGGTGGCGGCCCAAGGGGCGCGCTAAGGAGTCCTACTCCCTCCGGGAGTAGGATTCCCCTTCCAATCCTAGTTGGATTAGGATTCGGAGGGGGAAAGAGAGAGAGGGGGGCCGGCCCACCTTTCCTAGTCCTAATAGGACTAGGGGAAGGGGGGGCGCGCGGCCACCTAGGGCTGCCCTTTCTCCTTTCCTCCAAGGCCCACTATGGGCCCATGAAGTTCCCGGGGGGTTCCGGTAACCTCCCGGTACTCCGGTAAATTCCCGATTTCACTCGGAACACTTCCGATGTCAAATGTAGGCTTCAATATATCAATCTTTATGTCTCGACCATTTGAGACTCCTCGTCATGTCCGTGATCACATCCGGGACTCCGAACAACCTTTGGTGCATCAATACTTATAAACTCATAATGAACTGTCATCGAAACGTTAAGCGTGCGGACCCTACGGGTTCGAGAACTATGTAGACATGACCTAGAACCATTCTCGGTCAATAACCAATAGCGGAACCTGGATGCCCATATTGGTTCCTACATATTCTCTGAAGATCTTTATTGGTCAAACCGCATAATGACATCGTTGTTCCTTTGTCATCGGTATGTTACTTACCCGAGATTCGATCGTCGGTATCCAATACCTAGTTCAATCTCGTTACCGGTAAGTCTCTTTACTCGTTCCGTAATACATCATCTCACAACTAACTCATTAGTTGTAATGCTTGCAAGGCTTAAGTGATGTGTATTACCGAGAAGGCCTAGAGATACCTCTCCGACAATCGGAGTGACAAAACCTAATCTCGAAATCGCCAACCCAACAAGTACCTTTGGAGACACCTGTAGTACTCCTTTATAATCACCCGATTCGTTGTGGCGTTTGGTAGTACCAAAGTGTTCCTCCGTAAACAGGAGTTGCATAATCTCATAGTTATAGGAACATGTATGGGTCATGAAGAAAGCATTAACATACTAAACGATCAAGTGTTAAGCTAACGGAATGGGTCATGTCAATCAGATCATTCAACTAATGATGTGACCTTGTTAATCAAATAACAACTCCTTGTTCATGGTTAGGAAACATAACCATCTTTGATTAACAAGCTAGTCAAGTAGAGGCATACTAGTGACATCTTGTTTGTCTATATATTCACACATGTATTATGTTTCCAGTTAATACAATTCTAGCATGAATAATAAACATTTATCATGGTATAAGGAAATAAATAATAACTTTATTATTGCCTCTAGGGCATATTTCCTTGATCTCCCACTTGCACTAGAGTCAATAATCTAGATTACAAAGTAATGATCCTAACACCCATGGAGTCTTGGTGCTGATCATGTTTTGCTCGTGGAAGAGGCTTAGTCAGCGGGTCGCAACATTCAGATCCGTATGTATTTTGCAAATCTCTATGTCTCCCACTTGGACTTGGTCCCGAATGGAATTGAAGCGTCTCTTGATATGCTTGGTCCTCTTGTGAAATCTAGATTCCTTTGCCAAGGCAATTGCACCAGTATTGTCATAGAAGATCTTCATCGGTCCCGATGCACTAGGTATGACACCTAGATCGGAAATGAACTCTTTCATCCAGACTCCTTCATTTGCTGCTTCTGAAGCAGCTATGTACTCCGCTTCACATGTAGATCCCGCCACGTCGCTTTGTTTAGAGCTGCACCAACTGACAGCTCCACCGTTTAATAAAAACACGTATCCGGTTTGCGATTTAGAATCGTCCGGATCGGTGTCAAAACTTACATCGGCGTAACCATTTACGACTAGCTCTTTGTCACCTCCATATCGAGAAACATATCCTTAGTCCTTTTCGGTATTTCAGGATGTTCTTGACCGCTGTCCATGATCCACTCTGGATTACTTTGGTACCTTCCTGCCAAGCTTACAGCTAAGCATCGTCAGTCAGGTACACAGCATTGCATACATGATAGAGCCTATGGCTGAAGCATAGGAACATCTTTCATTTTCTCTCTATCTTCTGCTGTGGTCGGGCATTGAGTCGACTCAATCTTACACCTTGTAATACAGGTAAAAACCTTTCTTTGCCTGATCCATTTTGAACTTTTTCAAAACTTTATCAAGGTATGTGCTTTGTGAAAGTCAATTAAGCGTCTTGATCTATCTCTATAGATCTTGATGCCCAATATGTAAGCAGCTTCACGAGGTCTTTCATTGAAAAACTTTTATTCAAGTATCCTTTTATGCTATCCAGAAATTCTATATCATTTCCAATCAATAATATATCGTCCACATATAATATTAGAAATGCTCTGAGCTCCCACTCACTTTCTTGTAAATCTGAGCTTCTCCAAAAGTCTGTATAAACCCATATGCTTTGATCACACTATCAAAGCGTTTATTCTAACTCCGAGAGGCTTGCACTGACCATAAATTGATCGCTGGAGCTTGCACACTTTGTTAGTACCCTTTGGATCGACAAAACCTTCTGGTTGCATCATATACAACTCTTCTTCTAGAAATCCATTCAAGAATGCAGTTTTACATCCATTTGCCAAATTTCATAATCATAAAATGCGGCAATTGCTAACATGATTCGGACAGACTTAAGCATCGCTTCGGGTGAGAAAGTCTCATCGTAGTCAACCCCTTGAACTTGTCGAAAACCTTTCGCAACAAGTCGAGCTTTGTAGACAGTTATATTACCATCAGCGTCGGTCTTCTTCTTAAAGATCCATTTATTTTCAATGGCTTGCCGATCATCGGCAAGTCAACCAAAGTCCATACTTTGTTCTCATACATGGATCCCATCTCAGATTTCATGGCTTCCAGCCATTTTGCGAATCTAGGCTCACCATCGCTTCTTCATAGTTTGTAGGTTCGCCATGGTCAAGTAACATGACTTCGAGAATAGGATTACCGTACCACTCAGTGCGTATTTTACTCTGGTTGACCTCGAGGTTCAGAGTAACTTGATCTGAAGCTTCATGATCATCATCATTAGTTTCTTCACTAATTGGTGTAGTTGTCACAGAACCATTTCTTGTGATGAACTACTTTCAATAGGGAGCAGATCTGATTATCTCATCAAGTTCTACTTTCCTCCCACTCACTTCTTTCGAGAGAAACTCCTTCTCTAGAAAGGATCCGAATTTAGCAACGAAAATCTTGCCTTCAGATCTGTGATAGAAGGTGTACCCAACAGTCTCCTTTGGGTATCCTATGAAGACACATTTTCCGATTTGGGTTCGAGCTTATCTGGTTGAAGTTTCTTTACATAAGCATCGCAGCCCCAAACTTTAAGAAACGACAACTTTGGTTTCTTGCCAAACCACAGTTCATAAGGCGTCGTCTCAGCGGATTTTGACGGTGTCCTATTTAACGTGAATCGGCCGTCTCTAAAGCATAACCCCAAAGCGATAGCGGTAAATCGAAATAGACATCATAGATCGCACCATATCTAGTAAAGTACGATTCGACGTTCGGACACACCATTTCTCTGTGGTGTTCGGGTGGCGTGAGTTCTGAAACTATTCCACATTGTTTCAAATGTAAACCAAACTCGTAACTCAAATATTCTCCTCCACGATCAGATCGTAGAAACTTTATTTTCTTGTTACGATGATTTTCCACTTCACTCTGAAATTCTTTGAACTTTTCAAATGTTTCAGATTTGTGTTTCATTAAGTAGATATACCCATATCTGCTCAAATCATCTGTGAAGGTGAGAAAATAACGATACCCTTGGCGTGCCTCAACATTCATTGGACCACAAACATCGGTATGTATGATTTCCAACAAATCAGTTGCTCGCTCCATAGTTCCGGAGAACGGCGTTTTGGTCATCTTGCCCATGAGGCACGGTTCATAAGTACCAAGTGATTCATAATCAAGTGATTCGAAGCCCATCGGTATGGAGTTTCTTCATGCGTTTTACACGATATGACCTAAGCGGCGAGTGCCACAAATAAGTTGCACTATCATTATCAACTCTGCATCTTTTGGCTTCAACATTATGAATATGTGTATCACTCTGTCGAGATTCAACAAGAATAGACCATTCTTCAAGGGTGCATGACCATAAAGATATTACTCATATAAATAGAACAACCATTATTCTCTGATTTAAATGAATAACCGTCTCGCATTAAACAAGATCCAGATATAATGTTCATGCTCAACGCCGGCACCAAATAACAATTATTTAGGTCTAAAACTAATCCGAAGGTAGATGTAGAGGTAGCGTGCCGACCGCGATCACATCGACTTTGGAACCATTTCCAACGCGATCGTCACCTCGTCCTTAGCCAATCTTAAGCAATCCGTAGTTCTGTTTGAGTTGCAAATATTAGCAATGTAACCAATATCAAATACCAGTACTACTGCGAGTATTAGTAAGGTACACATCAATAACATGTATATCACATATACCTTTGATCACCTTGCCATCCTTCTTATCCGCCAAATACTTGGGGCAGTTCCGCTTCGATGTCGGTTTGCTTGCGGTAAAACACTCGATTTCGTGCTTAGGTCCAGACTTGGGTTTCTTCTCTGAGCAGCAACTTGCTTGCTGTTCTTTTGAAGTTTCCTTCTTCTTCCTTTGCCCTTTTCTTGAAACTAGTGGTCTTGTTGACCATCAACACTTGATGCTCTTTCTTGATTTCTACCTCCATGCTTTTAGCATTGCGAAGAGCTCGGAATTGTCTTAGTCATCCCTTGCATATTATAGTTCATCACGAAGCTCTTGTAGCTTGGTGGCGATGATTGGAGAATTCATCAATGACACTATCATCCGGAAGATTAACTCCCAGCTGAATTAAGTGATTGTTATACCCGGACATTTTGAGTATGTGCTCACTTGTGAACTATTCTCCTCCATCTTGCAGCTATAGAACTTATTGGAACTTCATATCTCTCAATCCGGGCATTTGCTTGAAATATTAACTTCAACTCCTGGAACATCTCATATGCTCCATGATGTTCAAAACGTCGTTGAAGACCGGTTCTAAGCCGTAAAGCATGGCACACTGAACTATTGAGTAGTCATCAGCTTTGCTTTGCGGACGTTCATAACCGGCTCGGCATCTGCAGCAGAGCTGTCACCCAGCGGTGCTTCGGGGCGTAATTTTTCGTGCAGCAATGAGGATAATCCTCAAATTCGGACCCAGTCCGTATAATTGCTACCATCATCTTTCAACTTTGCTTTCTCAAGGAACGCATTAAAATTCAACGGAACAACAGCACGAGCCATCTATCTACAATAAACATAGACAAGCAAAATACTATCGGTACTAAGTTCATGATAAATTTAAGTTTAATTAATCATATTAAAACCTCCCACTTAGACAGACATCTCTCTAGTCATCTAAGTGATTACGTGATCCAAATCAACTAAACCATGTCCGATCATCACGTGAGATGGAGTAGTTTCAATGGTGAACATCACTATGTTGATCATATCTACTATATGATTCACGCTTCGACCTTTCGGTCTC
Organism: Aegilops longissima; assembly: GCA_021605205.1. Taxonomy (NCBI): domain Eukaryota; kingdom Viridiplantae; phylum Streptophyta; class Magnoliopsida; order Poales; family Poaceae; genus Aegilops; species Aegilops longissima. Next base: position 86,103,821 of record CM038682.1, on the reverse strand, counting down.
GTGTTCCGAGGCCATATCTGTTATATGCTAGGCTCGTCAAGTTTAACTTTGAGTATTCGGCGTGCGCAACTGTTTTGCACCCGTTGTATTTGAGCGTAGAGCCTATCACACCCGATCATCACGTGGTGTCTCGACGAAGAACTTTCATAGCGGTGCATACTCGGGAGAACACTTCTTGATAATTTTGGTGAGAGATCATCTTATAATGCTACCGTCAATCAAAGCAAGATAAGATGCATAAAGGATAAACATCACATGCAATCAATATAAGTGATATGATATGGTCATCATCATCTTGTGCTTGTGATCTCCATCGCCAAGCAACGTCATGATCACCATCGTCACCGGCGCGACACCTTGATCTCCATCGTAGCATCGTTGTCGTCTCGCCAACTATTGCTTCTCGACTATCGCTACTTATTAGTGATAAAGTAAAGCAATTACATGGCGTTGCATTTCATACAATAAGCGACAACCATATGGCTCCTGCCGATTGCCGATAACTTCGGTTACAAAACATGATCATCTCATACAATAAAATATAGCATCACGTCTTGACCATATCACATCACAACATGCCCTGCAAAAACAAGTTAGGCGTCCTCTACTTTGTTGTTGCAAGTTTTACGTGGCTGCTACGGGCTGAGCAAGAACCGTTCTTACCTCGCATCAAAACCACAGCGATACTTCGTCAAATAGACTCGTTTTAACCTTCTCAAGGACCGGGCGTAGCCACACTCGATTCAACTAAAGTGAGAGAGCAGACACCCGCCGGTCACCTTTAAGCAACGAGTGCTCGGGCGGTGAAACCAGTCTCGCGTAAGCGTCTGGCGTAATGTCGGTCCGGGCGCTTCATCTCACAATACCGCTGAACCAAAGTATGACATGCTGGTAGGCAGTATGACTTGTATCGTCCACAACTCACTTGTGTTCTACTCGTGCACATGACATCAACGCATAAAACCAGGCTCGGATGCCACTATTGGGGAGCGTAGTAATTTCAAAAATTTCCTACGATCACGCAAGACCATGGTGATGGCATAGCAACGAGAGGGAGAGTGTCCGTCCACGTACCCTCGTGAGACCGAAAGCGGAAGCGTTATAACAACGCGGTTGATGTAGTCGTGCGTCTTCACGATCCGACCGATCCAAGCACCGAGCGTCGGCACCTCCGAGTTACGCACACGTTCAGCTCGATGGCGATCCCGGACTCGATCCAGCAAAGTGTCGGGGATGAGTTCCGTCGACGACGGCGTGGTGGCGATGTTGATGCTCCACCGACGCGGGGCTTCGCTAAGCTCATGACGATATGACTTCTCCGGCGCGAGGCTTCGCCTAAGCTCATGACGATATGACGAAGTGGAATATGGTGGAAGGGGCACCGCTGCGGCTAAGGAAAGATCCGTAGATCAACTTGTGTGTTATGGGGTGCCCCTGCCCCGTATATAAAGGAGCCAAGGGAAGGTGGCGGCCCAAGGGGAGGCGCGCTAAGGAGTCCTACTCCCTCGGGAGGAGGATTCCCCTCAATCCTAGTTGGATTAGGATTCGGAGGGAAAGAGAGAGAGGGGGCGGCCCACCTTTCCTAGTCCTAATAGGACTAGGGAAGAAGCGCGCCACCTAGGGCTGCCCTTTCTCCTTTCCTCCAAGGCCCACTATGGGCCCATGAAGTTCCCGGGGGTTCGGTAACCTCCGGTACTCGATAATTTCGATTTCACTCGGAACACTTCCGATGTCCAAATGTAGGCTTCAATATATCAATCTTTATGTCTCGACCATTTGAGACTCCTCGTCATGTCCGTGATCACATCCGGGACTCGAACAACCTTGGTGCATCAATACTTATAAACTCATAATGAGCTCGCATCGAAGCGTTAAGCGTGCGGACCCTACGGGTTCGAGAACTATGTAGACATGACCTAGAACCATTCTCGGTCAATAACCAATAGCGGAACCTGGATGCCCATATTGGTTCCTACATATTCTCTGAAGATCTTTATCGGTCAAACCGCATAACGACATCGTTGTTCCCTTTGTCATCGGTATGTTACTTACCCGAGATTCGATCGTCGGTATCAATACCTAGTTCAATCTCGTTACGGTAAGTCTCTTTACTCGTTCCGTAATACATCATCTCACAACTAACTCATTAGTAGTAATGCTTGCAAGGCTTAAGTGATGTGTATTACCGAGAAGGCCTAGAGATACCTCTCCGACAATCGGAGTGACAAAACCTAATCTCGAAATCGCCAACCCAACAAGTACCTTTGGAGACACCTGTAGTACTCCTTTATAATCACCCGATTCGTTGTGACGTTTGGTAGTAACAAAGTGTTCCTTCGTGGCAGGAGTTGCATAATCTCATAGTTATAGGAACATGTATGGGTCATGAAGAAAGCATTAACATACTAAACGATCAAGTGTTAAGCTAACGGAATGGGTCATGTCAATCAGATCATTCAACTAATGATGTGACCTTGTTAATCAAATAACAACTCCTTGTTCATGGTTAGGAAACGTAACCATCTTTGATTAACAAGCTAGTCAAGTAGAGGCATACTAGTGACATACTGTTTGTCTATATATTCACACATGTATTATGTTTCCAGTTAATACAATTCTAGCATGAATAATAAACATTTATCATGGTATAAGGAAATAAATAGTAACTTTATTATTGCCTCTAGGGCATATTTCCTTCAAATCTATGTCAAATTTTGATCATAAATTTAACTATTCAAATGTTAGTGCATGTCACATGCACTACTCCATCCGTCTAGGTGAGTAAGTCGTCTTAGGCTGTGCACCGTGACCAAGGAGGAGGAGAAAACGAGAAACGTTAATGTTTATTTGCTAAATCTTTGGTAGAAATTTAGCACAAATTACAATGGTGAGGAATAAACCAGGACGGAGTAGTAGTTTAGAAGCCCAAATAAATGAGTGAGGCGCCTTATTGTTACTCTCCACTGTGACTAGTGTTGTGGGAAAAGTTGGGGAAGCCGCCAAAAGAACTGGCCCTAGGAGTAGTAGCTAGGGATCGAGTGTGCGAGATGAATCGGAGAAAGTAAATGTAGAGAGATGAAATGCAAAAAAGACGGAGGGATGTGATGGTTTCTTGTCCATTTATTTTACCAGGCAACTTATTACTGGGAGTGGTTGGGTTTTGTGATATGATGGCTTTACTGCCGCACCACGAGCGGGGTGAGAGGTGAGACTCCCGTGCAGCGCCGCCCTCTACACTTGTACTACATCGGTCGTGGTTTATTAGTCCCCCATTGAATTTGACTGAAGATTTAACTGACAAAATGTTCGTGCATGTCAACAAAAACTATATCGTTGGATTCGTATTTGAACATAGTTTTGAATGATATAATTTTAGGTGACATGCATCAGTATTTATCGTACTATATATAATGTTAGCGCAATTTTTGGTCGTACTAATCTATAGTAGTAAGGTGCCCGTCGTTGCAATCAAGAGTGAAATGCATTGATTGGGGAGTTGTTTATTTTGACAAAGGATGTGGGGTCATCTCATGTGTAACGGTATCGATAGGTTTCTTCGGATATTATCTCATCTCTAGAGCTCACAAACATCCGGTAAAATAGATAAAAGGTATCTTTTGCAAACAAAAGCGTTCAACTGCTCAACCTGGATCCAAAACTTGTGAAGAAATAACACTTATTGTGCTTTGCAAGAAATGATCTTTAAAATTAGTTTTTGAGTATCGATTGTTATACATGTTGGCTACAGATGACATGGCACTTTCTTATAGTCAACAGTTGGCTATACTATTAAGTAATATTAACCATGCCCTTATACACCTAGACAGAGGGATTAAATCAGGATGACTTGCAAGGGGGCAGAGGAGATGTAAGAAATGGTTCAACGTAAGTCTATCACCAGTACTGTAGTAAAAATTCATACATGGAAGATTCTAGACTAAACCATAAACGGAAACACTTTTATTCATGCGCGATACTCCAATAGAGCAAGATCCTGCATGGAGTCTCCACATGCTTAGACAGCGGATTACATTGAGCGAAGACTAATGATCAACATTTAACTTGATAATGCGTATTTTTTTGAGAAGAACAGGGAGGCTCCTCCCCAGTTCCATTATCAAATGAAACCCAAAGTGTCTTACATCAGCTCACTAAGAGGAGCAGTTCAAAGGAAGGACTGCGGCGAAAGCCACTCAAGTTTAACGACAAGCTTACAGAATCAAAAGCGGAAAAGACACAGGCCATAAGCGCCCACACACACACTACATGTTTTCTAAGTGCACTTGATAATGCGTATGTCCAGGTGAACCTCCTTGGAGTCCCCGTGCACCGCGTCGGCGGGTAAAGGATGCCATGGGTTTTCCAAGTCCAAATTGGCCGGATAGTCCCAGCTCCCAGAGTCCAAGTCCGTCCGATGAGGCCGGTGTCGCCGCCCACGCGACCGGAGGGGTAGTAATGATGACCACGCACCCGTACATCTGCCTCGTGTCGATTATCGGCATCAGTGGCGGCGCCCAGCGCACATTACAGAGACGGGGCGGCGGCCTGCGCGGGCCTCGCCGGTGTCCACGATCAAGAGGAAGACGCTGACGTCCTCCTCCGAGACTAGCAGGCGGCGGTGATCCTCCAGCGACTCTGGCATGGTGGACCGGTAGCACGTGTCATACTTGATGTTCTTCGCCAAGGGCCAGCAGTGACCGCTGCACGCATCCGTGAGGTGATGCACCATGTCCACCGGCGAACCACAAAACGGCATCGGGCACTCATAGAAGTGACGAAGGGCTCCTTGGAGGCATCGACCAGGCTGTCCATGAAACGGGAGTGGCTGTAGGGGACGTTGCGCCAGTTGAATATATGAGCAAGTTACTACGAGATTTAATCCAAATAAGCACAAAATAAATCATGACGGCTATAACAGAGATGAAACTAATCATGCGGACTAGCGTAGTAGTAGGATACAGAGTAGAAACATGAATTCTACCACGATTCGAACAGGATGGACAGAAACACATACGGTGCAACGGGAGCAGCAACGTTGGCGTTGAGGTTGTCGCCCATGTCGTTGAGGAAGTGGATGCCGGGGTCGGGGAAGAAGTCATCGTCGGTGAAGTCATGGCTGCCAGCAGTCGAGAGAGTGCGCTCCCCAGATTTCAACAGCGCCCGCCGAATGGAGCGCAGGAGGCACTACAAAAAAAGAGACACATCCGTGACATTTTGGGCCGAACGGAATTTTTTTTCTGTCATACATATGACACTTCTATGACGATAATTGTGACAAAACCTGGTATCATCATAGATGTGGTGGGCTCCTACTTCTATGACAAAAAATCATGACAGAAAATGGGCTTTTCGTCCTGGGCGGGCCGGAGACGTAGCCACATGACATTCTTTGGGCCGTCCATGACGAAAAAACCGTGGTAGAAGCGAGGGGGAGGAAAATTTCGGGGAGTTGCCAGTTACGGTGGGAGGTCGGGGGCAGAGCGATGCGTGTTTCTCTCGTACGTACGCGCGTGTGTGCGAGGCGTTCGCTCTAACTAAACCCGAGCGAGGCGTTGGGCTCTAATCAACCCGGCGATTGCACTGCGAGCTACGCGTTCTTGAACCCGGCGATCGATCGATGGCTGTTAATCGAACCCGATGGGCGATTCGCCGCTGCTGCTGCTAAGTGAAGCCGATCGATTGGATGAAAAGTGAGTGTTGCGGGGGTTTGGATGAGCAGTGGCGGTGGCGTTGCCTCTGGATGAATAGGACCCGTGGTGTGGAGGGCTGGATGAGCAGTAGATGGTGGAGGGTGGGCTGTGGAGGGTGGTTGAGCAGGACCCGTGGTGTGGAGGGCTGGATGAGCAGTGAGACGGTGGAGGGGTGCCCGTGGAGTGGTGGTTGAGCAGTGGCGGTGGGGTAGCGCGGGTGGAGGCTGGATGAGCAGGAGCCCGTGGAGGCCGGAGGAGGTCGACGGTAGCCCGTGGAGGCTGGAGGAGGTCGGCGGTGGAGATGAACGATATCCGTGGAGTCCGTTTTCCGTCGCCACACCCTCCCGATGAACAGGACCCCATTTCGACCGTGGCGCTCCAACACAAGTCCGTATCGTCCGTTTTGCGCTACGCCACTCCCCTCCCGATCAACAGGACCCCCGTTTCGACCATAGGAGGTCTGTTTCCTCCGTTTTGCTGTACGCCACACCCCTCCCGATCAACAGGACCCCCGTTTGGACCGTAGGACGTCCGTTTCCTCTGTTTTGCGGTACTCCAGGCCCCTCCCGATCAACAGGAACCCATTTCGAACGTGGCTGGTCGAACACAAGGCCGTTTCCTCCGTTGTGCAGTATGCCAGGCCTCGTTTCCATCGCCTGTTCCGTCCAAGCCCTCCCGATGAACACGACCACGCATTCCGTTCCGACCCAGCCGGTTGGCTCCCCATGAACACGACGACGACGCTTTTTCTCCGTTCCGACCCAGCCATGTACGTATGCACGATAGGTATTCGAGACCCTGCCCGTATGTACGTACGTGGCCATATTTTCTTTCTTGCACCCTCGCCGCTGTACGTGCGGGCCTCTACTACGACACGTGTGTGCCTCTACTACGACACGTGCGCGCCTCTACATCCACCAAAGATATATATACGCATTACGTTCGCGACCAGAATGACAACGCTTCGTATGCTTCACCAGGTGGGTCCCGGTATCGAGCACTTCCTTGCGTGCGAAGATGTCGCTGGTGGGTCCAAGCGATCGGGGCGGTTGTTTTTTCGGACGCACTTCCTTTCCTGCGAAGATGTAATTGGTGGGTCCCAGCGGACATGGGAAGCGTTTTTCGCTTCATCGGTGGTCCGTCCGATGGGTCCCCGCTATCGGTGGAGGAATAATTATTTTGCGGCGTAATAAGGAGGCACTTCCTTGCTGCGGCCGTGGACCCGCTTATCGGCCTCTCCACGTCACATCCACGTCCGATGGAAGCCATTCCTTGACCACGTTGACCACGCCGCGCCGAGAGCACCAGGGCGATGGACGACGGCGAGGCCTAGGAAGGGGACGACACGGAGCTGGGGAAGACGTGACAGTGGATGCCCACGCGTAGAGGAGTATGAGGGTTCACTCGTTCGGCTGCGGTGTGAGGCTGCCGTCACCGCAGAATAATAGGGGGTGTGGGTGCCTAGAGAAATGGCCTGGCCAGCGGTGGGAGTCGTAGGGGGCGGTGAGGCTTCCGCGGCATCACAGCCGGCCACGGGTGGCGGGAGCAGGCGACACGACCGGCGCTGCTTTGGGCGGCTGGAGCAACAAGACCAGAGGTTGAAGAAGCACTACGGCCCTTGGATGGACATCGTACGGTCACTGGAGCTAGAATCGTTCATATATTGACTAAAGTTGACAAAGGCCTCCATCCCAGTCAACTTAGTAGGCCCACAAGTCAGCCTCCCACCAAGGCTGGTCCCAGCTAGCAGGGGGTATTAATTTTTTTGTGCGTAATAAGGAGGCACTTCCGGTGGGTCCGAGCTGATAGCGGGGGGAACGTTTTTTTCGCGAAATACAGTGGCCCATCCTGTGGGTCCCAGCAGTCAGGGGAAACGTTTTTTCGCGAAATACTGGTGGCCCGTCCGGTGGGTCCGTGCTGTCAGGTGGAGGAATAATTATTTGCCGCGTAATAAGGAGGCACTTCCTTGCGGCTGCCGTGGACCCAATATGTCGCCTCTCCACGTCTGATACTCTTCCGATGGAAGTCGATCGTTGACCACGTTGACCACGCCAGGCCGAGAGCACCAGGGCGGTGGTGCGGACGACAACGAGGCCTAGGAAGGGACGATCGCGGAGCCGGGAAGACGCAGAGTGGTAGCCAGCGTGAAGAGGATACGAGGTTCACTTGGTTCGGCTGCGGTGTGAGGCTCTTTGTCGCCGCAGAATAACAGGGGGTGTGGGTGAGTAGAGGGATGTCCTGGCCAGCGGTGGGAGTAGTACGGGGCGGTGAGGCCTCTGTGGCATCATAGCCGGCCACGGGAGGCAGGAGCATGCGACACGACCGGCGCTGCTTTGTGCGGCTGGAACAAGAAGATCAGAGGTTAAAGAAGCACTACGGCCGTTGGATGGACATCGTACGATCTCTGCAGCTAGAATCATTTATATTGACTAAGTTGACAAAGCCCTTGGTAAGCGTCAACTTAGTAGGCCCACAGCTCGGATTTGGCAGAGAACATATAGACCATTTGCGATTTATAAGAATGTACAGCCCATTTTTCAATTCTAATGGAATTTACTACAGCCCATTTACGGGTTTTTTCGAAGTACAGCCCAACTTCTAGCTAGGACAACGATTAATAATTTCAAACAACCGCTCAAAACAGAATTAAAAAAAAAATCCACATTTTGATGGGATCCGAAATATTTTTATCCGAAATTTCTAGTCAGGTTAAATATAATTTCAAAATAAAGTTGTATCACGTTAAAATCCAACGAAATATTATTGCAAGAACAAAAATGAAATTAAAATTTCCAAATTCCAAATATAATATATTTTTCAAACTAATTACGTGTTTGGTGCATAGTAATTTCCCAGTTATTATAATTACATCCCATTTATTATTTCTTAAAGTCCATTTTCTTGTTAAGCCTAATGCATACCTCCTAGGAAACTTTGCAGCCCGGCGGGGCGGATATCAAGTTGACCCGGATATTGTGTACAACTGTCGGCCCAGTTGCATTGCTGATGTTGAAAAAAAGGCCAGTGTAGTACAGTACAACCTAACATGGTTACTCAGCCCACATTCAGGGACGCCAGAAAGGCCCAAACAAGGCTTATGTACAACTTTTTGAAGTCACTGAGCTCAGTTAATAACTTAAGAAAAAAGTTAGATTACAGTGGAACCTAATTAAAAGTTGTCACGAGCAAATAAATAATTCAATGGGTCCCACTTGTGTGTGTGCGTGTGTGTGCGTGTGTGTGCGTGTGTGTGTGTGTGTGTGTGTGAGAGATAGAGAGATAGGGAGAGAGAGAGAGACCCATCGGACGATGCTCGTAAATACATCTTTCAGCCATATGCATTGCTGATGCTCAGTAAAAACTTATATAGTTGACACAATCATATAGAACATCATAGCACACTGAACTTGCATACAAAAATTTCATGCAGGCGGCACAATCAGGATGGAAGCAGTGGATCACTATGGGAAGGGCTATGTTGAAACCAACAAAGTCGTACATGACGGTTCATCGTCTTTATAAATGACGGGGAAATATCTCGAATGTTGTGCAAAGAAAACAGACAGACAACACAATAAGTTCTGCTAGCACATTAATTTGACGTACAACCCTTTCTAAAAAAAGTCCAGGTACAAAACTAGAACAGGTCGCAATCAAATGTACTGGCATATTAGTGCTTCAGACCCATAGCTCGGATTTAACTAGTACTATCTGACAAGATTCAGTTGTTACCTCAAATTAGAGCACATCCAGGCAGCCAGCCCTGCCTCTTCTCCCAAAGAAGCAGTGGCCTCCGCCGCGCGATGGAGTAGGCCATGTGCCATCCATCGTTCTGAGCAACACGGGGAAAGTCTGACGTTGACTCTTGTAATGGACGTCGTCGACAGACCCTGGCACCAGCAGCGGCGGCAGGACTTCGATTGATGGATTGACCACTTCTTCGACATGCACGAACACTCGATACAGGTACATCCCTAACGTGGTCCGCGGCGGCCTTGGTGGCGATGAATAGTACAACCCCGGTTCCTCCACCGGTATCTCAACACCAATCACCTATAGTATGGTGGACGGCTTCTTCATTCATGCCATAACCGTCAGAGCCCAGCTGTCTGGAGGATCAAACATACTTACGAGCTCACCTCCAAGGTCGTTGATAAGCTCGTTGATGGACTCGCTGTTCCAAGCACGTCGAGGCATGCCATGGAAGGTAAGCTTTGTTGAAAACTCAAGCTCAGAGGGCACCGAGCCCCATCCTGGGTGCCACCGATCAAAGCTCACCAGTAGCGCCATCGCAGAACAAACGCCGGAAGATTGAACACACGATCGCAATCGAAAGTTGTTCGAACTCGACGAAGAAATCAGCCGGTGGCGGACAGACTTCGACGAGCAAGTCACTTATTTGGATGCCGTGCGCAATGCAAAGAGCTTTGACAAGGTCGTCCGGCGAGACGGGAGGCCGGTCGCCGTTGATGGTTACCATCAGCACTTTGCCGGCAAACTGGTCGTCAAGCGCCGCCATGCCACTGTTGAGCGACAACACGCAGCAATCGAAGGCAGGACGGACCTCAGGATCTCCGGCTCGGAGATCCGCATTGACCGGCGACATGATAGTGCGCTTGAGTACAGGGAGTACAGGAGGGGGATTTGGGGAATGGGTAGGAATCGAGATTCGGAGGTTGGGGAGGGCCGGGAGACTGGGGATGAAAAGGTAGCATGAATTTCGAGCACGCGCCAATATGCTCTCGGCGCGCAAGCGCACGAAAACACCGGTGGCGCCCACATGTCGGCCTAAGAGTCCTTATTCTTTCTTTTTTGGAGAGCCCGGCCTTTTTTTCAGGATCTTTTGAGAGCCCGGCCCGAGAGTCATAATTGACCTGTTTGGCATTGCGTTACTCCTCGGCCCATATTCAACGACACCTCACTGGCCCAAACAAGTGTACATCATCGAAAAGACAGTGAGATCAAATTATATAACTTGAAAAATGGAGATATACTTTGAACACTGGAGAATGGTGATGCCCTCATTTAGCCCACCAGTAGTTTGAGACAATAAACAGTTCGAAACAATGATATATACAACATTTAGACACTGACTAGTGACTACTACTGACATAAACAGCAAGACATGATAGTTCATAAGAAGTCTTGCTACACCACCAAAACGCACCCATCTCAGGCGCTCGGACTCTCGTGATCCGGCGAGAATGACATTCTAAATGAAGCAACTATTAGATAGAAAGAGTGACATAGACGAGGATGACCAAATAACAAGGAATATGCATAACAAAAGAAAGAACTACCCATCCAGAACCAGCAGCAAAGACAACAAAGTCATTCGAAGAGATGATCCAACACCATCATAATTGGCGGCCCCGCTTCAGCGACTAGTGATCCGGAGACACCAGTACTCCACCCTTTCGATGCAATAACCCAATTACCTATCAACCTGAAGGCTTGAACCACATCACTGCCTATCGTAATTGAGACATCCAAGGATCAAAGTTAATCCGGGTGCCTTTATCATTCTCACCTTCTTCTGGCTGCAGGCTGTATTGTTGATAATCAGGGGAGTATGCTCCCGAACTCCCAGGGCTGGCCGTGTAGACACAGTTTTCCATAGCAAATAGAGCCTCTCTGCCATCAAGGTCCTTGCCAACGGTGAACCAAGGCTGTTTACCCACCTCCAACTAAAAAATCCTAAAGGCCCCAACAAGCTGGTATCCAGCTCATAGACGTAACAGCCACTGTCCGGATACTCACGTATTACACGGTGCTTGTATACAGTGGGGGGTTTGCAATATAACTTTTCCGGCTCATGTGTCCGAATGATCATCAGTCTTTTGCCGTCGTCTGATCGAGCGAGGAACCAGTTGTGCTTCCCTGTTTTTGGCAAAGGTGGTGTAATTACAAAGGGCAGTAACTGTAGGGACACTGCATCATATCAAAAAGGACATGCATTGTTAATGTAAGATCAGCATTGTTCGAGTAGGAGTAGGATAATGCAAGAAACAGCATTGATATGTCCTGTTGGGCCCGGGAGGAAAATACAGGAAATGTATCTGGGTTCGAAAATATAGAAGTGCCATGCATGGTTATACTCATGTTATCTCGCAATCGATTCTTCACAGGAAACTACCATGTCATGCATGTTATGTAATCATGTTCTGTCCTCACAAACAAATTCTTCAAGGTAACTAACAGACCATCATTGTTATATACTTGTGTTCTGTGGGCAAACATTTTGTGAGGATATTATTCTAGCCATTGATTGCTGAAGGGCGAATATAGGTATGTACACATGGTAAGCATTGCAGGATTTCACTACTTCCAAATATAGAGTTCTCCATATGCACATTTACTTCCCTAATGTATGGTTAGATGAAACCAACAGTGTGGTGCATGTTTCTACATCATGAAAATGAGGAAACTAACATGGCCATTAATGCACACTCATATTTAGTAGTTGTATATAGATTACTGTAAAATAAGGATAATATCCATATATTCCTAACCGTTTGATTATTTAGGGTACAAATTGGCTATAATGACATGGTCACAATCGCATGAATTAACTCATTCCAAATATAGCTGATTTACGGCGTCTCTAATATATTGCCATAGTTCTACTCAAATTCTGCTCAAACAGGGATATGCCAATCATCACAAAAAGTTCAAACAGTCTCATGGCGTCATCATTAACATGAGACGGAAACAACTTACACGCGCCGTCCCAGCAATACGTGGTGCCATCTGCTTTTGTCGATCGCGTAGATGATGCCATTGTCTTCAATAGCATCACAGAAGTGTGTATCAGCTTTGACGATGATCCACTGCGAGCCGAGTTGTCTCCAGCTAAAAAAGGCACCGGCGTAAAGATAGGCGAGTCCGCGGTCGAACAAAGCAATTAGCTTGAAGTCTGCGTAATTCGCATGTCGTGTGGGTACTTGGCAGATTACAATATTCTGCAAAACAAGGTCCGTCCAACTGACGTAGTAATCTAGATGACTTGGACCACGATGGTAATACTCTATATAAGCCAACGGAGGAAGGATAATCTCATGGGAGGACTGGAAGTTCATGAGCACCAACTTTTTACTGTCTTCTCTGAAGGCAGCCATCCAGTGGGAGTTCATGCCGACCCAATACATACCTGCCAAGAAGTTTCGGGCGATGGTGATCGGATCGATGTCGAGGGAAATGATGTACGGCGACACACTACATACCTGCAAAGAAGTTTCGGCTAATGGAGATCGGATTGAAGTCGAGGGGCATCATGCACGCCTCCGTATCATGGTGAGCCAATCTCGCAAGACCAGATAGCAGCAAGCAGGGTGTCTTGAATATGGAGAAGGATGTCGGTGCTGGAGCGGCTAGCGAGGGAAAAGTGGTACTGGGGGAGGCGAGTGAGGCGACGGTAAACGGGGGCACAGTGAGATGGAGACAGAGACGGAGACGGAGAAGGAGATGGAGATGGAGTGGTGCTATGGGAGCGGAGAGGGAGATGAGGCGAGGCGCCAATGTGCTATACATCAGCGGTGACAGAATGCACAGTGCACAGGGTGAGGCTGACTTTGGTAACCCGAACACGCCGCCTCCCCTGGACTAGTGTCAGGCGTAGGGTGTTGTCACTTCACTGTGAGGACCGGATGAATAGTATTTTGACCATCAAGTGTTCCACAGTTGTACTACTACTACTACTACTACTACTAGTAGGAACATGAGTACTCCAGTATTGTATAGCGGAAATAGGTCTCCCGTGCTACCATGCCTATTCACTTCATCGTTCAGGTATCATCCATATTGCGAGCAGAACCAAATTCTCGTGCATGCCCAATCAACGCCCTGCCGCGATGCATCCAGTGGTCGTTCTAGTGTATCAAGGACGGCATGCAGATTGTTCCACACTTGAGAAGAGGAAAAATGGAAAGGTAGAACGTGGCAGCAGAGGAAGAGAACGCTAGCTAACGAGGCTGGGAGGGGATCGAGCAGGAAGTTAATGCTCCACGCCTAAAGGTTTTGGGAAAACCTGATTTTCATAAGGTGACTTATACTCACCTAAACGGAGGGAGTATTCCTTAACCAGAGAATGTTGTGTCTCCCACTCACGCGCTCAAAAAAAAGCTACGACACATTTTTTTATCTGTTTGCATAGGTCCCACCTATCAAGAAGGATGGGCACGATACTAACAGGTACGACTCCTCGCCTACCCGCATAGCCTTTTCGTTTAGTCTACCTAGCCGTCTAATCAACTGCCTGCACGCCACTTCTCCCATTTACTTCTCCATCGGGAACCGATTCACCTCGGCTTCTTCACCTCCCCTTCGTATTCATTTGCATCCAAACCCCACTGCGTTCACATTGTTTTAACCTCTTTAAATAATCATCTAATACTTCAGTTAGACTAGCCATCTAATCCTAATTCTCCAAACCATAGCCCTCCATTCCAGCGGTTCCAAATGGCAAAAGAGATCGAGATGCAGGTTTTTAGCGTCCAACATGTCCTCGTCGAAGGCTCGATGCGCATAGTTGCCACCGTCACCGTCCAACCAAGGGTTGTTCGGCAGTGGATCAAGAATGTATCCAACTCCCTCAAAAAGGTAGAGATGAGGGTCATCGGTCTCGACGCAGAGTACACGGAGCGTGCCCTTGGGAAGATCCAGCGCGCCGCCGTCCTTCAGCTATGCCTCGAAGATGATGTTTTGGTGTACCACATCATACACTCGCCCTCCATACCAGGTGAGCTTCACGATTTCTTGTCTTGGGAGGACGTATACTTCTGTGGGGCAGCCATCGAAGGGGACAAACAAAAGCTGGAGCCGTACAACCTTGATTTGAAAAGCATCGCTGACCTATAAACCAGAATCAAAATTCCTGTAGAAGATTGTGCTAAACAGACACCATCCCTATTCGATGTAGCAAATTTTGTGCTCGGTACAAATCTTCAGAAGGGTGACGAGACGGTGGTATTAAGGTCGTCTGGATGGGAGAATTATCCCTTGACGTACGAGCGGATAAAATATGCTGCCCTCGATGCCCGTGTGAGTTTCGAGATAGCTGCATGGTCCAAAGAGCTTGTTGCGAAGCCGTCTCCCACAGAGAATGAGAACAAGAAGAAGAAGAAGAAGAAGAAGAAGAAGAAGAAGAAGAAGAAGAAGAAGAAGAAGAAAACGCTGCACCAGCAGGAGGGCATTATGGATGGATGAACTATTTCCTCTCTTGTAAAAAAAATTATTCCCTCTTGGTGTATATTGATATAGATGGACTATTTCGATGGTGTGCATGTCTTTGGAACAGAGTAGTAGCATGGGTCCGCTTGACTATAAGGAACTATTTATCCGCATATATAGCTTTCTTTGCTACTCCTTCCAGTGATCGGTATGCAGTGCATGTGTCCGTAGACATGACAGCTTGTCCATGGAAGTTCAACTACGGCGACCATCACGATTCATATCACGATTCCCACGATGCCTATCCAACCCACGGCACCATGCCCCCCGACGTGCGCCTCACCCCTCTCGGCCGCACCGCCCCTCTGCCTTTGTGTGCATGACATGTGGGCCACCTAAAATGCGGCGAGCATCAAGTTTCTACCACAGCCACCCGTGATTCCCACGACATCGCTCCAACCAATGAAACCACACGTCCCCCGACCTGCGGCTCACCCCTCTTAGCCCCACTGCCCCTCTGCCTTCGGGAGCATTACATGTGGACCAGTCACCTATCGAGTCCACATGTTATTGACTCAAAGGTAGGTGTAGTAAGGCGCTGAAGCTCAGTCCCGCGGCCCTGAGAGGAAATGTAACTCCTGCGCCAGGGCTTGTGGTGCTCCCAGGAGCACGAACTCGTGCCAAACTCGAGATTTGTTTCTTTACTATACATGCATGCAACGATTTAATGGACATTGTAATCTCAACATGTGATGGGGAGCTCTAAATTTGAATTTGAAACTTATAAAACAAAAAGATTCAAAACAAATAAACTGGGAGAGAGGGAGTATATCGTAGGATGTGTCCCATACAAAATAAGTCCCCTGGTTTGTCACCGCGAAGATGCGGTTAGAAAGGAGCACATCGTCTTCCTACTCGTACGACAACAAATCGGCCGCAGACAGCATGATCTGCTTTTGACCGCCATGTGCAAGGTTCGTGCTATCTTTTATTCAATCTCACCATGGTTCCATCGTACCAATTCATGCGGTGGCCTGTTGCATGGCTGATCCCAATGTTGGACAAAGGTTCTACGGGAACGGTGTCACCGTTGTAAATGTTGTGCAAATTGATGTTGGTACCCTCCCGTACATATGCAAGCCAATCTCCACTGCAGACCGAGCCTAGCCTCGTGAAACAGTGGGCAGGGGAGAATTAGGAAATGGACACGGAAGTAGTCTTTAGAATGCATTTACTACGTGATCAAACTCATCTTACCTGCTCATCGGAGGAAATCCGAGTGCCCCTCAACGTCGGCATCTCAAGGGGCGTCAACATGCAACTACTGCCATGCCGCGCTGGAGAGACCACCAAGGAAACATCCTCGTGTGTTCCACAGAACATCAATATGCATTTGTATGAGTAGTTTATCTTGTGAGAGAAAAGGATGAACGAGGGAAGGCCTCTAGAGATAGAGATGGACACTACTACTACCAATGTGTTGGCCCGTGCGTTGCAATGGATCAAAACTAGTACTAGAATAATACTTGTTCACGTGCTTGAAATATAAGCACTCTAGTTTTGATATACATGTGTCAGCAGACACGACAACTTGTCCATGGAAGTTGAACCACGACGACCATCACGTTTCTTGTTTCTACCATTGCCACACCCACACGCGATTCCCACGACGCCGCTCTAAACCACGGCACGACGTCCCCCGACGTGGACATGGATCCGTGGCGTGGCTATCATTGCCTTGCCTCGCCTTTCCTTCGGCGGCAGGTGGGACCCACGCTTATGGGTCCCACATGTCGATGATGTAATGGTAGGATTGTTCGTGCCCTCATCCTCTCGCCCCACCGCCTCTCCCCTTTGTGTGCATGACATGCGGGCCAGCTGAACTGGCGACCATCAACTTTTTACCACAGACGCACCCGATTGGGCGCGGTTTGCTTGCTCCGCTGCTGTGCTACGATCCGTACTCCTGCACCATCGAATTTTCATCCAGCGGCTATGACACATTTCGTCCCGGGCATCAATCCTCAGCTGGAGTACTTATGTACTACAGGTAGTACCCGCTGGTGTGGCCATCTACGCCTCGTAACGCCCTGACACCCAGCTGTGGTACCTTTGCCACGGCCACGCCACCACCGGTCGGTTCATCTCGAACGAGTGAGTGACGAACCACGCCACCACCATGAGAATGACATGTGGGCCAGCCGCCTTTAAGGCCCGCATGTCATTGACTCATAGGCCGGGCACTAAGCCACTGAAGTTCGGTCCTGTGGGCCCCGAGAGGGAAATGTAACTCCTGTGGCAGGCCTTGTGGTGCTCCCGCAGTACGAGCTCGTGCCAAAACTGGAATTTGTTTCTTACTACTACCAACTAGTACTAGTAAGGTACACGTGCATTGCACGCATGAGATTCTGGTGGTTTGTGCATTATGCTCCTACATGTGGACTTTTCTGGATTCTAACATGTGGCAAAATCTGGTGGAATGTAAGGTTAGGCTGTTGGGGAACGTTGCAGAACATAAAAAATTTCCTACGGTTTCACCAAGATCCATCTATGAGTTCATCTAGCTACGAGTGATAGGAGTGCATCTACATACCTTTGTAGATCGCGAGCGGAAGCGTTCAATAGAACGGGGTTGAGGGAGTCGTACTCGTCGTGATCCAAATCATCGATGACCAAGTGCCAAACGGACAGCACCTCCGCGTTCAACACACGTACGGAGCGGATGACGTCTCCCACACCTTGATCCAGCAAGGAGGAGGGAGGGGTTGAAGAAGATCCAGCAGCACGACGGCGTGGTGGTGGATGCAAGAGGTTCAGCAGAGCTTCGCCGTGCTCATGAGAGGGAGAGGTGTAGCAGGGAGAGGGAGGCGCCAAGACTTGGGGTGCGGCTGCCTCCCTCCCCCTTATATAGGCCCCCTGGGGGGGCGCCGGCCTCTCTAGATCCCATCTAGATGGGGGGCGGCGGCCAAGGGGGGAGGCTTGCCCCCCAAGGCAAGTGGGGCGCCCCCCCACCCCTAGGGTTTCCAACCCTAGGCGCAGGGGGGCCCAAGGGGGGCGCACCAACCCACCAGGGGCTGGTTCCCTCCCCACTTCAGCCCACGGGGCCCTCCGGGATAGGTGGCCCCACCTGGTGGACCCCCGGGGTGGTCCCGGTACAATACCGGTGACCCCCGGAACTCTCCCGATGGCCGAACAGCACTTCCTATATATAATTCTTTACCTCCGGACCATTCCGGAACTCCTCGTGACGTCCGAGATCTCATCCGGGACTCCGAACAACTTTTGGTTTGTTGCATACTCATATCTCTACAACCCTAGCGTCCACCGAACCTTAAGTGTGTAGACCCTACGGGTTCGGAGACACGTGAGACATGACCGAGATGGCTCTCCGGTCAATAACCAACAGCGGATCTGGATACCCATGTTGGCTCCTACATGCTCCTCGATGATCTCATCGGATGAACCACGATGTCGAGGATTCAAGCAACCCGTATACAATTCCCTTTGTCAATCAAGTATGTTACTTGCCCGAGATTCGATCGTCGGTATCCCAATACCTTGTTCAATCTCATTACCGCAAGTCACTTTACTCGCATCAGTAATGCATGATCCCGTGACCAAACACTTGGTCACTTTGAGCTCATTATGATGATGCATTACCGAGTGGGCCCAGTGATACCTCTCCGTAATACTGAGTGACAAATCCGAGTCTCGATCCGTGACAACCCAACAGACACTTTCGGAGATACCAGTAGTGCACCTTTATAGTCACCCAGTGACATTGTGACATTTGGTACACCCCAAAGCACTCCTACGGTATCCGGGAGTTACACGATTTCATGGTCTAAGGAAAGGATACTTGACATTGGAAAAGCTCTAGCAAAACGAACTACACGATCTTGTGCTATGCTTAGGATTGGGTCTTGTCCATCACATCATTCTCCTAATGATGTGATCCCGTTTATCAATGACATCCAATGTCCATAGTCAGGAAACCATGACTATCTATTGATCAACGAGCTAGTCAACTAGAGGCTCACTAGGGACATGTTATGGTCTATGTATTCACACGTGTATTACGATTTCCGGATAATACAATTATAGCATGAATAAAAGACAATTATCACGAACAAGGAAATATAATAATAATCCTTTTATTATTGCCTCTAGGGCATATTTCCAAAAGTCTCCCACTTGCACTAGAGTCAATAATCTAGTTACATTGTGATGAATCGAACACCCATAGAGTTCTCGTGTTGATCATGTTTTGCTCATGGAAGAGAGGTTTAGTCAGCGGATCTGCGACATTCAGATCCGTATGTACTTTGCAAATTTCTATGTCTCCATCTTGAACATTTTCACGAATGGAGTTGAAGCGACACTTGATGTGCTCTGGTCTTCTTGTGAAACCTGGCTCCTTGGCAAGTGCAATAGCTCCAATGTTGTCACGAAGAGTTTGATCGGCCCCGATGTCGGTGTCAAAACCGCGGATCTCGGGTAGGGGGTCCCGAATGTGCGTCTAGGCGGATGGTAACAGGAGACAAGGGACACGATGTTTTACCCAGTGTTCGGGCCCTCTCGATGGAGGTAATACCCTACTCCTGCTTGATTAATATTGATGATATGGGTAGTACAAGAGTAGATCTACCACGAGATCAGAGAGGCTAAACCCTAGAAGCTAGCCTATGGTATGATTGTTGTTGTGTCCTACGGACTAAAACCGTTCGGTTTATATAGACACCGAATAGGGTTAGGGTTACGCAGAGTCGGTTACAATGGTAGGAGATCTACATATCCGTATCGCCAAGCTTGCCTTCCACGCCAAGGAAAGTCCTATCCGGACACGGGACGAAGTCTTCAATCTTGTATCTTCATAGTCTAGGAGTCCGGTCGAAGATAGTTCGGCTATTCGGACACCCCCTAGTCCAGGACTCCTCAAGAGCCCCTAACCAGGCTTCAATGACGATTTAGTCCGGCGCGCATATTGTCTTCGGTATTGCAAGGCGGGTTCCTCCTCCGAATACTTCATAGAAGGTTTTGAACACAAGGATAGTGTCCGGCTCTGCAAAACAAGTTCCACATACAACCGTAGAGAGAATAACTTTTTGCATAGATATGCTGACGTATTCCACGACGTGACATCACACCACGGCCAGGCCTTTATACGAATCGTTTTTATTGTCCACCTCAGCTCGTTCAGCGAGGCGGTTTCCTTGGCACGTCTTATCAAAGCGTAGATCGTGCCCCCTTATTCCGGGATTCTCATCAATACGGACGTGGGTAACCCAACCGTGCCCGTTGGCACGCCTCCTCTATCGAAGGCGAGTCCCAATCGGCCACGGGGAGGGCTCTTGGTATTCAACCTCTTTATAATGAGACCAAGGCCCCCTTCTTTTTTCCACCCTCCATCGAGTTCGCCTCGCGCTTCCAGTTCTAACACCCAAAGCTTCAGATTTAGGCGCTTCGGACCTTCGACGATGTTCGGCTCCGATCAGCTCGGCCGATGGATGTCTTCTTCTGTTACAGAAGAAGATGTGCTAAAGCTCCAAGACGCCAGGTATCTAACCGGTGAGATTTCGCATAGGCTGCCTGCCCCAGGGCAGGTTATCCCCACTCCCGAGCCCGGCGAGAGCGTGGTGTTCGTGTCCCACTTCCTTCGGGGTTTAGGCTTCCCGACGGATCCCTTTGTGCGGGGGCTCATGTTTTATTATGGGCTGGATTTCCATGACTTGAATCCGGAGTCCATCCTCCATATCTCATCATTCATTGCCATATGTGAAGCCTTCCTCCGTATTACCCCTCACTTTGGACTGTGGCTCAAGACCTTCAAGGTGGAACCGAAGATGATCGAGGGGCAACAAACAGAGTGCGGAGAGGCGGTTATAAGCAAGTGTGCAGATGCTCCGTGGCCCGAGGACTCTTTTCAAGAGGAGCTTGGTTTGTGGCAACGGGAGTGGTTCTATATCACCGCTCCCAGGGGCACCAAATGGGTGGCGCCTCCTGCCTTCCGTTCAGGTCCACCATAGCGGCTGGCATCATGGTTCAACAAGGGGCTCAACTAGGGGCCGTCCAAGGACGTTCCTCTGTTGCAGGGCCGTATTCGAGACCTCAAAGGAAGAGAGATCAATCTGTTCGTAGTGGCACAGGTTATGTTGATTCGGCGCCTTCTGCCTCGCTGAACGCCGCCTCCGTCGGTGGGAATTTAATCCGGAGGGACCACGAGTTCTCCAACATTTTATGGGTACGACGCCCGTGGAGATGTATAAACTGTTCTTCGGATCACAAGAGAAGTGTCCGGACCTGACTGAGGACGCAGGACTAAGCTGTAATCGCCCAGATACTCAAGTAAGTAGTCCTGTACCCGGACAAGCTGTCCGTTCATTAATCATAAACTTGCCCTTAAAGGAGCTGTTTTTTGAACAGGAGTGGATAGCGAAGGCAAAGTTGATAAGGTGTCCGGCTCCCCTCCCAGAGGCCACGCCGGATCCCATGCTGACCAAGATGTTGAAGGCCACGCCTTTTGAAGAAGGCGAAGGGGGGAGCAGGGAAGCAACTGCCTCCACGAAGGGGGCTTTCAAGGAAGGAGAGATCAAAAGTCCCACCCTCCAAGGAGAGAAGAGGACTGCTTCGGAAGATCCGGAGGCCAAGGCCTCGAAGAGGGGAAAGAAATCTTCATCAGAGAGTCCGGCGCTGGGAAGTACCCCAGCCGCACAATTTCCCTAAGGGGATCAGCCCTCTAGCGAGCCGTAAGTAAAAAGAAGGGTCCTGTAAATAAAGAACATCCCTGTATTTATTTCTGAAGATAACCAAAATTGTACCTTGTAGTCCAGATCTCAGCCCTTCTCAGCAGAGCTCGTCTTTGGGGGATCTTCTTCCGGAGATGATGGAGAGCGAAACGCCTCCACCTGTCGCACCTTCATGTGAGGCGGAC
Organism: Aegilops longissima; assembly: GCA_021605205.1. Lineage (NCBI taxonomy): Eukaryota > Viridiplantae > Streptophyta > Magnoliopsida > Poales > Poaceae > Aegilops > Aegilops longissima. Next base: position 86,082,032 of record CM038682.1, on the reverse strand, counting down.
GACCCTAAGGTGTCTTCACGGAGGGTTTCTCCGGGTCCGGCGGGGCCGGAGGGTCCGGCGCCGGCTGGCGTGCGGTCGGAGGAGCTGAAGGATCTGCTGGGGCGAGCGGCCATCACAGAAGATCACCGTGCGCTAATGGGTGCAGTGATTGAAAGAATTGCGTCCGCCGAGAGCGGATTGCATGAAGCCGTCAGAAGCTTGCTGACGGGGTTCGAGGTACGCAAAAATGATGTACCTTCTGACAGTTATGCATATAGAATGCGCCCTGTATAGACAGTAGCCCCTGAGACTCGGTATGCTGAAAAAATTGACAGCGTGCCGAGGATCATAATCTCAGTTATAACATATCGCCGCTCTAAATAGCTGGCGGGGCGTCCGGTGGCCAGCCGGATTGATTAATTTGCCGAACTAAAGCGGCAACTTGACGAGGCGGATGCGGACATCGCGCTGGTCAACAAACGGTTTGCGAGTCACAAGGTATGCGACTTGTCAGCGGACACTTAGTAAGGTAGCATGACGCCCGTGCCTTACTACTTGTATGCGTAATGCAGGTGGTGCCGCTGCTGTGAAAGAGCTGCGGGCGGAACTCGCCCGAGCTAAAGAGCAAGCCAAGAATAGTAATGCGGCCGCTTTAACGGCGGCCGAACAGCTAAAAGCCGAACGGGCTGCTCACTGCCGAAGCAAAGAGGAAATGGCCTATATGGCCATAAAGTTGAAGAATGCTACCGACCGCTGCGGGGTTCTTGAAAAAGAGTGTCAAGCGGAGCAAGAGGAGTCAAAAAAGGCCACCGCCGAAGCCAAGGATGCCCGCTCCGCAATGAGAGCTGCAAAGGAAGAGCTGCGCCAGGCTGTGGATGTTGCTGCTGGAAAGCCTTTTCTGCTGCGGAGGAAATATACGGATCCGAAGTATGCTCAGTTTGACACAATGAGGCGATCGGCCTGCATAGAGGCGATCGGCCTGCATAGAGGGATCGCGGATGGCTCTTGCCCGTGTCAAGACATACTGGGTGGAGATGAAGGCCACCGATGTTGCATCCCAAGACTCGAACAGAAGCCGAGTACCTGCCGAGCACTATTTTGAGGAAGTTCTTCCGGGCGCTCGTTTAATAGAGGCGCAGTGCTCGAAGGATGTTATGTTCGAATGACATGTATAATTTTACGAAACAACGTTTCAGTTTAATATAAGAGCTTTTTATACTTGTGCCTTCAAGTGGTAAACTACCTCCTGTCGGCCGCTGATGTATATATGTATATAACCCGAAGATGGCAATCTTGACTTCAGCCCCACGCACATAGTGCGGGGTGTTTGCAAAGAAGTCGCGCTTTCACACTTAATCCAACGCCTTGGTCCTGTAAAGGAGGTGGTAGCGTAGCAAACTAGGCAACCGGACTATAATGCTTTATCACTTTCACTTAGCCATAGGGGTTCGAGGTGGGGCTACTATATAGCCCACGGGGCACCGCACTCTCCCAAGTCGGGTGCGATGTGCCTGACCAAAAAACGGTCCTTCATTAATGCGGAGGAATTCTAAACATTCCGATGAGTCATCGAGTGGTTGACCAGTCTCTCGCTATATCATGACAAATGCTTTTGGCTTTCTCTACTAAGGTGCTCGCCGGCGAACGGGCACAATCGCAGAGTTCTCCGGTGCCGCGTTAGCCGATAGAACGGAACGTAAGGCAGCAAAACACAGGAGCCGGCAAACCCAACATTTGACCAAAGACATGATTCGAGCTGATGCATATAAGGCCTAACTCGAGACGCTGAACACTCCCTAAGGTATTCGGTCTTTATAAAACGGGCGTAATAACGCCTAAGCCCCTGTGTCCGTGTGCGTGCAACAATTCAGTGCGACCCGATGCCAAAGCGCCAGCCTCCTCCTCGGTTATAGCTAGGAACCGGGGATGTATCAACAAGAGACAGTAAAAAAGGTTTACGCAGGGTCTTAATCTGAAAAGAATCCTTGCAACGGGTCCCTACTGCACGTCTGCGCCTGTGTCTCCATTGTGCCGTATCCTGGACGGGTGTAGCATGTTGTTCATTTGTAAGAGAGAGGAACTTAGTTGAAAAGAAAAAGGATCGTGCAAGAAATGTACTTTACATGAAATAAACAGAGTATGGTTCAAAAAGTAAAGAAAATTGAGCTTTATTGTCTCTTGTTGTATATGCGTGCAGCCCCTTGTACGGGGGTATGCCGCTAGTAGGCGCCGGACTCGTCTAGCCGTGTCCGGGGTTCGAATTACCTATTTAGGTGCTTTGGTTAGCGGAGCCGGATTGTTGTTGGGCTGTCAAGGCAGCATTGCATTCTTCCGTGCTCAAGTAACACTTAATACTCCCTTTTAATGAGATGATGCCGCGTGGACCGGGCATTTTAAGTGTAAGAGATGCATAATGCGGTATGGCGTTAAAGCGGGCGAAAGCTTCACGCCCCAGTAGTGCTTGATAGCTACTTTCGAATGGGACGATGTGGAAGGTTAACCTTTCGCGGCAGAAGTTGTCGGATGAGCCGAACACAACTTCTAACAGTAGGGAGCCCGTGCAATGGGCATATAGTCCTGGCATTACCCCTTTAAAGGAGGTGTTGCTATGGCAAATTTTGGTTGGGTCTACCCCATCCTGCGGATTGTGTCCTGATATATCAGGTTTATGTCACTGCCGCCGTCCATGAGGACTTGTGTAAATTGGAATCCGTCAATTATGGGATCCAATATCAAGGCAGTCCATTCTGTGTTCCGGATACTTTCGGAGTAGTCCTGATGGTCGAAGGTGATTGGTTTTGACAACCAGTGTTGATACACTACTAGGGTAGTCTGTGCGGCGCGTAGTTTAGTGGGCGCCGCGCTGTTTTTCCCTTTTATCACGTGAAGTGAGTTTACTGTTTTAACCTCTTGTGGGAAATTCTTTTGTTTTCCGGGGCTCTGCTTGTGGTGCTCGTCATCATCCTCACTTGGTGTGTCGAGCCCCTTGTGTTCGGCGTTGAGTCTGCCGGACTGCTTGAAGACCTAGCAATCTCTGTGGGTATGGTTTGCAGGCCTCCCGGGAGTACTGTGGATTTGAGATATCTTGTCCAAGATTTTCTTTAAGTTGGATAGCTCATCGCTGTTGTCCTTAAGGGGCAGTTTTTTATTGTTCTGCCGTGAGCTTTTGAATCCGGCGTTGACTGTCGCGCTCTTTGGACCGTCCCCCTTAATCCGGCGTTGGTCCTTGCTGCGTCGTGGTTTCCCATTCCCATCCCTGACTTCGGATGTACTTGGGTCGCTGGTACTGCATCTTGCTAGCCAGCTATCCTCTCCCGCGCAAAAGCGGGTCATGAGGCTTGTTAGTGCAGCCATTGTTCTCGGCTTTTCTTGGCCGAGGTGTATGGCGAGCCATTCATCTCGGACGTTGTGTTTGAAGGCTGCTAAGGCTTCGGCGTCCGGACAGTCGACTATTTGGTACTTTTTGGTAAGGAACCTGTTCCAGAATTTCCGGGCTGACTCTCCGGGCTGTTGAGTTATGTGAATTAGATCGTCTGCATCCGGAGGGCGGACATAGGTCCCCTGAAAATTTGCCCGAAATGCATCCTCGAGCTCTTCCCAACTTCCGATGGTGTTTTCGGGAAGGCTATTAAGCCAATGCCGAGCTGGCCCTTTGAGCTTGAGGGGTAGGTATTTTATGGCGTGGAGATCATCTCCTCTAGCCATGTGTATGTGGAGGATGTAATCCTCAATCCGCACTCTGTGGTCTGTTGTTCGTCAGATGCCTCTATGTTTACGGGTTTGAATCCCACCGAATTTAGGATCCAGCACCTCATCGGTGAAACATAGTGTGCGCACCCTATATTTGGGTGTGCCGTGATGTTCGGATATTTGGCTTGTTGCATTGCTTTGAAGAGCTTGCTTTCGCCCATAGATGGACCTAATCGGGCCGTCTTTTGATGTGAATCCTTATGTGGATCGCGTATCGCTTGTGTGCGGCGCCATTTGCCGCTCTCTGCTTGCCGTGGGGTCGCCCATCTGACCGGTGGTTTTCTTGTTCTTTGATTGTGGGGGCTCTCGGCCTCCTCATCAAATTCAGAACGTAGTTTTCTTTTGGGTAGTTTTTGTTCGGCGATCGTCAGCCGCATTTGTCTCATGTGTCGAGTACTTTGCTCCATCTGATTTTGAGTGCATCTTCCGCTATTTTGAGCTTCCACTTCTGCTTTTTCAGGCTACGCGCAGTGGCGACGAGCCTTTTGTGAAGGTTCTTCTGCTCCAACAATTTGTCCGGCGTGAGATCGTCCGGACTGTTATCTTCGGCGTGGACGGGTTGTTTGTCCAAGTTGTCTTGTTCGAACGGTTGCTCGGTAGTATGTTCGCCGTCCACCGGTTCGCCCTGCTCTATGGCTGGGTTTTTGTCGAGGCGGGACTTGGTGCGGCGTTTACGTTGCCGTTTTGACTACTTTTCGAGGGATTTATCCTTCGTAGTGTCCCGTTGTTCCTCGTCGTTACTTCCTTTAGGTGTGTCCACCATGTATACATCATGGGATGAGGTGGTTGTCTAGTATCCTATAGGTGCTGGTTCATGGTTGTCTCCTTCATCGTCGTCCATACCGTCGATGTCTTCGGAGTCAAAATCAAGCACATCGTTTAAGCTTTCGACAGTGGCTACAAAGTGGGTGGTGGGTGGGCGATGAATTTCGTCGTCCGCGTCCCAACCTTCCTGACTGTAGTCCGGCCAGGGCTCTCCGGATAAAGAGAGCGAATTTAGTGAATTCAGGATGTCGCCAAAGGGCGAGTGCTGAAAGATGTCCGCGGCAGTGAATTCATGGCCGGCGCCCAATCGGATTCGATTGGCAGGGGCGCGGAAGGTTCGGAGTCCGGAGAGGAGTCCGGCACCTTGGAGTCACGGTCTTCGCAAAGGACAGGGATGGAGTTCGCTCAATCGCCGCTGAGATCATAGCCCCGAGGTGGTGTCCAACCGCCGTCCTCGATTGGGGAACCGCCCGGATTAAGGGTCGGAGCGGCATCGTGCGGCCTCCGGCACTGCTCGCGGCAGAGCTAGATCGCATCCATCGAGACAAGGCGGCACGCTTCGGCCGCGCTCGAATCCGTCAAGATCAAGTCTCCGCAGACATCGGCCGATAGTTCAAACTTCCAAATCTGACCTGACGGCAGGGGCGAGGTTTCGATCTGCTCCAGATGGCTGCTTAATTGGCCCGCAGATTGCAAAGCCGCCGAATACGAAGATCTGTCCGGGGAGAAAAGTCTCACCCTGGACTGCGTCGTTGTTGATGATCGAAGGAGCCATCGGGCCTATCGGTGACAACACACAGGAACTCTCAATGAAAGCACCAATGTCGGTGTCAAAACCGCCGGATCTCGGGTAGGGGGTCCCGAACTGTGCGTCTAGGCGGATGGTAACAGGAGACAAGGGACACGATGTTTTTACACAGGTTCGGGGCCCTCTCGATGGAGGTAATACCCTACTCCTGCTTGATTAATATTGATGATATGGGTAGTACAAGAGTAGATCTACCACGAGATCAGAGAGGCTAAACCCTAGAAGCTAGCCTATGGTATGATTGTTGTTGTGTCCTACGGACTAAAACCCTTCGGTTTATATAGACACCGAATAGGGTTAGGGTTACACAGAGTCGGTTACAATGGTAGGAGATCTACATATCTGTATCACCAAGCTTGCCTTCCACGCCAAGGAACGTCCCATCCGCACACGGGACGAAGTCTTCAATCTTGTATCTTCATAGTCTAGGAGTCCGGCCGAAGATAGTTCGGCTATCCAGACACCCCCTAGTCCAGGACTCCCTCACCCGACGCATTGGGTATGACTCCTAGGTCGGTGATGAAATCCTTCACCCAAATTGCTTCGTGCGCTGCCTCCGAGGCCGCCATGTACTCCGCTTCACATGTAGATCCCACCACGACGCTCTGCTTGCAGCTGCACCAGCTTACTACTCCACCATTCAACATATACACGTATCCGCTTTGTGACTTAGAGTCATCCAGATCTGTGTCGAAGCTAGCATCGACATAACCTTTTACGATGAGCTCTTCGTCACCTCCATAAACGAGAAACATGTCCTTAGTCCTTTTCAGGTACTTCAGGATATTCTTGACCCTGTCCAGTGTTCCTTGCCGGGATTACTTTGGTACCTTCCTACCAAACTTACGGCAAGGTTTACATCAGGTCTGGTACACAGCATGGCATACATAATAGACCCTATGGCTGATGCATAGGAGATGACACTCATCTCTTCTATATCTTCTGCCGTGGTCGGACATTGAGCCGAGCTCAATTTCACACCTTGTAATACAGGCAAGAACCCTTTCTTGGACTGATCCATTTTGAACTTCTTCAATATCTTATCAAGGTATGTGCTTTGTGAAAGACCTATGAGGCGTCTTAATCTATCTCTATAGATCTTGATGCCTAATATATAAGCAGCTTCTCCAAGGTCCTTCATTGAAAAACTTTTATTCAAGTAGGCCTTAATGCTGTCCAAGAGTTCGATATCATTTCCCATCAAAAGTATGTCATCTACATATAATATGAAAAATGCTACAGAGCTCCCACTCACTTTATTGTAAACCCAGGCTTCTCCATAAGTCTGCATAAACCCAAACGCTTTGATCATCTCATCAAAGCAAATGTTCCAACTCCGAGATGCTTACACCAGCCCATAAATGGATCGCTGGAGCTTGCATACCTTGTTAGCATTCTTAGGGTCGACAAAACGTTCCGGCTGCATCATATACAGTTCTTTCGTAAGATGGTCGTTAAGGAATGTCGTTTTGACGTCCATTTGCCATATCTCATAATCATAGTATGCGGCAATTGCTAACATGATTCGGACGGACTTCAGCTTCGCTACAGGAGAGAAGTCTCATCATAGTCAATCCCTTGAACTTGCCGATAACCCTTAGCGACAAGTCGAGCTTTATAGATGGTAACATTACCATCCGCGTCCATCTTCTTCTTAAAGATCCATTTGTTTTCTATCGCTCGCCGATCATCGGGCAAGTCCGTCAAAGTCCATACTTTGTTTTCATACATGGATCCTATCTCGGATTGCATGGCTTCAAGCCATTTGTTGGTATCTGGGCCCGCCATCGCTTCTTCATAGTTCGAAGGTTCACCTTGTCTAACAACATGATTTCCAGGACAGAGTTGCCATACCACTCTGGTGTGGAACGTGTCCTTGTGGACCTACGAAGTTCAGTAGCAACTTGATCCAAAGTACCTTGATCATCATCATTAATTTCCTCTCCAAGAGGTGTAGGCACCACAGAACATTTTCCGAGCTGCACTACTTTCCGGTTCAAGAGGTAGTACTTCATCGAGTTCTACTTTCCTCCCACTTACTTCTTTCGAGAGAAACTCTTTTTCCAGAAAGGATCTGTTCTTAGCAACGAAGATCTTGCCTTCGGATCTAAGGTAGAAGGTATACCCAATGGTTTCCTTGGGGTATCCTATGAAGATGCATTTTTCCGACTTGGGTTCGAGCTTTTCAGGTTGAAGTTTCTTGACATAAGCATCACATCCCCAAACTTTTAGAAACGACAGCTTAGGTTTCTTCCCAAACCATAATTCATACGGTGTCGTCTCAACGGATTTAGACGGAGCCCTATCTATTTCTATTATATAATTAAAACATAAGTAAACCAAGCCTCCACGTTAATCCACATATGTTAAAAATATATCATCCATTGATCTGGATTATAGCCGTTGAGATTAAAACATATAACAAGGTTACGCAGAACAATATTAGGTGCAATTTTTACCATACGACACGTTCGAGGTATAACCCAAGCCAAATAACGCGATCTGGTCCTATCGCAAACACACAGGAGACCTTACGTGAAAATACAATGGAAACACACACAAAAGAAAAAAAAACAATCTACTACAGAATCGGCAAGGTATAAGAAAAAACAGGAATCCTTGCAAAAGGAATAAACGATCCCTGATGGAATCATATCCAATTCAACCTTATTTAAAGTCTGAACTCTACGCCAAACAAAAGTTCCTTCCAGCTGGTCTCATCATCATCACGCCACGACACGCGACTCCGGCTGTCCTTTCTTCTAGGGCTTCATCCTCGAGATAGATTAACTCATGGCTTACAACAACATGGGATCAGATTTCTTCGTGGAGGTTGACGATGGCTTCAAGCCTTCAACGAGGCGTATTTCTTTCTCAGGTGATCAGTGAAATCACGTCAGGGTCGCGCAGGTTGGCCATGTATTGGGATCTCAAGACGTACGGTGGAGTCTCCTGTCCATTGCGACATAAATCTTACCCAGTAATGGCCTGCGACATCTGGGCACCCAACAAATCAATGAAAGTTCAGTCCTGCAGGTTCTGTTACACCATGCGCATCCCCTCCCCATGAGATCCTCAGATTCCAAACTCCATCAATTGACTAGATCGATCTGAAAGAAGACAACTATCCGATCCGGGTTATCAGTTCATCACCAACAATGTTCTCTACTATCTTAATCTCCTGCACTTGACAGCAGATGATTGGTTCAGGGGTGGATCTGAGTTAATTACGCAAGGAGGAGTGCAGCGGCCATGCAGCGCTAAACAGGAGCAAGAATCCTTTACATACACGTAATCAGGTACTCATCTCTCCTCACCCAGCCCAAGGATTTTTTCCACGCGCATCATAGTACCAGTAACATATCCATCAACATCTATTCCTGGATGGGGTCAAGAGGGTCGTTATATTTACATTTTTTTTCTTCAAATATACTTGGATGATCCTATTAGTAGTGATTCTAGGGTTCCGTTCGGGCAATATACTTAAGTATAACGCCAAGGAGTATAGCAGCCATGGTTGACGAGATGGAAGGAAGAAACGTGTGCATATCTCTCGCTGCCTCGCCTACAAAGGCGCTCATCTCCCACATTACACAGTCTGCCGATTCTTTGCATGTGCATCTTCATTAGCAGTAAAAAATCCATCAACCATTATTCCTGGGGTGGGATCAAGAGAGAAAGCGTGGCTGTATTTATGTTTTTTTTTGTTTTAATATACTTGGATGATCACATCAGTGGCCATTCAAGGTTTCAGTTTGACAAAGCAAAGGCAGCTCGACTCAATTTTTTTTTCATATATGATAAGATCAATTCCTATGCTGCAGTGAAATATGGAGCGGCTAGAAGTCCTGTCTCTACAATTCTAGCATTATATGCCTAAATCCTCAAGAACTTCCACCCAGACACCAAAGATGGAAAGAAGTACTGCATCACATCCACACAAGGAGACAACAACACGCAGGGCGGATCAAAGGCTCGGCACATCCAGTAGGTGCGTACTATGTCTTGGCACCCAACAAATCAATCAAAGGTTATTAAGATATTAATGCCCTATATGTGTTTATGTTTCTACATCTGAAAAAATCTTAATTTCTGACAAACTTGATGTGCACATCATCCACAAACAAATAATTACTTTTTGAACGGAGCGCGACAACAATGGAACATCCAGGAAGAGGTAACGAAGCAACTATGTCCATCCACGTAAACAAAATAATCCACACTGCCATTTAGTCGGTGGAAATAAAAAACATTCTAAGTTCGAATTCTAATAGCAGAAAGAAATGCCAACACAAAGAACTCTACATAAAAGCTAAATGAAACCGGTTTGTATAGGAAGTCTATTGTAAAAAGCATTTTTTTTATTTATTGATGATTTGACGTGAAGCAACTTTAAACCAGGCACCATTCAGATCCCTACGTATTACATTTGCTGACATCACCAATGATATCAGCAAACATGTTTATTTTACAGCAAACAACTTTGCTTTCCCTCTTCAGATTTTCTCTATCATGGCTCTAAATTAGGTAATTCGCTGCTATGAGTTCCAACACATGTAGACTCGATAAAAGTTCAAATGCATGTTAGCAATGAAGGAAACATTCTTCGCTTTAATTTTGATATCATTTTATTCAATGTTAAAAAGGAAATATACTATTTTGAATAATTGGTCACTTCCATTAATCACGCGTAATTTTCATTAATCATAAATATTACAAATGTATACAAAATAAATGAAAATGATACCTCAGATTATTAGCATATATATATATATATATATATATATATATATATATATATATATATATATATATATATATATATATATATATATATATATATATATATATCGATTGTTTTGATGTACATATACTGTGGGTTCGATGGTAGGAAAAGTGGATAACAACAGTACAATGGAGACGTGTGGGCACATGCATTATTCAGTAGTCATCAATGAGTTGAAGATGGTCAAAGTATAAGAAAAGTTGTGAGCGGAGAAGAACAATAACTTTTAAGGCCCACGTACATGTCATATGAATGATATGTGGTATGAAAATCCCAACAAATGGATGCCAACACATTACGTGTGCAACAAGAAAATTTATGTACTGTTTAGTTTAAATACATACACCAATATATGGTTTCGCTTTCACACCGACCACAATGCCTTGGGCCTCTAATTTCATTTAATTAAGCTCCTCGCTAGAAGCATATTATTCCCACTAGAGTAAAATGATGTTTTCTCAAGATGTAGCGGCTAAATTTAAAATTTTTTGTTTTGGATGATATATTAATATTAACACAACGATAGATTAAATCCAGTAACGGTTGGTGTGTATTAAACGGAGAATAATTGGTTGACACCTATAGAACTAAAAATAATTTATTTTCTTCTACCAACCCTAAAATTGTATAAGTGGTCAATTGAAGTGTCAAAACGAACATAATACATATGTGAAGAATCTATATATAACAGTATACAAAAGCTAGCAGCAAGAGATGCATTGGTCAACCTGATAGTTTGACATATGAATCAGAAAGAAAAATAAGTAAAAGAAGATGATTTTGATATGTACCGTCCTACCAATTCCATAAATTACTAAATTTGTAAACATCTTCCATGCATCCATCATATATATAGTATATACAACCAATAGTAATAAGAATATCAAGATGGTGGGGGACAAATTGATCACCAGGAACATGTATATTTTGATTTAACTAATGATGAAACAATTCGCAGAAAGTATTGTTGGAGATAGATATTGCTGGAAGAACAGTGGAAGAGGGTAAGCTAGAGATACTCAATAAAGTATATGCTTTCTCATCTCAAGTCACAATCTCCATGGCCATCAACTTATATTATCAGCCTTGCCATGAAACCAATAAAACTATTGGAAAGACATATATTTGAAGTGCAACCATGTTTTCGCATAAAATGTGTTTTGGCTATATATTTTAGTGATAGTACCTCACACCACAACATATGTTGAAGAGAAAATAATATTATATAAACTTAATGCACCGATTCTATATCAATATATTGGAAACAAAACACTATCAAATTAAACTATGTATTCAGTCTAGCCGCGCAAATGCGCGGGTTACCCCGCTAGTTTTCACTATTCTACTAGCGCATCCCCTGCCATGCAAGAATTTTTATCTTGGATAAGATAGGTTTTAGTGCTATAGATGATATGGAGGTAAAGAGAGTTTACTTGAAGACGGAGCATGGGTATACTTTCAACGTCAAATTATATAATGGAGACACATACACCCATTTTGAATGCAAAACTTGGCAAGCACTATGCAAGGCTTATGCATTTGAGCCTGATATGGTTATCACCTTTGATATTCGGTCCGGAAGATGATATTGAAGGTAATATAGACATCTGGGTCGATGTGCAAACGCCTCAGCTTCTACCATTATGTGAGTTTTTCTCAACCATGCATGCATTGTTTATGTCTTTGATACAATTTATTCAAAATAGTTGACAACTAATTTGTATTGTCAGCTTATTTCGTTCAAGAAACATGTCCGGCGCTTGGTAGACAGGACCTACTACTGCCCCGGGCTCAACTAAACTGCGAGGAGATAAGTCATTATGTTTCATGGCTCGAGGATCTTAATACTGTCAAGACAAATTTTTTTCCTGAACTTAGAAATGTTAGTACTCAAAACGTGCGACCAATGGTGATAGTATTGAACTACGGTCACATCTATAATCGAAAGATGGTAAGATTTTAACTATTTGTCCTTAATTAGTGCATCTTTGCATACATTATTTTTGAAGCTAAACTTTCATTGCTTAGTATATTAATTACTATACGATGTTCTTTCATCAACAGGGACTTCCGATGACAGTTGTGCCTCAGTGGATCGAGACAAAAGGTCGCATGTCAATGGTTAGCTTACGACCACCTACATTACACATGAGTGCATTCAGGAGTTACTACGAGTACTAGTAAGGTACACATCAATTACATGTATATCAAATATACCTTTAGTGTTGCCGGCCTTCTTGTCTGCTAAGTATTTGGGGCAGTTCCGCTTCCAGTGACCCTTCCCTTTGCAATAAAAACACTCAGTCACAGGCTTGGGTCCATTCTTTGACTTCTTCCCGGTAACTTGGCTTACCGGGCGTGGCAACATCCTTGTCGTCCTTCTTGAAGTTCTTCTTACCCTTGCCCTTCTTGAACTTAGTGGTTTTATTGACCATCAACACTTGATGTTCCTTCTGATTTCTACCTCTGCGACTTCAGATTGAAAATACTTCAGGAATAGTTTTCACCATCCCCTGCATATTGTAGTTCATCACAAAGCTCTTGTAGCTCGGTGGGAGCGATCAAGGATTCTCACAATGACTGCCTCGCCCAGAGGTTAATGTCCAATCGGGATGCATAGTTGTAACCCACATTTTGAGTATGTGCTCACCGACGTAACTATTTTCCTCCATCCTACAACTATAGAACTTGTCGGATACTTCATATCTCTCGACCCGGGCATGACGTCTTGGAAAACCATATTCAGCTCCTCGAACATCTCATATGCTCCGTGTTGCTCAAAACGCTTTTGGAGCCCCGGTTCTAAGCTGTAAAGCATGCCGCACTGAACGAGGGAGTAATCATCAAGACGTGACTGCCAAGCCGCTCATAACGCCTTGGTTCTCTCGATGGGTGCTTCACCTAGCAGTGCTTCTAGGACATATTGTTTCTTGGCAGCTATGAGGATGATCTCGTGTTCGGACCCAGTCCGAATAGTTGCTGCCATCATCTTTCAGCTTGGTTTACTCTAGAACGCGTTGAAGTTCATGGTGACATGAGCGCTGGCCATTTGATCTACAAGACATTTTGCAAAGATTTTAGACTAATGTTCATGATAATTAAGTTCATCTAATCAAATTATTTAATGAACTCCCACCAGATTTGACATCCCTCTAGTCATCGGTGTTACATGATCTGAGTCGGCTAGGCCGTGTCCGATCATCACGTGAGACGGACTAGTCATCGCCGGTGAACATCTCCATGTTGATCGTATCTTCCATACGACTCATGTTCGACCTTTCGGTCTCTTGTGTTCCGAGGCCACGCCTGTACATGCTAGGCTCGTCAAGTTAACCTAAGTGTTTTGCATGTGTAAAACTGTCTTACACCCGCTGTATGTGAACGAGGAATCTATCACACCGATCATCACGTGGTGCTTCAAAACGACGAACTTTAGCAACGCAAGCAGCTTAGGGAGAACAATTTCTTGAAATTATTATAAGGATCATCTTATTTACTATCGTCGTTCTAAGTAAACAAGATGCATAAACATAATAAACATCACATGCAATTATATAGTAGTGACATGATATGGCCAATATCATATAGCTCCTTTGATCTCCATCTACGGGGCTCCATGATCATCTTGTCACCGGCATGACACCATGATCTCCATATCGTGTCTCCATGAAGTTGCTCGCCAACTATTACTTCTACTACTATAGCTAACGGTTTAGCAATAAAGCAAAGTAATTACATGGCGTTGAATCAATGACACGCAGGTCATACAATAATTAAGACAACTCCTATGGCTCCTGCCGGTTGTCATACTCATCGACATGCAAGTCGTGATTCCTATTACAAGAACATGATCTCTTACATCACAATATATCATTCATCATACATCACAACTTTTGGCCATATCACATCACAAGGAAATTGCTGCAAAAACAAGTTAGACGTCCTCTAATTGTTGTTGCATCTTTTACGTGGCTGCAATAGGGTTCTAGAAAGAACGTTTTCTTACCTACGAAAAAGCCACAGCGTGATTTGTCAACTTCAATTTACCCTTCATAAGGACCCTTTTCGTCGAATCCGCTCCAACTAAAGTGGGAGAGACAGACACCGCTAGCCACCTTATGCAACTAGTGCATGTCGACCGGTGGAACCTGTATCACGTAAGCGCACGTAAGGTCGGTCCGGCCGCTTCATCCCACAATACCGCTGAAGCAAAATAAGACTAGTAGCGGCAAGAAAGTTGACAACATCTACGCCCACAACAAATTGTGTTCTACTCGTGCAATAGAGAACTACGCATAGACCTAGCTCATGATGCCACTGTTGGGGAACGTTGCAGAAAATAAAAAAATTCCTACGGTTTCACCAAGATCCTTCTATGATTTCATCTAGATACGAGTGATAGGAGTGCATCTACATACCTTTGTAGATCGCGAGCGGAAGCGTTCAATAGAACGGGGTTGAGGGAGTCGTACTCGTCGTGATCCAAATCACCGATGACCAAGTGCCGAACGGACAGCACCTCTGCGTTCACACACGTACGGAGCGGATGACGTCTCCCGCACCTTGATCCAGCAAGGAGGAGGGAGAGGTTGAAGAAGATCTAGCAGCACGACGGCGTGGTGGTGGATGCAGCAGGGTTCCGGCAGAGCTTCGCCGAGCTTCTGCGAGAGGGAGAGGTGCAGCAGGGGAGAGGGAGGCGCCAAGACTTGGGGTGCGGCAGCCCTCCCTCCCCCCCCCTTTATATAGGCCCCCTGGGGGAGCGCCGGCCCCTCTAGATCCCATCTAGATGGGGGGGCGGCCAAGGGGGAAGGCTTGCCCCCGAAGGCAAGTGGGGCGCCCCCACCCCTAGGGTTTCCAACCCTAGGCGCAGGGGGCCCAAGGGGCGCACCAGCCCACCAGGGGCTGGTTCCTCCCCACTTCAGCCCACGGGCCCTCCGGGATAGGTGGCCCCACCGGTGGACCTCGGGACCCTTCCGTGGTCCCTGACAATACCGATGACCCCGAACTCTCCCGATGGTCAAACAGCACGTCCTATATATAATTCTTTACCTACGACCATTCCGAACTCCTTGTGACGTCCGGGATCTCATCCAGACTCAACAACTTTCGGTTTGCTGCATACTCATATCTCTACAACCCTAGCGCCACCGAACCTTATGTGTAGACCCTACGGTTCGGGAGACACGAGACATGACCGAGATGGTTTCTCGGTCAATAACCAACAGCGGATCTGATACCCATGTTGGCTCCTACATGCTCCTCGATGATCTCATCGAATGAACCACGTTGTCGAGGATTCAAGCAACCCAGATACAATTCCCTTTGTCAATCGGTATGTTACTTGCCCGAGATTACATCATTCAATCTCGTTACCGGCAAGTCACTTCACTCGTACCGTAATGCATGATCCCGTGACCAAACACTTGGACACTTTGAGCTCATTATGATGATGCATTACCGAGTGGGCCCAATGATACCTCTCCGTAATACAGAGTGACAAATCCAGCCTCGATCCGTGATAACCCAATGTACACTTTCGAGATACCTGTAGTGCACCTTTATAGTCACCCAGTTATGTTGTGACGTTTGGTACACCCAAAGCACTCCTACGTTATCTGGGAGTTACACGATCTCATGGTCTAAGGAATGGATACTTGACATTGGAAAAGCTCTAGCAAAACGAACTACACGATCTTGTGCTATGCTTAGGATTGGGTCTTGTCCGTCAGATCATTCTCCTAATGATGTGATCCCGTTTATCAATGGCATCCAATGTCCATAGTCAGGAAACCATGACTATCTATTGATCAACGAGCTAGTCAACTAGAGGCTCACTAGGGACATGTTGTGGTCTATGTATTCAGACGTGTATTACGATTTCGGGATAATACAATTATAGCATGAATAAAAGACAATTATCATGAACAAGGAAATATAATAATAATCCTTTTATTATTGCCTCTAGGGCATATTTCCAACATAGGCAAGTTTGATTAACTCAGGTGAGTGTTTGGTTCAAGCCACACCTTAGGCAAGCCACACTGGCCCCACATGACATACACACAAAAAATGTGGCAAGATTCCCTTAGGCTTGCCAACTTGTGGCTCTCATTTTGAAGAACTTATTAATAACTTTGCCTGAGCTTAGTTGTGGCAAAGTTAGTCATGAATTAAGTTCAACCATGGAGTCTTCTAGATTATACATGTGGCAAAATTTGGTGGATGATATCCAATGGCCAGTAGTGCTCGGATTTGCCATCTTTGTACCGTCGGATTGGCTTCATCCAACGACCAACTTTCAAAGTTTTTCACACACTATATAGGGGGTATAGATATATATGTGCCGGTCCGTTGCAATGGATCCAAAGTATATCTATTTAGTGGAGTGCACTCTAAACACATTATCTATTTATTTTTCTCTAACCTTCCGTAGCCATGCAACCAAGCCACATAAGCTTCATGGGTGCCCCCCACATCATATTATTCATACTACATTGATTTAAAAAAAGATAAATCACCCAAAACAAGATCTTCCCGTTTTTTGTTCGTACGATGTTGTGCCGTGCACGTATCTACTAGTTGTATAGTGGTAGTACTAGTAATATAGTATTAGGAGTACAAACTTGGTAAGTACTAGTAGGAGTAGTACTAGTACGGAATGCTCCTACTCTATCAATGAGCCCCGTGCTACAGCCAGATCTTCCCCTTGTTTCTGTTTTCCAACCCGGCGGCGGGCGGGGTGTCGGTTTGCTCAACGGGCGGTCCCACATGAAAGTGAAAATGCTAGGCACAGGGGCGGAGGTACGTGAGGGCCAACACGTGCCCTGGCCCTCCCAACCTAGCAGGATTTTCATAGTTGTACATCCAGTTTTGCGGCATGGAACGTCAACGCAAGGGTAATTTCTATAGCTCGCTAGATCGGCACGCCTAACGCTTTTGCTTCATGCTCCGCCATCGCTAGGCAACACGCCTTCCCTAAGCTATGTGTCATGCCGACGGGCCGTAGTACCCCGATTCCCGGGCGTGTGGGGGGTGCGACGCTAACGTGGCAGGCCTTTTCCTTTACTAGCAATGTGCCCGCATGCTAGACGGATCCAAAGTAGTAGAATAGTAGTATTTGTTCACAAACTTGAAAGAAATCACTATTGTTTTGATATACTCCTAATATATTACTCCTCCGCACTCTAAATATTTGTCTTTTTGAGATTTCAAATGGACTATCACATATGGATTATATAGACATATTCTAGTGTTTCTAGTAAGATGCCCGCTGCTGTACGGTTGAGGGAAAAGGTAAGAACAACTTATAAATTGACGGATGGAGTACTAGTTACAGTGATGCATATAATTAAGCAAAGGGATCGCACATGTCGGTATTGACTGGAACGAGAATGCAATAGTACAATAAGAATTAATGCCACGATGATGTGATCGTAGTGGTGGTTATAGAAGGCAAGAAGAAAGATGGATCCACGAATGTACGACCTCCTCCTCCTCAACTTTGTGCACCGGGCCACCGACCGGCGGCTAAGGAGCGGCGACTTTTGTGGCGAGGTCGAGGTGCTTCTCAACAAAGGCATCCAAGGCTTCCAGCCGGTTGAGGAAGGCCAACGTCGTAGCGTCCTCACTGGCCTTGTAAATACCTATTTACACGATTTCTCGTACGCATGGATGTGTAGGTCGACGAATTCTTGCAGGGCGAGGCGCCTCGCAGCGAGCGCGACCTCCAGGTGGACATTCTTCGTGGCGTCGGCGGGCAGTCGCAGGCTACCAGTGCTTGAAAGAGGTTCCGCCATGGAGGCCGATTAGGTGGTAGGCAATGAGGAGCCCGGCGCCGCGTGCCGGAGGAGTACGCGATGTCGTCCATGAAGCTTCTTGAGGACGGCGAACTTGTTGCTAGTGGCAACGATCATCTGGTCCAACCGAGAGTCGTAGTTGGCGCCGACGGCGCCATCCACCAGCCGGTCTCAACACCATCTCGAGACGATCTCGCCGCCATGCCGCAGGCCGCGTCGTGGACCATCTGGCGCAGCCGCTGGCGCCACGCGCGACGCCGCCATGGGTCTGGAGCGAGCTCTTTTGCGCTTAGTGTAGGTGCTTAGGCATGTGCTTAGGTGCGTGCGATGTGGTAGATGCATTGGAATGGAGGAGGGCGCTTTATATGAGGGCAGTGAGGGCAAACTGCGTTGCATTCACATCGTAGCCTCTTTTCCCTGACCTCCTCCCATTACTTCCTCATGCATTAATTGAAGGAGGATGCATTGGCCGCTCAACATATCGGAACCGCTTACTCCCTCCTCGCCTGCATTAAAGGCGATCGGGAACTGCACCACCACTGTCAAATCAAATACTCCTCTCGCTAGGTGAGTATTAAGTCATCTTACTTAAAACCAAATACTAGTAAACACATAGGCGTGGTGCATTAACTCTCACGTTGTTTCTTATTTTTGACATAAATAGAGGAATCAACCAAGAAGAGATGTGGGGCTTATATGCTTTTAATGACTTGAGACTATCAAACATGACATGCAAAGTGGTCAGCCTGCTGCACAAGAACAAATACAACCCACATCAGCACACACGCATCTTATAGCATCACATCCAATGGCTATAAAAGATGAATGAGACCAAATTATATCTCATCTAGATGAGTTCTAGCAAAACTGTATTAATAATACTTAGTACTCCTGCGCCACGTATCATATAAGTATCATGTAGTACTTTATTTATTGCCATGCATGACACATAGTTCACGAGCGCTCTCTATATGTACCACCTTTTTTTTAATTTCAAGTTTTGCTACATGGCGCAATCCATCGATACTACTACTATACAAAAGTGGAGTATATACATTTTTTAAAAGGCTAGAGGGCGGGGCAGTCTAGCTCGGTCGGTTTCACGAGAGGCGAGGGCCTTTGTGATTTGACGGCTCATTAATGTTGTCAAATTGAATAGTACTGCACCGCCCGCTGCAGGCCCGACGCCTCCATTAAACCCCTCCGTTAAACCCGCATGCAAACCGAGAATCCTACTTCGGCCACACGTCCGTTCATGAGCGGGCCGGAATTAAATGCAACACCGGCCGAGCTCCTCCCGTCCGCCCTCGCTTAAACGAGGCCAGACGCCGCCAAGTTCCTACCGTCCGCCCTCTATTTACACGAGGCCGCATGCATGAGGGCAAGAATCGCACCCTCCGTAGCTCCCCATCTCCTCCTTCACCATTTTCTCCACCCTTCCGATGGCTTCTGCTGAGCCATTCTCCGGCATATTACCCGGCTGGGTGGCCAGCCGAGCCCTCCGGATACGGGCGAGGCCGCTCGATGCTTCACCAACCTCGCTTGGCCCGACGGAGCCAGTTGCCGCCCCAAGCAGGCGCGTGGTTCAGCAACTCGCCGCTCCAGTTCATCTCGATGAGGAGTGGAGAGTTGTTCCACGCCGGCACGGCAGCGAGCACGCTGGTACGGGCGCCGTCGCTGCCGTGTCGTACCACGCCACCAGTGTCTGCGGTGGCCGCGCCTCCCGTGCCTGCGGCAACGCCATGCAGGCAGAGACAGAAGCCGGGTGCATGGAGAGCGACGAGTCGGTGGCCAGCTTCTCCGTGTCCGCCGCCATCATCGAGGAGAAGTAGAACACGGGAGGCCACCGCCACTTGGGACCCATGAAGGCCACCGCCGAGGCGACGACCGCGGATTCAGGTGGTTTCTTTCCTGCTTCGTCTCTTCCGAGGACCTTCGTCGACCCCGCAAGTGGCTGACGGACATGAGGAAGACAAAGGGATCCGCGGGTGGCCATTTAGAACTAAAATAAGTCTAGATATATCCATTTCTAGGACAAGTATTTCCGGACGGAGGGAGTATTAATTATACAAGAGAGCCGGATTGGCACCTCTTAGTTTATGTAAATGTAATGAAATCCATCATGTTTATATGAAGATCCGCTTTTTATACTTAAATCATTCATGCTTATATGAAATCAGTCCGTGTTTGCACGAATTTCATCTGGTTGGTTAGAGTTGTAAAATGCTGCATACTGGCGTTTGATGTCGCCCTCCGGGAAGGAAGCAGGAGGAAATTTGCCGCCGCCGTTGGAGATGCTCTTTATGTGGAAATAATAGAGTGACATCCAATCCATTTGAGTTAATTGCCTGTATGATTGTCCCTCTATAAAAAGTTAATTGCATGTACAGTGTACACGTGACTTGCAGGGTGGCTACAGTTTCGTACAGAAAGTTAAAAGAAACAAGTCCATCCTTAATATTCTAAGTACTCTGGGGTTCCACTTTCAGTACAGTAGCGAAAGAAGTATATATTAAATAAATAGAGTAATATATAATATACAAATCTAAGGTTAAAAGACAGAATTCGAACTCATGTCATCGCGTTGCGAGCATCCGCGCTAACCAGCCCAAAGACATTTTTGTTGTAGACCATGCTGAGATATATCTCCATGTCTACTCTTATACATACTCCATTCGTTCCTAAATATTTGTCTTTTTCAGATTTCAAATGGACTACCGCATACAGATGTGTATGTAGACATATTTTAGAGTGTAGATTCACTCATTTTGCTACGTACGTCTTTTCAGGAAGGGGTCAGATTTGTCCTTGATTTATTTATGAGGTATCCAGATGAGACTGCACCGCCAAGAAAAGAGGGTATGGACTACTTTTTTGAGTATGTTGGTAAGGTCCGGTCATAGTCACTTATTGAAATCTCTAAAAGACAAATACTCCCTCCATCCGAAAATACTTGTCATCAAAAGGGATAAAAGGAAATGTATCTAGACGTATTTTAGTTTTAGATACATCTATTTTTATCCATTTTGATGACAAGTATTTTCGGACGGAGGGAGTAGAAAACAGAGTTGGTGATGATGGTGTGCGTGCCATCCTGCAATATAGGCCGTCGGATTTATATCTAACGGATAGGAAAGAAACTCTGGCAATTTTGCAAAAATATACCCACGCGTCTCTCCACGTTTGCAAATAAGGCCTTCCCTCGTTCAGCCTTTTCTCTCACAAGATAAACTACTCATAAAAATGCATCTTGATGTTCCGTGCAACGCACGGGCAGCTAGCTAATTTCTTTTAAAATGGTTGCTGTGATAATTGGGTTGAAGTGATATATTTTATGTCTGCCCTGAATGATTTCAGATTCACTAGTAGTAACAAAGAAAAGGTTGCCTTGTTAATTAACAGAAAACAGGGTGAAAACTATCACATGAGGCCGTTAAAAACAAGGCACACTGGGTTCAGCGTCATCGTCACTACACCTGTGCGCGCGCGCGAGAAGTCTACATATCGAGGGGGCTACCGAGCAAGGCACCGAGACACAATGTTTGAGAGAGAAACCAATTGACAGATTATGATCAGATCGAGTTGTGACCCTTCTGCTGTCATTGTTGGGGGGGGGGGGAGGGAGAGAAAGACGTATCGAGAGTGTGCGCGGTAGGCACAGAGGCAGAACTAGCGAGTGTGTGTGTGTGTGTGTGTGTGTGTGTGTGTGTGTGTGTTTGAAAGAGGAGTCAATGGATTATTATCAAGATCGATGTTCCACCCTACTCCTTTGGTGCCGGGTAGTGTGTGTGTGTGTATGTTTGAGAGAGAATCCAGTCGATAGATTAGTATCAAGATCGAGGTGTCACCCTACTCCTTCGGTGCCGGTAGTGTGTGTGTGTGTGTGTGTGTGTGTGTGTGTGTGTGTGTGTATGTTTCAGAGAGAAGCCAGTCGATAGATTAGTATCAAGATCGAGGTGTCACCCTACTCCTTCGGTGTTGGGATGTGTGGGTGTGTGTGTGTGTGTGGGGGGGGGGGCAGTGACACTCACATATCTCTACTCTTATAAAAACAGAGTTGGTGATGATGGTGTTCCTGCCATCCTGCAATATAGGCCATCCGATTTATATCCGACGGACAGGAAGGAAAATATGGCAATTTTGCCAAAAGATACCCACACCCCTCTCCGCATTTGCAAATAAGGCATTCCCTTGTTCATCCTTTTCTCCCACAAGATAAACTTCTCATACAAATGCATCTTGATGTTCCGTGCAACGCACATGGGCATCTTGCTAGTAGGGAGAAGGAGTTTGTGTGACACATATCTAGCTATATTAAGGGATAGGTAGATAGCATATGTGTGAGAGACATTATTATACTTTGAGACATTAGTGGCTGTGGGTAGGCGGAATTAAAGGGGTGGGCATGTTAGACATAGAGAGCGTGTGTGTTTCTTTGTGAGAGACTTGTAGGACGGGGTAGAAAAACGAATTTAACCCTGAAGGAGGGAGAGAAATACACGAAGTGCGCGTGTGTGATTCCGATGCCCACAGGGAAATGAGATATGTATGCGTGTGAGAGAGATTGCACAATTCATTCACGTATAACTATCTAGCGATCGTGGACGTGCATCGCTTGTACATAAGTCAATATCTACTTCGTATCGTGGCCAAAGGTACAATATCGATTCAACGCTATAAAGATTGGACACTCACATATCACATTTTTTTCTATTTAAATAAACCTTTTAGTTGTCCATGCCAAAGTTACAGTGATGTTTCTTCAAACAACCAATGTAGTTATCATGCACATGCACCATTGTTACTCTTGCATTCAAATTCATTAGTCTTGGATGATTCAACCACCTCCTTCTAAAATTTCCGCCACCTTAGTCTTTAGCATGCAAAATCCCCCTTTTTTCCTTGGTGCACGGAGACCAACAGTTACAATACCTCCCTCATCTACATGATAGGTCGGGGCTGCTTTGGTAACTTCCGGTTCCGCCCACTACACGGCACCCCCATTTCCTCTCCCCCTCCCGCAAAAACGACTAACTCCACAACACCAGAGCATCTTACATCATGTCGTCCGTACTTCATCGCCCTTTCTCCCCTCCCCTCTTGAAACCCTAGACTGCTCATCCACCGGCGTACCATAGCCCATTCACTGCCAGCGGTGTCCACCTCGCCGGATCTTCTTCTGCGGCCGCATCTACCCCTCCAACCTCCCCTAGAAACAAGTAGACCGCTCATCCACCACTGTACCACAGCCCATTCAGGCCGGGCCTTGTCCACGGTGCCGATCTCCTTCGTCCAGTACTCACGCCAACCTCCGCGCAGATTCGCCGCTGCTCATTCAGATTCCCCACCAGACGCTTCGTCCACACACCCCGAGCCGCCCAACCGACGCCTGTCGACGGCCTCTGATCCTCTTCACCGACACCTTCCTCAACCTCCTGCCGGAGCCGCCACCGACACCTTCTCAACCCTACCGGAGCCGCTTCGCCGACACCAGCGTCAACCCTACCGGAGTAGCTTCGCCTATACCATTCTCAACCCTACCGGGGCCGCTTTGCCAACTCACAAGTCCACGGCCTTAGATCCGCTTCCTCGCACCCTCATCCAACCTACCGGAGCATCTTCTGACGCCCCGTCCACGGCCGCAGATCCGCATCGTCGACACCACCCTTAACCCAACCACTGGAGCAGCTTCTGGCGCCCCGTCCATGGCCGCAGATCCGCATCGTTGACACCATCCTTAACCCAACCACCAGAGCACGTTCTGACACCCCGTCCATGGCCGCAGATCCGCGTCCTCGACACCATCCTTAACCCAACCACCGGAGCAGCTTCACCTACGCCCTCGTCCACGGCCACAGATCCGCTTCGCCCACACCGTAGTCCACCCTACCGGAGCCGCTCCACAAACACCCTACTCGACGGTTCTAGATCTCCTTACCAGACCCCGACAGCCAGCACAGCGTCATCACACTCGACGTTTCTAACCTGATTCCTACCGTCTGGAGAGATGCCAAGCACCCGCCACGGCCTAGGTACTTGTCACCTTTAAACCCGCCCAAGATCACCGCCCGATGTACTTCAAATATACTAACCGGTCATTGTTACCTGTTATGCAGCTGGCAAAACTACAAGGACGATGTTTCTTCGGATCTAACAGCTTGGCCAACCAAGATCCCGGATCGAGGCATTGCTATGATCTTGTAAGCGTGTCTCTCTCTCTTGTATTGTTCTCAGGCTCGCCAAAGGTGCTTTGCTAGGATTTTCACCAGTAATCCCTTTGTGCGCATAATGATTTCTACTACTAGCTGCTAAATTAGATATGTAGATGTCATACATGATACTACTCGTACCTCTGCTCCTAAATATAAGTCTTTCTAGATATTCCACTATAGGCTACATACGGAGCAAAATGAGTGAATCTACACTCGAAAATGCATCTATATACATCTGTATGTCGTCCATACTGGAATCTCTACAAAGACATATATTTAGGAACAAGGGCAGTACATTACACAAAATCGTAGGTGGCATGTAGAAATTCCAGTGCACTACATTAGGCTCCCTTAGAGTGCCTGCCAGTCCAGCATACAGAGTCATGGCTAGTTTATGGTACGCACACAATCGTTAATTGGTGGTTTAAATATGCGCAAGGGATATGCTATGTAGTATCATGTAGAGATGTCTGAAATTAGCCGTGTCAACTTGCAGATAGGGTTACACAATGAAAAAGTACAAGATGTATGTGGCAATTTCATGGAACATCGCAAAAAAAGGAGAGGCAGCGGTGAGCCTATACAGTGTGCTATGGTATGTCACTCCTCCATAGCAATCATCGTGACATGTTATTTGTATGCCAGTTCTATTAGCCAAGTTTCTTAGGGACAGTTATTACAAGTTATCCTAAGAAAATAAGCACCTGTGAATATAAGCTCCATGTAATACGCCAACCAGTTCTTTTCATTGCGTTTTCAGCTTATGATCAGTGGAAAGTCTAGATTGCATTATATATATTTTTCATTTTGCTGCCCATATGGAAATTAATTTGACTTGCAAACATCACAAATTGAACCCAGTGCAGTAATTAATATGATAGGAAAACATACCATCACTATTTGCTCAAAATGCAAATACAAAGATACCATCTACTTGACACAATCTACTTTGGTCAATGTTTTCCATAGAGATCCCATTGCCTAATTTAAATGAAGAACGCTTGACCCACATTTAAATGAAGAACAATTATTTATTGAAATTCGATGGTCCTAGTGGCTGGTTATTATCATATAGCAGCACCACCTGAAAGCATCATATAGCAGCAGCAGCTCATAGCAACTCATCATACAGCAGCAGCAGTCTGCAATTCATCATATACCAGCAGCAGCTCATAGAAATTCATCATATAGCAGCAGCAGGAGCAACTCATAGCAATTCATCATATAGCAGCAGCAGGAGCAGCTCATAGCAATTCATCATATAGCAGCAGCAGGAGCAGCTTGTAGCAACTCATCATATAGCAGCAGGAGCAGCTCATAGCAATTCATCATATAGCAGCAGCAGCTCATAGCAACTCATCATACAGCAGTAGCAGCTCATAGCAATTCATCATATAGCAGCAGCAGGAGCAGCTCATAGCAATGCATCATATAGCAGCAGCAGAAGCAGCTCATAGCAATTCATCGTATAGTGGATCAGAATGAAAATTTGGCAAAAATCAGAGGAGATCCTCACCTTGTTGGATGAGCTCATCCTTCAACAGCACCTCAAGGCCATGGCCTGGGAGGAGGGAAGGGGGAACAAGGTGCCTTCTGCCGCAGTGTGGCATCAGCCGTAGTTGTGCAGCGCCCGAGAAGTAGTGTTGGACGAACCACAGTGGAGCAGCTGCTGGAGACCATGAGAATGAGGGGCGGCGCCAGAGGGAGCAGCAGCCAGGGAGATTTGCCCCTACCCGCCTGCCATGTAGCCTAGCTGGACATAGCATCGTCCAGGACCAGGCCAGATGGGACCAGTGGCGACGGCTCGCTGGAGGAACCCTAGTGCTGCAGGCAGGGGATCGAGGTAGAGAGAAAGGGGAGAGGAGATGCAAGCGGGCAGGGCAATGAATGCTTGCGTGTTTGTTTTTACTTGAGGGTCAGGTGTGACACGGGCATCAACAGTTGCATTTTGAGTGTAATATAGGCAGACAACAGAGTCATTTCACTATTCCCCTTCCCTTCAATTTTTAGTGAGGTTCTACCCAAAACACCCCCCTCCAAAGCGAAATTAGTTAAGCCCAAGCCCATAACTCAAAAATGACTTCTTTACATCTTTTATGTCTTATTTTGACAATATGCCCTGAAAAGCCGGAATCGAACTAGCCCTTAACCTGCAATTCAATTGTGCGTGCAATGATGAATCACTCCTGCCTGCCATCTGTACATTTAGGCATCATCATACATGGCATAACCTAATACATGTGCATTCCATTGTAGAATCTGGAATATGCAATGTTTATGTTAGTTCATCGTTGCACATGATGTTTAAATGCCCCTTAAATCTGGTCACCAAGTGATGGTCTTTAAGCCTCCTTCTTTGCTTCTTTTCTTGATATGTAAGATTTGCTCACACATCTGCTCAATTGCTTGTTTGCATCACCAACCATACTAGGACTGTTTGCTTTGATTACTTGTTGTTCTTGACCTAACACTCTAACAGCTTGTCAACGATTTAAACACTAAGGGCTGCTGTAGTGGGGCCTTGTCTAACTCATAGGTGACATAATGGTTTGGCTGTACACTACAAGAGGGCTCTCCAAGAGTACCGGAGATCCAGTTCAAGGTATGCCTAGTTTTTACATACTGCGCACATAGTAAATGCTCATTTCATTGTGTGCAAGTGCAAGAGATGCGGCATGTTTCATTATGTGGTGTTGTCTTGTTATAATCTCATCCTTTTGTGTTCACAGATCGGAAAGTATGCATATTTATCTTCCAAGGAGACGACTAACTAGTTTGTGTCACCTTGTAGAGGGGTGCAATGAAGATAAGATTGAGGATTTCCAAGTACAAGATGTTAGGAAGGAGCCTTGCAAGAGAAGTAGGAGCTGCTGTGAGCCTCTTCAACCTGCTAAGGTAAGTCACCGATGCAACTCAACAGTTCAATTCCTTGTTTGTTTCAGGCATAGTTAATTTTCTCTTTCAATTGCTTTATTTGTCCTCACTTAATGAGATGCCCAAATAATTATGCCTGATGTTCGGTACTTGTATCACTATTAGTTGACACAATTAAAGGCCTTGCCATTTAATTACTCTGCCGTAGTGTGCCTGAAGCTTTGAAGTCTATTAACCAACTAGTATTGCATGAGGCTCACAATGTAGTTTATACTACGCTAGTGATTGCATAGTTTTGCCTGATGTAGTATGTTTGTATGAAACCCTCTTCTGTTCATTATGCTCCCTAAGACTTTAATTGAGGTAAAGAATGGCCAACTGCTTGCTTACTTATACGCAACGTGCTGTCTAAATTTGTAACTTGTCTGTGTTTTCGATTGGGCCCCAACATCATGCTCCTCTGGTGAGCTAAGAGGGATTTCTGTATGCAGGCTGCACAGACTATCTTTTTTATAATTTTTAAAATATCACCTGCTTATGCTTCATGACGTGTAACATTTTGTGTGTGAAAGTGACGTGTAACATTATTGTTAGTCCTGTTTTGCCTTGTAGTACAAAATAGTGTCTTGTTCGCTTCACAGTTGTAACTATATTTTTGCCCTAGTCATGTGTACTTACAGAAACATTTCAGGTTGAAGTGACATCAACACAAAAATCTGCGAGCAGTGCGGCATGGCCATTACCGAATGATTATGGATTGGAATTGGAATGTGTTGATGTTCTCGAGCATCAACTAGAGGTGGCAAGACAACTTGTACATGATTGTCAACGTATAATCAACAAGTTGAGACTGGACATGCAGGTATTAGATGCAGGAGTCAAAAAATGGAACAAGACACCGAGGTAACTGAGGGAGTCCCGGATTAGGGGGTGTCCGGATGTCCGGACTATCATCGCGGCCGGACTCCAAGACTATGAAGATACAAGGTTGAAGACTTCGTCCCGTGTCCGGATGGGACTTTCCTTGGCGTGGAAGGCAAGCTTGGCGATACGGATATGTAGATCTCCTACCATTGTAACCGACTCTGTGTAACCCTAACCTATCCGGTGTCTATATAAACCGGAGGGTTTTAGTCCACAGGACGAACAACAATCATACCATAGGCTAGCTTCTAGGGTTTAGCCTCTCTGATCTCGTGGTAGATCTACTCTTGTACTACCCATATCATCAATATTAATCAAGCAGGAGTAGGGTATTACCTCCATCGAGAGGGCCCGAACCTGGGTAAAAACATCGTGTCCCTTGTCTCCTGTTACCATCCGCCTAGACGCACGCTCGGGACCCCTACCGAGATCCGCCGGTTTTGACACCGACATTGGTGCTTTCATTGAGAGTTCCTCTATGCCGTCGCCATCAGGTAGGATGCCTCATCTCGTCTTTAAAGACGATACCATCGCCAAAGAAGCCTTGGCCACTGGTCAGACTCTTCGGCTAGGCGGTTTTCTCATGACCGCTAGTTCGGCCGCCGCGCCCACGATGACCTCTCGAGTCATCGAAACCAATCTCCATGTTAGTTCGGAACTTGCCGAACAGCTAGATCCGATCGAGCTCTCCTCCATAAACGAGCTCTTGGATCGCATCGCCGTCCTGGGAGTCGCCACAGACTACGACCGGATCGGGCCTAAAACCGATCTGAGAGAGATCAACTCTCCTCAGGCTACCCATCATGTTGCCGTGATAGAGGAGCAATGCGGCGATTCTTCTTCTATCTTAAGGACTAGCTACGTCCCGATTCCCGATCCCTCCATGCCGGATTCCTGCAGAGGGACGGATGTCGATCAAGCCCTGAACTTAAAGTCAGGCGGCGGGTTGGACTCATTGGATAACACTCAATAATCCAAACTTCCGAGTTCGAAACTTCTCGCCCCGAGTCCTAAATTGATGGGGTTCGGATCTAGTTCCACCGCCCACCCAAACATTAGCGATCTCTCGAATTCGGCAAGAGCCCGCTGAAACAAGACATCATTATCGGGCCAGATTCCTCCTGGTTATGAACAGGATAAAGGACTGCAGAGAGGAGGACGAATCCCAATTTTCTGCAATAATTGCACGGACAAGGAATCCTAAACGCCATAAGTCGCCATAAATTACACGCTTTGTTGACTTGGTGACCATAGTACAAAAGTACTATGCGATGGAGAGCGCCTGGAAAACTGAAAGTAAATTTTGGGATAATCCGGCCTCGAATACATCCCTAGTCCAAAATAAAAGGGTGCATCATTATCAAGCACCTGGGTCAAATACCAAAAAACCAAAACCCCTAAAGGGTAATGGAACCGCATCGAGGGTTGGCTAAACGGACCTGCAAAATTCATAGCACGAGGGCGCCACTCCAACTCATAGCCTTCGAGCATGTTGGATACTACGGCGGTGGCCAAAAGTGGCTAAGAGCTTCTAGCTTCGTAATCCCAGCCCAGCAACAACAATGACGGTGTTAATAGTCTTCGAGACTTTCGCATCAAATAACATGCGAAAACGAACACTCCGCAACCTTGTCGAAGTCTACCAAGTAGCAACAATAAATCCATGGAGTGACACGGCTATTACCTTTAATGCTAGTGACGAACCTAAATTCCGAACAGCCCGAGCACCAGCCGCATTGGTTCTCAGTCCGATAGTGGACG
Organism: Aegilops longissima; assembly: GCA_021605205.1. NCBI lineage: Eukaryota > Viridiplantae > Streptophyta > Magnoliopsida > Poales > Poaceae > Aegilops > Aegilops longissima. The sequence goes on along the minus strand of CM038682.1, from coordinate 86,052,377 downwards.
GCTTTCGCCTTACTAAGGTACTCATGGATGGCGGCAGCGGACTAAACCTCATCTATGAGGAAACCCTCCAAAAATGGAAATAGACTGGAACCGCATTGAGCGAAGCAGCACAACCTTTAGAGGAATAATCCCTAGCCGGGAAGCATGCTGCACAGGAAAAATCACACTGGACGTAGTGTTCGGCTCACCGGACAATTACAGGTCCGAGGAGGTCACATTTCAAGTGGCCCCGTTCAACAGCGGATATCATGCTTTATTAGGACGAGAGGCATTCACAATTTTTCAAGCTATACCCCATTATGGGTACATGAAGCTTAAAATGCCCGGACCTAACGGAATCATCACTCTCGCTAGTGATCCGAACATAGCACTCCGCGCCAAAAACAAGACAGCCGCACTAGCCCTCGAGGCACTATCCGAAGCCCTAGCGGCCGAGGAACTCACCGCGATGCGCTCCACGGTGAACAGGGACGATGTGATACTTGATAAAAGATCCAAGTCCACCTATTTTAAACCAGCGGATGAAATAGTCAAATTCCAAGTCCACCCAATGGACCCTGCAAAGATGGCCTCCATTGGGGCACAATTAAACCCTGATGTAGACGCCGAACGAGAATTTCTACGAGAAAACTGGGACATCTTTGCTCGGCACCCTTCGAGACATGCCAGAATCCCACGCCGGTTGGCGAGCACAGCCTAAATATCCTAAAAGGATTCAAGCCAGTCAAACAGGCTCTTCGGAGCTTTTCCGAACCAAAGAGACAGGCCATGGGAGAGGAGCTAGCCAAACTTTTGGAAGCGGGATTCATCAGAGATATAAAACATCCGGACTGGCTAGCAAACCTGGTGATGGTACCAAAGAAGGATAAATCCTGGTGCTTATGTGTTGATTTTAAAGACCTTAATAAGGCTTGCCCAAAGGATCCCTTCCCCCTCCCTCGAATTGATCAAATTATTGACGCTACAGCAGGACATGACTCATTGTGCTTCCTCGACGCGTACTCCAGCTACCACCAAATCAAGATGGCGGAGCCAGACCAAGCTGCAACAGCATTCATCACTCCATACGGCCAGTTCTGCTTCAACACAATGCCCTATGGGCTCAAAAACGCCGGCGCAACATATCAGCGCATGATTCAGACATGTCTGGCAAACCAGATCGGCAAAACAGTGGAAGCATATGTAGATGACGTGGTCGTCAAAACCAAGCACGTCGAAACTCTAGTAGACGACCTGAGGCTCACATTCGATAATCTTCGGAAATATGAAATCAAGCTCAATCAGGAAAAATGCGTCTTCGGCGCTCCAGCCGAAAGCTCCCGGGCTTCATTGTGTCCGTAGAGGAATTGAAGCAAACCCAGCCAAGATCCGAGCTCACACAATTGAATATTCCAAAAGACCTCAAACAAATACAAAATTGACGGATGCGAGGCGGCTTTAAGCCGCTTTATCTCCCATTTGGGAGAAAAGGCGTTACCCTTTACCGCCTCCTCCGCGCACCAACACTTCGAGTGGAAGGATGCATACGGCCGGACTCAAGAGATAAAAGCCATATTGGCAACAAATCCGGTCCTGGCCGCGCCCAATATGGGCGAACCAATGCTATTATATATCGACGCAACACATCAAGTTGTCAGCGCGGTGCTCGTTGTCGAACGAGAAACGGACGGACACCGGTTCCCTCTTCAAAAACCAGTTTACTATGTGTCCACTGTCCTAGCTCCGTGCAAGTCCCGGTACCCACACTATCAAAAGATAGCATACGCGGTGTTCATGGCATCCCGGAAGCTATGACACTACTTTCAAGAGTGTTCGATAACGGTAGCCTCCGAAGTACCTCTTAATGACATTATAAACAACCGCGACGCGACGGGCCGGATTGCTAAATGGGCCATAGAGCTCCTTCCATTCGACATAACCTAAAAGCCAAGACGAGCTATCAAGTCGCAGGTTTTGGCCGACTTCGTGGCCGAATGGACCGAAGCCGAACTCCCTAAAGAGTACGGCGCATACTCCAATTGGATCATGCACTTTGACGGCTCCAAAACGTTGGCGGCCTGGGGCTGGCGTCGTCTGACGTCCCCAACCGGGACACAGTCCAATACGCCCTTCGATAATGTATACGGACTCCAACAACGCAGCGAATATGAGGCCCTTCGCACGGCCTCCGGATGGCAGTCTCCATGGGCATTCAACGCTAGAGGTGCGCGGGGATTCGAACCTTGCAATATCTCAAATAAACGGAGACTTTGATGCCAAAGATCCAAAATGGCAGCATACCGCAATGCGGTCCTAAAATGTCAGCACGGTTCAAGGGCTCGAATTTCATCATATAGCCCGGACAACAACCAGGTAGGCGGATATATTGGCACGCATCGGTGCAAAACGCGATGCCGCCCCACCCAATATCTTTCTCGAACGGCTGTTCAAGCCATCTGTATTATGGGAAGGGAGTTCGCAATAATAATCCGACCCAACCTCACCGCTTAACGCCGAACACTTCGACACAATCGGAGGCTCGCCTCGAGATAACACCTCCGCCACGAAATAATGGTGGTTATCGCCCGTGGGCGGAACCATTCCTAGCCTACCTAACTAGGCAGGAACTCCCCGAAGACCAAAATGAGGCTCGCTGCATAGTACAGCGATCTAAAGCCTATAAAGTCCACGAGGGAGAGCTTTATAAGAAAAGCACTACCGGAGTCCTTCAAAGGTGTATCTCCGAAGAGGAAGGGTGAAACCTCCTGGCTGAAATTCATGCCAGACTGGGTGGGCACCACGCCGCAGCCCGGGCCCTTGTAGGCAAGGCCTTCCGTACAGGATTTTATTGGCCGACGGCCCGGGCAGATGCGCAGGATTTAGTTCAACGATGCGTCGGTTGCCAGCTCTTTGCTAACCAAAGCCACATGCCACCCACCGCCCTCAAAACTATACCTATCACCTGGCCGTTTGCGGTCTAGGGGCTTGACATGGTTGGACCCCTCAAGGGAGGAACCCACAAGCAAAAATACCTATTGGTCATGGTGGATAAATTCACCAAATGGATAGAGGCCAAGCCTGTTAAAACGGCCGAATCCGGACCGGTGATAGACTTCATATCAGGGGTAGTGCACCGTTACGGTGTCCCCTACAGTATTATCACTGATAACGGCACTAACTTCACGGCCGATGAGGTCAAATTATGGTGCAAAAACATGGGCATCAAGCTTGATTACGCCTCAGTCTATCACCCTCAAACAGACGGCCAAGTAGAATGAGCAAATGGTCTAATCATGAGCGGCATTAAACCCAGACTAGTGCGGTCCCTCAAGGAATATAACACGCACTGGGTTGAGGATCTCGACTCCGTACTCTGGGGGCTGCGAACCACGCCGAATCGTACTACCGGATTCACACCATTCTTTTATGGTGTACGGCGCAGAGGCAGTCTTGCCCTGCGACATAATACATGACTCACCTCGCGTGCACATGTACGAAGAAAGAGAAGCCGAGCTCGATCGGCAGGACAGTTTGGACGCATTGGAGGAGGAGCGCGACGTGGCAAAGGCTCGTTCCGCATTTTATCAATAGCAGGATCGAAGATATCAAGGCAGGGAAGTATGGGCCAAAGCTTATAACGTTGGCGAACTAGTTCTACGCCTGCCGGACAAGAAAAAGGACAAACTCAATCCCAAATGGGAAGGTCCCTTCATCATCGACCAGGTCCTGACCGGCGGAGCATACCGTCTACGAAGCGCGTCGGACAACCGACTCGAGCCGAACCCATGGAATGCAGCCCGTCTACGAAGATTCTACGCCTAAGTGCCGGACTCCAAGTTCGTCTCCTTCCTCCGTCCACATTTTTTATTTTTGCTGTCTTTTATTTCTCTCCTTCCTCCTCCTTCTTCTTGAAGCCTCTAGAGGCTCGTTTGCGCTTTTTTCGCACATACTTGATGCGCTGTCCGCGCTCATTATACCTGGGGGCTTCTTTAACAGAAGCTTATTTATACGGGCTTCATGCCCAACACATGCGTTAAACTTCCGCATGTACCTTTTATTCACCATTATATGCATCGATATGACTTAAGTTTTGGCCAAGCTGGGTTGCCTGGCTCCTGTGCTTACCCCTACGTTCCCGGTTGTTCGGCTAGCTGGTAAAGGGAGCACCTCTGCGATTGTTACTGCAGGGTCAGCCTGATGTGTACCCCAGACTGGGTGAAGCCGAAAGCTAGCGTTCTTAAGGGAATATTCGGTCGGTGAACTAGAAGATGATTTTTAATTATTTACCCATCTGCCCCCAGATGATTTTCTGATTTCATAGCAGCTTTGACATGCACTTTAGGGCATGCATCCCAGCGAAAGGAACCCTTAACGGAACTATTCTCCCTGGAAGATGTTTCTTACTACCCATGTAATATAACATAACTAGTTGGGCACTTGTCTGATACAGCACTTATGACCCCTACGCCTTGTCTCCATGCATACCACGGTTCTTATATAACCACGAAGGTATTCGGACACACTCCAGACTATTGGGTCCTGAGGTCGAAGTGAAAAGGTCCGCTATGACAAACGATCTACAATCCGGCTAGAAGACATTTTTCATGTCATATTTATTTACAAAGTCAACTTGACTCATTGTATTCCTCCTCAATGCCATCTAACAGGCTATCTAATTTACAATCTTGCTGAGAATACTTGGCGCCAATTCTACTTGGCCGTACACTGCTTACAGGATCTCTATCCCATCGCCCCACAGGTCCGACTCGCCATGTGGTTTGGGTCAGCCTTCGTACCGCTGCCTTTACCATGGCCCAGGCCTCCCTGGCGCCTTGACGGCAGGCCGATATCTTCCATAGCCGAAAGCGCCGCCGTGCTCCTCGAAGTCGCTCTGCCAGCTCCCCAACGCCTGCGGGTAGGGAGATTGATGGCCACAAGGCCTGGCCGATGCCTTTCATCACCTATCGGACTCGTTCGTGCAGCTGACGCAGTTCGGGAAGAAGATCACCCGAAGAACTGGGCATCTCCTCCTCAGGACGACCTGTGAGCAAACCTACATACATGTTTATGTTAGTCACCTTCCTCGCCGAACTCTTTCAAAGTTCGTTCAAGCACTTACTGAAAATGCCGTGACGAAGCCGCCGATTCTCCTTTACGGAGTCAGACAACTGGGCACGAACATCCTTTAGTTCCTCGCCCAGCTTGGTGTTGGCGTCTTGGAGGCTATTTTTCTCCTGCCGCACCCTTGTAAGCACGCTCTCGCAGGCCTTTAGCTGACGCAAGAGCTGCTGCTTGTCCGGATCTAGTCCGGCGCCATCCGCAATATTTTTGTCAGATTTACACACACGCCGCACTTCATAAACTATTTATCTTCTCAAGCGTATATTACCAGAGGGGGTCTCTGTGGCTCCTCCCGTAGCGGCTAGTGCGGCCTCAAGTTGGCCCTTGCACTCTTCAAGCTCCTGGGACAGTCGGGTATTCTTTTCTGTAAGATCATGATAACAAATGATCCTTAAATCAGTTATTCTAACTATTTTAAGTCTCGGGGACTACTGCATATATAACTCACAAAATTTCCTTACCGTATGTCCTTTACATACCGCTCCGTGGCTCGTTAGACCATCTTGAGCTGCACGGAGGTGCGATCTCCTAATCAAGACATTCAAGGCCTCTTGGGAGAAACACGCCACGAAGAACTGTCCGGCGGTGCTCGTGATTCAAGGCGCTCTCCACCTCGGAGTTGGTGGCGGACAACCTGTCGGCATCCTCTGTCGGAGGAGCATCCGACGCACGTCTCGTGCTCGCCTCAGCCTCCGGACCCGGCTTTGAAGCCTGGCCGGTGAAGGTTCGATTGGCAACCTCTCCGGACTCAGTCCGGCGAGCGCTCTTTTTCCTGAAAAGAGCACCAGCGTTAGTACGCCTTCCAGGAATCAATCCTGGGAGTATGGTGACACGCCATACCGTTGCGGCGGAGTTTCGATCCGGACCGCACTTCTTTTTAGCCTGCGGGGCCGCACTGCCCTTTGTTGGCCAGCCGCCGCGGGCTCGGCTTCCTGCCTCGAAGGTACCCCCTGCGAAACACCATTGGTATACGGTGATCAAAAAATGTGCATGGGTGGGTCATTATCAGGATTTTGGGACCTCGGTCTCAGTTACCTGTGAGGCTGGAAGTATTCCAGGTTAATCGGTCGTAATGGCAACCAAAGCATTGTCGATGCTAAGTTGATAGAACACCCCGTCGATCAACTCCACCTTTATATCCGGATCCTCTTCGGAGGTTGGATCGAGGGACCGTTCCGGATCCTCGGGTTGTGGGGTCAGGCTGTGTATCTTCTCCATAGTCTGGCGCTGTTCCTGCGCAGAAACCATGAAATGAGATATTTAACCACGGGAACATGGATCGGACAGGTCACAAAGATGTTTGCTTACCCAGCTTCGAGGATTATTCGAAGAAAACTCCTTCAGTGGATTGACGCGGAGGAAATCCTCCTCCTCCCCTTTATACATAGCAGACAAGATCTTCACCAGTTCGGTGACCGGTCCCGGTCCTTTGCGGCCATGGCGGGTGGCATCGTCCTCCCCGTTGAAGTCCCACATGGGGTGGCCCCTATATTGGAGCGGCCGCACCCCCTCATAATGCAGATTGCCATGACTCCAATCATGGTTAATCCGGCATGACCAAGTAACCTTATTCGGATCATCAAATAGAGGACGTCCTTGTCATCTTCCCTCCGGGGGCTTCGAGGGCGCCAGCTTAGGCGCTTCTTCAAAGGAGCATTGCTGAACTCCTCCATATAAAACCATTCCGAGGGCCAGTCTTCGGACGCCTTCTTTGGGGTTCCGGATAGGTATCCGGTCCCGGCGATGCGCCATAGCTCGGCTCTGCCCACTTGATATATTGACCCCTCATGAGAATGGGGTACTAGGCAGAATAATCTCTTCCACAGCCCGAAATGAGCCTCGACGCCCAAGAACAGCTCGCAGAGGGCCACGAAGCCCACAATGTGCAAAATGGAGGCAAGCGTAAGGTGGTGCAACTGGAGACCGTAGAACTCCAAGAGCCCCCGGAGAAACGGATGAATTGGAAATCCAAGTCCTCTAACTAGATAAGAGATGAAGCATACCCGCTCTCCTTTAGAGGGATCGGGGACACTCTCCGCTTGCTTTCCGCCCTTGTAGGTGGCGAGTCCGGCTCGAACCGGAACCATGAAAGCCGGGGGAAGAAATCCCTTGGTTTGGAGTATAACTAGCTCGCTATGCGGGACTGAGCATCTCTCCCAATTTCCAGGCTGAGGGCTGGGAGCGCGAGAGGAGGATCCGCGTCGACTGTCCATGATGGAATGGGCTTTGGTTAGGGGCGCTCCGATGAAAGCTCGCAAAGGAGGGATGATGTGACTCAGATCTAGATCCTCGCCCCTTTTATAGGCAGCTCATTTGCGCAGCTAGGGGGGTAAGTGTAAAAATACCCTAGCTTTTCGCATTCATTCAAACACGTGGAAGATGGCCATTATTGGGCGTAGGAGCCAAGGAGCGCAGCATTTATCAGAAGCCGGACACTATTCAACAGGTATATGGAATTTGGAGAAGAACCCGCCTCGCAATGCCGAAGACAATCAACGCGCCGGACTCATCGTCATTGAAGCCTGGTTCGGGGGCTACTGAGGGAGTCCCGGATTAGGGGGTGTCCGGATGGCCGAACTATCATCACGGCCGGACTCCAAAACTATGAAGATACAAGGTTGAAGACTTTGTCCCATGTCCGGATGGGACTTTCCTTGGCGTGGAAGGCAAGCTTGGCGATACGGATATGTAGATCTCCTACCATTGTAACCGACTCTGTGTAACCCTAACCTATCCGTGTCTATATAAACCGGAGGGTTTTAGTCCATAGGATGAACAACAATCATACCATAGGCTAGCTTCGAGTGTTTAGCCTCTCTGATCTAGTGGTAGATCTACTCTTGTACTGCCCATATCATCAATATTAATCAAGTAGGAGTAGGGTATTACCTCCATCGAGAGGGCCCGAACCTGGGTAAAAACATCATGTCCCTTGTCTCCTGTTACCATCCGCCTAGACGCACAGTTCGGGACCCCCTACCCGAGATCCGCCGGTTTTGACACCGACAGTAACCATGAAGGAATTGGAGATTTTTGCAGACTGAAATTTGTGCTATCTGAATCCGGCCAATCCTATTCTGAAGAGATTATAGTTCAAATGGAGTTAAGTTGATGCGTGTCCATGATGTATGAGCCGTATTTTCCCAGTGTATGTAATTTGTTGTTTGTGTATGCTTTATTATCACCTATGCCGTACCATAATGCCCAGTGGGTATAATCGGCTGTAATTTCTTTATTGTATAGTGTAGGATTATTCTACTTTTCTATGCCTTGATCTCTTTGTTGTATAGTGTATGCTTTTTAGTAGGATAATTCTTTGAATATTCTATATCGTTCAAACGGGAGCCAACTCGCCCGACCATGGGCCTTCTACGTCTCGTAGGATCCATGGGCCTTCTATGTCTCGTAGGATCCATGGGCCTTCGTCGTCGCTCGCAGATCCATGGGCCTTCTACGCCTAGCAGGATCCATGGGCCTTCTCGTCTCGCGATGTCCATGGGCCTTCACGCCTCGCGAGATCCATGGGCCTTCTACGTCACGTGGGATCCATGGGCGCCGACTCATTTATGGGTCTTGTATCGGCCTTTATGGGCGTGAGACGGCCTATAATGGAAATCGACGTTTATGGGCTGACAATAACGGGCGTAAATAGGCCGTGTTGGTGATGCTATGAAAATGGCCCAACAGACTAACGGACCTACAAACGGGCCGATCAGAACGACGGGCTGAATTTGGCCCACAAGCGAAAAATGACAATGTAGGCCGTAAGTAACCGAATGCTGCAAATGAGCCCAAGAATAAATGGGCCTTCATAAGGCCGAAAGTTAACTTGGGCTGGAAACGGCCTAACAGAATAACGGCCCGTTAATGGGTATAAAGTGTTACACTGTTCATTACGGGCTAGTTTCACCGCGGGCCGTTAATGGGTGTAAAGTAATACACTGTTCATTACGGGCCAGTTTTAGCACGGGCCGCTAATGGGCCAAGAGTTACAAAGAGCCTCATATGGGCTGAAAGACGTCATGGGCCATACATGGGTCAGAAGTGAAAACGGGCTGGAATCATATTGGATGGCCCAGATGATGCTACTGGGCCTAATTCGCATAGGGCGTAACGGGCCTTGGGTTAGCGGGATGTAAATGGGCTATATGCTAACAGGCCGTTAACAGGCTTTCCATGGGCCGGCCCGCCAGCTTTTGACCTAGTCAAACAGGCTGGCCTTTTCACAGGAATGGGCCACTGTTGGGTCGTGCCACGTGTCGACGTATCATAGGCGCCTTCTGTCCAGTGAGTGGATGACATCTGTCCCAATGATGAGCCGACACGTGTTTCCTCCAGCCAATGATGATTTTACACGTGGAAAATCCCCATTGGTCGAGGCTATTAACGGGTTATCGGATCCAAAACCCGACCCGATAGCTCAACGGCGTTCCGTTACGGTGGATGCCACGTGTCGGTCACCCTTGACGAAAGCACTTCTGTGACCGCGATTTATCGTCATGGAAGTGGACACTTCCGTGATGATAATTTTGGTAATGTCATGGAACACTTCTACAACAGCATAGGTATGACTATCTTGATTCTGTCATAAATTTGTCATGGATGTACATGCATGACAAAAAACGCGACCTACTGTGACAAACATGTATCATCACGGAAGTGTATTTTTTTGTAGTGAGGGGTGGCTGTAGGGGACGTTGCGGCCGCCGAATGGAGCGCGGGACTAGCACATGAAGCAGTAGATGGTGTCCTTACTAGTACTCCCTAGTCTCTATCTATCTATATCTATATATATCTACTCTAATAGAAAACCGAGTTGGTGGTGATGGTATGCCTGCCATCTTGTAATATAGACCGTCCGATCTATATCTGACGGATAGAAAGCCAACTATGACAATTTTACAAAAGATACCCGCACCTCTCTCCACATTTACAGATAAGGCCTTGCCTCGTTCATCCTTATCTCCCACAACCTCGTGCTCCTCCCTATGTCTCTATCTCTACTACTCTTCTGTGTTTTTTACACCAAATCGAATAGTGATGCGCCGTCCGTCCGCCGCCTTGGCTGAACACGCCTCGCCTCCATCATCACCAACCGAGTCTTTTATAGAAGTAGGAGTAGAGAAAAAACTGAGTTGGTGATGATGGTGTGCCGTGCAATGCACGGGCATCTTGCTATTTTTTTGCATATAAGTCCAAACACCACGTAGACACGGTCTTTGAGCACGGCTCGTAGTCGTTCCACGCTCGGGCATTGAAGTTTGTAACTATTTTAGATTATAATATACTACTCCTCCGGTGCTAGTAGTAGAGCAGAGTCCTACTCTACTACTCTACTCTAGCAAGCTAGGGCATAGTAATCGTAGTAGGTACCGAGGGAGTACCAGATCTTGTGATCACTCAAGAAAGTTATCCGCATCGATATGACCCTCGCTGCTGATATGTGTCTCAGAAGTCTAGCGGCGTGCTGTAGTCATCAACACCTGTCCACTTCCCGCAGCACATATTCGCTTCTCCATCTTTGTCCGCACATAATCTCGTCCAAGCTTCCATCCCCGCTAAGGCACCTCCCCCCTCGTCCGAAACCCAAGCACTAACAATGGCAGAACCGAGCAGCGTCCGCCGGAAGAGTGGCTGGAATTCGCTCCCCACAGAGGTAATCAAGCTCATTGTTTCGCGTGTGGACAATCTCAGTACCATGCCGCTCGCCGCGTGCTCGTCGGTGCTGTACCTTTTACTCAAAGCCCTCGGGCCGGAGCTTTTTAAGCCAGCTCCTTGCTTGTTGATGCCGCCTGATCTTCAGAAACAGCATGTCACGCAGCATAACAATCGTAGGGTGGCGAGCATCAACCCCCTTCACTGCGATCCGATCCCCGTCAGCCTCAGCTACATTAACGGTATGTACTGGGTTGGCATGAACAGGTCTTGGATGGTGCTTGTCGACGGTCGCGGCAGCTGGATGCTCGTGGAGGTCTACACCCGGCGATTGACCCCCCTTCCTTCGATTAACACTGCACTGCTTTGGCACTTGCATGCCCGAATACTCGGAATCTTACAGTAGCCAACATGATACCAAGTTTGATTTGCTCAAGGTTGTAATGTTCCAAGTGCCCACAAGATCTACTGAATTATAAAGACTTCAGGCTAATTATGTTCTTCAACGGGTCTCGCCTATCCGACAGTCACTTGGGGTAAGTGGATAAATCTGCACGTCCATCGCAGGATCATACATCCTCCATGGTTCTCTGATGCCATTGAACACAGGGGCTTCATTTACGTTGTCGACTCCTTCTATGGCTGGACGTATTGCTGGCCTACTCCAGTCATCGCTACAAACGGCTGTTAAAGCAGTATGTTACTTTCCTATGATATCATGATGGCTTGCTTATATTACTGTCAACATTTACTGAAAAAATATTCAAACTCATAACATGTTGTTCTTAAGATTGACTAAATCAAGAGCCCTTTTTTATTTGACTCCAACTTGATATGATGTTGTAGGCCGCCTGGTGTCCCTACCCTTCCTAATCCCAGAACCTTTCAAAGAAAAGCGGCATGGCAGTTGTAGGTGGTTCCTGGCTCGATCAGACGATGGCGAAAGATTGATGATCGTTCGCACATACCGGACGTGTTGTTTCGCGGAATACAATCACAGTCACTGCAAGGTCTTTGAGCAGGATCCCAACTTCTCTGGGCCTTCAGGAATTTTTGACTGGAGGCTGGTAAGTAGCCTTGGTGCACGCTCTCTATTTGTCGGCCTGAATTATCCGATTAACCAGGAGATAACCGACGGCAAGGATCATGATGGCAGTGCGGTTTCGTTCATCAGGCAAAATTGTGTGTACACAGCATACCGTGCGTCTCTGCATGCACCATACCCTGATATGTGCCGCCACGCTCTGCAGCCCAAAGTAGGAGAGATGGTCGCAAGTATCAGACTTCGACCTGCTGGCTGGAATTTCCCCCGTCAGGCACTCATCTGGTTCAAGCCGCCAGCCAATCTCCACAGCTTAATAAATAGTAATGTCTAACTGAGCCAGTTAGTTAGATGCGTACACTTGGTGTAGTACGATCTTTATTTAGTTTGATGCATACAGTTGTTCTTTTTTGGTATCCCTTTTGTAATGATGGTTGTTGTTTGGTTTGGAAGAGAGAGCTGCGTCTTCACTCTTCTGGCCTGCTTACTGCTTCTGTTGCACACCCAGCCCTAGTTGTTGCTGTTGTTGTTTTCAATGTACAATCAGTAGTATATTTCGTCTGTTGGTTGAGTAAATCTGTTGTTAGAACAACAAACACAATGTTTTGGAAGTCGTTGCACGGTTCGATCCTTTAGTGCCCCGTACCGTACGTAGCTCATACTATTTTCGTATGGAACACATTTTCCACTTGTTGATAAGATGCAGCCCACTGATGAAGGCCAATAGAGAAGCCCATAATTAACTAGAAGGGAGGCTCTCACATGAATCCGGCCCAGGTACATGCTCATGGTCCCCTAAACATAAATAAGTAAATAAATAAATAAAGCTAAATGCTCATGCACCAGTTCTTTGGGAAAATAGGTAGCCCAGTATTTCTTTTTGAAGAATATACAAGCTAGGCCTATTTGTTTTCTCCGAATTACTGGGCTGCAAATCATTCAAGATGAGGAGGGATGCATTCCGTCCTAGCCAAAGAGTACGGTCAATGTCTGTTAAAAGTAATGTCAAAAGGGGTTGAAAATTCCAAAAGAATTATAGCAAATGGGATATTCGTTTTTATTTTATTTTTTTCTTCACTGATATCTTATACGTATTTCATTGGATTTAACATGACATAGTACTAATTCATTTTTAAATTATGGCTATCAATTTTTGGATTAAGAATATTTCGTTCCCCAGCAAAAATTTGCGAATTTTCAAAATTTCCCACATATTTAGTTAATTTTTTGACACTGGTACTGATGAGAAAATGGCCAGCAATTCTAAAAATGGAAAACGGGCTGCAATAAATTCCATATAAATTAGGAAATGAGTAAGAAATTATAAAACTAATAGCAAATGGCTGACTTGTTTACGCAAGGCTTTGTCAGTGAACACACGATTCTAGCAGCAGTGACTGTTGGATGTCCATCCAACGGCCGACGTGCTTCTTCAATCTCTGATCTTCCTGCTCCAGCCGCCTAAACTAGCGCCGGCGGGACTGCCTGCTCCATCCTCTTGTGGCCCGTTGTGATGTCGTGTAGGCTTCCCCGGCCCACCCTACTCCCTCCGCTGGTCTGGCCGCACGCAATCAACTGCCTCCTTATTACGCGAAAAAAATGATTCCTCCCATCGACATCGAGGCGCACGGTTGGGAGGCTGACTGTCAGGCCTACTATGTTGGCGCGACGCGAGCATGTCAACTTAGTCAACAAGCGATTCTAGCAGCATAACCGTTGGATTTGAATCGAATGGTCCTGCTGCTTCTTCGATCGCTGCTCTTCTTGCACTAGCCGCCCAAACCAGCGCCAGAGACCGCTGCTCCTGCCTCCAATGGCGGTCGGGTGCCTTTTTGAGGCCTCATCGCCCCTACTACTCCCACCGCTAGCCAGGCCCTGCGGCGACGGCAGCCTCACACCGCAGCCGAACCAGTGAACCCTCGTACTCCTCTCTGCATGGGCATCCACTGCCGCGTCTTCCCCGGCTCCGCGTCGTCCCCTTCCTAGGCCTCGCTGTCGTCCACCGCCTTGGTGCTCTCGGTGCGGCGTGGTCAATGTGGTCAACGACATTCCATCGGAAGAGTACTATACGTGGAGAGGCTGACAGCTGGTTCCACGGCCGCCGCCAGTTTTTTTTGTGATTTGCCAAGTAAGTCGCTTTGTCAGGCTTGTTGGGTTGCAAATCTTTCAATAGGAGGAGAGCTTTCATTCGGCTGGCCGAGAAAATGGCCCATCAGAAATGAGAAATGGGTTGTACATTTTTAAAACACATCAAACCGGCAATTAGTTTCAAATATCTTTTTTTCATTTTGAGATTTTAAATTACATTAATTTTTATGCGTGGAGAATTTGTTGGATTTTATATTGATATACATTTATTTTTAAAATCAGTTTGAATGTGAGTCAAAATTTCGGGATTAAAAACAGTTCGGACCTAGCGAAATATGCAAAATTTTGTACAATTTTTTAACCGTGGCCACAATATGGGTTGTAATGCTAACAAAAAGAATATGGGCTCCAAAAAAACCTTAAGAATTAGCAAATGGGCTGTAAATTATTAGAAATAATGGCAGATGGGATGTATGTTGTTTTTCACAGATTTGTGGCTTTCCTAAAAAAAGGTTGACGCACAAGCAGTGATTGTTGGATGGCCATCCAACGGCAGTCGTGCTTCTTCAATCTCTCCTCTTCCTGCTCCAGCCGCTCAAACAAGCGCCAGCGGGACTGTCTGCTCCCTCCTCCCGCTGCCGGCTGTCTTTGCCACAGAGCCTCACAGCCCCACTGTACTTGCATCGCTGGCCTAGCCATCCCTCTACTCACCCACACCTGTTGTTATTCTCCGGCGATGGCAGACGAACCAGTAAACCCTCGTACAATCGTACTCCCCTCCGCGTGGGAAACAACTGCCGAGTTGTCGAGGAAGCTGATCCACGAACACCTATGGGACCGGCGGACCAAGCCCCTTTCGGTTCGGCGGGGGGCGGAGATCGCCTGAAGAGTAGATCGAGCGAAGCACACGGCAGTTTACCCAACCGGAGCTCTCGGAGAGATAACCTCCTCTGCTGCATGTCTGAGTGTATTGAGTTCTTGCACAGGGCGCTGAGTGCTACAATACACACCAGCTGCTAACGAGACCTAGCGTGAGTGTTTTCTGCCTTCGAACCTTTCGAACCCCTTCTACGTTGTGCATGGGCCTCCTTTTATATGCTCAAGGGGTCTCCGACAGGTGGCAACGTAGACAAGGGTAAAAATGGAAAAGGAATTGCGGTTGGTACAGCTACATGCGGTGTATCATACCTAACCACGGCGGCGGGGGACAAAGGCATTAAATGCCCGTCTCGTCGCCCAAGCAGTGCAAACGAGGACCGTCGGGGGCGCCACCGCTTACCACGATGGCAATCTTGTCGGCGTCGCTTGCCACAGCGCTCGCTGGCCGCACAGCCTCTTGCCACGCGCAGGAAAGGTCGAGCGACACGTTAGTGGATGTCTTTGGAAGCGCAGGTACAGAGTGGTAGTCTGCCATGACAAGCGCCTTTGCCGCGATTGTTGCCTTGTCGCGTCCGGAAGCTTGTAAGCCCACCGGCCTGCCGGGACATGTGACGCGTCGCGGCAAGTTCTTTGAGATGCCTTGGTTGGCCTTCCCGGCAAGCTCCTCTTGCCGGGGCCTTGTCTCCTGGATGCCTTGGGTGGCCTTGCCGGCAAGCTCCTCTTGACGGGGCCTTGTCTCCTTGGCTTGAATACTTTGTTCTTGAATGGCTCCAAAAGAACCACGGAGGACCTTGGCGGTCACCCGGCAAGCCTTGCCAGCTGGTGCTGCAACTGCCCGATGCGAGTTCGGGATACTAGGGTACCCCTACTCTAGTACACCGGCAGAGGAGCCCCGGGCCTGGGCCACACGGTGCGAGCGCTGTTGGGCCAGGCCCAAAACAGGGCACGAGCACGCAGCCTGGGTTCTGCCGTAACTCACTCCGGACCCACCACGCCCTCCACAGGCAGCCACGCGTCCGATCTGGCGTCGTGGGAGAGATCGTGGGTGGTCTCTTTATTCGGAAAGAAGGAACGTCTGCCTCCTCCCTCTTTATAAGAAGGGGAAACAGGGGCAGTTCGTCCATCTCGCCATTTGCTGTTCCAATCTCGAAAACCTCCGCCGCTCCCCTCTTCTTCCCAAAGCTGAAAGAGAGCAGCGCTCCGCCCCCCATCGCCACCAGCATCACCAACGTCGTCGATCTCCCCCACCACCTCCGCCATGGCTCCGAAAGCCGACAAGGGGAAGGTCGTGAAGTCGGCCGAGGCGCAGCGGCTCGCGGCGCTGCGAAAGGAGCGGGCAATCTTCCCCTCTCAGCTCGCCGTGAAGGATCTGAGGGAGTACTACTACCTCTTCTGGTCGGCGGAGCGCGCGCGATCCAGCGCGAAGGTATTCCAGCTGCCGCTGAACTGGCTCCGAATGGATACCCTTTCTTCGCGTTGTTCTTCTACTGCGGGCTCTGCCCGCCTTTCTCTGAATTTTTCTGTGATATCATGAACACCTACGGGTTCCGCCTCCTTGACTTCACCCCCAATGCCGTTCTGACCATGGAAGTTTTAGCACATCTCTGCGAAAACTTTGTCGGAGTCTATCCAAACGTAGCTCTTTTCCGCCACTTCTTTATGCCCCGAGTTGAGAGAGGAGAGCCTCTTGCCAGCGGAATCGCTTGGATCTCGAGGACTGGCAAGAAGGAAGCTTATCTGGAGGGAGAGCTCCGCAGCAAGTGGGAGGAATGGAGGGCGGACTGGTGCTGGATTGTCGAGGAGAACCCGCAGCCATTTACCGCCCAGCCAAACCCGATGGTCTTGCGGCAATGATTGGAATAAGCGTGGCCGGAAGCGCTAGGCTGAAGATTGCCGTCACCCGGATCCTACGCCTTAGACTTCCCGGGCTCACCGTAGGCACCGTTGGCGCAGACTTTCTTCGCCGCCGCATCGCCCCCTTGCAGGAGAAGAGGAGACCCGCCTGGGAGTTCCAGAATGCGGCGGATATCATGAGGCTGCGCCCGGCCCTTAACTTCAACTTCACTGTCTTGGAACTAGACGTGATGCTCTTGGAACTGTTCAAGCCCGATCCTGATCATCCCGAAATGTTCAGGTTGCCGAGGGGTGTCGTTCCGCTGTGCAACAATTCCTCGCTCGACCGCATCCGTGCAATGATGCCGCTGTGCGACTCGCATGGAATTGTTCCAACTTGGCAAGAGCCTGCAGATGACGTCGTGCAGGAGTTCTTTGACAGCCTGGTAGAAGTGTCGGTCCGCCCCGATGAACAGAAGAGCCTCACCCGTGACACCACCGATGATGAGATGCAGCGCATCGCCACCAGGCTGGAAGAGGCGGCAGCAGCCGCTGCCGCAGGCGAGTTCGGATTCACCGTGGAGGAGGCAGAGGCAGCAGAGGCGGCAAGCCTTGTCGAGCGAGGGGAGCTTGCCGGCGAGGAAGAGCTTGTCGGGCCCGAAGCTGAGTCGAGCGAGCCACGAGGGCGCCTCCTCCCCACCTTCAGACAGCTTGCCGCAAGCGGAGCCCCCAGCTCCACCAAGAAGGCGTCTCCGCAAGGCCGGGGACGTAGCGGGGCGGCAGACGGGACAACAGCCGCCGCGTCGCGCGACGTGCTCCACCGCGGCAAGCACTGTTGCCGCGGGAGCACCTCACGCCACTGCGGCGGCCGGAGCGGGGCCCTCCCAGACCACCACTTCTGCTCCCGCCAAGCGGCCAAGGGAACCCACTCCTCCGCCTCGTCGCACCGGAGGCGAGCCGGAATTTGATCTCTCCGCGCTCAGCTCCGACGAGGAAGAAGAAGAGTAAGATTCTTTGTTGTACTTGTAGTTCTTCAATTTGTTGCTTTGTCTTGTATCTGATTTGCTTCACTCTGAACCCATTCCTTTTCAGGACGCTGGCCTAGAGAGCGTCAAAGAGAGCCAAGGTCCCGGTGATTGTCATCGAGGACGAACCCACCGCGACAGCAGGAGGCGCGTCTGAGACCACCTTGCCGGACCCGACAACTCTTCCTCAAAGCAGCCCCCAGCGTAGCCCCCATCGTAAGTATATGGTTTACTTCCTGATGTTAGGCGTGCATGGGTGCTCTTTCTTTGCTGATATCTGACTGTTGGTTTGTGTAGGAGCAGAGCAGCCTCACCAGGAGTGCACGGAAGCCGCTCCCGAAATGCCATCTGCTTCGACTACACCGCCAAGGGAGGATCCCCCGGCAAGGGAGCGTTCTCCGGCAATGGAGACTTCTCCGGCAAGGGACAGTTCTCCGGCAAGGGATAGCAGCAGCGACCCTCGTGGTTGAGACCACGATCGCAGATCCTAATCTGGTAATCCTCTTGCTTGAAAACTCCCTTGTGTTCTTCTTCTTCTGATTTTCTTTTTGGATATTTGCTTGACTTTTCTTTCTTTTCGGTCGTCGATCCATCTGCCACTGAGCCAATGGAGACCGAGGTCGCTTGGCGAGGAGGACGCGCAGCTTAATCTTGACAACGCCGTTGTCACCGAAGAAGCCGGCTGATGATCCTGCCGGCGGAGAGGCCGCCAAAGCTGTCGCCGCAGGCCAGCGAGGGGTCCGCGATCGTGACCGACGGCCCCGAGGCCGCAGGAGCGCCAGCGCCTCGCCGACCGCCGATCCTCCGCCCGCTCTGCAGCGTCGAGTTCTGAGCCCCAGCCCAGCGCCTATTTGAAGGCCGGCGATGGCGTCTTCATCAAGCTCCCCTGGGCGTCGAGCTCCAGGGCGTCGATCGAAGGAGGGACCTTTGATGAAGAGTTGCTCGCCTCCGCTGGACTGACGCTGGTCGACGCGCCAAGCAGCAGCAGCGGCGAGTCTGAGGAGGAGCAGCTGCTGCGGAAGCTGTTGTCGCTCTACCGCGCCCGACAGGCCAAGATGGAATCCCGGGAAGCGCTTGTCGCCAAGGCGGGAGCAGACATCAAGAAGCGCGCGGAGGAGCTCCGGGGTCTCAACCAGGAAGCTCTTCGGTCCTTGGCAGAGGAGCGGGAGCGACTCGGCGAGGAGCGCAAAGCCTTCCTCCTCGAGAAGGCTGAAGCTGAAGAGCAACAGCGGCTTGCTGCCGAGAAGCTGTCTGCGCAGGAAAGCGACCTGGTGCAGTGGAAGGTCAACCTTGACAGCCATGAGGAGGAGCTTGCCACGCGCGAGCAAACATTTGGCGGGGCTCTCAAGGAAGCAAAGGATGCTGCCGCAGCTGCCGAGGCCGCCAAGAAGGAGCAGGAGACGAAGGTGACGCAGCTGGAGGCCAATCTCAAGGAGAGCGGCGAGGAGCTTGCTGCACTCAAGCGTGAGCGCGAGAAGGACGCCTACACTCTTGGCGAGCTGCATGGTCGCCTCGCCGAGAGGAGCAAGGAGCTCAGCGCCGCCAAGGACTCCAACGCAGATCTTGAGTTGAAGCTGACCACCTTGACTCAGACGCTGGACAACGCCAAGGAGCAGGAGGTGGCCTTGAAGGAGAAGATCAAGGCCGACGAGGCGTTGCTGGCGAGTGCTGCTGCCGCCCAGAACACTTTTAGGGAGAATGTGGAACACTGGACCGAGGGTCTCGTGGATGTTGCCGCAGCCATCGACGGGGAGCTGGCGCAGCTGGGGATGGAGGATCTTGGGTATTCCTCCGATGAGCACCTCCAACCCAGCGCCAAGCTCAGCTTGTTCTTCAAAGGCGTGGCGACGGCCCTCCAGCGACTCCGGGAAGAGATCCCAAAGCAGCTGGCCGACGAGTCGCGCCAGATCTGCGCGGGAGCTCTTCAAAAGGTGCTGATGAAGGTGGCCTTCCGCAACCCAGGCCTCAACCTCACCAACGTCCTCAAGACCTTGCCGCCGGATGCTGATGTGGAAGCGCTCAAGACCCTTGTCGCACCCATTGTGGACAAGGTGAGCAAGATCAAGAGGGTTGAGGGCGATCGCGTAGATTAGGCCGCCCGTTTTCTCTTTTTCTTGCCGCTGCTGGTCGTGTTATGAGAACAATCTATTAGAGCTGCGACAAGCTATCTTGTAATATAACTCTATTTCGGGTAGCAATCGCTATGTTATTTCCTTTACTTGATTCCTTCCTTTGTATGTTTTTGCCCTCGCTTTTAGGGAACTTGTCGGCAGAGCACCTTTGCATGGCGGCTGAGTCTTGGACGTCGGCAGCCTTTGGCGATGCCGCCACCGACAAAAACCTTGTCGCAACTAATCGCAGCTCACTTAAGTTGTTGAGCGGACTCGAAACAAAGTAAGGGCGCAACTAGCTACGAGTTGGTTCCTCCAGCGCACAGGTTTTCCATACAAAGTGCGGTCGTTCGAGGAAGATAACTTAGAAATTTTAAAACTGATTGCTCAAATTTTAGCAACTTAGCTTTTACGTCGTTTGCTTCCGGTAAGGCGAAACTTTCTTGAGCGGCGCTTGGTCCACACCATTATCTTCTCCTTTCCCCGGCAAACTTGTGGGCGAGGAACCTTCCTTTCTTTGAGAAAGAGAAAGAAGAAAAATATAGATATGGAGCCTTATGGCTCGTTATTGCTTACAGGGGTAGGTGCTGCACAAAGTGTCGATATACGCATGCAAAATTAAAGTAGAAAGCATGAAATTGACAAGATGTGCGGAGCACATTAGCTTTACTTATGCACGGGGTCTGCGCCCGGCTATGTACAAAGGATTACATGCAACATCGGCAAGACTTGTACAAAAGGTTCCGGCAACCGCGCCCTCTGGTAAAACTTACGAAGATGCTCAATGTTCCGGGAGTTGCTCACCGAATGCCATCTTCGGTCTCAAAGCGGACAGCGCCGAGCCTAGTGACTCGTTTCACCCGGTAAGGGCCCTCCCACTTCAAGGTCAACTTGTTGGAATTCTTGGCGGACTGAGCAGCGAAGAACAAGGTCGCCTTCCTCGAGACTTCGGCATTAACTGCGGCTATGGTAGCGGCGCAAAGCTTGCTGGTATCGAGCAGCTCGTCAAACGCCTCAAGACGGTCCTCCTCAAGGAGCGGTCGTCATCTTGTCGCAATTGCTCTTGCTCAAGCTCATCATAGCGAGCACTCGAGGTGACCCAGATCTGAGTTCCGTGGGGAGAACTGCCTCTGCTCCATAGACTAGAGCGAAGGTGTCCGGCGGTGGCTCGATTTGGCGTCGTCCTAATCGACCAAAGAACCACCGCAGCTCCTCAATCCAGTTTCTTCCGCACTTGTACAGCTCAAAAGTCCTGGTCTTGAGCCCGCGCAGCACTTCAAAGATTCGCCCTCTCCGCTTGACCGTTACTTCTCGGATGGGCAATGAAGCGAAGCGGACCTTGGCGCCAAGATCTTGGGCGTCTTGCATGAAGGTGCGGCTCGTGAATTGTGTGCCGTTGTCGGTGATGATCTGTTAGGGATCCCAAACGGCAAACAATCGACTGAAGAACTTGATTGCTGACTTGCTGTCACCTTCCACACTGCTTCCACTTCCGGCCACTTTGTGAACTTTTCGATTGCAACGTACAAGTACTCAAAGCCCCCGACAGCTCGGGGAAAGGGGCCGAGGATGTCGAGCCCCCAGACCAAAAATGGCCAGGATAAAGGGATCGTCTGGAGAGCTTGAGCTGGCTAGTGTATCTGCTTGGAATGAAACTGGCACGCTTCACACTTGGTTACTTGTGCAGTTGCATCCTGGAGGGCTGTCGGCCAAAAGAAACCTTGCCGGAACGCTTTGCCGGCAAGTGCTCTTGCGCCAATGTGGTGACCACATATGCCTCCATGTATCTCTGCCAACAGCTTTTGTCCATCTTCCCAGTGAATACACTTCAATTTCACACCGTTGAGTCTTCTTCTATACAGTGTGTCGTCGACAAACTGGTACATACTGGACTGTCGGGCTACTCTTTCCGCTTCTTCTTGCTCTTCGGGAAGTTCTCCTGTCTGAAGGAAACGGACAATTTGTTGTGCCCATGCTGGAGCTTGCGGCTCGACAACAAGGACTAAAGGCACATCTGCTGCCGCGGGAACATCCGCTTCTACGGCGAGAACCTGCGGCTCAGCCGGAGCTTGACGTTCCCCGGCAAGCTTGCCGGAGCAAAACTTGTCGGGAGCATCTGCTTCAACGGAACAAACCCTAGGGCTTGCCGGAGCAGACTACTCCTCAGCACTCTTGGTGTTGATCTTGAGGACCTTCTTGGCGGCGGCTTCGGGGAGCTCTGCCGGAAAATAGTCACCAGAAATCAACTTCCTCTTCTTGTTCTGCCCAGTTGATGGCGTTACAGACGGTTGAGTCAGTTTGAGCACAAAGATCCCTGGTTCCACAGGTAACTTAAGTGCGGCGCACTTCGACAGGCCATCTGCAATGTCGTTCTGAGCTCTTGGAACATGTTCCATCTGTAGGCCGTCAAAGTGCTCTTCTACCTTTCTAACTTCATCAACGTAAGCTTCCGTCAACCGACTCTGATAATTCTTGTTCACTTGGCGGACGACAAGCTGTGAGTCACCCCTGACAATGAGCTTCTTGATACCAAGGTCTGCTGCGATCCTGAGACCGGCAAGCAAACCTTCATACTCTGCTGTATTATTCGTTGCTTGCTCCTTGGAAAAGTGCATCTGGACTACGTACTTGAGGTGCTCTCCGGTGGGTGCAACAAGTAGCACGCCCGCTTTGGCGCCTTTGCAGCGAGAAGGCACCATCAAAGTACATCAGCCACTCTTTGCTTGCTTCCTTGACGGGATGCTCGTTTCGGAATTTCTTCATCTTGTGTTGGCGTCCATTCTGCTATGAACTCCGCCAATGCTCGCTTTGGATAGTTGAAGTGCTCTCAAACTTGAGGCCAAAGCTTGACAGTTCCAAAGCCCACTCGACAATCCTGCCTGTTGCTTCGGATTTTGCAAGATCCTCTTCATGGAAAGCGAGTGACGACTGTGATCTCATGTGCTTGGAAGTAATGGCGCAGCTTTCTCGAGGCCATGAGAAGGCCGAAAAGCAATTTCTGCACACCAGAGTACCTTGACCTAGCCCCCTGCAGAAGGGAACTGACAAAGTAAACTGGGCGCTGCACCATTCTTTTCTGCATCTTCTCACATGCCTGCGCAGATCCATCTTTGTCGGGACCAGAGCTTGCCGATGAAGTCCCTTGCTTGTCGCTGGATGCATCTGCCGTGGTTGCTGGCTCATCATCCGCCTCCCTCTCCGCTACTAACGCAGCACTAACCACTTGATTGGTTGCCGCTATATATAGCAGCAACTTATCTTGTGGCTTAGGTGCGACAAGTGTTGGAGTGGAGGACAGGTATCTCTTTAAGTCCTGCAGCGCAGCCTCCGCTTCCGGAGTCCATTTCATTGGACCTGCCTTTTTCAATATTTTGAAAAATGGCAGGGCGCTCCAGCAGACCTAGAGATAAACCTCTCCGAGAGCAGCTATGCAACCGCAAGTCTTCGTACATCCTTGACGCGCTTTGGTGCTTCAATCTTCTCAATGGCCTTGATCTTGTCGGGATTTGCTTCAATTCCCGCTGAGACACGAAGAACCCGAGAAGCTTGCGGAGGGACTCCAAACACACACTTCTCGGGGTTGAGCTTGAGGTTGATCTTGCGCAGATTTGCAAAGGTTTCATCTAAATCTTGAATCGAGTCGCCTTGTCCTTGCTCTTGACTACTATGTCATCCATGTAGGCTTCCACATTTACGTGCATTTGCGTCTCAAAAGCGTCATGGACCACCCTTGCAAATGTTGAACCAGCATTCTTTAAACCGAAAGGCATCCGTGACAACAAGAGTATGTGCCACATGGGGTGATGAATGCGGTCTTCTCCTCATCCTCTTCGCCATGAAGATCTGATGGTACCACGAGTATGCATCAAGAAATGAAAGCAAGTCACATCCGCCGTGGAGTCAACAATCTGGTCGATGCGGCAAGGAAATGGGTCTTTGGGACAAGCTTTATTAACATCGGTAAAGTCGATACAAAGCCTCCATTTCCGTTGGCCTTGCGCGCACGACTACAGGATTGGCCAACCACGTAGGATGGAGCACTCCTCGACAAGGCCTGCTGCTTCCAATTTCTTGATTTCTTCTGCGATGAATTCTTGGTGCTCCACCGCTCGCTTCGACTTTACGCTTGACGGGCGCGCGAGGACAGACGACAAGATGGTGCTCGATTACTTTCACAGGAACACGGGGATGTCGACGGTTGCCATGCAAATCGTCGGCGTTACCCGCGGAAAGCGGCGAGCTTTCCTATTTAGGGTCGAGAGTGGCACGATGGTGAAGGTACCACCGGTGCCGCCTCCTGGCGGACACCTTCTTGGTCTCTGGTGGAGCTGCCATTGTCTTCTTACACTTGCCGGTGGAGCTCGATGGTGCGTCCTCGACGGTAGCGCAGCACTCCGAAGAGGTGCACTTGCCAGAGTGGGCATCAGAAATCTTGCCGGACTTGATCTTCTTCTTCGCCCCGGGAGCTTCAACGGCAAGTAACTTGTGATCTGCTGCAGCTGCTGCTTCCCGGTAGATCTTGTCGGCGCAGATAAGAGCATCCTTCTTGTCGCCAGGGACAGAAATGACACTTATCGGGCCTGGCATCTTCAGCATGTTGTATGCATAGTGAGAGGCTGCCATGAATTTGGCGAGTGCTGGACGGACAAGTACCCCATTGTAAGGCAATGGAAAGTCAGCAACGTCAAAAGTGACCCTCTCAGTCCTGAAGTTCAACTCGCTTCCAAATGTCACCGCAACATGATCTTTCCTTCGCTTGCTCCTTCCCGGATTGATTCTTGAATGTGCGGTCTCTTCGAGCTTCGCCATCGTGGATCTGGAGTTTCGGAGTACCGCGGAGGAGATCAGGTTCAAGCCGCCCCGCCATCAACTAGCATCTTAGTGACCTTGAGGTTGCGGATAGTTGGTGAAACCAACATCGGCAAGCACCCGACCGCAGTTATGCGATCAGGTTGGTCCTCAATATCAAAGATGATAGGCGTGCTGGACCATTTTAGAGGCTTGCGTGACTCGACGGATGGTTCTGCCGCATTGACTTCCCGCATCCACTGCTTGAGCTGGCGGTGTGAAGTATGCAGAGAAGCACCGCCGTCAACGCACAAGACCTCTGTGGCTTTCTGGAACTCCTGCTCATCGGTTTCGTCATCATCCATATCTTCATCATCGTCGTCATCTTCATCCTTGTCGCGGCCGCGGGGAGGTCTGTCTCCTTGCCGCTGCTTGGCCTTGCCGCGGCGTCCTCCTCGGCCGGGGCGTTTCTTGCCGGCTCCTCCAGCACCTTCCTGGGCCTTCTCCTTGTCGCGTCGCTCGTATTCAGCCTTTTGTTGCTCGACAAGCTGCTCGACCTTCTTGCAGCTCTGGAGGTCATGGCCCTTGGTGCGGTGGATCTTGCAGTACTGCTTATTGGTGCCGTCCTGCTTGTTGGCGACCGCCACAGCCTGGTAGTTGGTGCCAGTGGCAATCTCCTTGCCGGAGCTACCAGCTTTGGCTTTCTTGGCGCCACCTCCGTTGCCGGACTGCTCAACGACTAGCACATCTTTGCCTTTCTTCTTCCTGTTTTTCCGCAGCCGGTTTTTCTTTGCCGGGGCAGCCTCCTCACTATTAGATCCTCCTGCTTCTGTATTCTCTCCGGGGAGTTTCCTCCTTCCTCAAAGACGTGCACTTGTCGGCCAGGGCATATAGCTCACTAACGTCTCGATCTTGCACATCGCCATCTCCTCCCGCATCCTGCGGTTTCGCACGTTCTGATGGAACGCGCTGATTACCGCGGCAGGGTGGACATCTGGAATGTTGTGTTGTACGCGGCTGAATCTCTGAATGTACTTGCGCAGGGCTCTCCTTCCTTCAGGCGGCAGATGAAGGTCGCTCTCTTAGCCATGAGGCTTGTGGTCGCTGTCAAGGCGCCGACAAACTGATGGCATAGATCCGCCCAAGAGGATATGGAGTTGTCCGGCAAGTGCATGAGCCAGGATCTGACATTGGGCTTGAGCACCAGCGGGAAGTAGTTGGCCAGGATCTTATCGTCTCGCCCCCCGGCAGCTTGCACTGCAATGGTGTAGATGCTGAGGAACTCCGACGGATGCGACTTGCCGTCGTACTTCTCTGGTACGTCTGGCTTGAAAGTATTCGTGCCGGGCCACTGGACTTGCCGCAGCTCACGAGTGAACGCAGGGCAACCTACCGCGTATGGCAAGTCGCCTGGTTCCCCTGGCGCATGCATGTCGACAGGGGGCCTAAGCGCTGGTCGGATTGACGCCGCTTCTCTTGGCGCGCCGGCGCGAGTTCGAGCGTCTTCTTGCTGTCGTTCGTGAAGAACTTGGCGCTGATCGCGACGAGCTCGTGGATCTGATGACGTGGTGGAGTCGCTGTCGAGGTGGATCCGACGAGTTGGCGATCTTGGCCTTCGGGGTGGAGAGCGCATGGTGGTTGCACCCCCACCGGTTTCGTCGCCATCGGCTCGTGCCTGGCAGTCCTGCCGCGGCAGCGATGTACTCGGCTGCCGCGGAGTGTCGCCGTTGGCAAAGCCAATGGGACTCTGAATAGTGGCCCTCCATTCATCGACCTTGTCTGCCGTTGGAGGGTAATCCAGGAGCAGTTGAGCTCGCGCCAAAGCTTCTGATGGAGTGGTGGGAGGCAGTGGCGAACGGCGCGAGGAGCGGGATATGCTCGGACTTCTAACTATGTTAGAAGGAGCAGTATCCCGCCCAGCGACCGTGCCTCGCTTCGTGCTCGCATGTTGGCGTGCATGCTGGTCTTGAGCACCCGAAATCCACCAGCTCGATCTTGGTCCAACGAACGATGGTACTGTGAATACCATGACGCTGTCGGTCCTGCGCCTCCGAGATAGGCGCGGTGCATGTCACGGACGCCGAGGTCTGCGCAGCCTTGTCCTTGGACTTGGCAGCATCGTGGCCCTCGTCGACGCCTCGTTCTTCGCCGGCGTCTACCCCACCACCCGCTTGCTCGGTGGTGGTGGGATCGACGTGGACGGATCAGCTGCCGCCGAAGCCTTCTTCTTCGGTGGCATGTCGATGAAGAAGATGAAGATCTGGCTCGTGTGAACGCCGGATCAGGTTCACACAATCTCGACGCCCCCTACCTGGCGCGCCAAAGATGTCGGGGAAGCTGATCCACGAACACCTATGGGACCGGCGGACCGAGCCCTTTCGGTTCGGCGGGGCGGACATCGCACGAAGAGCAGATCGAGGCGGCTTACGAGCAGTTTACCCAGCTTCGAGCTCTCGAGAGATAACACTCTTCGCTGCATGTCCGAGTGTATTGAGTTCTTGCTTGGGAGCGCTGAGTGCTACAAAGACACACCAGCTGCTATCGAGACCTAGCGTGAGTGTTTTCGCCTTGAACCTTTCGAACCCCTTCTCGCTATGCATGGGCCTCCTTTTATATGCTTTGAAGGGTCTCCGGCAGTGGCAACGTAGACAAGGGTAAAATGGAAAAGGAATTGCGGTTGGTACAGCTACATGCGGTGTATCATACCTAACCCCGACGGCAGGGGACAAAGGCATTAAATGCCCGCTCTCGCCGCCCAAACAGTGCAAACAGGGACCGTCGGGGCGCCACCGCTGCCATGATGGCAATCTTGTCGGCGTTGCTTGCCACCGCTCACGCTGGCAAGACAGCCTCTTGCCACGCTGCTGCTTGAAAGGTCCTGGCGACACGTTAGTGGATGTGCTGGAGCGTAGGTACAGAGTGGTAGTTTGCCGCGGCAAGCGCCTTGCCGCGGTTGTTGCCTTGTCGCGTACGGAAGCTTGTCGCCCACCGGGCCTTGCCGGGACATGTGACGCGTCGCGGCAAGTTCTTTGAGATGCCTTGGTTGGCCTTCCCGGCAAGCTCCTCTTGTCGGGGCCTTGTCTCCTAGATGCCTTGGGTGGCCTTCCCGGCAAGCTCCTTTTGCCGGGGCCTTGTCTCCTTGGCTTGAATACTTTGTTCTTGAATGGCTCCAAAAGAACCACGGAGGACCTTGGTGGTCACCCGGCAAGCCTTGCCGCTGGGTGCTGCAACTGCCCGTGCACGAGTTCGAGATACTAGGGTACCCCTACTCTAGTACACCGACACGAGTCTTCCCTGCCTCCGTGTCATCCCATTCCTAGGCCTCGCCGTCGTCCACCGTCGTGGTGCTCTCAGCGCGGCGTGGTCAATGTGGTCAACAACCGACTTCCATCGGAAGAGTACTGTGTGTGGAGACGCTGACAGCTGGGTCCACGGCCGCAGCAAGGAAGTGCCTCAGTATTACGCGAAAAATAATTATTCCTCCACCTGACAGCGTGGACCCACCGGACGGGCCACTGTATTTCACGAAAAAAATGTTTTCCCCCTGACTGCTGGGACCCACCAGCTACACCTTCGCACGCAAGGAAGTGCGTCCGGGCAAAAAAAACGATTCGCCCCCCGACTGCTGGGACCCACCAGCTACATCTTCGCACGCAAGGAAGTGCGTCCGGGCAAAAAAACGATTCGCCCCCCGACTGCTGGGACCCACCAGCTACATCTTCGCACGCAAGGAAGTGCCTGACAGTCGGGACCCACCTGGTCGAAGCGTACGTAGCGTTGTCATTCTGGTCGCGAACGTGTACGTACATACTGGTCGATGTAGAGGCGCGCACGTGTCGTAGTAGAGGCGCGCACGTAGCATGTACACGTACGTACAGCGGCCAGGGTGCAAGAAAGAAAATACGGCCACGTATGTGTACATACGGGCGGGGTCTCGAACGCCTACTCGCGCATACGTACGACCAGGGCTCGTGTACATGGCTGGCTCGGAACGGAGAAACAGCGTCGTCATCGTGTTCATGGGGAGGCAACGGAGTGCGTCGTGTTCATGGGGAGGCAACGGAATGCGTCGTGTTCATCGGGAGGCAACAGAACGCGTGGGAGCTAACCGGCTGGGTCGGAACGGAATGTGTGGTCGTGTTCATCGGGAGGGCTTGGACGGAACAGGCGATGGAAATGAGGCCTGGCGTACCGCACAATGGAGGAAACGGACCTCCTACGTTCGGAACGGGGTCCTTTTGATCGGGAGGGGTGTGGCGTACCACAAAACGAAGGAAACGGACCTCCTACGGTCGAAACGGGGGTCCTGTTGATCGGGAGGGTGTGGCGTACCGCAAAACGGATGAAACGGACCTCCTATGGTCGAAACGGGGGTCCTGTTGCTCGGGAGGGGTGTGGCGTACCGCAAAACGGACGAAACGGACTTGTGTTGGAGCACTACGGTCGAAACGGGGGTCATGTTCATCGTGAGGGGTGTGGCGTACCGCGAAACGGGACTCCACGGGATATTGTTCATCTCCACCGTCGACCTCCTCCAGCCTCCACGGGCTACCATCGACCTCCTCCAGCCTCCACGGGCTCCTGTTCATCCAGCCTCCACCACGCTACTCCACCGCCATGTTCAACCACCCCTCCACCGTCTCACTGCTCATCCAGCCCTCCACACCACGGGTCCTGTTCAACCACCCTCCACGGGCACCCCTCCACCGCTCTCTGTTCATCTAGCCCTCCACACCACGGGGTCCTGTTCAACCACCCCTCCACGGGCACCACTCCACCATCTATTGTTCATCCAGCACTCCACACCACGGGGTCCTGTTCATCCAGAGGCAAACACCACCGCTCACTGTTCATCCAAACCCCCCTGCAACGCTCACTGTTCATCCAAGAGGCAGCATCAATCGGCTTCGCTTAGCAGCAGAGCGGCGAATCGCCGATCGGGTTCGATTAACAGCCATCGATCGATCGCTTTCAGTTCGATGTGCGAGCTCGCAGCACTGTCGCTTTCGGGTTCGATTAGAGGCCAACGCCTCGCTTCGGGTTCGAGAGCTAACGCCGCACACACGCCAGCGTCGTGTATGAGAAAGCAGCGCATCGCTTCGCCCCGACCTCTCACCGTGAACCGAAGTCCCGAAATTTTCCTCCCCTTGCTTCTACCACGGTTTTTTCCGTCATGGACGGCCCAAAGAATGTCATGCAGCTGCGTCTCCGGCCCGCCCAGGACGAAAAGCCCATTTTCTGTCATGATTTTTTTTCATAGAAGTAGGAGCCCACCACATCTATGATGATACCAGGTTTTGTCACAATTATCGACAGAAAAAAAATTCGTTCGGCCCAAAATGTCACGGATGTGTCTTTTTTTGTAGTGAATGGGCTGTGTGAAGCTTTGGTGATCAGCATTGTGAAGATAAACAGACTCTTTGGCAGGCTCTGGGTAGATGGCTTGAATAGACATATCAACCTCTGGCAAGAATATCATATGGTTGCGTGCAGAGGGCTGATAGTTAACAGCTGAATGAAGCTTGATAAGGCACATAACCCATGGACCGTAGAACTTCAGACCAAAGAGGTCAGAGCCAGATGCAGCCAATTGCCTGATGAAGAAGTCTTGAGCATTGAAGCTGATGCCATTGAAGATATAAAAGACCAATGTCCTCATCGCTCCTTCAAGCTTCGCTGCAGAAGAATGTACCTTGATGGGCCATAGAGTTCGCCTGATGATATGATAGATCATGCGGGGCAGATACTCTAGGTATTCAACAAAGAATTATCTTGGGTATTCAGCGTCGCGTGGCAGAGGCTTCATCATGCTTAGCATTTGGCTCATGTTGGGCTCTGGCTTCTGAAAGATGCTCTCCAAAGAATTGCGGTGAAGCTGACAACCAGGCTCGAACACCTGGAGTGGGCAGGCCGGTTATTAGCTCAACGATATCAAGAGCTTTGGCTTCGTGATGGACATTGCCGGTCATCCACTCAAGGATCCATGTCTTCGGATCCCTGTTGAAGCCGCGAATGTGGAGGGTAGCATAGAATTGCAGCAGAAGCTCTTCATTCCAATGCTCTTTATCAGTCACAAAGTTCAGAAGACCAGCATCACGGAAGCTGTCAAGGGCTTCTTCTAAGCAAGGCAGTCCAGCAATAGATTCGCAGTCTAGATGCATATGTGGAAAGATGCGCCCTTGATCATAGAGAACACAGGAATAGTAACTGCGCTGCTGATAGCTCCAGAACCGATCAGATGAAATTCTTGGCTTGGAGTAGGGGTTCTTGGCACTATCAAAGAAAGTTTTGTGCGCAGTGAAGCCATTTGCATTGAACGACCCTGGTGAAGTTGCAGTACCTGGAAACTTGGGCAACCTTGGCTTAGGCTTCTAGACCTGAGGCCTGTGCTCTACATGATAGTCAAATTGTGGACCAGCAGTAGGTGGAGAAACCAGAATGGTCCATCTGACAGTAACCAGCTGACTTCGATCGAATGCTTGCTCAATGGTGTGTGGCCTTGGAGGCGGTACAGGAGCAGTGGCATTGGCATTAACGTCAGGCTGCAGATTTGCTTCAGGTGCAAAAACTTCCAGCACCACATTAACTTCTGGCGCCACATCAGCTTCAGGCGCCACATTAGCTTTGGCCATGACAATGTCATCGGCTTCAGTTGAGTTGTTTGTGGACGCCTCAGTATTGTCAGCCTCCACTTGAGTAGGTGGAGGGGTCGGACACGTTCTCCTCGAGAACAGTTTTAGGGTTGGGCAGGGGTGTAGCAACACATTCTTCTTCTTCTCTTGGTTCTTCTTGTTCATTGGCTGATGCAGCCGGAATGTCTTCAGCAGCTTTGGCTCCGGACGCGGAGATGTTCACAGTTGGAGAGGCTTCAGGAAATACTTGGCGTAATACGAAGTGGTGCTCTTCTCCTTCTGGAACACTCAGAAGTGTGACTTGTGGCCTTGGTCCTTTGCGAAGCCTACGAAACGTTGGCGACGCTTGTGGAGATGGAGTTGTCTGGGCCACAAAGTCTTCATCTTCAAGTACCGGAGTGGTGACTTGAGTTGGGGGAGTAGTTGGTGTTTCTTCTTCACAGGGGGAGTCTTGAGGGTGATCAGCCCATGAATCATCCTGAGCGATTGGCGTCAAAGGATGACCAATGCTGATGAGTTCGCTGTTTGTGAGAACGGGCGATGATACCACGTTGTGCTCGATCTAAGGAAGGACTTCATCATCTTCTACATTGTCTTGGGGACCAATGTCTTCAGCTGCAGTGGGGTTGACAGCTGGAATGTCTCCAGCTTCAGGAGCCTCTGTGGAAGCAGGCTCATGAACTATCAAGCGACGCTCTTGGAGTGCAGACGCAGGACGAGCAACAGAAATTGGCTCGACGACAAGGGGCTCTGTGGGAGCAGCCCGATTTTTCTTCTTTGTTTTTCTTTTCTTGGTTGGTGGAACCTCATCAGTGGTGTTCTTGGTCTTGCACTTTCTGGCTTCGGCTTCAGCTGCCCTTGTTTTCTTGAGCTCCGAAGCCACTGTGGGGACCTTAGGCTTCACGCTTGTCATACTGGTGAGTAAGACAATGCGAGGTTCTTCCTGCCTCGATGCTTCAGCTTGGTCCACAGCAGGATTCTTCTTCTTCTTCTTGGCAGTCATCTTGGGGTCGATGCCAGGACGCCCAAGTGCCTTGCGCTTCTCAGCTTCATTGTAGGCTTGAACACATTTGGCAGCCAGGAGCTTCATGCGCTCTCGAGAACCTTTAGCTTCGTCACGTTTCTTGTGAAACGCCTCCTTGAGCTCATGCATCATCTGCTTGAAGTTTTGGACATCAATCACACTGGGCTTGGCCATATGCTTCTTAAACTGAGCCTTCTCATAGTCAATTTTGTGCTTTAGTTCAACAATTTTCTGAGCTAGAGCCAGCTCAGGAGCAATGGCTCCATGGAATGAAACACTGAGGCCAACTGGAAGCTAAAGATCATCAAAGCTGAGGTTTGGGCTATCAAACCATTCATCAATGAACTTGTTCAGAATGACCACGTCAAACAGGGGAAGATTGTTGAAGATTTCCTCCTCTTGTTTGCTCTTTATTAGCAGTTCGAGAGCATCATCGCCAAGATCGTCGCCACTAGACAGAACAATGGTTTCGTTCTCATTCCTCAGAATGGAAGCTGGGGTCAATGCTTGACCAGTAGTTTGCATGGGCTTCTTCTTCTTCTCAGACTTGGAGATGCGTGATTGATCTTCAGAATGCACACTTCATGCAGGAGGAGCAGTGGCCAGAGGCTTCGCTCGCGAAGCTCTTGGTGCAGTGGAGGGCTTCGAAGCCTTGGGTTTATTCTGCTTATTAGGCTTCGGTGGTGCAGGCGCTTCGTCAGAATCAGCGTCATTTGCAAAGTGACCCACGGCTTCCCGTTGAACCATGATGTGAGTGATGAGACCCTCGAGGTTGTAGAAGGGCCCAACAATATTGGGTTCAGCATCGCGTGTGCCATCAGCACGAGGAGCAGATGGACCGGGGTTGAAGTTTAATCCCCGCAACTTCCTGTTCTCTTCGGCCGAGTTCTTGGCAAACTAATAGTTGTGCTTGAACAGATTGTCTTCACGACACCATAGCAGAGAAGATGGGTCGGCATCAGCAGGCTGTGGTCCACGGACCATGCAAGGGTAGAAACCCTGAGCAGTAGCTTCAGATCTGGTCTTGGGTTGAAGATTTTTGTAGAGAATATCTCCCCAAGGACGCTTGATGGCATTCTTTTCAGCATATTCCTTGGTGACGAATCTATACTTGAACCATTGCTCGGCCCAATATCTTCGAATCCATTGGATTCGTGTTTTGCGTTGGCCATAGCTCTCCTCAGGATCAGTTTTGTACAACTCATAAAGATCTTCAGGCATATCCATTTAAGTGCCCCCGCGGCGCTGTCTGCCTCCCTTCCTTGCTGATTTTTCTGTGGCCATGTAGTTTAGACTGAATGGCTTCAAAGCTTTCAAAGTCTTCCGTCTACTGGTCAGACAAGAACTAGCTTCGGGAGAATTGATGTGATGTTGTAAGAATTCTGCAAATGAATGCAGACTATGAGAACCAAGGGATTCTCCCACGGACATGTACCTGTGACAGCATTAGAGATGCGAGGGAAGGGGAAGAGGTCATATGCATTCTCAGAAGATTTTGAAGATAAATTAGTTTGAAGACATTGACCTCATCGCGCGAAGGCATTCACTTATATGTTGAGAGTTGGTTCCAGATTTGTATGAATCCAAGAATAGGTACAATTGAGGAATCTAACTATGTGTGAAGCATAAGTGAATACCCTAGGCTTGTTATGAGATGCAGAACTGTATAGATCCAACTTGTGGAGGCAGAAACTACTTTTGGTAGGAAGGATGAATCTATCGGATCAAAAAGACAGTAAAAAGAGAGTTTTAATTTACCACACGATGAACTGCTAGACGTTGTAGAAGATGAGGCCGAGCAGTTCGATCTTCCATGCCCTAACTTGGCGACGGAGGACACCTACGGCGGCGGCGGAGAAGATGATGACCGCGACCGACGTGAGTACGGCGTCAGAGAGGTCGCGGCAGCTAAGCACTTCGTCGTCGGCATCGTCTAGAGCTAGCGGTGGTGCTAGGGTTTGTCTAAGGTGGAGAGGTGGAAGAAAGATTTTGACCACGATGTGATGTGCATTTATAGGGAGAGGGACAGCACAGCACAATTATGCAGGTGCCCCTGGCTATCCACATCTGAGGGACACGTGGCGAACATGAAACACATTGGAAGTTGTTCCATGTTCCCTCGCACGCCTGGACTGTCGGGTGGTCGTTCCGGCTTCTCCGGGTTTCAGGCAATAAGGATTGAGCATTTAAAATAGATTTAATGTTTGTCTCTGTATCTTCTGCTGACAAGGACGCAGAGAAGACATTCGACGGTTTCAATAGAATGCATATGATTTGGATAGATAGATTTGAGAAGGAAGCATAGAGAGGTTAGGGTCCGATCACATTCACTTAGTTCAAAAGATTCAAACGAGAAGACATAGCTATAAGTGAATGTTGTAGAGGACAGAACACTAATATATGTATATATCAGAATAAGACCAAATCAACATTGTGAAGATAAACATGAAGTCATGTCAATATTGAAGACAAACCAAATGCAAAGACTTTGCAAAAGTAATGCCAACAGAAAACACTCCAAACAAAAGTTTGGTGGTGGCATTACCCACCGTATAGGAAGTGTTAGACCCAGACACGGCGCACAATTATCGTGGCGCTCCGAAGTCAAATTCCGCATTAATGTATTCACACTCAGAGTGTAAGTCTTCATTGATTGAAGATATACATCACTTCGTGTGTTTCACATCTAAGTCATCAACATGCATAAGTGTTAGGTGGTGTGCCTGATCACAGGACCTTCGAGGATTCCTAGATATTTAGCTCACACCGCAACTTGCAAAACCTTTTCTCGTCCAAGGGCTTTGTGAAGATATCTGCCAATTGCTCTTTAGTGTTGACGTGAATGATATCAATATCTTCCTTCATAACATGATCTCTGAGAAAGTGATGACGTATTTCAGTGTGCTTTGTCTTCGAGTGCTGAACTGGATTGTTGGAAATCTTGATGGCACTCTCATTGTCACAATAGAGTGGTACTTGTTTCGGATGGATGCCATAGTCCTTGAGTGTTTGCTTCACCCATAGAAGATGAGCGCAGCAAGATCCAGCAGCAATGTATTCAGATTCAGCAGTGGAGAGTGATACACAGTTCTGCTTCTTTGAAGACCAACAAACAAGTAATCGTCCCAGAAAGTGACATGTGCCTGATGTAGACTTGCGATCCACCTTGTCACCAGCATAATCAGCATCCGAGAATCCAACTAGATCAAACTCTGAGCCCTTTGGATACCATAATCCTAGTGTTGGGGTGTAAGCCAAATATCAAAGAATTCGCTTCACATCTAAGTGATGAGATTCCTTTGGTGCCTCTTGGAATCGGGCACACATGCAAACACTAAGCATTATATCTGGCCTAGATGCATATAAATAAAGTAAAGAACCAATCATGGAGCGGTATACCTTTTGATCGAACTCTTTACCATCGGCGTCAGGACCCAGATGACTTTTAGTTGGCATTGTCGTCGTGTAACCTTTGCAATCTTGCATTCCAAACTTCTTCAGGCAGTCTTTGTGGTATTTCTCTTGAGATATGAAGATGTCGTTGCTTTGCTGACGAATTTGAAGACCAAGGAAGAACTCCAGGTCACCCATCATGGACATTTGATATTGCTCTTGCATCATGTGTCCAAATTCATCACTGTATTTCTGGTTAGTGCGGCCGAAGATAATGTCGTCCACATATATTTGGCACACAAACAGTTCGCCATCATATGTCTTTGTGAAGAGTGTGGGATCCAGGGAACCAGGTTTGAAGCCTTTGCTCTTCAGGAAGTCTTTGAGTGTGTCATACCAAGCGCAAGGGGCTTGTTTGAGGCCATACAATGCCTTGTTGAGCTTGTATACCATATCAGGATGTTTCGGATCTTCAAAGTTAGGTGGTTGTGCGACATACACTTCTTCTTCAATCTTGCGATTGAGAAAGGCACTCTTCACATCCATTTGATACAGAAGGATGTTGTGATGATTTGCGTAGGCTAGCAGTATACGAATGGCTTCAAGCCTAGCCACGGGAGCAAATGTTTCATCGAAGTCAATCCCTTCAACTTGAGTGTATCCTTGAGCAACGAGACGGGCCTTGTGTAACACCCACGATGCGGCTATATCTCCCACGTGTCGAGGCACGACTTGGAGGAATAACCGCATGGTGGTTTTGTCGCAAGAAGGATCATCTTCACACAGTCCCATGTAATGAACAAGAATGGGATAAAGAGTTGGCTTACAATCGCCACTTCACACAATACATTAATTAAACATACATCATTCAGAGTACACACATAGTCCGACTACGGACAAATACAAATGAAAAGAAGATAACCCAACTGCTAGATCCCCGATCGTCCCAACTGGGCACCACTACTAATCATCCGGAAAAGAAACATAGTAACGACCAAGGTTCTCGTCGAACTCCCACTTGAGTTCGGTAGCATCACCTGCACTGGTATCTGATACGTCTCCAACATATCTATAATTTTTTATTGCTCCATGCTATATTATCTATTGTTTTGGACTATATTGGGCTTTATTTTCCCCTTTTATATTACTTTTGGGACTAACCTATTAACCGGAGGGCCAGCCCAGAATTGTTGTTTTTTGCCTATTTTAGTGTTTCGAAGAAACGGGATATCAAACGGAGTCCAAACGGAATGAAATCTTCGAGGACGTGATTTTCTCATCAGATAAGATCCTGGAGACTTGGACCCTCGGTCAAGAAAGGAGGGAGGCGGCCACAAGGGTGGAGGGCGTGCCCCCCCTAGGGCGCGCCCCCTGCCTCGTGGGCACCCTGAAGCTCCACCGACGTACTCCTTCCTCCTATATATACCTACGTACCCCCAACAGATCAGATACGGAGCCAAAAACCTAATTCCACCGCCCAACTTTCTGTATCCACGAGATCCCATCTTGGGGCCTGTTCCGGAGCTCTACCGGAAGGGGAATCCACCATGGAGGGCTTCTACATCATCATCATAGCCTCTCCGATGAAGTGTGAGTAGTTTACTTCAGACCTTCGGGTCCATAGTTAGTAGCTAGATGGCTTTCTTCTCTCTTTTTGGATCTCAATACAATGTTCTCCCCCTCTGTCGTGGACATCTATTCGATGTAATCTTCTTTTTTGCAGTGTGTTTGTTGAGACCGATGAATTGTGGGTTTATGATCAAGATTATCTATGAGCAATATTTGAATCTTCTCTGAATTCTTTTATGTATGATTGGTTATCTTTGCAAGTCTCTTCGAATTATCTGTTTGGTTTGGCCAACTAGATTGGTAGTTCTTGCAATGGGAGAAGTGCTTAGCTTTGGGTTCAATCTTGCGGTGTCCTTTCCTAGTGAAAGTAGGGGCAGCAAGGCACGTAATGTATTGTTGCCATCGAGGATAACAAGATGGGGTTTTTATCATATTGCATGAATTTATCCCTCTACATCACGTCATCTTGCTTAAGGCGTTACTCTGTTTTCATTAACTTAATACTCTAGATGCATGCTGGACAGCGGTCGATGAGTGGAGTAATAGTAGTAGATGCAGGCAGGAGTCGGTCTACTTGTCTCGGACGTGATGCCTATATACATGATCATACCTAGATACTCTCATAACTATGCTCAATTCATCAATTGCTCAACAGTAATTGCTCACCCACCGTAGAATACTTATGCTCTTGAGAGAAGCCACTAGTGAAATCTATGGCCCCCGGGTCTATTCTCATCATATTAATCTTCCTACGCTTTATTATTGCTTTGCTTTTTTACTTTGCCTTTTATTTCACTTTGCATCTTTATACAAAAAATACCAAAAATATTATCTATCATCTCTATCAGATCTCACTCTCGTAAGTGACCGTGAAGGGATTGACAACCCTTATTCGCGTTGGTTGCAAGGAGTTATTTGCTTTGTGTAGGTACGAGGGACTTGCGTGTGGCCTCCTACTGGATTGATACCTTGGTTCTCAAAAACTGAGGGAAATACTTACGCTACTCTGCTGCATCATCCTCTCCTCTTCGGGGAAAACCAACGCAAGCTCAAGACGTAGCAAGAAGGATTTCTGGTGCCGTTGCCGGGGAGTCTACGCAAAAGTCAACATACCAAGTACCCATCACAATCCCTTATCCCTCGCATTACATTTTTTGCCATTTGCCTCTCGCTTTCCTCTCCCCCACATCACCCTTGCCATTTTATTCGCCCTCTCTTTTCCGTTTGCCTTTTTCTCACTTGCTTGTCGTTATGGCTAGTCTTATATCTTCTCCATTGTCTCCTGAGAATGAAGTTCTAAATTTTAAGCAAAGGGAGGGAGAAAATCTAAAAGACGCTTGGTATAGAATTTGCAATGCTCAAAATAGATCTACCAGGAAGCAATCTACATCTGTTCTTCTCCGCAATTTTTATGTAGGTGCTAATCCTTGGTATAGATATATCCTCGATACCATTACCGGAGGGAATTTCTTGGGTAGCCATACTTTTGATTCTTATAATGCTATGATAGATTTATTTGGCTCACCACCTCTTTTGGTTAATGGAACTATGTTAACTTTGGAGCATGTAATGCAAAGACTTGAAATTATTGAAAATAAAGTTGCTACCATCGAGTTAAATGAAAATATAGATAAAAAGATCCACAATCAAATTACCCAATATGGATCTAAGGTAGGAGTAACTTTGAAAAATATTAACGAGAAGGAACCCATAATTAATGAGAAAATAAATCAAGATTCCTCTAGAATTGATAAACTTGAGGGTATCATTACCAACTTGGGAACCGCTTTTCTCCTGAAAGAAACACTCCAAGTCCACCTACTAAAATTGCTAAGCTCATGTATGTTCCTAATAATAAGGGTGAATCCTCTAGTAAGGAAACCGCGGATCTTAAATCTATAAGTATTCATCCCAATCTTTTTGCTATCATTAAGGAACCATCTGCTATGAATGAATTTTTCGATCTTTTGCCTAAAAATTTGATAATTACTAGAAAGAAATAAATTTCTAAGGAAGTTAGATGCCTCGTTGAAGAATTGCCTACCAAAGATGGCAATAACTAGACCTATCCTTGCTTTTATGCCTAGCTAGGGGCGTTAAACGATAGCGCTTGTTGGGAGGCAACCCAATTTTATTTTAGTTTTTTTGTTTTTGTTTCTGTTTAGGAATAAGTAATCTATCTAACTTATGTTTAGATATGGTTTTATGTTTTAATTAGTGTTTGTGCCAAGTTAAACCTATAGGATCTTCTTGGATAATAGTTATTTGATCCTGCTGTAATTTCCAGAAACTTTCGGTTCACGAAAACAATTGTTAAAAATCACGAGAACGTGATAAAATAGTGATTCCAATTGCTGATGATCAATAAACAAATTGTCTAGGTCTTTCTTTTTTGGCTGAATTTTTGGAGTTCCAGAAGTTTGTGTTAGTTACAGATTACTACAGACTGTTCTGTTTTTGACAGACTCTGTTTTTCGTGTGTTGTTTGCTTATTTTGATGAATTTATGGCTAGTAAAATAGTTTATAATCCATAGAGAAGTTGGAATACAGTATGTTTAACACCAAAACAAAAAAAGAATGAGTTCATTACAGTATCTTGAAGTGGTCTTTTGTTTTCTTTCGCTAACGGAGCTTACGAGATTTCTTCTGAGTTTTGTGTTGTGAAGTTTTCAAGTTTTGGGTGAAATCTTTTGATGGATTATGGAACAAGGAGTGGCAAGAGCCTAAGCTTGGGGATGCCCATGGCACCCCCAAGATAATCCAAGGACACCAAAAAGTCAAAGCTTGGGGATGCCCTGGAAGGCGTCCCCTCTTTCGTCCACTTCCATCGGTAACTTTACTTGGAGCTATATTTTTATTCACTACATGATATGTGTTTTGCTTGGAGTGTCTTGTATTATTTGTGTCTTTTCTTGTTAGTTTAACACAATCATCCTTGATTTACACACCTTTTGAGAGAGCCATACATGAATTGTAATTTGTTAGAATGCTCTATGTTCTTCACTTATATCTTTTGAGCTTTATAGTTTTGCTCTATGTGCTTCACTTATATCTTTTGAGCTTTATAGTTTTGCTCTAGTACTTCACCTATATCTTTTAGAGCACGGTGGTGGATTTGTTTTAAATAAACCATTGATCTCTCATGCTTCACTTAGATTATTTTGTGAGTCTTAAATAGCATGGAAATTTGCTTAAAATAATAATATGCTTGGTATTCAAGATTTGTAAAACTTTCTTTTGAGTGTGTTGAATACTAAGAAAAGTTTGATGCTTGATAATTGTTTTGAGATATGAAGGTAGTAATATTAGAGTCGTTCTAGTTGAGTTGTTGTGAATTTGAAAAATACTTGTGTTAAAGTTTGTGATTCCCGTAGCATGCACGTATGGTGAACCGTTATGTGATGAAGTCGGAACATGATTTATTTATTGATTGTCTTCCTTACGAGTGGCGGTCAGGGACGAGTGATGGTCTTTTCCTACCAATCTATCCCCCTAGGAGCATGCGCTTAATACTTTACTTTGATAACTTATAGATTTTTGCAATAAGTATAAGAGTTCTTTATGACTAAGGTTGAGTCCATGGATTATACGCACTTTTCTCACCCTTCCACCATTGCTAGCCTCTCTAATACCGCGCACTTTTCGCCGGTATCATACACCCACCATAAACCTTCCTCAAAACAGCCACCATACCTACCTATCATGGCATTTCCATAGCCATTCCGAGATATATTGCCATGCAACTTTCCACCGTTCCGTTTATTATGACACGCTCCACCATTGTCATATTGCTTAGCATGATCATTTAGTTGACATCGTATTTGTGGCAAAGCCACCGTTCATAATTCTTTCATACATGTCACTTATGAATCATTGCATATCCCGGTACACCATCGGAGGCATTCACATAGAGTCATATTTTGTTCTAAGTATCGAGTTGTAATCATTGAGTTGTAAGAAAAATAAAAGTGTGATGATCATCATTTTCAGAGCATTGTCCCAAGTGAGGAGAGGATGATGGAGACTATGGTTCCCCCATAAGTCGGGATGAGACTCCGGACGAAAAAAAAGAGGCCATAAAAAAAGAGAAAAGGCCCAAATAAAAAAATGAGAGAAAAAGAGAGAAGGGACAATTGTTACTATCCTTTTACCACACTAGTGCTTCAAAGTAGCACCATGATCTTCATAATAGAGAGTCTCTCGTTTTGTCACTTTCATATACTAGTGGGAATTTTTCATTATAGAACTTGGCTTGTATATTCCAATGATGGGCTTCCTCAAATTGCACTAGGTCTTCGTGAGCAAGCGAGTTGGATGCACACCCACTTAGTTGCATTTGTTGAGCTTTCATATACTTATTGCTCTAGTGCATCCGTTGCATGGCAATCCCTACTCACTCACATTGATATCTATTGATGGGCATCTCCATAGCCCGCTGATACGCCTAGTTGATGTGAGAATATCTTCCCTCTTTTTGTCTTCTCCACAACCACCATTCTATTCCACATATGGTGCTATATCCATGGCTCACGCTCATGTATTGCGTGAAGATTGAAAAAGTTTTGAGAATGTCAAAAGTATGAAACAATTGCTTGGCTTGTCATCGAGGTTGTGCATGATTTAAATACTTTGTGTGGTGAAGATAAAGCATAGCCAGACTATATGATTTTGTAGGGATAACTTTCTTTGGCCATGTTATTTTGAGAAGACATAACTGCTTTGTTAGTATGCTTGAAATATAATTGTCTTGAATCTTTCGAATCTGAATATTCATACCAAAGTTAAGAAGAATTACATTGAAACTATGCCAGGTAGCACTCCGCATCAAAAATTCTCTTTTTATCATTTACCTACTCGAGGACGAGAAGGAATTAAGCTTGGGGATGCCTGATACGTCTCCAACGTATCTATAATTTTTGATTGCTCCATGCTATATTATCTATTGTTTTGGACTATATTGGTCTTTATTTTCCACTTTTATATTACTTTTGGGACTAACCTATTAACCGGAGGCCCAGCCCAGAATTGTTGTTTTTTGCCTATTTCAGTGTTTCGAAGAAACGGAATATCAAACGGAGTCCAAACGGAATGAAATCTTCGGGAACGTGATTTTATCATCAGATAAGATCCAGGAGACTTGGACCTTCGGTCAAGAAAGGAGGGAGGCGGCCACGAGGGTGGAGGGCGCCCCCCCTAGGGCGCGCCCCTGCCTCATGGGCCCCCCGAAGCTCCACCGACGTACTCCTTCCTCCTATATATACCTACGTACCCCCAACAGATCAGATACGGAGCCAAAAACCTAATTCCACCGCCACAACTTTCTCAGATCCACGAGATCCCATCTTGGGGCCTGTTCCGAGCTCACTGAAGGGGAATCCACCATGGAGGGCTTCTACATCATCATCATAGCCTCTCCGATGAAGTGTGAGTAGTTTACTTCAGACCTTCGGGTCCATAGTTAGTAGATAGATGGCTTCTTCTCTCTTTTTGGATCTCAATACAATGTTCTCCCCCTCTCTCGTGGAGATCTATTCCGTAATCTTATTTTTGCGGTGTGTTTGTTGATACTGATAAATTGTGGGTTTATGATCAAGATTATCTATGAGCAATATTTGAATCTTCTCTGAATTCTTTTATGTATGCTTGGTTATCTTTGCAAGTCTCTTCGAATTATCCGTTTGGTTTGGCCAGCTAGATTGGTAGTTCTTGCAATGGGAGAAGTGCTTAGCTTTGGGTTCAATCTTGCGGTGTCCTTTCCCAGTGACAGTAGGGGCAGCAAGGCACGTATTGTATTGTTGCCATCGGGGATAACAAGATGGGGTTTTTATCATATTGCATGAATTTATCCCTCTACATCATGTCATCTTGCTTAAGGTGTTACTCTGTTTTCATTAACTTAATACTCTAGATGCATGCTGGATGGCGGTCGATGAGTGGAGTAATAGTAGTAGATGCAGGCAGGAGTCGGTCTACTTGTCTCGGACGTGATTCCTATATACATGATCATACCTAGACACTCTCATAACTATGCTCAATTCTGTCAATTGCTCAACAGTAATTCGTTCACCCATCGTAAAATACTTACGCTCTTGAGAGAAGCCACTAGTGAAATCTATGGCCCCCGGGTCTATTCTCATCATATTAATCTTCCTATGCTTTATTATTGCTTTGCTTTTTTACTTTGCCTTTTATTTTACATTGCATATTTATACCAAAAATATTATCTATCATCTCTATCAGATCTCACTCTCGTAAGTGACCGTGAAGGGATTGACAACCCCTATTCGCGTTGGTTGCGAGGAGTTATTTGCTTCGTGAAGGGACTTGCGCGTGGCCTCCTACTGGATTGATACCTTGGTTCTCAAAAACTGAGGGAAATACTTACGCTACTCTGCAGCATCATCCTCTCCTCTTCAGGGAAAACCAACGCAAGCTCAAGACGTAGCAGTATCCTCGGCACCTGCAACTGTTTTGGTAGAATCTGTGAGTCACGGGGACTCAGCTATCTCACACCCGCGAGATCAAGACTATTTAAGATTATGGGTAGGAAAGGGGTAATGAGGTGGAGTTGTAGCAAGCACTAAGAAAATATGGTGGCTAGCCTACGCAAATAAGAGCGAGAAGAGAAGCAACACAATGGTCGAGAAGCTAGAAGTAATCAAGAAGTGATCCTGAAACTACTTACGTTCATACATAACGCAAAACCATGTTCACTTCCCAGACTCCACCGAAAAGAGACCATCGCGGCTACACACATGGTTGATGCATTTTAATTAAGTCAAGTGTCAAGTTCTCTACAACCGGACATTAACAAATTCCCATCTGCCACATAACCGCGGGCACGGCTCTCAAA
Organism: Aegilops longissima; assembly: GCA_021605205.1. Classification (NCBI taxonomy): domain Eukaryota; kingdom Viridiplantae; phylum Streptophyta; class Magnoliopsida; order Poales; family Poaceae; genus Aegilops; species Aegilops longissima. The sequence goes on along the minus strand of CM038682.1, from coordinate 86,008,384 downwards.
AGTTTATACCCTGCAGGGGTGTCCCAACTTAGCCCATCACAAGCTCTCACGGTCAACGAAGGATATTCCTTCTCCCGGGAAGACCCGATCAGTCTCGGAATCCTGGTTACAAGACTTTTCGACAATGGTAAAACAAGACCAGCAAAGCCACCCGATGTGCCGACAAATCCCGATAGGAGTCGCACGTATCTCGTTCTCAGGGCACACCGGATGGGCAAGACCTCGGGTTGGCATAAACCCTGGTTGCCCAGGGGGCGCCGGACATCGCCCAGGTTAGACCAGCACTCAGAGGAACACTGGCCCGGGGGGTTAAAACAAATATGACCCTTGAGTCTGCAGAACCCAAGGGAAAAAGGCTTAGGTGGCAAATGTTAAAACCAACGTTGGGCCTTGTTGGAGGAGTTTTATTCAAAGCGAACAGTCAAGGGGGTCCCATAAATCCCAACCGTGTAAGGAACGCAAAATCAAGGAACATAACACCAGTATGACGGAAACTAGGGCGGCAAGAGTAGAACAAAACACCAAGCATAAGGCCGAGCCTTCCACCCTTTACCAAGTATATAGATGCATTAATTAAATAAGAGATATTGTGATACCCCAACATATCCATGTTCCAACATGGAACAAACTTCATCTTCACCGGCAACTAGCAACGCTATAAGAGGGGCTGAGCAAAAGCAGTAACATAGCCAAACAACGGTTTGCTAGGAAAGGTGGGTTAGAGGCTTGACATGGCAATATGGGAGGCATGATATAGCAAGTGGTAGGTAGCGCAGCATAGCAATAGAGCGAACAACTAGTAAGCAAAGATAGAAGTGGAGGGTATGGTCACCTTGCCTGAGATTCCGCAAGGAAGAAGAACGAGTCCATGAAGAAGACAAACAGACGTAGTCGAACGAATCCTCACAACTCCGGAACGAAACCGAAGCTAACGAGAGAAGCAACCCGGAAAGAAACAAACAACAAAGTAAACAACCACCACATACACATGGCATGACGCACAAACAAGTATGATGCATGTCCGGTTTAAATATGCATGGCATGGCAAAGTGCACAAACAATACCACAAATTAAGTGGAGCTCAATATGCAACGAGTTGCATATTGATGAAACGCCACAATTTTAATGTTACTAAACAGTAAAACAAAGTGCACCATGTTAATCTATGCATTTTTCTACCCCAATTACATATAAAGTTTATTAAATTCCGAGTTACATTTATTTAGTTATGAATTAAATCATTTTAGCATGGCATTTATGCAAATTAATTCAAACAACACATTTAAACATTTTAAACATGTATGAAAGTGGCAGATTATGAAACTAGATGAAAAAGTAAGCGTTTTTCATATATAAGTTGTTTTAATCGGATGCATGGTTTGTGAGATATTAAATGCATGAACATGAGGGTTTTTCTGCAAAACAGCGTTCTCTAGATAAATGCTAAAAACGCAGCAGAGGAAAAACATGCATCGGGCCGAAACTTGAACAGGGCCGAACAGGAGTAGGCGCTGGGGAGAAACTCACCCATGGGCTTCGGCCAAGAACTTGCGTGGAAGGGGCGCTGGGCCATGCACTGGCGTGGCGCGGTCAACAGGATGGGTCAAGCGTTCCCGTCCTGAAACTGGCAAAGCAGGCAGCGGCAGCTTCATTCGTCTTTTTGATGCAGAGGCGAGGCCACGGCACCGCTGGGGCTTGGACGCAGCGGCAGGGACATGGTGAAGGCGCAACAGACGGGGCGCGGCTGAGGCAAGGCGGCGCGGAGGAGGTCTGGGGATGGGTGGTCCATGGCGGAGGCGGCGAGATCCGGCGGTCCTCGGCCGGATCTGACGCGAAACGGCAGCGGTGGTGGACTCGGGGTAGAGCATGGGCGTCCATGGCGTCAGTCCCTGTGAAGAGAAATGAGAGAGATGAGAGAATCTGAGAGAGAGCATTGACGGGGAGCAAGAGGAAAACAGAGGGGAGGATGGAGAGGAAGGGCACAGTCCTGCTGGTCCGGTGCTGCTCCAGTTTGATGGAGCTTGACGGCAGCGACGCGGAAACAGAGGTCTCCGGCGCAGGAGGCTGGCGAGGGAGGGGAGCAGCGGCCCGGTGGCACTCCGGCGAGCTTGGTCGCAGGGACGTCCGGGTCCGGTGAGGCAGCAGGGTCGAGGAGGGAGGAGCGAGCGGGAGGAGCTCGGTGTGGGGGTGGATCGATGGGTGGATCAGGAAGGCAGGTGGCTGCGCTTTCGGGTGGCGGCGGAAATCAAGGAGCTGGTCGGAGCGATCTGGTTGGTGGAGAGGACTCTGAGGTGGGTGGCTGCTGGATCAGGAGGGATCCCGAGGAAGGGAGTGGCGGCGGCAGGTGAGGGAATGGGTGGATGGGACAACTAGCTACTAGGGTTTGATCTGCTTAAATAGCATGGATTTTGGTTAGGGGCTAATCTGGTTCGTCCGATCGTAATCGGGCGGTCGAGAATAGATAGGTTTGGGAGTCCAAATAAGAAAACGGAGATGTTTTATGGATGTTTGGGGATGATCCGAATCCAATGGTGATAACTGAGCGGGCCGGGTTCGGGACAGGTTTCGGACGCGCGCGAGAGGGGGTTTTGTGCATTGTGCAGAGAGGCTCAAACAGTCGGACAACAAAAGCACGGTTGGTCTCGAAAGGGACAACGAAGGCAACATGGAGAAGCGGGAACTACGAACTGACGCAAGTTTTAAGAAAACATGTGAATACAATGCGTATGATGTGATGATGAAATGCAACAAACAAACGAAACACATGACCAACAACGAAAAACATGGAAGGCATCGGCAGCATCGGTCTTGGGGTGTTACAGCACTCCACCGCTACAAGAGGGTCTCGTCCCGAGATCTAGGATGGCACCGGAGAAAAGCGGAAGAGGAAAAGGTAAAAGAAAGTTGCTTCTTGACAAAAGAGTGAAACCATGAACCTTGAGAGGTTGAAAACTTGAAAGAAGAATATGACAGAGTTGAACAAAATTGAGAAGACTCCGGTAGAAAAGAGAAACAAGGAACACCATCTGAACCTTGGAGCTTGCAAAACTATGAATGACGAGCAAAATGGACAAGAAGGAATTGAAACCACTCTGGTTGAAACGAGATAAACAAGGAGCAAGGGAGAACAAATTCGAACAACACTTCGGTTGAAAAGAGATGCAAGACTTGATAAGATGAAAAGAACTTGAAAAGAAAACATAACACACCGGTTAAATGGATAAGCAAGGGAAGAACACAATCTTCACAATTCGAGATGATGAGCGAAGAGAGCAACATCACATAGCCTCCGGAAGAAGGAATAGAAGATAGTTCATTAGTATAAAAGAATGGAGAAGGAAATGCCAACTTCTGCCACAAATGAACTAGGAAACCCTCCTTGCAAGAAGGTTAGAACGGAGTTGTTGGAAAACTAGCAACGAAAATAATAAGCTTGAAGTGGGCTTCTGGAAACAACTCAAAACTTAGAGGTGTATACATGCCACTACAGAAAACAATTGATTGCTTGAGAGCAACACGGAGATGAAAACTTGATTCGTCGAGAGAATAGGAGAAAAACTTGGATCATTGATAAGCACCACAATAGAAACATTCCTTAGGGAAGGCTGTAGGTGAAATATAACCCAAGATAACTCCAACAAAGAGATTGATTGGATTGAAAAAATCCGTGAACGAATTGAAAATGATGGTTCTAAAATATGTCATTCCGGACAACTTCTGAATCATGAACCACGAAGGGGGATTGTCAAGAATTATATAACACCATCTCAAAAGATAAGGTAGAAAGAATTGCACTTCGGAATGCAAGATGAAGAAATGCTTGAACTCCTCCAAACAAAACATGTGTTGAACACCATGTTTATTTTTGAGTATAGCTTGGCGGATCTTAACTTTGAAAGAAATCTTGAAGAACAATTGAAGAATGAAAGGAATCCTTGACGAACCACCATTTAGAACCTCCATGAAGAACTCCGGTAATAAAAGGACGATCAAACGAAAGGAAAGTTGAAAAGAACTCCGGTAAGAAAAGAAATGGTAGGAAGGAAGTGAAGGTTGAAAAAACAAGAATTGAAGCATTGCAAAGATTAGATGAAGCTTTGAAATGATATAATTGAAATAACTTGGAGCTTCGGAAAAAAAAGATGAACAGCTTGGAACCGAGAATTTCTTCATCATGAACAAACTCCGGAAAGAGAAGAGTTAATTCATCTCGAGGAAACAAGAATAAGAATTATGTTATGTGTATCCGTCGACAATTTACCTTGATGACAAGCAACGGATTAGGCATACTACTTATTCTCGTAGAAGGGATTAAGATAGATATAGCGCAAACTTGGGAAGGTCTTCAACGAACCACCGGTAAGATTGAAACAAATAATAAATCGATATGAGAACATAGGCATAGGAGTCTTAAACAGACCACCGTAAGAATTGAAAACGATTGAGGAAAAGAGAACAAATCGTCTGGAAGAATTACAAATAAATGGAGATACTTGATGGAATTTAGATACAAGTGAACGAAGAGATCATGAACTGATTAGAGAATACTTGAATGATGCCCCGGTAATATTTGGAGAATGAGAGCTGAAAGCGGAGAATGAGGAATTACGAAAATGGCCTTCGGAGGAAAGAAGTGGAAACAACTCATGAAATGCTCCGGATGGGTATGAAAAGAATCCTCGCAATCAAAAACAATTATGAGAGGATGGCATCAAGCTAGAACCATGAATCTTGAAGAGAATGGAGCAAGAATTAAGAGAAACTCTTCTTTGGTCTTCAAATGTTGAGAATGACGATGAGAAACACCACCATGAATTGTTGAGGCGCTCCGGAATGAAAATTGGAAAGGTTGAACCAACGATGAAAAGAATTTGAAAGATCTTGGAGAAAGACATTTGACTGATGATAATTCATTCTTACATCAAACTTTGAAATGAATTGAGAATAACTCCGGAAAAATAGAAGAGTCATGTAAGATCCTGGGAAAAGACATGTGGGTTAGGGCCCACTCAAAAGAAACACCGTTGAAAAGATTGCTTGAAAAGAGAGATTGCACTGGTTGAATTAAATGGCTCAAAAGAGACAACAACCTCGATATAGCTTGAACAAATTAGGAATGAAAACACGAATCTCCTGAGATATCTTCAGCACTCCAAAACAAATGAATGGCGAGAAGTGGATGATAAAGTGGTGCACCGGCATGAGAAAACATTTTAAACGAGGAAAGGATATGATCGAGAAAGCTTGAATTGAATCCACTGGAGAAGAAAGAACGAAGAATGCTAAACTCGAAGTTTTGTTAGTATCTTCATGAAGAATCACCGGATAAGAACATTGACGGAAAAGAATGGAGAGACTTCCCATCAATAAAATGGATAAACGATAAAGAAATCTGAGTCCTAGAAGAAAAGGGTGGGAGGGCGGGAAAATAAAGGCAACTTGGAGCAGATGGAATGGAACAAACACCGTTGAGAAAAACATAGAATTGATCTTGCGGATGTTGAGAATGATCGGATCCACTTGAAGAGAAGCACACCGGTAGAAAAGAATTAACATGACCATCTCGATGATCGACAGGATTAGTATTCACATAGAAATATGAGAACACCATTTAGTAAAAGGTATGGAATCAACACTTGACTCCGAAGCAACTCGAATACCACAACTCAAAACAAAACAAAAGATTTAGCTTGCAGGATAAGCCGGAAACAAACATATGATAGATCCCATATCGTATTGTGCGTTTGTTGGAAAGATAATCTAGGAGCTACTTGAATTCCCACTTATAAACTCCCAAAACTTTCTGGTTATGCAATCAGGTGTTGGGGATACATGGGACGCAATATATCTCAACCAAACTAACAATCCCTAGATCCAGCTGTATCCATCCGTCAACACATAACCAAGAAAACTCCAGAAATCATGTACCTCAACCTTCAAAAAGCATCCGTTATACGAGTTATGGCAATACTCCTGAACTCCCGCCCCAGTACTGGGTGGCGTCGAGGTGATCTCACCAACAACTGCATAAAAGAGATTTTCGATGTCGGCGAAACTCGGGTATTCCAGAACTGCAACGATAAAATTGTGATGACAACACCTCGGAGCTCAATGCTACGTCTCGACCTTGCATTGGTTTTCCCCGAAGAGGACAGGATGATGCAGCAAAGTAGCGTAAGTATTTCCCTCAGTTTTTGAGAACCAAGGTATCAATCCAGTAGGAGACCACGCGCAAGTCCCTCGTACCTGCACAAAACAATAGCTACTCGCAACCAACGCGATTAGGGGTTGTCAATCCCTTCACGGTCACTTACGAGAGTGAGATCTGATAGAGATAATATTTTTGGTAATTTTGGTATAAAGATGCAAAGTAAAAAGTAAAAACAAAGCAAGTAAATAAAGTGATGGAGATTGATATGATGAGAATAGACCCGGGGGCCATAGGTTTCACTGGTGGCTTCTCTCAAGAGCATAGATATTCTACGGTGGGTGAACAAATTACTGTTGAGCAACTGACAGAACTGAGCATAGTTATGAGGTTATCTAGGCAATGATCATGTATATAGGCATCATGTCCGTGACAAGTAGACCGAAACGATTCTGCATCTACTACTATTACTCCACTCATCGACCGCTATCCAGCATGCATCTAGAGTATTAAGTTAAAAACAGAGTAACGCCTTAAGCAAGATGACATGATGTAGAGGGATAAATTCATGCAATATGATAAAAACCCCATCTTGTTATCCTCGATGGCAATAATACAATACGTGCCTTGCAACCCTTTACATCCTTTGGGTAAGGTCACCGCAAGATTGAACCCAAAGCTAAGCACTTCTCCCATTGCAAGAATTACCAATCTAGTTGGCCAAACCAAACGGATAATTCGAAGAGACTTGCAAAGATAACTTAATCATACATAAAAGAATTTAGAGAAGAATCAAATATTTTCCATAGATAAGCTGGATCATAAACCCACAATTCATCGGTCTCAATAAACACATCGCAAAAATAAGATTACATCGAATAGATCTCCACGAGAGAGTGGGAGAACATTGTATTGAGATCCAAAAAGAGAGAAGAAGCCATCTAGCTACTAGCTATGGACCCGAAGGTCTGAAGTAAAATACTCACACTTCATCGGAGGGCTATGGTGATGATGTAGAAGCCCTCCGTGGTGGATGCCCCCCCGTGAACTCCTAACAGGCCCCAAGATGGGATCTCATGGATCAGGAAGTTACGGCGGTGGAATTAGGTTTTGGCTCCGTCCCGATCTGTTGGGGGTACGTAGGTATATATAGGAGGAAGGAGTACGTCGGTGGAGCGTCAGGGGGCCCACGAGGCAGGGGGCGCGCGCAGGGGGGAGGGCGCGCCCCCCACCCTCGTGACCGCCTCTGTCACTCCTTGGAGTAGGGTCCAAGTCTCCTGGATCACGTTCAGCGAGAAGATCATGTTCCCGAAAGTTTCATTCCGTTTGATATTCCATTTCTTTGAAACACTGAAATAGGCAAAAAAACAGCAATTCTGGGCTGGGCCTCCGGTTAATAGGTTAGTCCCAAAAGTAATATAAAAGTGGAAAATAAAGCCCATTATAGTCCAAAACAATAGATAAAGTAGCATGGAGCAATCAAAAATTATAGATACGTTGGAGACGTATCAGGCATCCCCAAGCTTAATTCCTGCTCGTCCTCGAGTAGGTAGATGATAAAAAGAGAATTTTTGATGCGGAGTGATACTTTGGCATAATTTCAATGTAAATCTTCTTAATTGTGATATGAATATTCAGATCCGAAAGATTCAAGACAAAAGTTCATATTGACATAAAAATAATAATACTTCAAGCATACTAATCAAAATAATTATGTCATCTCAAAATAACATGGCCAAAGAAAGTTCATCCCTACAAAATCATATAGTTAGGCTATGCTTCATTTTCGTCACACAAAGATGTTCCCAACTTCTATACCCCCGATGACAAGCCAAGCAATTGTTTCATACTTAAATAATCTCAAACTTTTTCAACCTTCACGCAATACATGAGCGTGAGCCATGGATATAGCACTATGCATGGAATATAATATGATGATGAGGATTGTGTGGAGAAGACAAGAAGGAGAAAGTCTCACATTCATGAGGATAATCAATGGGCTATGGAGATGCCCATCAATTGATGTCAACATGAGGAGTAGGGATTGCCATGCAACGGATGCACTAGAGGTATGAATGCTCAACAAAAGAAAACTAGTGGGTGTGCATCCAACTTGCTTGCTCATGAAGACCTAGGGCATTTGAGGAAGCCCATCGTAGGAATATACAAGCCAAGTTCTATAATGAAAAATTCCCACTAGTATGAAAAAGACAACTTATGAGACTCACTATATGAAAAACATGGTGCTACTTTGAAGCACAATATATGAGACTCACTACATGAAGAATGAGGTGCTACTTTGAAGCACAAAATATGAGACTCGTTACATGAATAACATGGTGCTACTTTGAAGCACAAGTGTGGAAAAAGAGATAGTAGCATTGCCCTTTTCTTTTCTTTTTTTTTGGGCCTTTCCTTTTTTTATTTTAGCCTTTCTCTTTTTTTTTGGGCAATGCTCTAATAATGATGATCATCACACTTCTATTGATTACAACATGAGGATTACAACTCGAAAGTAGAACAAGATATGACTCTATATGAATGCCTCCGGCGGTGTACCGGGATGGTGCAATGAATCAAGAGCGACATGTATGAAAAATAATGCATGGTGGCTTTGCCACAAATACGATGTCAACTACATGATCATGCAATGGCAATATGACAAAAGTAATGTGTGTCATAATAATGATGAACGGAATGGTGGAAAGTTGCATGGCAATATATCTCGGAATGGCTATGGGAATGCCATAATAGGTAGGTATGGTGGCTGTTTTGAGGAAGATATTGGGAGGTTTATGTTGGGGAACGTAGTAATTTCAAAAAAATTCCTACGCACACGCAAGGATCATGGTGATGGCATAGCAACGAGAGGGGAGAGTGTTGTCCACGTACCCTCGTGACCCGTAAGCGAAGCGTTATCACACGCTGTTGATGTAGTCGTCGTCTTCACGATCCGACCGATCCAAGTACCGAACGTCGGCACCTCCGAGTTCAGCACACGCTCAGCTCGATGACGATCCCGGACTCCGATCCAGCAAAGTGTCGGGATGAGTTCCACAAGACGACGGCGTGGTGACGATGATGATGCTCTACATCGCGCAGGCTTCGCCTAAACTCCGCGACGATATGACCGAGGTGGAATATGGTGGAGGGGGCACCGCACACGGCTAAGGAACGATCCGTAGATCAACTTGTGTGTCTATGGGGTGCCCCCCTGCCCCCGTATATAAAGGAGCAAGGGGGGTGCGGCCGGCCCTTGGAGGAGGCGCGCCGGAGGAATCCTACTCCCACCGGGAGTAGGACTCCCCCCTTTCCTAGTTGGACTATGACTTGGGGGGAAGGAGGAGAGGGGGAAAAGGAAAGGGGGGGCGACGCCCCCCCTCCTTGTCCTATTCGGACTTGGGGGGGGAGGGGCGCGCGGCTGCCCCTTGTCCCCTTCTCCTATTTCTCCACTAGGCCCACTAAGGCCCATTAGGTCACCGGGGGGTTCCGGTAACCTCCCGGTACTCCGGTAAAATGCCGATTTGACCCGGAACACTTCCGATGTCCAAACATAGGCTTCCAATATATCAATCTTTATGTCTCGACCATTTCGAGATTCCTCGTCATGTCCGTGATCACATCCAGGACTCCGAACAAACTTCGGTACATCAAAAATTATAAACTCATAATAAAACTGTCATCGTAACGTTAAGCGTGCGGACCCTACAGGTTCGAGAACTATGTAGACATGACCTAGAACTATTCTCGGTCAATAACCAATAGCGGAACCTGGATGCCCATATTGGTTCCTACATATTCTACGAAGATCTTTATCGGTCAAACCGCATAACAACATACGTTGTTCCCTTTGTCATCGGTATGTTACTTGCCCGAGATTTGATCGTCGGTATCCAATACCTAGTTCAATCTCGTTACTGGCAAGTCTATTTACTCGTTACGTAATGCATCTTTCCGTAACTAACTCATTAGCTACATTGCTTGCAAGGCTTATAGTGATGTGCATTACCGAGAAGGCCGAGAGATACCTCTCCGACAATCGGAGTGACAAAACCTAATCTCGAAATCGCCAACCCAACATGTACCTTTGGAGACACCTGTAGTACTCCTTTATAATCACCCAGTTATGTTGTGACGTTTGGTAGCACCCAAAGTGTTCCTCCGTAAACGGAGTTGCATAATCTCATAGTTACAGGAACATGTATAAGTCATGAAGAAAGCAATAGCAATATACTAAATGATCAAGTGCTAGGCTAACGGAATGGGTCATGTCAATCACATCATTCTCCTAATGATGTGATCCAATTAATCAAATAACAACACATGTCTATGGTTAGGAAACATAACCATCTTTGATTAATGAGCTAGTCAAGTAGAGGCATACTAGTGACTATATGTTTGTCTATGTATTCACACATGTATCATGTTTCTGGTTAATACAATTCTAGCATGAATAATAAACATTTATCATGACATGAGGAAATAAATAATAACTTAATTATTGCCTCTAGGGCATATTTCCTTCAGTCTCCCACTTGCACTAGAGTCAATAATCTAGATTACACAGTAATGATTCTAACACCCAGGGAGTCTATGTGTTGATCATGTTTTGCTCGTGGAAGAGGCTTAGTCAACGGGTCTGCAACATTCAGATCCGTATGTATCTTGCAAATCTCTATGTCTCCCACCTGGACTTGGTCCCGGATGGAATTGAAGCGTCTCTTGATGTGCTTGGTCCTCTTGTGAAATCTGGATTCCTTTGCCAAGGCAATTGCACCAGGTATGGTCACAGAAGATCTTCATTGGTCCCGATGCACTAGGTATGACACCTAGATCGGAAATGAACTCTTTCATCCAGACTCCTTCATTTGCTGCTTCCGAAGCAGCTATGTATTCCGCTTCACATGTAGATCCCGCCACGACGCTTTGTTTAGAACTGCACCAACTAACAGCTCCACCGTTTAATAAAAATACGTATCCGGTTTGCGATTTAGAATCGTCCGGATCAATGTCAAAGCTTGCATCGACGTAACCATTTACGACTAGCTCTTTGTCACCTCCATATACGAGAAACATATCCTTAGTCCTTTTCAGGTATTTCAGGATGTTCTTGACCGCTGTCCAGTGATCCACTCCTGGATTACTTTGGTACCTTCCTGCCAAGCTTATTGCTAAGCATACATCAGGTCTGGTACACAGCATTGCATACATGATAGAGCCTATGGCTGAAGCATAGGGAACATCTTTTATTTTCTCTCTATCTTCTGCTGTGGTCGGGCATTGAGTTTGACTCAACTTCACACCTTGTAATACAGGTAAGAATCCTTTCTTTGCCTGATCCATTTTGAACTTTTTCAAAACTTTATCAAGGTATGTGCTTTGTGAAAGTCCAATTAAGCGTCTTGATCTATCTCTATAGATCTTGATGCCCAATATGTAAGCAGCTTCACCGAGGTCTTTCATTGAAAAACTTTTATTCAAGTATCCTTTTATGCTATCCAGAAATTCTATATCATTTCCAATCAATAATATGTCGTCCACATATAATATCAGAAATGCTACAGAGCTCCCACTCACCTTTTTCTAAATACAGGCTTCTCCAAAAGTCTGTATAAAACCATATGCTTTGATCACACTATCAAAGCGTTTATTCCAACTCCGAGAGGCTTGCACCAGACCATAAATTGATCGCTGGAGCTTGCACACTTTGTTAGCACCTTTTGGATCAACAAAACCTTCTGGTTGCATCATATACAACTCTTCTTCTAGAATTCCATTCAAGAATGCAGTTTTGACATCCATTTGCCAAATTTCATAATTATAAAATGCAGCAATTGCTAACATGATTCGACAGACTTAAGCATCGCTACGGTGAGAAAGTCTCATCGTAGTCAACCCCTTGAACTTGTCGAAAACCTTTCGCAACAAGTCGAGCTTTATAGACAGTTATATTACCATCAGCATCAGTCTTCTTCTTAAAAATCCATTTATTTTCTATTGTTTGCCGACCATCGGGCAAGTCAACCAAAGTCCACACTTTGTTCTCATACATGGATCCCATCTCAGATTTCATGGCTTCAAGCCATTTTGCGGAATCTGGGCTCACCATCGCTTCTTCATAGTTCGTAGGTTCACCATGATCTAGTAGCATGACTTCCGAACAGGATTATCGTACCACTCAGTGCGGATCTTACTCTAGTTGATCTCTGAAGTTCAAGAACAACTTGATCTGAAGTTTCATGATCATCATCATTAACTTCCTCACTAATTGGTGTAGGTGTCACAGGAACCGATTTCTGTGATGAACCACTTTCCAATAAGGGAGCTGGTACTGTTACCTCATCAAGTTCTACTTTCCTCCCACTCACTTCTTTCGAGAGAAACTCCTTCTCTAGAAAGGATCCATTCTTAGCAACGAATGTCTTGCCTTCGGATCTGTGATAGAAGGTGTACCCAACTGTCTCCTTTGGGTATCCTATGAAGACACATTTTTCCGATTTGGGTTCAAGCTTATCAGGTTGAAGTTTTTCACATAAGCATCGCAGCCCCAAACTTTCAAAAACGACAACTTTGGTTTCTTGCCAAACCATAGTTCATAAGGAGTCGTCTCAACGGATTTTGATGGTGCCCTATTTAACGTGAATGCGGCCGTCTCTAAAGCATAACCCCAAAACGATAGCGGTAAATCGGTAAGAGACATCATAGACCGCACCATATCTAGTAAAGTACGATTACGACGTTCGGACACACCATTACGTTGTGGTGTTCCAGGTGGCGTTAGTTGCGAAACTATTCCGCATTGTTTCAAATGTAGACCAAACTCGTAACTCAAATATTCTCCTCCATGATCAGATCGTAGAAACTTTATTTTCTTGTTACGATGATTTTCAACTTCACTCTGAAATTCTTTGAACTTTTCAAATGTTTCAGATTTATGCTTCATTAAGAAGATATACCCGTATCTGCTTAAATCATCTGTGAAGGTGAGAAAATAACGATATCCGCCACGAGCTTCAACATTCATCGGACCACATACATCTGTATGTATGATTTCCAACAAATCTGTTGCTCTCTCCATAGAACCGGAGAACGGTGTTTTAGTCATCTTGCCTATGAGGCACGGTTCGCAAGTACCAAGTGATTCATAATCAAGTGGTTCCAAAAGTCCATCAGTATGGAGTTTCTTCATGCGCTTTAGACCGATATGACCTAAACGGCAGTGCCACAAATAAGTTGCACTATCATTATCAACTCTGCATCTTTTGGCTTCGACATTATGAATACGTGTATCACTACTATCGAGATTTAATAAAAATAGACCACTCTTCAAGGGTGCATGACCATAAAAGATATTACTCATATAAATAGAACAACCATTATTCTCTGATTTAAATGAATAACCGTCTCGCATCAAACAAGATCCAGATATAATGTTCATGCTCAACACTGGCACCAAATAACAATTACTTAGGTCTAAAACTAATCCCGAAGGTAGATGTAGAGGTAGCGTGCCGACCGCGATCACATCGACTTTGGAACCGTTTCCCACGCGCATCATCACCTCGTCCTTGGCCAGCGCTCGCTTATTCCGTAGTCCCTGTTTCGAGTTGCAAGTATTAGCAACAGAACCAGTATCAAATACCCAGGTGCTACTACGAGCTCTAGTAAGGTACACATAAATAACATGTATATCACATATACCTTTGTTCACCTTGCCATCCTTCTTATCCGCCAGATACTTGGGGCAGTTCCGCTTCCAGTGACCAGTTTGCTTGCAGTAGAAGCACTCAGTTTCAGGCTTAGGTCCATACTTGGGTTTCTTCTCTTGAGCAGCAACTTGCTTGCTGTTCATTTTGAAGTTCCCCTTCTTCTTCCCTTTGCCCTTTTTCTTGAAACTAGTGGTCTTGTTGACCATCAACACTTGATGCTCCTTCTTGATTTCTACCTCCGCAGCTTTTAGCATTGCGAAGAGCTCGGGAATAGTTTTGTTCATCCCTTGCATATTATAGTTCATCACGAAGCTCTTGTAGCTTGGTGGCAGTGATTGGAGAATTCTGTCAATGACACTATCATCCGGAAGATTAACTCCCAGTTGAATCAAGTGATTATTATACCCAGACATTTTGAGTATATGCTCATTGACAGAACTATTCTCCTCCATCTTGCAGCTATAGAACTTATTGGAGACTTCATATCTCTCAATCCGGGCATTTGCTTGAAATATTAACTTCAACTCCTGGAACATCTCATATGCTCCATGACGTTCAAAACGTTGTTGAAGACCCGGTTCTAAGCCGTAAAGCATGGCACACTGAACTATAGAGTAGTCATCACTTTGCTCGCCAGACGTTCACAACTTCGGCGTTGTTCTCAGCAGGCCTGCACCCAGCGGTGCTTCCAGACGTAATTCTTCCGTGCAGCAATGAGGATAATCCTCAATTTACGGACCCAGTCCGTGTAATTGCTACCATCATCTTTCAACTTTGCTTTCTCAAGGAACGCATTAAAATTCAACGGAACAACAGCACGAGCCATATATCTACAACAAACATAGATAATCAAAATACTATCAGGTACTAAGTTCATGATAAATTTAAGTTCAATTAATCATATTACTTAAGAACTCCCACTTAGACAGACATCTCTCTAGTCATCTAAGTGATCACGTGATCCAAATCAACTAAACAATAACCGATCATCACGTGAGATGGAGTAGTTTTCAATGGTGAACATCACTATGTTGATCATATCTACTATATGATTCACGCTGACCTTTCGGTCTCCGTGTTCGAGGCCATATCTGCATATGCTAGGCTCGTCAAGTTTAACTCGAGTATTCTGCGTGTGCAAAACTGGCTTGCACCCGTTGTAGATGGACATAGAGCTTATCACACCCGATCATCACGTGGTGTCCGGGCACGACGAACTTTGGCAACGGTGCATACTCAGGAGAACACTTCTTGATAATTTTTAGTGAGAGATCATCTTAAAATGCTACCGTCAATCAAAGCAAGATAAGATGCATAAAGGATAAACATCACATGCAATCAATATAAGTGATATGATATGGCCATCATCATCTTGTGCTTGTGATCTCCATCTCCAAGCACCGTCGTGATCACCATCGCCACCGGGCGCAACACCTTGATCTCCATCGTAGCATCGTTGTCGTCTCGCCAACTATTGCTTCTACGACTATCGCTACCGCTTAGTGATAAAGTAAAACAATTACATGGCGTTTGCATTTCATACAATAAAGCGACAACCATATGGCTCCTGCCATTGTCGATAACTTCGTTAAAAACATGATCATCTCACACAATAAAATATAGCATCACGTCTTGACCATATCACATCACAACATGCCCTGCAAAAACAAGTTAGACGTCCTCTACTTTGTTGTTGCAAATTTTACGTGGTTGCTACGGGCTGAGCAAGAACCGTTTACCTACGCATCAAAACCACAACGATAGTTTGTCAAGTTGGTGCTGTTTTAACCTTCGCAAGGACCGGGCGAGCCACACTCGTTCAACTAAAGTGAGAGAGACAGACACCCGCCAGGTCACCTTTAAGCACGAGTGCTCGCAACGGTGAAACCAGTCTCGCGTAAGCGTCTGGCGTAATGTCGGTCCGGACCGTTTCATCTCACAATACCGCCAACCAAAGTATGACATGCTGGTAAGCAGATGACTTGTATCGCCCACAACTCACTTGTGTTCTACTCGTGCATATGACATCTACGCATAAAACCTGGCTCGGATGCCATCATTGGGGAAACGAGTAATTTCAAAAAATTCCTACGCACACGCAAGGATCATGGTGATGGCATAGCAACGAGAGGGAGAGTGTTGTCCACGCACCCTCGTGAGACGTAAGCGGAAGCGTTATCACAACGCTGTTGATGTAGTCGTGCGTCTTCACGATCCGACCGATCCAAGTACCGAACGTCGGCACCTCCGAGTTCAGCACACGCTCAGCTCGATGACGATCCCGGACTCGATCCAGCAAAGTGTCGGGATGAGTTCCGTCAAGACGACAGCGTGGTGACGATGATGATGCTCTACCGCGCAGGCTTCGCCTAAACTCCGCGACGGTATGACCGAGGTGGAATATGGTGGAGGGGCACCGCACACGGCTAAGGAACGATCCGTAGATCAACTTGTGTGTCTATGGGGTGCCCCCTGCCCCGTATATAAAGGAGCAAGGGGGTGCGGCCGGCCCTTGGAGGAGGCGCTGAGGAGTCCTACTCCCACCGAGTAGGACTCCCCTTCCTAGTTGGACTAGGACTTGGGGGAAGGAGGAGAGGGGAAAAGGAAGGGGGGGCGCCTCCTCCTTGTCCTATTCGGACTTGGGGGGGAGGCGCGGCTGCTCCTGGCCCCTTCTCCTCTTTCTCCACTAGGCCCACTAAGGCCCATTAGGTCACCGGGGTTCCGTAACCTCCGTACTCGATAAAATGCCGATTTCACCCGGAACACTTCCGATGTCCAAACATAGGCTTCCAATATATCAATCTTTATCTCTCGACCATTTCGAGACTCCTCGTCATGTCCGCGACCACATCCAGGACTCCGAACAAACTTCGGTACATCAAAACTTATAAACTCATAATAAAACTGTCATCGTAACGTTAAGCGTGCGGACCCTACGGGTTCGAGAACTATGTAGACATGACCTAGAACTATTCTCGGTCAATAACCAATAGCGGAAACTGGATGCCCATATTGGTTCCTACATATTCTACAAAGATCTTTATCGGTCAAACCGCATAATAACATACGTTTTTCCCTTTGTCATCGGTATGTTACTTGACTGAGATTTGATCGTCGGTATCCAATACCTAGTTCAATCTCGTTACTGGCAAGTCTCTTTACTCGTTACGTAATGCATCATTCCGTAACTAACTCATTAGCTACATTGCTTGCAAGGCTTATAGTGATGTGCATTACCGAGAAGGCCCAGAGATACCTCTCCGACAATCGGAGTGACAAAACCTAATCTCGAAATACGCCAACCCAACATGTACCTTTGGAGACACCTGTAGTACTCCTTTATAATCACCCAGTTACATTGTGACGTTTGGTAGCACCAAAGTGTTCCTCCGTAAACGGAGTTGCATAATCTCATAGTTACAGGAACATGTATAAGTCATGAAGAAAGCAATAGCAATATACTAAACGATCAAGTGCTAGGCTAACGGAATGGGTCATGTCAATCACATCATTCTCCTAATGATGTGATCCCATTAATCAAATAACAACACATGTCTATGGTTAGGAAACATAACCATCTTTGATTAATGAGCTAGTCAAGTAGAGGCATACTAGTGACTATATGTTTGTCTATGTATTCACACATGTATCATGTTTCCGGTTAATACAATTCTAGCATGAATAATAAACATTTATCATGACATGAGGAAATAAATAATTACTTAATTATTGCCTCTAGGGCATATTTCCTTCAGTTTATGTGTGATAGAGCATATCGTATCACGGGGTTTGGATGCACCGACGAAGTTTGCGCCAACTCTCAATGTGAGAAAGGGCAATGCACGGTACCGAAGAGGCTAGCAATGGAGGAAAGGTAAGAGTGCGTATAATCCATGGACTCAACATTAGTCAAAAGAACTCATATACTTATTGCAAAATTTTAGAAGTCATCAAAAATCAAGTACTACACGCATGCTCCTAGGGGGATAGATTGGTAGGAAAAGACCATCGCTCGTCCCCGACCGCCACTCATAAGGATGCACAAGCCAGGTACACTTCATGCTTCAAATTTGTTACATAACTTTAACCATACGTGCATGCTACGGGATTTACTAACTTCAACACAAGCATTTCTCAAATTCACAACTACTCAACCAGCATGACTTTGATATTATTACCTCCATATCTCAAAACAATTATCAAGCATCAAACTTATCTTAGTATTCAACGCACTCAAAAGAAAGTTTCACATATCTTGAACACCAAGTATATTAACATTAAGTAAATTACCATGCTATTAACGACTCTCAAAATAATCTAAGTGAAGCATGAGAGATCAAGTTTCTTTAAAACAAACCCACCACCGTGCTCTAAAAGATCTAAGTGAAGCACTAGAGCAAAAATTATCACGCTCAAAAAGATATAAGTGAAGCACTATGAGCAAACTATCAAGCTCAAAAGATATAAGTGAAGCACATAGAGTATTCTAACAAATTCCAAATCATGTATGGCTCTCTCAAATGGTGTGTGCAGCAAGGATGATTGTGGTAAACTAACAAGCAAAGACTCAAATAATACAAGACGCTCCAAGCAAAACACATATCATGTTGGTGAATAAAAATATAGCTCCAAGTAAATTACCGATGGAAGTGGACGAAAGAGGGGATGCCTTCCGGGCATCCCCAAGCTTTGACTTTTGGTGTCCTTGATTATCTTGGGGTGCCATGGGCATCCCCAAGCTTAGGCTCTTGCCACTCCTTGTTCCATAATCCATCAAAAGAATTCACCCAAAACTTGAAAACTTCACAACACAAAACTCAATAGCAATCTCGTGAGCTCCGTTAGAGAAAGAAAACAAAAGACTACTTTAAGATACTTAATGAACTCATTCTTTATTTATATTGGTGTTAAACCTACTTTATTCCAACTTCTCTATGGATTATAAACTATTTTACTAACCATAGATTCATCAAAATAAGCAAACAACACACGCAAAACAGAATCTGTCAAAAACAGAACAGTCTGTAGTAATCTGTAACTAACGCAAACTTCTGGAACCCAAAAAATTCTACCAAAATTAGAAGACCTGGACAATTTGTTTACCAGCAATTGGAATCAGTATTTTATCACGTTCTGGTGATTTTTAACAATTCGGGCACTGAGCACAAAGATTCTGGAAATTACAGCAAGATCAAATAACTATCATCCAAGAAGATCCAATAGGTTCAACTTGGCACAAACACTAATTAAAACATAAAACCACATCTAAACAGAGGCTAGATGGATTATTTATTCCTAAACAGGAGCAAAAACAAAAAACACAAAATAAAATTGGGTTGCCTCCCAACAAGCGCTATCGTTTAACGCCCCTAGCTAGGCATAAAAACAAGGATAGATCTAGGTATTGCCATCTTTGGTAGGCAATCCATAAGTGGCTCTCATGATAGATTCATATGGTAATTTTATTTTCTTTCTAGGCAAGTGTTTCATGCCTTTCTTTAATGGAAATTGGAATCTAATATGTCCTTCCTTCATATCAATAATTGCACCAATCGTTCTAAGGAAAGGTCTACCAAGAATAATAGGACATGAAGGATTGCAATCTATATCAAGAACGATAAAATCTACGGGCACATAATTCCTATTTGGAACAATAAGAACATCATTAATTCTTCCCATAGGCTTTTTAATAGTGGAATCCGCAAGATGCAAGTTTAGAGAGCAATCATCAAAATCACGGAAATCTAGCAAATCACACAAAGTTTTGGGAATAGTAGAGACACTAGCACCCAAATCACACAAAGCATGAAACTCATAATTTTTAATTTTAATTTTAATAGTAGGTTCCCACTCATCATGGAGTTTCCTAAGGATAGAAACTTTCAACTCAAGCTTTTCTTCATAAGATTGCATTAAGGCATCAACAATGTGTTCGGTAAAAGCCTTATTTTGACTATAAGCATGAGGAGAATTTAGCACAGATTGCAACAAGGAAATACAATCAATTAAAGAGCAATTAAATTCCATGAGATCCAATATAGTGGGTTTAGCAACATCTAGATTTCTATTTCTTTCAATCCCACTTTTATCAATTTCATCATTAAGATCTAAAAACTCCGAATTCTTAGAACGCCTTCTAGGTAAAGGAAGATCATATTCAGTTTCATCAAGATTCATATTGCAAAACAAAGATTTAATAGGGACGATCAATAACTTTTAGATCTTCATCTTGATTTTCATAGGAATTAGAAGAACACGCTTTAATAAAGGCATCTTTGGAAGCACGCATCCTAGCGGTTCTTTCTTTGCACTCATCAATGGAAATTCTCATAGCTTTGAGAGACTCATTGATATCATGCTTAGGAGGAATAGATCTAAGCTTTAAAGTATCAACATCAAGAGAAATTATATCAACGTTCCTAGCCAAATCATCAACTTTAAGTAATTTCTCTTCAAGCAAAGCATTAAAATTCTTTTGTGAATTCATAAACTCTTTAACACTACTCTCAAATTCAGAGGGCATCTTATTAAAATTTCCATAAGAGTTGTTGTAGGAATTTCCATAATTATTAGAAGGATTACTAGGATAAGGTCTAGGATTAAAATTTCCTCTATACGCGTTGTTTCCAAAACTATTCCTACCAACGAAATTCACATCCATAGATTCATTATTATTCTCAATCAAGGTAGACAAAGGAATATCATTAGGATCAGAAGAAACACTCTTGGTAAATAACTTCATAAGTTCATCCATCTTTCCACTCAAAACATTGATTTCTTCTACAGCATGCACTTTTTTATTAGTAGATCTTTCAGTATGCCATTGAGAATAATTAACCATAATATTATATAGGAGTTTAGTAGCATCTCCTAAAGGATTTCCACAAAAATGCCTCCCGCAGCCGAATCTAAAAGATTTCTAGAAGCAAAATTCAATCCGGCATAAAATTTTTGTATAATCATCCACAAGTTCAAACCATGAGTAGGACAATTATGTATCATTAATTTCATTCTCTCCCAAGCTTGTGCAACATGTTCATGATCAAGTTGCTTAAAATTCATAATATCGTTCCTAAGAGAGATAATCTTAGCGGGAGGAAAATACTTAGAGATAAAAGCATCTTTGCACGTGTTCCAAGAATCAATACTATTTTTAGGCAAAGATGAAAACCACGCTTTAGCACGATCTCTAAGCGAAAAAGGAAATAGCTTCAATTTAACGACATCATTATCAACATCTTTTTTCTTTTCCATATCACCTAAATCAACGAAGCCATTCAGATGAGTAGCGGCATCTTCGCTAGGAAGGCCGGCGAATTGATCTTTCATAACAAGATTCAACAGAGCAGTATTGATTTCACAAGATTCGGTATTGGCAAGAGGAGCAATCGGAGTGCTAAGGAAATCATTATTATTGATATTGGTGAAGTCACACAATTTGGTGGCACCTTGAGCCGTCGCGACGAAAAAGAAAACTAACACACGAGCAAACAAAAGGCAAAGGGAAAAAGAGGAGGAGGTTGGCAAAGAGAGGGCGAATAAAACGGCAAGGGTGAAGTGGGGGAGAGGAAAACGAGAGGCAAATGGCAAATAATGTAATGCGAGAGATAGGGATTGTGATGGGTACTTGGTATGTTGACTTTTGCGTAAGCCTCCCCGGCAACGGCGCCAGAAATTCTTCTTGCTACGTCTCGAGCTTGCATTGGTGGATGATGCAGCAAAGTAGCGTAAGTATTTCCCTCAGTTTTTGAGAACCAAGGTATCAATCCAGTAGGAGACCACGCGCAAGTCCCTCATACCTGCACAAAACGATAGCTACTCGCAACCAACGCGATTAGGGGTTGTCAATCCCTTCACGGTCACTTACGAGAGTGAGATCTAATAGAGATAATATTTTTGGTATTTTTGGTATAAAGATGCAAAGTAAAAAGTAAAAAAGCAAAGCAAGTAAATAAAGTGATGGAGATTGATATGACGAGAATAGACCCGGGGGCCATAGGTTTCACTAGTGGCTTCTCCCAAGAGCATAGATATTCTACGGTGGGTGAACAAATTACTGTTGAGCAATTGACAGAATTGAGCATAGTTATGAGGTTATCCAGGCAATGATCATGTATATAGGAATCACGTCCGTGAAAAATAGATCGAAACGATTCTGCATCTATTACTATTACTCCACTCATCGACCGCTATCCAGCATGCATCTAGAGTATTAAGTTAAAAACAGAGTAACGCCTTAAGCAAGATGACATGATGTAGAGGGATAAATTCATGCAATATGATAAAAACCCCATCTTGTTATCCTCGATGGCAACAATACAATACGTGCCTTGCAACCCTTTCTATCACTGGGTAAGGTCACCGCAAGATTGAACCCAAAGCTAAGCACTTCTCCCATTGCAAGAACTACCAATCTAGTTGGCCAAACCAAACGGATAATTCGAAGATGCTTGCAAAGATAACTTAATCATACATAAAAGAATTCAGAGAAGAATCAAATATTTTCCATAGATAAGCTGGATCATAAACCCACAATTCATCGGTCTCGACAAACACACCGCAAAAAGAAGATTACATCGAATAGATCTCCACGAGAGAGGGGGAGAACATTGTATTGAGATCCAAAAAGAGAGAAGAAGCCATATAGCTACTAGCTATGGACCCGAAGGTCTGAAGTAAACTACTCACACTTCATCGGAGGGGCTATGGTGATGATGTAGAAGCCCTCCGTGGTGGATGCCCCTCCGCGGAGCTCCGAACAGGCCCCAAGATGGGATCTCGTGGATACAGGAAGTTACAGCGGTGGAATTAGGTTTTGGCCCGCCCCGATCTGTTGGGGGTGCGAGGTATATATAGGAGGAAGGAGTATGTCGGTGGAGCGTCGGGGGCCCACGAGGCAGGGCGCCCTCACCTCATGACCGCCTCGCACTCCTTGGAGTAGGGTCCAAGTCTCCTGGATCACGCTCAAGCAGAAGATCACATTCTCGAAAGTTTCACTCCGCTTTGGACTCCGTTTGATATTCCGCTTTCTTGAAACACTGAAATAGGAAAAAAAACAGCAATTCTGGGCTGGGCCTCCGGTTAATAGGTTAGTCCCAAAAGTAATATAAAAGTGGAAAATAAAGCCCATTATAGTCCAAAACAATAGATAAAGTAGCATGGAGCAATCAAAAATTATAGATACGTTGGAGACGTATCACTCAACTCTCCGGGACACTGCCACAACCCCTAAATGTTAGGAGGCATCTAAGAACAATGTTCTCGTCACAAAACCATCGGAACGATTCCAAGATACCCGCGTGATCCTAAAATTTTTTTAGTGAAATTTGAGGAGAGGAAAGTCAAAACATCTATGTCAGGAGGCCTCACCAGAGCGAGGAAGGGACTGGGGAGTAAAAAGAATCCTACTCCCCGATATATATAATCCTAAAACTCAAAACATTTTTGATCTAGACTCGACAACGCGAGCGATTCGATCAAGCAGGGGGCTCCTAAGTCGGGGATGGCTCTGATTACCAACTTGTAACACCCACGAAGCGGCTATATCTCCCACGTGTCGAGGCACGACTTGGAGGCATAACCGCATGGTGGTTTTGTCGAAAGAAGGGTCATCTTCACACAATCCCATGTAATGAACAAGAATGGGATAAAGAGTTGGCTTACAATCTCCACTTCACACAATACATTAATTAAACATACATCATTCATAGTACACAATAGTCCGACTACGGACAAATACGAATGAAAAGAAGATAACCCAACTGCTAGATCCCCGATCGTCCCAACTGGGCACCACTACTGATCATCCGGAAAAGAAACATAGTAACGACCAAGGTTCTCGTCGAACTCCCACTTGAGTTCGGTATCATCACCTACACTGGTATCCTCGGCACCTGCAACTGTTTTGGTAGAATCAGTGAGTCACGGGGACTCAGCAATCTCACACCCGCGAGATCAAGACTATTTAAGCTTATGGGTAGGAAAGGGGTAATGAGGTGGAGCTGCAGCAAGCACTAAGCAAATATGGTGGCTAGCATACGCAAATAAGAGCGAGGAGAAACAACGAAACGGTCGAGAAGCTAGAAGTGATCAAGAAGTGATCCTCAAACTACTTACGTTCATACATAACCCAAAACCGTGTTCACTTCCCGGACTCCGCCGAAAAGAGACCATCACGGCTACACACGCGGTTGATGCATTTTAATTAAGTCAAGTGTCAAGTTCTCTACAACCGGACATTAACAAATTCCCATCTGCCACATAACCGCGGGCATGGCTCTCGAAAGTTTATACCCTGCAGGGGTTTCCCAACTTAACCCATCACAAGCTCTCACGGTCAACGAAGGATATTCCTGTTGGGGAACGTAGTAATTTCAAAAATTTTCCTACGATCACGCAAGACCACGGTGATGGCATAGCAACGAGAGGATAGAGTATCCGTCCACGTACCCTCGTGAGACCGAAAGCGGAAGCGTTATAACAACGCTGTTGATGTAGTCGCACTTCTTCCCGATCCAACCGATCCAAGTACCGAACGTCACGGCACCTCCGAGTTCTGCACACGCTCAGCTCGATGACGCCCCTCGAACTCCGATCCAGCCGAGTGTTGAGGGAGAGTTTCACAAGACGACGGCGTGGTGACGATGATGATGTTCCACCGACGAGGGCTTCGCCTAAGCTCCGCTACGGTATGATCGAGGTGTAATCTGGTGGAAGGGGCACCGCACACGGCTAAGGAACGATCTAATCGATCAACTTGTGTGTCATGGGGTGCCCCTGCCCTGTATATAAAGGAGGGAAGGGAGGGGCTGGCCGGCCAGAGGGAGGCGCACGGGTGTCCTACTCCTACTAGGAGTAGGATTCCCCCAAATCCTAGTCCAACTAGGGTTTGACCAAGGGAGAGGGAGAGAGGCGCCACCCCTTCTCCTAATCCTAATAGGACTAGGGAAGGGGGAAGGCTGCGCCAGCTATAGGGCCCCTTTTCTCTTTCCCACTAAGGCCCATCAAGGCCCATTGACCCCGGGGTTCCGTAACCCTGCATCTCGAGAAAATTCCCAATTTCACCCGGAGTGATTCCGAGTCCAAACATAGGCTTCCAATATATCAATCTTTATGTCTCGACCATTTCGAGACTCCTCGTCATGTCCGTGATCTCATCCGGACTCAACAACCTTCGTACATCAACATCATAAAACTCATAGTAACTGCCATCGAACGTTAAGCGTGCGGACCCTACGGGTTCGAGAACTATGTAGACATGACCGAGACACCTCTCGGTCAATAACCAATAGCGGACCTGGATGCCCATATTGGTTCCTACATATTCTACGAAGATCTTTATCGGTCGATCCGCATAACAACATACGTTGTTCCTTTGTCATCGGTATGTTACTTGCCCGAGATTCGATCGTCGGTATCCAATACCTAGTTCAATCTCGCATCGGCAAGTCTCTTTTCTCGCTCCGTAATACATCATCTCATAACTAACTCATTAGTTACAATGCTTGCAAGGCTTAGGTGATGAGCATTACCGAGAGGGCCCAGAGATACCTCTCCGACAATCGGAGTGACAAATCCTAATCTCAAATATGCCAACCCAACATGTACCTTCGGAGACACCTGTAATGTACCTTTATAATCACCCAGTTACGCCAGTGACGTTTGGTAGCACCCAAAGTGTTCCTCGGCAAACGGGAGTTGCATAATCTCATAGTCATAGGAACATGTATAAGTCATGAAGAAAAGCACTAGCAACAAACTATACGATCAGGTGCTATGCTAATGGAATGGGTCATGTCAATCGATCATTCAACCAATGATGTGATCCCGTTAATCAAATAACAACTCCTTGTTCATGGTTAGGAAACATAACCATCTTTGATTAACGAGCTAGTCAAGTAGAGGCATACTAGTGACACTCTGTAGGTTTATGTATTCACACATGTATTATGTTTCCGTTAATACAATTCTAGCATGAATAATAAACATTTATCATGATATAAGGAAATAAATAATAACTTTTATTATTGCCTCTAGGGCATATTTCCTTCAGCCTCCCACTTGCACTAGAGTCAATAATCTAGATTACACAAGAATGATTCTCACACCCATGGAGTCTTGGTGCTGATCATGTTTTGCTCGTGGAAGAGGCTTAGTCAACGGTCTGCAACATTCAGATCCGTATGTATCTTGCATATCTCTATGTCTCCCACCGACCAAATCCGGATGGAGTTGAAGCGTCTTTTGATGTGCTTGGTTCTTTTGTGAAATCTGGATTCCTTTGCCAAGGCAATTGCACCATATTGTCACAAAAGATTTTCATTGGACCCGATACACTAGGTACAACACCTAGATCGGTTATGAACTCCTTCATCCGACTCCTTCATTAGCTGCTTCAAGCAGCTATGTACTCAGCTTCACATGTAGATCCCGCAACGACGCTTTGTTTGGAACTGCACCAACTGACAGCTCCACCGTTTAATGTAAATACGTATCCGGTTTGCGATTTAGAATCATCCGGATCAGTGTCAAAGCTTGCATCGACGTAACTGCCATTTACGAGCTCTTTGTCACCGCCATAAATGAGAAACATATCCTTAGTTCTTCTCAAGTACTTAAGGATGTTCTTGACCGCTGTCCAGTGATCCACTCCTGGATTACTTTGGTACCTGCCTGCTAAACTTACAGCAAGGCACACATCAGGTCTGGTACACAGCATTGCATACATGATAGAGCCTATGGCTGAAGCATAGGAACATCTTTCATTTTCTCTCTATCTTCTGCGGTGGTCGGGCATTGAGTCTTACTCAACTTCACACCTTGTAATACCGGCAAGAACCCTTTCTTTGCCTCGATCCATTTTGAACTTTTTCAAAACTTTATCAAGGTATGTGCTTTGTGAAAGTCCTATTAAGCGCCTTGATCTATCTCTATAGATCTTAATGCCCAATATGTAAGCAGCTTCACCGAGGTCTTTCATCGAAAAACTTTTATTCAAGTATCCCTTTATGCTATCCAGAATTCTATATCATTTCCGATCAATAATATGTCATCCACATATAATATCGAAATGCTACAGAGCTCCCACTCACTTTCTTGTAAATACAGGCTTCTCCAAAAGTCTCAGATAAAACCAAATGCTTTGATCACACTATCAAAACGCTTATTCCAACTCCGAGAGGCTTGCACCAGTCCATAAATGGATCGCTGGAGCTTGCACACTTTGTTAGCTCCTTTGGATCGACAAAACCTTCTGGTTGCATCATATACAACTCTTCTTCCGTAAATCCATTCAGAATGCAGTTTTAACATCCATTTGCCAAATTTCATAATCATAAAATGCGGCAATTGCTAACATGATTCGGACGGACTTAAGCATCGCTACGGGTGAGAAGGTCTCATCGTAGTCAATCCCTTGAACTTGTCGAAAACCTTTTGCAACAAGTCGAGCTTTATAGACAGAAACATTACCATCAGCGTCAGTCTTCTTCTTGAAGATCCATTTATTCTCAATTGCTTGCCGATCATCGGGCAAGTCAACCAAAGTCCACACTTTGTTCTCATACATGGATCCCATCTCAGATTTCATGGCCTCAAGCCATTTTGTGGAATCTGGGCT
This sequence comes from Aegilops longissima, assembly GCA_021605205.1. Classification (NCBI taxonomy): domain Eukaryota; kingdom Viridiplantae; phylum Streptophyta; class Magnoliopsida; order Poales; family Poaceae; genus Aegilops; species Aegilops longissima. Next base: position 85,980,909 of record CM038682.1, on the reverse strand, counting down.
CACCATCGCTTCTTCATAGTTCGTAGGTTCATCATGTTCCAAGAATATGACTTCCAAAACAGGATTACCGTACCACTCAGTGCGGATCTTGTTCTGGTTGATCTCTGAAGTTCTGAGAAACTTGATCTGAAGTTTCATGATCATCATCATTAGCTTCCTCCCTATTTGGTGTAGGTGTCACGAAACTGTTTTCTCGTGATGTACTACTTCTCAATAAGGGAGTAGATACAGTTATCTCATCAAGTTCTACTTTCCTCCCACTCACTTCTTTCGTGAGAAACTCTTTCTCCAAAAAGTTTCCAATTTAGCAACAAAAATCTTGCCTTCGGATCTGTGATAGAAGGTGTACCCAACTGTCTCCTTTGGGTATCCTATGAAGACACATTTCTCGATTTGGGTTCGAGCTTATCAGGTTGAAGCTTTTTCACATAAGCATCGCAGCCCCAAACTTTCAAAACGACAACTTTGGTTTCTTGCCAAACCACAGTTCATAAGGCGTCGTCTCAACGGATTTAGATGGTGCCCTATTTAAAGTGAATGTAGCCGTCTCTAAAGCATAACCCCAAAATGATAGCGGTAAATCAGTAAGAGACATCATAGATCGCACCATATCTAATAAAGTACGATTCACGACGCTCGACACACCATTACGCTGTGGTGTTCCAGGTGGCGTAAGTTGCGAAACTATTCCGCATTGTTTCAAATGTAGGCCAAACTCAGAACTCAAATATTCTCCTCCACGATCAGATCGTAGAAACTTTATTTTCTTGTTACGATGATTTTCCACTTCACTCTGAAATTCTTTGAACTTTTCAAATGTTTCAGACTTGTGTTTCATTAAGTAGATATACCCATATCTGCTCAAATCATCTGTGAAGGTGAGAAAATAACGATATCCGCCACGAGCCTCAACATTCATTGGACCACATACATCAAGATGTATGATTTCCAATAAATCTGTTGCTCTCTCCATAGTTCCGAGAACGGTGTTTTAGTCATCTTGCCCATAAGGCACGGTTCGCAAGTGCCAAGTGATTCATAATCAAGTGACTCCAAAAGTCCATCAAGATGGAGTTTCTTCATGCGTTTACACCGATATGACCTAAACGGCAAGGCCACAAATAAGTTGCACCATCATTATCAACTCTGCATCTTTTGGTTTCAACATTATGAATATGTGTATCACTACTATCAAGATTGAGTAAAACAAACCATTCTTCAATGGTGCATGACCATAAAAGATATTATTCATATAAATAGAACAACCATTATTCTCTCGATTTAATGAATAACCGCCTCGCATCAAACAAGATCCAGATATAATGTTCATGCTCAACGATGGTACTAAATAACAATTATTTAGGTCTAATACTAATCCGAAGGTAGATGTAGAGGTAGCGTGCCGATCGCGATCACATCGACTTTGGAACCATTTCCCACGCCAAGATCGTCACCTCGCCCTTAGCCAATCTTCGCTAATCCGTAGCCCCTGCTTTGAGTTGCAAATATTAGCAATGTAACCAGATCAAATACCAGTGCTCTGCGAGTATTAGTAAGGTACACATCAATAACAAGTATATCACATATACCTTTGTTAACCTTGCCATCCTTCTTATCCGCCAAATACTTGGGGCAGTTCCGCTTCCAAAGGACCAGCCTGCTTGCAATAGAAGCACTCAGCCAGTGCTTAGGACCAGACTTGGGTTTCTTCTCTTGATCAGCAACTTGCTTGCTGCTCTTTTGAAGTTTCCTTTTCTTTCCTTTGCCCTTTTCTTGAAACTAGTGGTTTTGTTAACCATCAACACTTGATGCTCCTTTTGATTTCTACCTCCGCTGCTTTCAGATCGCGAAGAGCTCGGGCATAGTTTTGGTCATCCCTTGCATATTATAGTTCATCACGAAGCTCTTGTAGCTTGGTGGCGTGATTGGAGAATTCTGTCAATGACGCAATCATCCGGAAGATTAACTCCCAGCTTGAATCAAGTGATTGTTATATCCGCACATTACGAGTATATGCTCACCGACGTAACCATTCTCCTCCATCTTACAGCTATAGAACTTATTGGAGACTTCATATCTCTCAATCCGGGCATTCGCTGGAATATTAACTTCAACTCCTGGAACATCTCATATGCTCCATGGTGTTCAAAACGACGTTGAAGTCCCGGTTCTAAGCCGTAAAGCATGGCACACTGAACTATAGAGTAGTCATCAGCTTTGCTTTGCCAGACGTTCACAACTTCGGCGCAGCCCTTGCACCAGGCCCGGCACCTAACGGTGCTTCCAGACGTAATTCTTCCGCAGCAATAAGGATAATCCTCAAATTCGGACCCAGTCCGTAATTGCTGCCATCATCTTTCAACTTTGCTTTCTCAAGGAACGCATTAAAATTCAACGGAACAACAAAGACGAGCCATCTATCTACACATCATAGACAAGCAAGATACTATCAGTACTAAGTTCATGATAAATTTAAGTTCAATTAATCATATTACTTAAGAACTCCCACTTAGAAAAATATCCTCCAATTCTCTAAGTGATTGCGTGATCCATTTCAACTACACCATGACCGATCATCACGTGTGATGGAGTAGTTTCAATGGTGAACATCAATATGTTGATCATATCTACTATATGATTCACGCCGACCTTCGGTCTCCGTGTTCGAGGTCATATCTTATATGCATAGCTCGTCAAGTATAACCTGAGTATTCGCGTGTGCAACTGTTTTGCACCGTTGTATTTGAACGTAGAGCCTATCACACCCGATCATCACGTGGTGTCTCAAAGACGAAGAACTTTCGCAACGGTGCATACTCAGGAGAACACTTCTTGATAATTTAGTAAGGATCATCTTATAATGCTACCGTCAATCAAAGCAAAATAAGATGCATAAAGGATTAACATCACATGCAATCAATATAAGTGATATGATATGGCCATCATCATCTTGTGCTTGTGATCTCCATCTCCAAGCACCGCCATGATCACCATCGCCACCGGCCGACACCTTGATCTCCATCGTAGCATCGTTGTCGTCTCGCCAACTATTGCTTCTACGACTATCGCTACTCCTTAGTGATAAAGTAAAGCAATTACATGGCGTTGCATCTCATACAATAAAGCGACAACCATATGGCTCCTGCCGATTGTCGATAACTCGGTTACAAAACATGATCATCTCATACAATAAAATATAGCATCATGTCTTGACCATATCACATCACAACATGCCCTGCAAAAACAAGTTAGACGTCCTCTACTTTGTTGTTGCAAGTTTTACGTGGCTGCTACGGGCTGAGCAAGAACCGTTCTTACCTCGCATCAAAACCACAACGATACTTCGTCAAATAGACTCCGTTTAACCTTCTCAAGGACGGGCGTAGCCACACTCAGTTCAACTAAAGTGAGAGAGACAGACACCGCCACCACCTTTAAGCAACGAGTGCTCACAGCGGTGAAACCAGTCTCGCGTAAGCGTCTGCGTAATGTCGGTCCGGGCGCTTCATCTCACAATACCGCTGAACCAAAGTATGACATGCTGGTAGGTAGTATGACTTGTATCGCCCACAACTCACTTGTGTTCTACTCGTGCATATGATATCAACGCATAAAACCAGGCTCGATACCACTTTGTTGGGAACGTAGTAATTTCAAAAATTTCCCTACGATCACGCAAGACCATGGTGATGGCATAGCAACGAGAGGATAGAGTATCCGTCCACGCACCCTCGTGAGACCGAAAGCGGAAGCGTTATAACAACGCGTTGATGTAGTCGTACTTCTTCCCGATCCAACCGATCCAAGTACCGAACGACGGCACCTCCGAGTTCTGCACACGCTCAGCTCGATGACGTCCCTCGAACTCCGATCCAGCCGAGTGTTGAGGGAGAGTTTCACAAGACGACGGCGTGGTGGCGATGATGATGTTCCACCGACGAGGGGCTTCGCCTAAGCTCCGCCACGGTATGATCGAGGTGTAATCTGGTGGAAGGGGCACCGCACACGGCTAAGGAACGATCTAATCGATCAACTTGTGTGTCATGGGGTGCCCCTGCCCCAGATATAAAGGAGGGAAGGGAGGGGCTGGCGGCCAGAGGGAGGCGCATCAGGGGTGTCCTACTCCTACTAGGGTAGGATTCCCCCAAATCCTAGTCCAACTAGGGTTTGACCAAGGGAGAGGGAGAGAGGCGCCACCCCTTCTCCTAATCCTAATAGGACTAGGGAAGGGGGAAGGCTGCGCCAGCTATAGGGCCCCTTTCTCTTTCCCACTAAGGCCCATCAAGGCCCATTGACCCCCGGGGTTCCGTAACCCCGGTACTCGAGAAAATTCCCAATTTCACCCGGAGTGATTCCGAGTCCAAACATAGGCTTCCAATATATCAATCTTTATGTCTCGACCATTTCGAGACTCCTCGTCATGTCCGTGATCTCATCCGGGACTCAACAACCTTCGTACATCAACATCATAAAACTCATAGTAACTGCCATCGAAACGTTAAGCGTGCATGGACCCTACGGGTTCGAGAACTATGTAGACATGACCGAGACACCTCTCGGTCAATAACCAATAGCGGGACCTGGATGCCCATATTGGTTCCTACATATTCTACGAAGATCTTTATCGGTCGACCGCATAACAACATACGTTGTTCCCTTTGTCATCGGTATGTTACTTGCCCGAGATTCGATCGTCGGTATCCAATACCTAGTTCAATCTCACATCGCAAGTCTCTTTTCTCGTTCCGTAATACATCATCTCATAACTAACTCATTAGTTACAATGCTTGCAAGGCTTAGGTGATGAGCATTACCGAGAGGGCCCAGAGATACCTCTCCGATAATCGGAGTGACAAATCCTAATCTCAAATATGCCAACCCAACATGTACCTTCGAGACACCTGTAATGTACCTTTATAATCACCCGATTCGCCAGACGCTTGGTAGCACCCAAAGTGTTCCTCGGCAAACGGGAGTTGCATAATCTCATAGTCATAGGAACATGTATAAGTCATGAAGAAAAGCACTAGCAACAAACTATACGATCAAAAGCTATGCTAATGGAATGGGTCATGTCAATCAGATCATTCAACCAATGATGTGATCCCGTTAATCAAATAACAACTCCTTGTTCATGGTTAGGAAACATAACCATCTTTGATTAACGAGCTAGTCAAGTAGAGGCATACTAGTGACACTCTGTAGGTTTATGTATTCACACATGTATTATGTTTCCGGTTAATACAATTCTAGCATGAATAATAAACATTTATCATGATATAAGGAAATAAATAATAACTTTTATTATTGCCTCTAGGGCATATTTCCTTCAATTCCTTCTCCCGGGAAGATCCGAACAGTCTCGGAATCCCGGTTACAAGACTTTTCGACAATGGTAAAACAAGACCAGCAAAGCCACCCGATGTGCCAACAAATCCCGATAAGAGTCGCACGTATCTCGTTTTCGGGGCACACCGGATGGACAAGACGTCGGGTTGGCATAGACCCTGGTTGCCCAGGGGGCGCCATACATCGCCCAGGTTAGACCAGCACTCAGAGGAACACTGGCCCGGGGGGTTAAAATAAAGATGACCCTTTAGTCTGCAGAACCCAAGGGAAAAAGGCTTAGGTGGCAAATGTTAAAACCAAGGTTGGGCCTTGCTGGAGGAGTTTTATTCAAAGCGAACTGTCAAGGGGGTCCCATAAATACCCAACCGCGTAAGGAACACAAAATCAAGGAACATAACACCGGTATGACGGAAACTAGGGCGGCAAGAGTATAACAAAACACCAAGCATAAGGCCGAGCCTTCCACCCTTTACCAAGTATATAGATGCATTAATTAAATAAGAGATATTGTGATATCCCAACATATTCATGTTCCAAAATGGAACAAACTTCATCTTCACCTGCAACTAGCAACGCTATAAGAGGGGCTGAGCAAAAGCGGTAACATAGCCAAACAACGTTTTGCTAGGAAAGGTGGGTTAGTGGCTTGACATGGCAATATGGGAGGCATGATATAGCAAGTGGAACATAGCGCGGCATAGCAATAGAGCGAACAACTAGCAAGCAAAGATAGAAGTGATTTCGAGGGTATGGTCATCTTGCCTGAGATCCCGTAAGGAAGAAGAACGAGTCCATGAAGAAGACAAACAGACGTAGTCGAACGAATCCTCACAACTCCGGAACGAAATTGAAGCTAAAGAGAGAAGCAACCCGGAAAAAACAAAAAACATAGTAAACAACCACCACATACACATGGCATGATGCACAAACAAGTATGATGCATGTCCGGTTTAAATATGCATGGCATGGCAAAGTGCACAAACAATACCACAAATTAAGTGGAGCTCAATATGCAACGAGTTGCTTATTGACGAAACGCCACATTCAAGTTATTTAGTTCCCTCTCGTTTATGTACCCAACAATATTAAATGTTGTTAAACATGGCAAGGGGTGAAGCATATGAAAACTACCTATTTATGCAAGTTTAAATGAGGATGAATAACAAACAACAATTCCGGAAAATCCCCATATGCGCATTTTGAATTCGCTACTGTTCTGCCCTAAACACAATTTTAATGTTACTAAACAGTAAAACAAAGGGCACCATGTTAATCTATGCATTTTCTACCCCAATTACATATAAAGTTTATCAAATTCCGAGTTACGGTTATTTAGTTATGAATTAAATCATTTTAGCATGTCATTTCTGCAAATTAATTCAAACATCACATTTAAACATGGATGAAAGTGGCAGATTATGAAACTAGATGAAAAACTAAGCATTTTGCATATATAAGTTGTTTTAATCCGATGCATGGTTTGTGAGATATTAAATTCATGACATGAGGGTTTTTCTGCAAAACAGCATTCTCTAGATAAATGCTAAAAAACGCAGCAGAGCAAAAACATGCATATCAGGCCGAAACTTGAACAGGGCCGAACAGGAGCAGGCGCTGGGGGGCAGCTCACCCATGGGCTTCGGCCCGGTTTGGTGGAGACGGAGGCTGGAAGGGGCGCTGGGCCATGCGCTGGCGTGGCGCGGTCAACAGGATGGGTCAAGCGCTCCCGTCCTGAAACTGACGAAGCAGGCAGCGACAGCTTCGTTCGTCTGTTTGATGCAGAGGCGAGGCCACGGCACCGCTGGGGCTTGGACGCAGCGGTAGGGACATGGCGAAGGCGCAACAGACGGGGCGCGACTGCGGCAAGGCGGCGCGGAGGAGGTCTGGGCATGGGTGGTCCATGGCGGAGGCGGCGAGATCCGGCGGTCCCCGGCCGGATCTGACGCGAAGCGGCAGCGGTGGTGGACTCGGGGTAGAGCATAAGCGTCCATGGCGTCGGTCCCTGTGAAGAGAAACGAGAGAGATGAGAGAATCTGAGAGAGAGCGTTGCCGGGGAGCAAGAGGAAAACAGAGGGGAGGATGGAGAGGCAGGGCACAGTCCTGCTGGTCCGGTGCTGCTCCAGATCGACGGAGCTTGACGGCAGCGATGCGGAAACAGAGGTCTCCAGCGCAGGAGGCTAGCGAGGGAGGGGAGCAGCGGCCTGGTGGCACTCCGGCGAGCTTGGTCGCAGGGACGTACGGGTCCGGTGAGGCAGCAGGGTCGAGGAGGGAGGAGCGAGCGGGAGGAGCTCGGTGTGGGGGTGGATCGATGGGTGGATCGGGAAGGCAGGTGGCTGCGCTTGCGGGTGGCGGTGGAAATCAAGGAGCTGGTCGGAGCGATCTGGTTGGGTGGAGAGGACTCTGAGGTGGGTGGCTGCTGGATCGGGAGGGATCCCGAGGAAGGGAGTGGTGGCGGCAGGTGAGGGAATGGGTGGATGGGACAACTAGCGACTAGGGTTTGATCTGCTTAAATAGCATGGATTTTGGTTAGGGGCTAATCTGGTCCGTCCGATCGTAATCGGGCGGTCGAGAATAGATAGGTTTGGGAGTCCAAATAAGAAAATGGAGATGTTGTATGGATGTTTGGGGATGATCTGAATCCAATGGTGATGACTGAGCGGTCCGGGTTCGGGACAGGTTTCGGACACGCGCGAGAGGGGGTTTTGTGCATTGTGCAGAGAGGCGCAAACGGTCGGACAACAAAAGAACGGTTGGTCTTGAAAGGGACAACGAAGGCAACAAGGAGAAGCGGGTACTAAGAACGGATGCAAGTTTTAAGAGAACATGTGAATGCAATGCGCATGATGTGATGATGAAATGCAACAAACAAACAAAACACATGACCAACAACGAAAAACAAGGAAGGCGTCTGCAGCATCGGTCTTGGGGCGTTACACCTTGTTTTTGACGACTTGACCATGCTCATCTTGCTTGTTTTGATATATCCTTTTTGTTCCTATTATGTTGTGCTTGCGAGGGTCGGGACGCTTAACAAGTTCCCAGACATTATTCAGCTTGAACTGTTGAAGCTCTTCTTGCATAGCTTGAATCCATTCAGGTTCCATGAAGGCTTCAGCAACTTTCTTGGGTTCAGATATTGAGACAAATGCAAAGTGCCCACAGAAATTTGCTAGCTGTGTTGCCCTTGAACGAGTGAGTGGACCAGGCGCATTGATGCTATCAATTATCTTCTCAATATGTACTTCATTTGCAACACGAGGATGAACTGGACGAAGATTTTGCTCTTGCTGATCATTGTCATCGTTAGGAGGATTGTCTTCAGGCTGAGCATTATCTTAAGGTTGATTAGGTGCAGAAATGATAAGTTCCTCTTCAGGCTATGCTTCAGACGGTATGATTTCTCCAGTTCCCATAAGCTTGATGGATTCACTAGGTGGAACTTCATCTAGCAAATTTGGCAGGTGCTCTCTTTGCGAGCCGTTAGTCTCATCGAACTGCACATCCACAGTTTCAACCACTTTATAGTGAAAGAGGTTGAAGACTCTGTAGGAGTGCGAGTCCTTTCCGTAACCAAGCATAAAACCTTCATGTGCTTTCGGTGCAAATTTTGACGTGTCATGTGGATCCTTGATCTAGCACCTAGCACCAAATACTCTGAAATAACTGACATTTGGCTTCTTACCAGTTAGGAGTTCATAGGATGTCTTCTTCAGAAGCTTGTGAAGATAAACTCGGTTGATGACGTGACATGCAGTATCGATGGCTTCAGGATAGAACTTTCTTGGAGTCTTGTATTCATCAAGCATCGTTCTAGCCATCTCAATGACTGTTTTGTTCTTGCGCTCCACGATGCCATTCTGCTAAGGTGTGTATGGAGCGGAGAACTCATGGGTGATGCCTAATGTATCCAGGTAATGGTCGAGGCCGGTGTTCTTGAACTCTATGCCGTTGTCACTTCTGATATGCTAGATCTTGATGCCATAGTTGTTCATGGCACGGTTGGCGAAGCATCTGAAGACATCCTGCACTTCAATCTTGTAGAGGATTATGTGTACCCACGTATATCTTGAATAATAATCAACAATGACAAAGCCATAGAGACAAGCAGTAGTAGTGAGAGTAGAGTAGTGAGTAGGGCCAAATAAGTCCATTTGTAGCAGCTCGAAGGGTTGAGATGTCATCATGATTGTCTTCGAGGGATGCTTGGCCCTTGTCATCTTTCCAGCTTCGCAGGCACCGCATAAGTGATCCTTCTTGAACTTGATGCCCTCGATGCCTATGACGTGTTTCTTCTTTGCAAGCGTATGCAAGTTCCTCATCCCAGCATGCCCTAGCCTCCGATGCCAGAGCCAGCATTCTGAAGCTTTTGCAAGAAGACATACGGCAAGTTGTGGTCCTGCTGAGAAATCTACCATGTACAAATCATCTTTCGGATACCCTTAAAAGACTAGAGACTTGTCAGATTCCATTAGTACAAGGCAACGATATTTTCCAAATATCACAATCATGTTCAAGTCACAAAGCATTGAGACAGACATTAAGTTCAAACCAAGGGATTCAACAAGCATCACTTTATCGATGTGCTGATCCTTTGAGATTGCAACTCTACCTAGACCCAATACCTTGCTTTTACCAATGGTCACAAAATGTGATGTGACTCTTGTCGATGGACGTAAGGTTGAGTCCATGAGAAGACTTCGATCACCAGTCATATGATTAGTGCATCCGTTGTCCATAATCCATTCTGAAGACTTTGGTGTCATACCCTACAGTACAGTTAGGGGGATAGTCTTCACCAAGAGTATTGTGAAGGATAAACATTTGACGGACAAGAGGATTATCAAAGCTCAGATCAAGGTTAGGACTGATAGGATGATTGGCAAGCGATCCAGGAACAAAATACATAGTAAGACCATTTGGGCATTTTATCTTGTGCCCTACAAGATGTTTTAGGTCCCCAGCATTAGCATCAGACGCCTTTGATTTCCGGTTGGAGACCTTTCCCTGCAAAAGAGAGTTAAGTTTTCTTAACCACCCACATTTTCAGGGGTGGCTTAGAAGCAATGAGTCTAAGTGCAGCATCTGAGAACTTTGGCTTTGGAGCCCTAGCAAATAGCATTGCAGGAGGAGAATAATACTCATATGAATAAGCAGAAAAGTTCTTTGTTTTATGAACATAGCGGTTTGAAGAAACACGCTCATATTCATAAGTTTGAGTATGATTTCCCTGCAAAACATTGGCGTTAGGGTGACTCACGTGAGTCATGTGTCTGTATGAAGCCTTTGGACCATATGAAGCCTTTGGTCTGGAATTTGTCTTCTTCCCAGGCAGTGTCATGATGACATTCATATGAATATTCTCAAGACAACTTTTGGGAACCCAGATCTTCTTCATAGGTGGCCCATTTCCTACAGGTAGTACCAATATACCTGGCGAACACTTCACCATTCTGATGCTTAAATAGTTTATAGTTTGCATCAAAGGATTCACCAATGATAACTGGGTTAGCACAAGTGAAGCCAGATAAGGTGGATGGATCCACTGAAGGTTCCTTTGCAGCAACCCATGTGGTTTTGGGGTACTGCTCGGGCTTCCAGTAGGAACCATCAACATTCATTTTCCTCTCGAACCCAACACCCTCTTTCCTAGGGTTTCGGTTCAGAATCTGCTTTTTGAGGACATCACACTTTTGAGACTTTTGTCCTTTGAGACTTTTGTACATCCCTGTTTCAAGCAATCTCTTCAACCTAGCATTTTCATCAGCAATAGTGGTGGCATCCTCAACAGTTGAAGATATTGCAACAATAGCAACGATAGAACATTCAGCAACAGAAGTAGCATTATCACGCTCAAGGCATTTTAGACATGGTGGTTCAAATCCATCCTGAGTGGAGCTGATCTGTTGAGCACGAAGTGACTCATTCTCTTTTCGAAGATCTTCATGAGCCGCTCTCAATTTCTCAAGTTCTTGCTTCCTTTGAAGATAATCATAGGTAAGCTTTTCATGAGTTGTTGAGAGCGTTTCATGATGACTTTCAAGTTCCTGGTACTTAACATGAAGATTTTTTATGTCTTCAATTAAGGACTGAGATCAGGTCATTTTTTCCTCCAACAGGTCATCGCTTTTGTCTAACAATTTTTTAGTATGTTCCATAGCTTTCTGTTGTTCAGTTGCAATTTTAGCAAGTGTTTTGTAGCTGGGTTTGGATTCACAATCAGAGTCATCTTCACTTGATGTTTGAAAGTAAGCATCGTGTGATTTTACCTTGGCACCACGTGCCATGAAGTAGTAGGTGGGAGCAGAGTCGCCTTGTCATTAGCACCAGCGTTGGTGACGGGGCCATTGTCTTCAGTGTTGAAGATGGACTTGGCAACGTAGGCTGTAGCTAGAGCCAGACTTGCAAGGCCGGAGTCGGACTCCTCCTCAGACTCCACCTCCGCCTCCTCAGAAGCAGAATCCTCCTCTGAATCCATCTCCTTGCCAACAAAAGCACGAGCCTTGCCAGATGAGCTCTTCTTGTGTGATGAAGACTTGGAAGAAGACTTTGAGGATTTCTTCTTCTTCTTGTCATCGGAATCATATTCCTTCCTCTTCTTCTTGTTGTTCTCATTGTCCCACTGTGGACACTCAGAGATGTAGTGTCCAGGTTTCTTGCACTTGTGACATGTTCTCTTCTTGTAATCATGAGTGGAAGCTTCATCATTTCTTGAGCTGGATCGTGAAGACTTTCTGAAGCCCTTCTACTTAGTGAACTTTTGGAACTTCTTCACAAGCATAGCAAGCTCCTTTCCAATGTCTTCAGGATCACCAGAACTGCAGTCAGATTCTTCTTCAGATGAGGAAACAGCTTTTTCCTTCAAAGTGTGAGTCCGGCCATAGTTTGGACCATAGATATCTCTTTTCTCAGATAGCTGGAACTCATGTGTGTTGAGCCTCTCAAGTATGTCAGATGGATCGAGTGTCTTGAAGTCAGGGCGTTCTTGTATCATCAGGGAAAGGGTGTCGAACAAGCTGTCAAGTGATCTCAGGAGTGTCTTGATGATTTCATGCTTGGTGATCTTAGTGGCGCCGAGAGCACGAAGCTCATTTGTGATGTCAGTGAGGCGATCAAACGTGAGCTTGACATTCTCATTGTCATTTCTCTTGAAGCGGTTGAAGATGTTGCGAAGGAAACTGATCCTTTGATCTCTCTGGGTTGAGACGCCTTCGTTGACCTTGGAGAGCCAGTCCCAGACTAGCTTCGACGTTTCCACAGCACTCACACGACCATATTGTCCTCTGGTCAGATGACGACAGATGATGTTCTTGGCACTAGAATCCAGTTGAACGAACTTCTTGACATCAGCAGGGTGACACCTTCACCAGTCTTGGGAACACCATTCTTGATGACATACCAGAGGTCGACATCAATGGCTTCAAGATGCATGCGCATCTTATTCTTCCAGTAGGGATATTCAGTTCCATCGAAGACGGGGCACGCAACGGAGACTTTTATTATCCCTGCAGTTGACATAGCTAAAACTCCAGGTGGTTAAACCGAATCACACAGAACAAGGGAGTACCTTGCTCTGATACCAATTGAAAGTGCTAGTTATCGACTAGAGGGGGGTGAATAGGTGATTTTTATGGAAGTCTTCAAAACATGGGAGTTTCGAAGAAAAACGATAGAAATGAACCTATTAACATGCAGCGGAAGGTAGACTACACTAGGCAGGCCACAGTCAAGTATTCAATGAAGTGAAAGAACGAAGACCAATAGAAGCTAGGTAGTAAAGATCAGGATGGAAGATAGTGTGAAGCCAAACAACAATAGAAGTCACACAGTGAAGTCAAATTGTTAACACAAGCAGGCAATGACTTCACGAAGACAAGCTGTAAATAAAGAGAGGGAGAAGATAGAACCACACGCTTGATGAGGACAAGGATTTGTTGGACCAGTTCCAGTTGCTGTGAAAACTGTACGTCTGGTTAGGGAGGCTGAGATGTAACTCAGAAGACCGTGTCTTCACCTTATTCCCCTTGAGCTAAGGACACCCAGTCCTCGCCCAATCACTCTGGTAAGTCTTCAAGGTAGACTTCCAAACCTTCACAGACTTCGTTCACCGACGATCCACAATGACTTTTGGATGCTCAGAACGCGACGCCTAACCGGCTAGAGGATTCACAGTCTTCAAGTGTAACAAGTCTTCAGGTCACGCAGACAGAAAGACTTCAGTGATGCCTAAGACTCTTTGGCTCTGGGTGTTTGGGCTTTGTCCTCGCAAGGATTTCTCTCTCTCTCAAAAGATTCGGAGGTGGGTTGCTCTCAAACGACAAAAGCCATACACTAACTCTGAGCAGCCACCAATTTATGGTGTAAGGGGTGAGGGAGTCCTGGATTAGGGGGTATCCGAACAGCCGGACTGTGTACATCGTCCAGACTATTGAAGCGTGAAGATACAAGACTCAAGACTTCCGCCCATGTCCGGATGGGACTTTCCTTGGCGTGGAAGGCAAGCTTGGCGATCCGGATATTATATTTCCTTCCTTGTAACCGACTCCATGTAAACCCTAGCCCTCTCCGGTGCCTATATAAACCGGAGAGGTTGGTCCTTAGAAGGCCGATCACAATTACAATCATACCATCATAGGCTAGCTTTTAGGGTTTAGCCTCTACGATCTCGTGGTAGATCTACTCTTGTAATGCCCATATCATCAACATTAATCAAGCAAGAAGTAGGGTTTTACCTCCATCGAGAGGGCCCGAACCTGGGTAAACATCTGTGTCCCTTGCTTCCTGTTACCATCAGCCTTGACGCACAGATCGGGACCCTCTACCCGAGATCCACCGGTTTTGACACCGACATTGGTGCATTCATTGAGAGTTCCTATGTGTTGTCGCAGTCAGGCTCGATGGCTCCTTCAATCATCATGAACGACGCTGTCCAGGGCGAGACTTTCCTCCCCGGACAGATCTTCGTGTTCGGCGGCTTCGCACTTCGGGCCAACTCGCTTGGCCATCTGGAGCAGATCGACAGCTACGCCCCTAGCCACCAGGTCAGGTTCGGAAACCTGAACTACACGGCGGACATCCGCGGGGACTTGATCTTTGATGGATTTGGGCCTATGCCAGGAGCACCGGACAGTCACGACGAGCACGGCTTAGACCTGTCGTCGGACGATGCTTGGGGTATCACCCGTAGTATCCGGACCTAGATCCGGAGCAGGCTGCGCTGCCTAAGGACGGAGGGATGGACCCCGCCCCCTAGGTCGCACACTCATCGGCGGTGGAGCCGAACACGGGTCTTACCTCTGTGATGGCCTGTGACTCCGAACCCCCGGATTCGTATCCAGACGTTGGTTCCAGTCCGCGCACTCCCGAGCCCGTCGGGCCAGGATGGGCTTCGGTAATGGAGTTCGCCGCTGCGGATATCTTCCAGCACTCGCCCTTTGGCAACATGCTATACTCATTAAAGTCTCTCTCTTTGTCAGGAGGCTCTTCGCTGAACTATGTCCGGCTCGAGTGGGAGGCAGGCGACGAAGGAATCCATTGCCCACCCACCACCCACTTCATTGCCATGGTTGATGATTTAACCGAGGTACTGAACTTCGACTCCAAAGACATCGACATTATGGACGATGATGCAGGAGAAGAACATGAACCACCGCTCACTGGGCGATGGACAGCCACCTCTTCTTATGATACTTCGAAGGAAACAAATGGCGATGAGGCAACGGAGGATAAAACCTTAGGAAAAAAAAGCAAAGAATGGGCGTCGTCGGCGCCACTCCAAGCCCCGCCACAGCAATACCGGCCCAGGAGACGAAAACAATCCGAATGGTGTCGAAGAAGAATACAACCCTGATCAGCCCGCCTGACCAGGCCGAACAGGAGGATGAGCAGGTCAGCCCAGAAGAACAGGCGACGGACGAATACCCGGAGGAGGACAGCTACATGCCCCCCTCCGAAGACGAGATTAGCCTCGACGACGACGAGTTCGGCGTGCCTGAGGATCCCGTAGAGCAGGAGCGCTTCAATCGTCGGCTTATAGCCACTACGAGGAGCCTGAAAAAGAAGCAGCAGCAACTCCAAGCTGATCAAGACCTGCTCACAGACAGATGGACTGAAGTCCTGGCAGCCGAGGAATACGGACTCGAGCACCACACGGCTGACTGGCCACCTCGTGGCCGGGATAAAATGGCATACCAGTCTGCATACCAGCCAACACCCCCACGCCAACATACTACGGCCCGGGGCAACAAAGCAGGACAGCCAAGATCGATCTACAGATCGCGGGGGCACGCCTCGGCACGCGACGACGACCGTCACGCCGGATACCTTCAACAAGTCCGGTCGGGCCAAACATAGCCACCCAGAGCAATTCGACCTGTGTAGCCACATAGCCCGGCACAGAGGCGTCGTGCACCCCCTCTGCTTCACTGACGAAGTAATGGATCATGAATTCCCAGAAGGGTTCAAACCCGTAAACATCGAATCATACGATGGCACAACAGACCCCGCAGTATGGATCGAAGATTTTCTTCTCCACGTCCACATGGCCCGCGGAGATGATCTGCACGCCATCAAGTATCTTCCCCTTAAGCTCAAAGGACCAGCCCGGCACTGGCTAAACAGCCTGCCAGCAAATTCCATTGGCAGCTGGGAAAACCTGGAAGACGCATTCCTCGACAACTTCCAGGGCACATACGTACGACCACCTGACGCTGATGACTTGAGCCACATTACTCAACAGCCCGGAGAGTCAGGCAGGAAATTTTGGACTCCGTTCCTAACTAAAAAGAACCAAATAGTCGACTGTTCGGACGCAGAAGCCCTGGCGGCTTTTAAGCATAATATCCGTGACGAGTGGCTCGCTCGACACCTCGGCCAAGAAAAGCCCAAGTCCATGGCAGCTCTCACAACACTAATGACACGCTTTTGCGAGGGCGAGGACAGTTGGTTGGCACGCAGCAGCACTACGCCACATTCTGGCAATTCGGATGGTCAAGACAATAACGGTAAGCCACGGCGTAACAGACATAAGAGACGGAACAACGGCGACAGCACTGAAGACACGGCAGTCAACGCCGGATTCAGCGGATCCAAGCCCAGTCAGCGGAAGAAGCCGTTCAAAAGAAATAATCGAGGACCGTCCCACCTGGACCGCATCTTTGGGCGCTTCGTGCCAAATTCATGGCACCGGACAAGCTATCAACCACACCAATAGAGATTGCTGGGTATTCAAACAGGCCGGCAAGATAAACGCCGAAGACAAGGACAAGGGGCTGCACAGCAACGATGACGAGGAGCCCCGACGTCCGAACACGGGGGGACAGAATAAATATCGCCCCCAGGTGAAAACGGTCAACATGATCTACGCCACGCACATCCCCAAGCGGGAACGGAAGCGGGCATGATAATCCCCAAGTGCAAGCAATCATCGTAGCACTTTCCAAAGATGGAAGTGATAAGTATGGAGTGTCGAACCCACAAAGAGCTAAAGGTAAGATCAATATTCTCTCAAGCCCTATCTGCCACTGATACGACTCTACGTGCACCGAACGTTTACTTCCATTCTCTTCTGTAAAAAATGACATCTATTCTCGTGAGCGCAAAGTTTCTGTTTTTTACAGCAAGATCACATTAACTTTCACCCAAGTTTTCCCAAAGGTCTTACTTGGCACTTTATTGAAACAAAAGCTATAAAACATGATTACTACAGTATCTAATCATGTGGACACACAAAAACAGTAAGGATAAATATTGGGTTGTCTCCCAACAAGCGCTTTTCTTTAATGCCTTTTAGCTAGGCATGATGATTTCAATGATGCTCACTTTAAAGATAGGAATTGAAACACAAAGAGAGCATCTTGAAGAATATGACTAGCATATTTAAATCTAACACACTTCCTATGCCTAGGGATTTTGTGAGCACACAACTTATGGGAACAAGAATCAACTAGCATAGGAAGGAAAAACAAGTATAACTTCAAAACTTTAAGCACATAGAGAGGAAACTTAATATTATTGCAACTCCTACAAGCATGTATTCCTCCCTCATAATAATTTTCAGTAGTATCATGGATAGCAAATTTTTTCTCATACTCAATTGGAACCTCTTCCGAAATAGTGGAATCATTACTAGCTAAAGTTGACACTCTTCCGAATCCACTTTCATAAATATCACACTAAGATTCTACATTCTCCAAAATAGTGGGATCACTAATTCCTAAAGTTGACACTCTTCCAAACCCACTTTAAATGATAGTATTATTCATACTCCAAAAGGTATAAGTGAAGTTCATGGAGCATTCTACAACTGACCAATATCCAAGCTCAAAATGTATAAGTGAAGCACATGAAGCATTCTATAAAACCATACTCAAAAGATTTAAGTGAAGCGCAAAGAGTAATTCTATAAGATCATACTTAAAAGATTTAAGTGAAGCACATGAAGTATTCTATAAATCAATGAAGGGCTATCTCATGCTAGCATGGTCCTAGAAGAAAAAGAAAAACACAAAGGACACAAATCATGTGAACAAAACAAAAACCGAGGTATACCAATAATCGTTGAAGAAGAAAGATGGGATGCCAACTGGGGCATCCCCAAGCTTAGATGCTTGAGTACCCTTTGAAATATTTACTTGGGGTGCCTTGGGCATCCCCAAGCTTGAACTCTTTCCTCTCTTTATTCTTCTCACATCGGCAACTCCTCGTTCTTCAAACACTTCATTCACAAAAACTTAAACAAAAACTTGTGAGATCCGTTAGTGTAATAAAGCAAATCACTACTTTAGGTACTGTAATGAACTCAATATTTATTTTTATTGATGTTAAGTCTACTGTATTCCAACTTCTCTATGGTTCATACCCTCCGATACTACTCATAGATTCATCGAAATAAGCAAACAACACACGCAAAACAGAATCTGTTAAAAACAGAACAGTCTGTAGTAATCTGGAAGTTTGAACAACTTCTGTAACTCCTAAAATTATAAACTAAATTTTACAATTTGAAACATTTGTACGGAAGTAATGTGCAAAAAGTTTCAGACCCATTTGACTTTCTAGTAAAAAAATGAAAATTCACGCACTACAGCCAAAGTTTCTGTTTTTGTTTTGAACAAAGTAAGAAAGCAATCTAAACATCCTAAAACCAAGGCTTGGCACATTATTTTCATAATACAATGAATATATACAAGGGGATAATTATTTACAGAGAAACTTCCATGAAAAATTTTAGATTGTTTCCGTTAGCATGAGCACAAGTGCTCAAGGTCGACCCTCACTTCTTCAATACAAAACCTTTCAATCACTTATCTTTTTGAAAAACTTTTTAGGCATGAGAGGCAAGTAATAAAAAAATTTGTATTTTCATTTTTAAATTTTTTTTGTATGTTTCACCCACAACTAAAAGAAACAAAAAGGAAAAAAATCTACTTAGTGAAGGAAGCAAACAAGCACACACGAGAATATCAACCCCACGCTATTGCTCCCCGGCAACGGCGCCAGAAAAGAGCTTGATAATCCCCAAGTGCAAGGAATCATCGTAGCACTTTCCAAAGATGGAAGTGATAAGTATGGAGTGTCGAACCCACAAAGAGCTAAAGGTAATATCAATATTCTCTCAAGCCCTATCTGCCACTGATACGACTCTCGTGCGCAATCGTTTACTTCCAACCAGAAACGAGAAATAAAACTACGTTGTGGGTATGAAGAGGATAACTTTGCATGATATCGGAGAGCTAAAACATAAAAGTAGGTGCTGTTATCATAAAGTTAGAATATAATACTAAATATTATAAATAGCGAGTGTGGAATAATGGTGGATCGGTGTGCGGAATTGTCCTAGGCAATTGTTAACAAAACCGGTAATCACGACTGCAGTTTCATATGAGGGACAGGCATAAGCTAACATACTTTCTCTACTTGGATCATATGCACTTATGATTGGAACTCTAGCTAGCATCCGCAACTACTAAAGATCATTAAGGTTAAACCCAACCATAGCCTTAAAGCATCAAGTCCTCTTTATTCCCATACGCAACAATCCCTCTTGCTCGGGTTTAAGCTTCTGCCACTCTAGCAACCCACTATAAGCGAATCATGAACGTATTGCAACACCCTACAGCGGGAGTCCCTCACGCTTGCGCGACACGGAGGGCACCATAGGACAGCACCAAAGTAAAACATACAACTCATACCAATCTAGATCATCAATCAACCCAAAGACAAAAGATATCTACTCAAAACATCATAGGATGGCAACACATCATTGGATCATAATATGTGGCATAAAGCACCATGTTCAAGTAGGGGATTACAGCGGTGTGCGGGAGAGTGGACCGCGTAAAAGAGATGAGGATGGTGATGATGATGGTGATGTTGATGAAGACGATCACCGTGGCGATGTTCCCCTCCCGATGGCACTCCGGCGCCACCGGAAGAGAGGAGGAGAGGTTCTCCCCCTTGTGCTTCTTCCTCCATGGCCTCCACCTTCTGGTCCTTGGCCTTCATGGTGATGAAGACCCCTCCGGGATACTCCTCCGTGGCCACCGGTGATGATGGCCCCCTCCGGCAGGGTGCCGGAGAGGGCCCCGATTGGTTTTTCGTGGCTACAGAGGCTTGCGGCGGCGGAACTTCTGATCCAATCTATGTTCTGGAAGTTTTAGGGTACGAGAGTATATATGGGTGCAGGGAGGACGTCGGTGGACTTCCGGGCTGGCCACGAGGTAGGGGGCGCGCCCAGGGGGGTGGGCGCGCCCCCCACCCTCGTGGGCAGCCCGGGAATCCCCTGGTGAGCTTCATGTACTCAATGGGCTTGTTCTGCTCCAAAAACAGGTTCCGTGGAGTTTCAGGTCTTTTGGACTCCGTTTGATATTCCTTTTCTTCGAAACACTGAAATAGGCCAAAAACAGCGATTCTGGGCTGGGCCTCCGGTTAATAGGTTAGTCCCAAAAATAATATAATAGATGAAAATAAAGCCCAATATTGCCCGAAACAATAGATAATATAGCATGGAGCAATCAAAAATTATAGATACGTTGGAGACGTATCAGGGCACTAAGGGACGTCTATGCGATGGAGCCAGTCGCCCCCAAATTCAACCCATGGTCAGTTTGTCCGATCACCTTTGATCGTAGGGATCACCCTACTAGCATCCGTCACGGCGGCTCGGCCGCATTGGTCCTAGACCCAATCATTGACGGATTCCACCTCACACGCGTCCTTATGGACGGTGGCAGCATCCTGAACATGCTTTATCAGGACACAGTGTGCAAAATGGGCATTGACCCTTCAAGGATCAAGCCCACTAAAACCACCTTTAAATGTGTAATTCCTGGAGTAGAGGCCCGCTGTACGGGCTCTATAACATTGGAAGTGGTTTTCGGATCTCCGGATAACTTCCGAAGCGAAGAGTTAATCTTCGATATCGTCCCTTTCCGCAGTGGTTACCATGCACTGCTCGGACGAACCGCATTCGCTAGATTCAATGCGGTACCACATTACACATACCTCAAGATCAAGATGCCAGGACCACGCGGGCTCATAACGGTGAATGGAAATATGGACCGCTCTCTACGGACAAAGAACATACCGCAGCCCTTGCGGCGGAAGTACAATGCGGCCTTCTCCGACAAACCAATCCGGCAACAATAACCGGCGCCTGATCAAGCGAGTCCGAGCACCCATAGCAGGATCATCGAGCACGCCAAGAGCGCGACTAGCAGTCCGGCCTCCGCTTAAGCCCCATCAAAGCAGCATTTGTGCCACGCGCACACAATTGCGCACTTAAAATACCATGGGCATAGGCGGAGGCGCATCAACGACTCAGTCAATAGTGCGGGTAACCGCCAAATACTTTTATACTCTATCCCTCTTACCTTTCAGGACATCGCGTTGGCGCAGCATCCTCAAAAGAGCCGAATTGCCAGACCTATAGGGGAGAGACATCCAAGGAGGCAACAGACGTTGTGCACAGAAGGAAATACCCAGGTGGAATCTATTTACGATCATTATACCTGCTTTATCTATCTGAACATAGCCTGCCCCTGGATAGAACATGTCAAATAGTCCTATTTTTTCTCTGCTTAACGCATCCATTGTAAATGTACGCTTAAATGTATTTTTCATCAATGGGAGATTATATATAGCGTCATCTTATTATTCTTATCTGAGCATTTTTCTCTTACAAATGTTTATTTGATATTGCATCCGTACACCTTGGTGCGGCCGGTTTGCCAGGGGCTTCCCATGGCGCCCCGTAATATGGCAAATAAAGCCTGAACACTTACAACAGTGCGACACCCCGAACTTATAGCACTATATGCATCAGCTCCGAATCATGTCTTGGGTCTATAGTTGGGATAGCCCGGCTCCCTTGTTTTGGTGCCTTACGTTCCGTTATATCGGCTAAGGTAGCGCAGGGAGAACTACTGCGATTGTGTCCCGGTTCTTCCGGACGAGCACCTTAGTAGAGAAAGCCGAAAACTGACCGGCATGATGTGGCGAGAGCTGGTCGCTGTTCGAGAGGTTTTAAAATCCTTAAAGATTTTCCTCTTTAGGCGATAAATCGGCTTCGTCCGATCTAGGCGTGTATAGCGCCCCGATTCGGCCTTCCGTATTCTAGGGGCTTCGCCGAAATTTAAAATTGTAGACTTCTATGGCTAAGTGAAAGTTATAAAGCCGCATAGTCCGATTGCCTTGTTAAGCTCGCGGACACCTCCTTAAGGGACCAAACATTTGGATAAAGAGTGTCCGGGTTTTCCACGAACACCCCAGTACTAGTTACGTGGGGGAGGAAGCCGACGACTGGCCTACTTTCAGAATTTTATAAACAGCCGCATAGAAGGTAATATTTTAAATAACAAAAGCGCTTCATAGCGCAAGTAACTTCGTCTTTAAATTACAAACATGACAGAAGTGAACTCATTCCAAAATGGCGTCCTTGGTACACTCATCGGCGACGAGACGAGCACCCTTCATCGCGACATCGTAGTACATCTCGGGATGGCGATGCGCCTTGCCCTCCGGCGGCCCGGCCCTGACCAGCTTCTCCGCATCCAGCTTGCCCCAATGCACCTTGACGCGGGCAAAGGCTCGGGCGGGCACCTTCGATGCAAACGGATCGCTTGATCACCTCAAGCCGCGGGCAGGCATCCACCATCCGCTTGATCGGGCCAAAGTAGCTCTGAAAGCAGAGCTCACCAGGCCACATCCGACTATGAAGTCCTTCACAGCCAGTTCGGCCGCCCTGTGGAGTTCGATCAACTGCTTCAGTTGGTCGCTCAGAGGCATCGGATGATCGGCCCCAGCATACTGGGACCAGAACAGCTTCTCCGTTGAGCTCCCCTCCTGGGCACGGTAGAACTCCGCAGCGTCTGAGACGCTGCGTGGCAGATCTGCAAATGCCCATGGAGAGCTCCGTATTCGAGTAAGTAAAAGAAACGCCTCCTCCACATGTTTGCTTTGCATAAAGAATTTCTTACCCGCTGCTATCTTTTTGGCCTCCTGGATCTCCTGCTGTGCTTTCTCGGCTTCGGCCTTGGCATCTTTCAAACTTATAAGGGCCTTCGCAAGCTGGGCCTCCTTCATCTTCAGATTATGCTCCACGGACTCGCACTTCTTGCCGAGGTCCTGGAGCTCTTGCTGTACCTCGGCCACTCTAGCACTTTGCTTTTTGCGCTCCTTGCATTTCACGGCCACTTTGTCTTCGGCCTCGGACAACGCTTTCTTCATGGACGCCACTTCGGCGGTGGCCCCTGTTACACAATCACGACGCTTTGGCGTTAGACTGACAAATTTTGCCTATCTTTAAAATACATACGAACATGGAATCGCTTACCTTTATGCTCCTCGAGCTGCCTCTTCGTGAGGTCGAGCTCTCCCTGCGCCTGCTCCAGATCCCGCTTCAGTTCGGCAACTTCGGCAGTGCGGGCAGCAGCAGCAAGCAGCACGGCCTGCTTATTCACATAAACGCTTTTTAGACTCCCGCGGATTGTAATTGACCCTCCGTTTGGCTTTTCTTTCCAAACACCAACCAGAGTATCAGGGGCTACTACCTATGGTAATTTCATACATTTTTATTACTTACCTCAAAGCCCGTCGGGAGGCTTGTGCAGGCTTCAGTTAGTCCGTTTTTGGCGGACAGAACCTGTTGAATCACCGCACTCATAAGAGTACGGTGCTATTCTTCCATGGAAGCGCCTCGAAGCGCTTCCATCAGACTATCCGGCGCCGTTGATGCGACGGAAGTCCTCGGCACGGACGGCTCACCCTCCCTAACGAGGGGCTGCCTGCCTAAGTCCGGAGCCGTCGGAGGTTCCGGAGCAGTGTTCGGTCGACAGTCCGCCTTGTTGCGGATCCCATCGACGCGATCCAAGGGGATTTGAACCCCGCATGTCCGACATTTGGAAGTCCGCTTTGGGGCGTCTCCAAGGTCACCTCCCCCTGTTCGAGGAACCTTCGGGACAACACCTCCATGTCATCCGCAGGCTGAGGAGTGGTGGCCGTCGGGAGCGAGTTCATCTCTGAAGCGCTCAGAGACCCATCCGAAGACGACACCTCCGGATGAGCCCGGGCCGGACTGCATCAATGTTCGGCGTTATTAAACAATTATGAAGTGAAAACCAAGGTAGAGTGAGGACACTTACGATCGCACCAGGGGCTTCCCCCTGGGCAGCCACCCTTCCTCGCTATGAGCGGCCGTGGTGGAGTAGTCTGGAAGGGACGTCTTTCCCTTCTTGGGCGTCCCCTCCCCTTCCGGCGGCTTTCCTCTTTCTCCTCCCCAGTATGGGGAGGTGGAGTTCTTCTTGCTTCCCCCGCCTCCTGGAAGAATCTGTTTAAATGCCGTCCGGACGACGTGGGTATGACGGCCTTGCGTCGAGGTCCTCTCCCGGCCCCACGGCCCGTCCCCTCAGGCCTCTCATCCTTTCCGGATGGGCGGCTTCTTCTTCCTCCTCCTCTTCGGGGGAGGAGTGCGCCTCGTCGTCTTCGGACGAGGCTTCTGGTACAACCTTACGACGGAGACCCTTTCGGGTCCCCGGGGCCTTCTTCTCGGCCTTCTTCTCCGGCACCTTGTACGGTGCCGGGACCAGCATCTCCCTCAGGAGAGCATCCGCTGGGCCTTCCGGCAACGGAGCCAGACAGTAGACCTGCTCTGCTGTCTCCACGTAGTCCTGAAGCAAATATGCATGATTACTTAAGGGACTCCAATGAATATATTGGGAAAAACTGGGTCCGGTGGCATTCTGAGAACTCACCTGACTAGGAGGCCGCGCGGCGTGAAGCCCACGGTCCTTGGATGTGGGAGGAGGTACTTCGTAGGCCTTGAACAACACTTTCCATGTGCCTTCATGCGTCATGTCGTAGAGCTTCTGGAGCGTCTGGTGTTCGGCCGGGACGAACTCCCACAGATTAACTGCCCGCCTTTGGCAGGGCAGGATCCAGCGAACGAGCATGACCTGGATCACGTTGACAAGCGTGATGTTCTTGTCCTTCATGCTTTTGATGCATGTCCGAGTCCGCCAGCTCCGTGGAATCGCCCAGACAGGCCCTTCTTTTCCTGTGAGGTGAGCCGCATGGGGTTCCGGTCGAACTGGGGCCGCTGCCGGTGGCGCCGCTGCTCGGTGATGTAGAACCACCCCGATTGCCATCCTTTTACGGTTTCCGTGAAGGAACCGTCCAGCCAGGTGACGTTAGGCATCTTGCCCACCATGGCTCCTCCGCACTCCGCTTGCTGGCCGCTTACAACCTTCGGCTTCACGCAGATGGTTTGCAGCCATAGGCCGAAATGAGGCCGGATGCGGAGGAAGGCCTCGCAAACGACGATGAACGCCGAGATGTTGAGGATGAAATTCGGGGCTAGATCGTGGAAATCTAACCCATAGTAGAACATGAGCCCACGGACGAAGGGATGGAGTGGAAATCCCAGTCCACGGACGAAGTGGGCGCCGAACACGACTCTCTCGTGGGGTCCCGGGGTCGGAATGACCTACCCAGTATCCGGTAGCCGGTGCGCTATGTCTGCGGCCAAGTATCCGGCCGCCCGAAGATTTGTGATGTGCTTCTCCTTGACGGTGGAAGCCACCCACTTGCCTCCTGCTCCGGACATGTCTAGCTGTGCGGAGGAGACTTGGGCTTGGGTGCTGGAGCTCGAGGGGGCAAGAATGGGCAAAGAAGGAAGAAGGCGTGGGTAAAAATGAGGAAATCTTATCCCTTTATAGAGGCGACGAAAGCGGTGCGCCTCCCCACTTGCCCGTTGGGAATCGCTTGCTTCCCAAGCGCCACGATTGATGATGTGGTGGGATTACCCATACCCGTATTGATGAGAATCCCGTGATAAGGGGGGCACGATCTCGGCTTTGACAAGACGTGTCAAGGAAACCGCCTCGCAATATGCGTTGTGGCTGGTTGTGTAAAGACGGTTCGAATAATAACCCGACCGTAATGACACGTCGTGTTGCTTAAAAGGTTGTCAGCAGATTGCATTTGTGAAACATCATTCTCTCTACGGTGGCATGCGAAGATCATCTTGTGGATCTGGACACGGTTTAAGTGTTCGATAATTACCTTGGAGTATTCGGAGAAGCAACCCACCTTGCAATGCCGAAGACAATACTGCGCGCCGGACTCATCGTCATTGAAGCCTGGTTCAGGGGCTACTGAGGGAGTCCTGGATTAGGGGGTATCCAGACAGCCGGACTGTGTACATCGTCCGGCCTATTGAAGCGTGAAGATACAAGACTCAAGACTTCGGTCCGTGTCCGGATGGGACTTTTCTTGGCATGGAAGGCAAGCTTGGCGATCCGGATATTATATTTCCTTCCTTGTAACCGACTCCATGTAAACCCTAGCCCTCTCCAGTGCCTATATAAACCGGAGAGGTTGGTCCTTAGAAGGCCGATCATAATTACAATCATACCATCATAGGCTAGCTCTTAGGGTTTAGCCTCTATGATCTCGTGGTAGATCTACTCTTGTACTACCCATATCATCAATATTAATCAAGCAGGAAGTAGGGTTTTACCTCCATCGAGAGGGCCCGAACCTGGGTAAACATCTGTGTCCCTTGCTTCCTGTTACCATCAGCCTTGACGCACAGATCGGGACCCCCTACCCGAGATCCGCCGGTTTTGACACCGACAGGGGGTGGGCTATTTATAGCCACTGGGCAACCTGACCTGATTTGTCCGAAATGACCCTGGGTCACTAAGGACCTGACACGTGTTCCAACGGTCAGATTTCAAACACACGCGGCAGCTTGACTTGGGCTACAAGTAAAGTTGACTCATCCAGCTCTGGATAAGATTTGCTCTCATTGTCTTTGCTCAAAGACTTAGGATTTGGTTGAGCATCACTTCAGCCACTCTGACTTTGTTCACTTGGACCCTACTTAACAGTACGGTGGTTCCTACGACTCAAAAAAGAAGAAAAGAAAACTACGAAACAACTATGTCTTCACACTCCATAGTCTTCACGTGAATGTCTTCCCGAGTCATAAGCTTCGATGTGATTGACTTCATATACCACCATTGTCTTCAATGTCTTCACACATTTTTAGGGGTCATCTCCGGTAGGTAAACCAAATCAATGAGGGACTACTACATGTGTTATCCTGCAAAATATATATTGTTGTAAATTTTAAATATATATTGTTGTAAATTTTAAAGTTCTAAAAATATAAATATTTTTAAATGAACATTGTGGGAAACACTAATACTTTCTAAAAAAATTGAACTCTTTCTGGAAACGCGAGAGTATTTCGAATTTGTTGAATTTCTGAACATACTTTTGAAGGATGGCCTTTTTTTCAGATACTCAAATATTTTCAGAAATGAATACAATATTTTGAAAGCACAAACTTGTTTTCAAATTTACTTTTTTATAAACGGTACATTTTATAAAAAGTGAACATTGTTTAAAAAGCATGATCTTTTTTTTCAAATTTGCAAATATCTTTAGAACTTTTGAAAAATCAAAATGAAAAAGAAAACCACGAAATAAACCTGTAAAGAAGAAACAGACAAAAAATAATATAAACTGCCCGGCCAGCCATTCGCGCGGAGCGTTGAAGCCTTAAACGAGCTTCCGATAAGAGTCTGTCTCCAAAGAGCACCTAGCTGATCCCTTTTCTCTTCTCTCGCTCCGGCCAACGCTGCCTCAAGCATGGCCTCGTCTCCACACTGTGCCGTCGCCTACGTGCACCCACATTCCTCTCACCTCTCTCCTACATGGAGCCGATCAAACCCACGGCCACCCTAACAAGCAAGACCCTTCTCCAACACGAACCCGCTGACGGCCGAGATGCCGCGAGCGGAACCATCGGCAGCCCCCCTTTCCACCTCACGGAGAGGATCCTCCGCTGCATCAGCCCGCCCTCAAGTCGGTGCGCCTCGCCACCGTCTGCAAGTCCTGGGCGGCGACCATCTCCAAGGTGGACACCAGCAGCAGCTTTTGATCTGGAGCGTCGCTGCAGCTCCGGCACCGCCACAACATGGATGCCGGAGCTGGACCCTCCCGGCCCGTGCGCAGCTTCGCTAGGATAGTGCAGTCCGCATCGTCACCACGCCGTCTCCTCCCCCCGTCGGCCGGTCTTGCACGCTGGCAATGGTGGGTGTTAGTGCCCGCTCCGCCAGCCCGCATGCGCACTCCGGAATCAGAGGCGCGTGCCGCGCGCAGGAGAGGCAGCGGGCATGGGAGAGGGACACGGTGGAGCAGTCCGTGCGCCGCCATCGCGGGATGCAGGCGGAGCTCGACAAGGACACGACGACGGAGACGGACGCTCGCCGCCTTCAGCGAAAGAACACCAAGGCGCTTCGGCTTGCTATTGAGCAGTCGAAGCATAAGGCGAAGGAGGTAACGGCGGAGCAGGCTTACATCGCCAAGTTGAAGTGGGAGCAGGACAGGGCGGTCCATTGGATGAAGGGGCTCATCGTCCTCTCCAACTCAGACGACGACGACGGTGACTGCGACAGCTGCACCTCCTCCTTGGACGACCAAGACCCTCTAGCAGTCGTGGACGCCTACAGCTGCGCCGGCGACTGGAAGGGCAAAGGCCCGGCGAGGAAGTGGTGACCCCCCCCCCCCCCCTCCTCATATGTTTATATCGTTTTTAGTTGTAGAAGTTTAACTTATCTGGTGACAAACTAAGATGATCTTTCTGATGTTGCAAAGTTTGATAATGATATGAGATACGCGGATGCAGAGTGGCAAATATGAGGCATGGTTGGTCAGTGTCCATGGATGCACCCAGATGTGTCCGCGGGCATTTGAGGGGCCGAATTAGTCCATTGCGGCTGTAAATGCTCTTACAGTAGAATTTATTGTGTCTGTCTAATGTCCCCCAATTTTGTCATGCATTGAACTTGTATATGGAGTTGTTTTGCTTGACAAAGGTGTATCTCGAGGACACTAAGCTTGTCACATGGATAATTTCTGAGCCTCATGCTCAGAACATCAGCTCTGCCTGCCTAGAAGGTTCTTCTAAAATAAAATAAAGAGGATAACCCCCGGTCTAACGGTACTGGTTGGTGATGATGGTCTGAGGAAATTGGGTCCAGGATGAGATAGTCTGTGTAACATTCCACAACCATTGACAGGGCAGTGCCCTGCTTTGGGCAATTTGAAAAAGCAGGAATGCAATTGTCTTTGAAAACAAAAGGATAAATGATCCTTTATATATTGTCAAACTATTATACAGGTGGTTAACTGACTGGTCCGTCCTACAGATAAAGGAGTCGTCAAGAAAAACACTGGAGCTGGGAGCAAGGGTACTAGAACAGGCAGCAAATGAGGTGTTCACTGCCAAGCAAGGATGGAAGACCAATGTGGCAAGGCTAGAATGAAAGTTCTCTTGCGATGGTGAACCTGATGTTTGTTGCTCCTGCTGACAGAACCCTTGTG
Organism: Aegilops longissima; assembly: GCA_021605205.1. Taxonomy (NCBI): domain Eukaryota; kingdom Viridiplantae; phylum Streptophyta; class Magnoliopsida; order Poales; family Poaceae; genus Aegilops; species Aegilops longissima. The sequence continues at coordinate 85,951,671 of CM038682.1, read as the reverse complement.
TCCTTTTTGCTTCTTTTGCTCTAGTTGTAATGATGATTTGGCAGTTTGAACTTAGGGGTTATCTTGAACTCAGGTTGTAAGAATTGTGGCTGGCCTTGCTGCTAGGGATACCTGGTGGTTTTGGCAGCTATGTTTTTTCTTCTGTTCTTTTCTTTTTCGTTTTTTATCTCGCCTGTAGAACTCGGTGGTTTTCAGTAATGAAAATCGGAAGGGGCGAAGCCCTTCTTTGATAAAAAAAAATTGACAGGGCAGTGACCAGCAGGTGGAGGAGGAATTCCAGTACTGAAAGGCGGACCTACTTCAGCTGGCATGATTTACCGGCCAGCTGAGTTCCATGCCGATCCACGCTCACTTATATCTGCTTGATTTATCCGCAGGAAGCACTTGCAGGGTTCCTGGCATAGTCAAGCTGCTATTCAGAGACACCCTCCGGCTTGGCGATTTTCTCTTTTGATGGGAAGAAAGACCTCGACAAAGATGTTCAGGTACTACTTGATCTGTTGCCTTTTCCTAATTCGATCTTCTGGGTTTTCTGTTTTTGTCATTGATGCGAACCCAGCATCGTCCCACTAACACTTTGTGTTTTTCTGCAGCACATATGTGCATATTTCGTGGGTGAATACTGGCCCAAAAACGTTAGTAACGCCACCATTCATTTTCCTCTTAGGTACTCAGGTTGCATGCAGAATTTACTAGTACAAAGCTTCTATCGCTCTTTACTACTCCCGCCCCAAAATTCTTGTCTAAAATTTGTTCATATATACAGATGTATCTAGCGATATTTTAGTGTTAGGTACATCTATATTTGAATAATTATAAAACAAGAATTTTAAGACGATGGTAATATTTTCCAATGTAGGGGGTACAATGCATCAGCTTATTATTCATTCGAAGGAAATGCCAAATCCCTTCCCTTATTCTCAAATCTCAAACCATCGTAGTAACAGTAGCACCGGCAGCCAGCTCACGGCGGACGAACCGGCGAGCTAGCTCACGGCGGACCGTGCACGCACCGCCAGCCGGTACCTAGCTCACGAACGACGCCTCCCGGCCCTTGGTGAAGTACTTGCCGGTCGGACAACCGTCCGGCAGCAGCGCCACCCCGACCACGCTGCGCGCTCCCTCCTCGGGCGTGAGGACGCCGGAGCCCATGGTCATGTCCGTCTTGACGTAGCCTGGATCCGCGCAGTTGACGCGCAGCGTGGGTGCCTCCTCGCCATGATCCTCGCGTAAGCGTTGATGGCGACCAGGGTCAGCTTGGACGCCGAGAACCCCGTGGGCCACCCGCGCGCCTCCAGCACGCCGGCGTCGAAGTCGCTCAGGCACTTGTCCAGCAGCTCGTCCACCCTCTCCTCCGTCAGGTTGTCGATGTCGTCGAGGTCCCGCCGCACCTCCTCGTCGCCGATAAACTGCATGATGCAGACATAGATCGACCTAAAATCAAAATCCGTTGATATATACTCACTCCGTCCCAAAATAAGTGTCTCAACTTTGTACTAACTTTAATACAAAATTAAATTAAGGTTAAGAGATTTATTTTGGGACGGAGGAAGTATATATATAATCGATATCGAGCTTGCATGCATGATTGATGCAAAGAGAAGCGGTCTTCATAGTTGTAGAAACCACACTGGCGCCTCCATCGACGCAGGCGTAACTGTGACATAATTGACGCCATCATCTCGGTTCTTCGCTCCAGTGCCGCTGCGCTGACACCTCCGTCGCCACCGCCACCTCCGGATCCTGATTAGACCGTTTTCTTTTGTGCTCTTGGGGCTTGTCTTGTTGTGCCCCAGCTGAACCTTTTTTCTTTTTCCTTTGATATTAAGACTTGAACTTTCGTCTGTTGTCGGATGCTTGTTGTCTGTGCTTTATAATATAAAGCGGGAACCTTTTTTGTAATTGATGCAAAGAGAATAAGTTACCTTAATATAAAGTCGGAGGTGACGCACACTATTTTCCCCTGGGAGGAAGATTGCAGGAGAGGGAGCAGGGCTTGGGTGACATGCTTGGTGCCGTAGTAGTTTGTCTCCACGGCTTTCTTTGCGGCGTCGGTGGGCTCCCGGACACTCTTTATCATCCATTCAAGTCTCTGCTTGATATCCAGGCCAGCGAACTGCAGAGCAGCCTAGTTACATGTCCGAGCAAATGCAGAACAAGTTAATGAGCCACATCACTCACCTTTTCCTCGTTGGTATCCACATCTTGGGGGTATTCAACCCCAGCGATCGCAGCATTGTTCACCTGCAAATTGAGCATCCACGGTCGCTTCAAACCTTGGGTCATACATGCCTTCAAGGAAGCAAACGGAGATAAAACTTGCCAGGATGTCCAGCTTTCCGAAACGGGTCTTGAGGAAATCGGCTAGCGCTGCGATGCTCGAAGCGTCCGTGATGTCCAGCTGGTGGAAGACGACGACGGCGTCGGTCAGCCCCAGCGCTCTGAGCCGCTCGACCGCCTCCCTGCCCCTCGTCTCGTCCCGGGCTGTCAGGACGACCGTGACTCCTCCATCGCTGGCAAGCTGCCGGCACACCTCGAAGCCGATCCCCTTGTTCCCGCCGGTGACGACGGCCACCCTGGCAACCGCGGCCGAGAAATCAGAGCAATACACACATGATGTGCTACTAGCTTCAGCTTGGACAAGAGCTGAGAATGCGTGGTTGGGCTAACCTCGTTTTTGGCCGGCTGGGGATGGCTCCTTCCATGAGTGCTGCACCACGACCCCGAGCTCAAACAGCAAGATGGGAGACAGTGTTCCAAAAATCATCAGATTCATGATGCTATCTAATCTAACTAGGTCCCATTCACCGTAATGGTGGTGAGGCAGGCACAGGCGTACGACAGCATGAATGCCTGCCATGAGCACATGCGTTGCTTTCACGGACAAAGGAGGTCAGCCTCATCGTCCCCCCCTCCCCTTTCCATGCAGGCGCACATGCAATGCTTTCACTGGAAACTTGCCGGCCGGCAGCCCCATCCCATGATAATGACCTGACAGAAGGTTAACCGCAGTAAAACGGATGGAAACATCTTAAATGTGGTTATTTGAGTCAAAAAGTGCCAAAAGGGGAGGTAAAAACTGAAATTTATTCTAATATCATCAGTTCTGCACTGGAATGAAAACTCCATGCAATGGTGCAAGTTTGCGATTCCAAGTTCGGTCAATCTAAAATATGCATGACTCTGAATTTCAAATCACTTCCAAATATGACTATTTCACTGAGAATTTCAATTATTTTCCACTTGTCTAACATAAGAATTTCATACAAAACCAGTACCATATCTCACAATTTGATGTCCAATATCATTATTTTCCACTTGTTTCACAAAACATATTTCAAATATTACAAATATAAACCAAAATCAGTTTATCTACAAAAATTGAACATGCATCTCTCCCATATTTCACAAAATCACGTATATCACCAAAATCAATCACAAATCGAAACATGGTTTCACAAATTTGCATTGATCCGATATCATGCACGGAACCAATATTCAAAAAAATGGGAACCATTCGCTTTCAAGATTCCAGTCAATGCTCTCGAATCTCCATATGAGAATAATTGTTTATTTGGGTAAGGACCTAAATTTGGACAAAATAAAACTATGATCTTGAAGAACGTAGAGGGTAGGCTTTTTAACTCACCAGAGTTTGAGAGATGAGGCACAGAAGAACCTAAAGGAGGGTTGCACGGTTGCACGGGAACTGTCTGGTTGTCCTCGCGCCATGGTTTGTGGGCAAAGCCAGAGACCCTACTTATTGTGTGCGAATGACGTGGTGGCGGCTCCTGGTTGTCAGCGACAGTGACGATGACTATTGCCATGGCAAGGAGGCAAATTCAGTGTGACGTGCGCGGTATTAGTCCCTCCCAAGTGGCATGGAGTTCGTCGTGGCATGATGTGTTTTGCTGGATTTCATGCAGGGTGATTGGCGGCAGGTGGTGGAGGTGTGCCAGATGCCCTTAGGTGGTGCGGGTCCTCAAATCCCAAAGAGCGATGAGCAACTCTGGTTAAAGCTTTGCCCCAACCTTGGTGGAGGCTAGACAGGGTGGTGCCTAAGGGCGTCGTCTACCTTTCTGGAAGCATCTTTATGAGGCTTCATCAATGTCGGGAGGATTTTGGATCAATGGGCAAAAATCCTAGCTTGGTTTACTGAAGAGGGCAATGGTTGTATCTACATCATAACAACTATGGTGGTGTTGTTTGGGAGATCAGCTTGTGACTGTTGCAGCGGATTTACCGCGTCGGTAAGTGGATGTTGTGGTACCAACCCCGAGACTATGCGGCAAGACATCGATCTCGAGCAGCGGTGGCGGGGAGGCTCCGTGAGGAAGGAAAGTAGCTAAACAGGGATTGGTTGGCAACCTTGAGCTATAAGGGCGGCATGGTTGTCAGCTTGGTCGACGTGTCTCAGTAGCAATGGTTGGACGTTATGTCTGGGAGGTGGTCGAGAAAGTGGATTGTCCCTCCAGATGTCTAAAAGATCAATATATATCTAGCATAATGAATTAGCACCAACTTGAAGCTACATATTTCATAATGAAAATCTATTATGATGCTAATAAGAAAACTCGGTTTGCTTGGTGAGGTGGTCTTGCTACCTTGGCAGCCAGTCCAGTGATCAATGTGCTCTTTGGTGCGAGGTTTTACCATGCTAACGGTGTGGCACCCTCCAATCCAAAGCGAGACGACATGAGCCTTCTTCGCTAGTGGAGACGGATGGCACTGCGCTGTTGCTCACCAACTGGGAGCAAACAAAGGCGTGATCTTTCTCCGGTGGCGTCCTTCCTAAGCCTCTGGTATGATTGCGATGGTGGACGCGGCCTCAACGTTGTAGCTGTTTTGCTTCTTTGTTCATTGCATGTTAGCTTTTCTTCAGCACTATGCATTAGTCATTGTGGGTTTCATCCCTAGTTTATTTGTAACTTGTTGGTCATGGTAATATCTTGACCAGTTGATGCCTTTGTTAATTCAAAACCTGCTTGTATGGAGCCTCATTTTAAAAAATAACACGAAAACCTTAGTACTTGGTAGTATAAGTTTTCTCCCGGAAGGTGACAGATATCGCTTGAGAATGACGAGTCATAGAAACATGAAATAAAAATAAAAATGAATAACTACCCGTGGTGAAGTAGTAGACCTTAATTTGGAGCTCGGGTTTCAGAAAATAGTAACATTGCCAAGCATATGCGCAGCAGGGTTTTGGTAACGATTATATTTGCTGTGACAGTGCCATACATAGTACGCGCAGCTGTCAAAACATTTTTCTTTACATGCGCAGCTGTCAAAACTTGAATTCAGAGTTTACTGTAATGCTAGAAAAGAATGCAGCGTACCGAGCAGTGCACTAGTGCAACTCAAGGTACGGCATCCGGAGGACTTTGATAGTGCAGCTTCGTATCTTCGTTTTTATAGGCTCTACCCAGTCACAAAACATGGGCCGGCATTCACGGGCATCCAGCAGCTCAAGACAGGGGCAGTGGTCGATGAGGGCATCGAGTAGCTCTTTCTGGAAACAGCCGCTCGACAGCACCAGGCACTCCAGCCCAGAGGGAGCTTCCTGATAATCTCCGTGACGAGTTTTCCGTCACGGATGTAAGGCCAGCCTGTGACATAGAGGTTCCTCAGCAATGGCGCACTGCAAGCGATCAATTAGGTTTTAGGAGAGGTACGTAGTCAGGACAGATAGATTTACAGAAATGTGGCCGCTTCAACAGATATATGCATGCATGTCATTATGTCAATGAATTAGACTCGATGAAGCTTGCGAGATGGAAAAGTAGATCAGGAGTACGTGCCTGTCGGCGAGGTGGACCAGGACATCGGCGTCGACGTGGCCGCTGAATGATTCGCAGCGGCCATCGCTGCGCTCCACGGCGGCGCGTGCCATCGCCTTCCATCCTGTCGGGCGCGGTGAAAGCCAAAGAGGGTTAGGAGTCAGGGTGCACGCGGTCCGGTCCGGTCCGGGCTTTGACCGAGCCAGCCTTTGGACCGGCCGCGGCCGGTCCGGTCCGGACCGGACCGAGGTGGCCAGCGAGCCAAATTTCCAGGACCGGACCGAGAGGAGCAAAGCTCCGTCAGCCCGACTGGACCGAACGGGACCGATGGCTGGGACTCGGTTTAACAGCTTGGGAGTGCTTTGTTGGCCACTGTTTAGGCTGTTTGGACGTATTTAGACTGTAGCTGTTCCTTTTTTTTTTTGCGGGAAAAACTTCCAATCTATTCATCTTCAATCATGGTAGTATAACGAATACTAGAAATAATAAAAATTACATCCAGATTCATAGACCACCTAGCGACGACTACAAGATCGAACGAAGCGAAGCGCGCGCTCGCCATCGCCTCTTCCCTCATCGGAGTCGGGCAAACCTTGTTGTAGTAGACGGTCGGGAAGTCGTCGTGCTAAGGCCCCATAGAACCAACGCACTGTAACAAAGAACCGCCGCAGATGAAGAGTGTAGATTAAAAGGATCCAACTCAAGACAAACGAATGAAGACAAACGAAGATTTAACGACGAATGATCCGAAAGCAAATCCACCAAGGACAGATCAGCCGGAGACACAACTCCACACGCCCACCGATGATGCTGGACGCATCACCGGAACGGGGGCTAGACGGGGAGACCTTTATTCCATCTTCAGGGAGCCGCTGCCGTCTCGCCTTCCTGAGCAGGACACAAACCCTAACAAAAATCGAAAAAAGATCTAAAAACGGAGCCCTCCCACCGGCAAGGGGCGAGATCCACTCCGCCTCCATGGCCCTACTGTCCCTGGGAGTGCTCTATTAAGCGTTTTGGCCATTATTTAGCAGTGCCCTGTTGCGCTTTTTGGCCACAATTTAGGCTGTCCAAATTTAGTGAGTGCTCTGTTTCTTATAATGACTAGTATGTCATAACTAAATTTGAACAGCATTTTATTTGTATTTTGGACATCAAAACAAATGATTTTGAGAGGAACAATATCACAAAAATCACATGCACAAACATTGATCACTACAGTTTTCAGATGAGTTTCTTCACATAATTTTGGACCGAAACAACAGGAATATCACAGCCACAAACAACTAATTGGACAGCAAGCACATGACTAATTTTGGACAGCAAGAATAACTAAATTTGGACAGCATTTCCTTTGTTTTTTGGACATCCACAAACTGATTTTGACATGAAAGATGGCACAAATCAGGTTAAGCACAATATCACATCCACAAACATAAGGTCTTATCATCATTGAACGACACGATTACAAACTTGCTCTAACAATTCCAAGTCCATGGCAATTGACAAGTTGAACATAACACAAATGAGAGGTTCGTCTCCAAGCTAGCAGTGACAATTCATAGTTCATGACAAACATAACAGAAATGCAAAAGTAGCCTTCACATGAGAAAGATCACTTTGACATTCATCTTCAAAATAGCAAGATCAACATCCACATGATGAATGTCTACAAGTAAGATAAGCAACATTCACATAAATAATATTTGGTATCGTATGACAAGTGAAACATGTAGGAAGAATAGTTACCAATCGTTGATCTCCTCCACCACAGTGGGTAACTTGATGTTCTCAACATCATCCTCTTCATTCTCATCCCTCGGCTACAAGTGTGGAAGTTAGACAAATGCTCACATCACATACAACAAGACCAAAAAAGAAATAAAGCAAAGGTAAGGAAAAGATGGCAAACATACCACCAGATTCAAGTCAACATGAGCACCCTTGATATAACTTGCACCACAAACTAATGCCTCCACCATAACCGGTTTTAACGAACTCCTATAGTCATCTAATACGACACAAGTTGACAAACTAGTTTGAGGATGATAAGTTGACAAGTTTATATCCAAAGTTCAATAGTATGAGTTGACATACCTAAAATCCTTCCGGTCGTGCTGAAGGTAGATTCCGAAGACACGGAGGTAGCCGGGATAGTAATGAACCTCTTGGCTATCTTGGCCAACATTGGGTACCTTGGAGCATTCTCTTTCCACCAACCAAGAAGATCAAGAGCCTTGTTGCGAGGGGCAACCTCATCCTCTAAGTAGTTCCTCAACTCACTCTTTGATATTCTTGTTGAACGGGACGATAAGAAGGACTCGTACCCAGCTTGAACCGGGATACTAGGAATGTTTGTACAGGAAGATGAGCTTTCTCCATTTCCAGCTCGCTTATTTTGAGCAACACATTTGTCATACAAGGCTGCCAACTCTTTCTCCACAGTTTTGATCTCAGTCCTAAACCTCGTACTTCCTTCTCCATATAGTTCTCCAAAGGCCCACTCTATGTAACCCATCTTGTACCTAGGATCAAAGATGATAGCATTGGAGTGAATTAGAAAGCATATGAGTAAAAAAACAGCAACCACGGGAGTAAAAACAGCAAGCATGTGTACCTAGGATCAAAGATGGTTGCGATCACCATGGCATTGTTCTTTTCTTCCCAATATTTGTCAAACTTCTCCAACATTGCTTCACCCATTTCCTTGTAGTGGTCACTGTCACTAGCCATTGCACGTTTGATTGTAAGCTTGACACCAACAATGTATGGGTAGAAGATGTTCGAAGTGGGATATAAGCTTCCTGAAAATGCTTATGTCACCTTAGCCAAACTCTCAAGTAATGGAGAGATAAGGTCATACATGTCCCACTCTGCGTTTGTCGGCGCCCAAGCATAGTTGGCATTCGAACCAGCATGAGAGGTCAAGGCTTCCTTATATCCACGGGCAGTGCTAATCATCTTAAAGGTTGAACTCCACCTTGTTTTACAATCCAAGTGTAAATGATTACCAACTTTGACACCCAAGCTTTTGCAAGTGGCAACAAAAGCATGGAGACGAGAAGGTGACCTCTTGAAGTACTTCACCGTCTCTCTCAAGCTGTTTATCAAATTATCTATGATCGCTGTCCCATCTTGCACGACCAAGTTGAGGATGTGTGCACAACAACGGATATTTAATATTGGCCTTCGAAGTCCTTACCTACAAAAGAGCTTCTATATGAGCATAGCAACAAGCATATGAGCAAAAATAGCAAGCATGTGAGCACAAACATCAAACATATGAGCACAAAGTGCAAGCATATTCAGCAAGCATATGACCAAAAACAGCAAGCATATGAGCACAAAATAGCATATTCAGCAAGCATATGAGCACAAAATAGCATATGAGCACAAAACAGCATATGAGCAAGCATATTCAGCAAGCATATGACCAAAAACAACAAGCATATGAGCACAAAATAGCATATTCAGCAAGCATATGACCAAAAACAGCAAGCATATGAGCAAAAACAGCAAGCATATTCAGCAAGGATAGAATCATACCTCTCCGGAACAAGAACTTGGCCTTCAAAGCATCGACCGCACCATCATTGTTTGAAGCGTTGTCAAGTGTGACGGACATAATTTTGGTCTCAATATTCCATTCTAGCACAACCGCATAGAGAGCATCCGCAATGACATTTCCAGAGTGAGGAGGATCCAACTCTATGAAAGCAAGCACACGGGTTTGTAAGTTCCAATTCCCATCTATATAGTGTGCAACCACACACATGTAAGATAAGGTTTGGTTGCTTGTCCACAAATCTGTAGTTAGACATATGGAGCTCACACCCTTTAGGAGAGATTTCAGCACCTCTTTTTCGTTCTTGTAAACCCTCATGCACTCGGCTCGTATTGCCTTCCTTCCAATGGGTTTATAATTTGGATTCATGCACTTCATCAGAATGTTGAACCACTCATGTTCAACCATTCTAAATGAATACTCATGCACACATATCATCTTAGCAATAAGCTCCTTGACGATTCCTTGGTTGTACTCAATAGAGGGGTGCATTGTTGGAGCACTTGTTGGACCATTGATTTTGTGCAGTTCAAGAGTTGTTTGGATGGCATTCCTAGCGATCTTGTCCCTTAAACCTTCACATTTTAAAATATGCCTTCCAATAGTTGAGGTGTTGCCACCTTGCATATACGCATACCTCTTTTTGGGACAATAATTACAAACAGCCTTCAACACAATCTCTCCCGGATGCTCCGTCGATGGCTCTTTGACCTTGTGAAAATGGGCCCAAACATTCGATGACATCCTAACAAGTGCATTGGCTCTTGGCCTCTTGTTCTTTTTCCTTTCTCTTGCCTCCTCCTCACTAGATACAACATGCACAAGTGATTCCTCGGACATAGTGTCACCTTCTAGTTCATCAGCTGATTCCTTATACCCTTCTGATGTATCATCATCCGACATATCAGCACTCGGTTGTGGCGGGACTATAAACAGATTTTGCTCCTCATATTCCTCATCGTCCTTGTCCTTGTCCTTGTCCTCATCCATGTCCACGTCCTCGTCCTCATCCTCCTCCTCATCCTCAGCCTCCTTCTCCTCGTCATCTACCACCTAACACACATGAGCACACAAATAAGCATCAAGCATCACCTATATGGTTATATGGAAATATGGCTACATCAAGCATCAAGCAAAGCAATCTTACAATAGTAGAGGCAGCGGCTTCCACGGCACGCACGCCGGCACCGGTGCGGTCGGGGAGACGCCTCGGAGATGGATGGTGTTTTTTTAACCTACAAATCAACTCTCCCGTTGGGGCATTGGGAAAGTCTTTTGCCTTCCTAATCTGCACCTTAGGCTTCCTCTTCTTCCTCGGAACCGGCGGAGGCAACGCCGAATCTTGTCTAATTAGGTAATTCACGCTTTTCTCCTTTGCCTTCGCCTTCGCATTCTCCTTACCAGCACCCTTTCCCTTCTCATTCCCCTTCTCCTTCACCATTATCTACAAAACACAGCACATAACACAGATTATCAGGTTACAAAATACAGCAAATATCTCAGACCATGGTACACATCACAGGGAACGAGTATGAACAAAATACACACAAAATCAGGTTGCATCATACAAAATGAACAGGAACAGGCTTTTGTAGCATAGAAAATCATCTACTACTAGTGCAAATGAACATAATTATCTCCTGAATCCTGACCATTATCTAAAAAAACAGCAGCACCAGGGGATCACTAGCGGCATTCTCGAACCTGCGGCTGCTGGTGTCTAAGAATTTAGCTGAAAAATCAGGTTTGAGAATGCCGCTAGTGATCCCCTTTGAGTGCAAACGAACACCAGCATCACACAATTCCCCTCTCAGTCCCCTTCTCCTTCACCAATCACCATTATCTCCTGACCAAACACTACATCTCCAGATCTCCTATCTAAGTTTCTCTGAATCATCTCAGTTTGGCGAGGGCCGAGGGTTACAGGTTAGGGACACATTACCTTTTCCTCTTCGTGGCGCTCGATGAGGAACCAGGGAAGGACGGACCGACGGCGTGCTGGCCTTGTTGCCTCCCCGACGTAGATGTGCTCCTCCAGCTCGGACTCGGAAGAGATGACGCCGTCGGTGAAGGGAGAGCCGCGGGCAACGGCGTCGTCGCCTTGGGTTAGGGTTAGGGATAGAGCAGAGGAGGAGGCGCCTCTGTTTGTGAGGAGGGGGAGGAATCGAGCGAGGAGGGAGGGGATGGAACGAGGGGAAGGGGTGCTCGGCAGGGCCTCTATCGATCTGTTACATTAGATGGGCTGGGCCTTGCGCCATCGGTCCGCTCGGTCGGCCCGGTTAAAAACCGGACCGGACCGAACTTTTTTCGGTCTGCTTTTCTGGGCTCGGACCGGCACACTTTTCTATCGGGCCTGGACCGTACGGGCCGGTCCTAAACGGGCCACGAGCAGGCCGAAAAGCCCGCTCGTGCCGTCCAGGCTGAGTTAGGAGACAGATCGATGTGCCGCCACAGCAGGGGCTCGACCTTGGCTACCCGCCGCCAGGGCGAGCACGCGAGCCCTGCGCCGCCGAGGATGTCGGCCTGCCGAAGTCGGCTGAGGATGATGTATAGGACGTCGTGGGGCAGCGACGCCCAGTCCCTCCACTCCTCCGGCGAGGCAACATGGTCCGCCTCGCGGCGGCGTAAAGAGGAAGGGGCGGTCGTGTAGGTTAGAGCATCTCCAACCGTTTGGCCCCCCAGGGCGCTGAAAAACTGCGCCCTAGGGGCGAGCCGGCGCTAGTTCGGCCCCTGGGGCGGCCTAGCTCCCAGTCACGCCCCAGGCTTCCCCCAGCCTTGGCAAATTCAAACGTAGTTATTTCCCGCGCTCAGAAATAAACGCCACAATCCGGCGATCAAGCGGTGCTCGGCGATCGATGAAAAGTTCGGCGTACAAAAATCACAACGGAAACGCGCATCAGACGGCGAGGTCGGCCTCCGGCGTTGGCGGAGTCGGCGTGCGCGGGCTTGACGGGGTCTCTGTGCTTGGCGGCGTGGCTTCTGCGCTGCGGGCAGTCTCAGCGGCATCATCGGTCGGGCTTGGCGGCGGCGTTGGCGTGTGCGTGGGCGTGGGCGGCATCGTCGTGTGCGTGGGCGTGGGCGGCATCGTCGTGGGCGTGGGCGTGGGCGTCTGGTCCAGGATGAGGCCGACATGCGCCCTGTACCACGCCACCGCCTCGTCGGTTTTCTGGAGCATGTCCGCCCCGCCCAGCAGGAAAGCCAGGTCGGTGTTCCTCTTCTTCGCGGCGACGTTGGTCCGGAGTAGGTCGAGCTTGACGGCGCTTGTCGACATCAACACCGACCATCGGGCCTCGGTCTTCTCTTCATGAAGGACAGCCCGGGCCTGTGCGTGGCGAGGCAGTGCTGGATGGATTACTGCATGCGAGCGGTGGCCGCGTCGGCGTGTTTGCCCTTCTTGGCACCTTTGTTGCCGTCCGGGCGCCCTTCAGACGCGCCCGGAGCCGGCGCGTCCGGCTTGTATGTCTCCTTGGCCTTCTCGAGGGTACGCCGGACTTCCGCCCACTTGTCGCACTTGTCAATGCGCTTGTAGACGTGGAGGTACTTGAACTCGGCGTCGTTGTTGCTCTGCATATACAGGCCGAACATGCGCAGCAACTACGCCGGGACAAACAAATAGTTGGCTGGCGTGCGCACACGGCGAAGAGAGACGGGAGAGGGGTGTGGCATACCTGATCCTCAATGCTGGCGCCGCTCTCCGGGCGAGCGGCCACCTCCTCGACGACACCATGCCATTTGTTGCACGCCCCCTGGATGCGCCCCCAATGGTTCGCCATCGCCTTCGACCCGCGCTGCATGTAGACGCCTTTGAAGTAGGGGTCGACGAGCTTGCGCTCGTCGAACTCGGCCTTGATGCGCTCCCAGTACGTCTCGATGCTCTGGTTCGCGCCGGTTGTCGGGTCGAGGCAGACGATTTTCCATGCCTCGGCGAGGCATTCCTCCTCCTTGGACGCCCACTTGATGCGCGGCTCGGCTGACCTGGCCATCCGCTTCTTCTTCTTGCGCCTCCTCGCCGGCTCCTCCTCGTCCTCCTCCTCCTCCTCCTCTTCCTCTTCCTCCTGCTCCTCATGTTCCTCGTCACCGTAGACGTAGCCGAGCTCACCGTCCATGCCGTCTGAGATCGACCGCCTCATCCGCGGTGAACCCGGGAGACGCGGCGGCCGCGGCCGATCCTTCCGCGATGATGTCGTCCATGTCGGCCTCGGTTTCGTCGGCGTCGCCGAGGTGCGAGAAGGGCGGTGCGCCACGGCGGAGAGGAGGCGTCGGGGAGGAGGCGTACGCGGGCGGCGAGTAGTTGTATGGAGGGTACTGCACGCCGGTGAAGGCGGGCGAGGGCGTGCGCTGGACCGGGTGTCCATGGGGGAACGTGACATTTGGGTTGAACCCACCGTGCAAGTCCCCGTCGGCGTAGCCCGGCGATCCCCATGGCTGCGGCGTCGGAGACCCGACACCTTGCTGGCCCCATGGCGCGTACTACGCGTGGTTGCCGGGGGGATTCATCATCCCCGCGCGCGCCGCCTCGGCTCGGCCTGGTCCGCGGAAGCGGCAGCGGCAGCGGCAGCGCGTGCCGCGTTGTCACGGGCCTTCTTGGCGAGGGCCCTGTTCCGCCGGTCGGTGGTGACGGCCTCCCATCGCTGTACTTCCACCCTCCAATCGGCGTTTGTCATGCCCGGCGGCTTTGACAGCGGCGCCCTCGGCTTCCTCTGCTTCGGCTGGGCGACGGAGGCGGTCGCGGTCGCCGCGGGGCGGGGAACGACATACTTCTTCGGTGCCATGGCGGCCGGCTGGGAGGCGAGCGAGAGGGAGAATGGCGGGAGGAAAAGAGAAAAAGGGAGGGAACTGGGGGGAAAAGCGGGGAGAAACGGCGGGAAGAGGCGCTCGGCTCGCCGATAGGACGGACCAACGCGCGCCTTTTCGCTTGTGCCAGCGCCCCAGGCGCCCCCCAGGGCGACGGATTCCGTCTGGGTCCGCCGGCACCAAATTCGGCCCGAGCCGGCGAAAAACAGGCTTCTGGGGAGGGCGACTGGGCCGTTTTTTCGGCACCGGCACGGCAAAAACGCCTGGAGAGGGCCTGTTGGGGACGCAGCTGGAGATGCTCTTAGGGTTTCGCTTTTCCTCTTCTTCCCACACGGACAAGGGACACAAAGTTTGGCCATGGCCCAAACGGCCGCTAAGTTTCAGATTCTTCTGGTGAAAATATTCCGAATTTCAGTCTAATGGTTTGCCTCGTATATTTTGCTGGTGAATTTGTGATCGATTGGAAGAAAAACCATTTCGTCGCTCGTTTTTAGCTATACACAACAGAGTTTGTTAGCACGAAAATTCGCACGGCCAGGCATGTGTCAGGGGTTATGCCCACCCATTTGCTTAAAGATTTTTTTTGCGGGGTCCATTTGCTTTAAGATTATTCATGCACTAATGATATTAATCCTTAGTCGCTGCAGTGGAGTCCATGCATGCTCCCTTTTGGCATAGTTGTACTTTTTATTTTGTCTTAAAATTTGAATCTTATTTAGAATTTTAAATAAAGTCAAAAACATATTTAGAATTGGTCTTATTTCAAATTCACAAGAAACACGGATATGTAAACAAAATATAAATTGGACTGCCGATTCAAAAGATATAATATATTTAAATGTACAAGTCAAAATGAAAAACATGAGAGGTGCGGTGGATGGGGCATGCTCTAATTAAGCTCTAATCATAGAACCACTTTTCAAATCTTAGCGCAATCATATAGCCGCATGCCGTAAACCGTCGTCCTTTTTTTGTTGGAAGTGTCAAAATAGCAATGGTTCTGTTGAAACCGGCAGTGATTTAATTATCAAGTATACTGAAAAATGCAATCATAGCCTATCCAATATCAGCAAGCAATTAACATATTGTCTCATAGTACTTTGAAAATAGAAACTTATCTTATATTAATATGCAATGCTATTAATATATGGACTCTAATAGGGAGATAACATCATGTCCCTGGTGCCCGTGGCACGAATGAATGGCTAGATCAAGTCGTGCCGTCTAATGGCCGTTCATGCGGCCCATGACCCCCTGCCACGTCGGCTTTGACAGCAGAGCCTGCCTGTTGGTTTGCGTCAAAATGCAGTCAACCAAGCAGTTATTGCTTCTGATAAAAAAAAGTCGGTGTTTTTTTTTTTTGAGTAAAATGCACTGGCGGTACTTGAACTTGCGAAGAAAGCACGCTTTGGTCACTGTACTTCAAAATACGGCCAATACGGTCACTCAATACGTCTACACGTGATTCTACGGTCACTGTTCACCCGTATGCCACTCGTCGCCTCTCCATTTGACCGCTCCGCGGCGACAGCTGGCGCTCGCGGGTTTTTTTTGTAAATTAGCTCGCGGGGGGTTATTTCCATCCACCACCCTTTGCTACCGATGCCAAATCCCTAGTTCCCCTGCCCGAGGCCTTTCTTTGCTTGTCGGTTGCCCGCCCCCCGCGGCGCCCTCCCCTTGCTGCATTCCGCCACCCTCCACCTGCTGCTTGCCGCCGCCATCTGAAGCTCCGCCATGTCGACAAGCTCGGTCAGGTCATCGGTCGGCGGCCGTTCGGTGGTGGTGCCGCTGATAAGATGCCCTACTTGCGGCACTCGTGTGAAGTTCTACCTCTCGAGCACGGACAAGCATGAGGGTTGGGTCTTCTACAGGTGTCCTATTGGTGTAAGTGGATCTTGCGATTTGTTAATTTTGGTAGATTTTTGTGGATCTTGCGATGATGATTTTTGGCGTGTGTTTGTTTCTTCTGATCTTCAGGACCATTTCTGGCATTGGGAGTTGGAATACGTTGCCTACTTGCTGGATAATCAGTTTTTGGTTGGCAATGAAGCCATAGATGCATTAGGAGCTGCAGAGGACAGGAGGGAAGAACTTATGCGAGCAAGGAATCGAAGATATGCAGTTGGCTTTGAAGATGGAACTCATGGAAGAGTTGCAGCTCAAATGAGCAATTGTCAAGCAGAAGCACTCGTAGGGTTAGCCAATCAAATCTTGGTGATGCTGAAGGCACTCTTGGCAGCTTTCATTGTACTTGCAGTGGTTGTAGCTGTGTCTCTGGTGAAGAAGTGATGGATTTGATGCAGTTTTTAGTTGATGCAGTTGAACTGCTAGTATGAAGTGATGGAGTTGATGCAGTATGTAGTTTGTTAGCAGATGAACTGGTAGTATGAAGTAATGCTTTTGCAGATGAACTGGTAGATGCAGTATGTTTGCTTATGTAATATTAAGCATTTTACTCATGTTGTAATGCAAATGGAGGCATGTTGAAGCTGTTGTTGCTGTCATATGAAGATATCATGTTTCTGTCATATCACTTTATGCTATTTGATGTTGTGCAAGTTATCATGTTGTGCAAACTGTTGATGCAAGTTATCATGTTGAAGTTATCATGTTGGTGTCATATGTACATCATATTTATGCTATTTGATGTTGTTATCATCTTGCTGTACATTCCACCATTTGACCATCTGTGTACAAGTGCATTTAGGTAGAAAACATAGTGCATTCATAACAGCAATCCATATCTGGGAAGTACCAACAACTGCATTCAGTTACAAAATGATCAACAATTGATCCATACTCATGTGTACACATCAGTATGGATCAATTAAAACATTTCTCATCAGTCACATCCTACTACATGAGTACTCCTACTACATCATGTTTAAGAAGTAAAGGATGCTACATAGACCATCATCTGAATATGTCAAACATGGAAGTGCTTTTAGTCTTGCTGGGAAGCACAAGATCATCATCTGAATCAGGCTCTGGATCTGCAGGCCTCTTGCCTATAGCAATACCTATCAGCCTCAATTCCTCCTTCCTAGCCTCAGCAGCAGCAACCCTGTCTGCTCTTTTTCTTGCTGCTGCAGCTTCTTTTTCTGCTCTCTTCTTGGCAGCAGCTTCCTCCTTTTGAGCCTTCTTCTCAGCTTGCTGCTTTGCTTTTTGCTCAGCAGCACAAGCTTTCTTGGTCTCCATAATGATCTGCCTTGTCTCTTCCCTAGCCTTCTTTGCTATTTCAGATTCTTCTTTTCTCTTCTCTCTCTTGAGCTTGTGCCCGCCTCTTCCTCTCTGCTTCCAAGGCTTTCTTCTCCTCTTGTCGATGTCTCTTCCCGGCAGCTTCCTCTGCTTTCTTTAGTTGTTCCTCCCTTCTTGCTGCAAGAAGTGCTTGTTTCTTATCTTCCAGTTCTTTGTCTCTCTGTCTCTTGAGGAGAAGCAATCTTTTGGCCAATTCACCTTGTTGGATTGTACTTGAGCTCCCATTGTTGCTTGTGTTACCTTGGGTTTCATTGAGCATGGCCCTGGCAGCAGATATGAAAGTTGATTCTGGTATAGGCCCAGTTGCAACCACTCTTGGCAGAGGCCTCTGGATGACAAATGTACATACTGCAGTTCAAATAACAATTTTTATCAATGAACTTAAGATCATTTTGAGAAAACAAGGACATTTACTTACATTCTGAACCATATGATCAACCATAAGATCTTCTATGACATGATTTTCTGGAGGGTTGTGCTCCTGTTGAAGTGCAAGTAATTATGAGTCATATCTTTGCAATATTTCTGACTATCAACTGTGCAAGAAAACCTACAGTACAAATGACATACATGAGTAATGACTTGCTCATCATCACCTACATTTGGATCAGCTTCCACATTTGGAGGAACTTGTGCAGTAGCAGCTTCAACATCTCCCTCTGGTGCTGGTGGAGCTTGCACATTTGGAGGGGGCAGCCCAGCCTTGAGGTACTTGCAACCTTTGATATTGTGGTCTGGCTCTCCACAGTAGTTGCAATGCATGATCACACCATGCCTTGACATTTTTTTGCCACCATTGCTGCAAGAAACTTCATGTGGGGCCTTCCTCCTGCTCTTGCATGGCCTGCCTACCTGCTTGGTGTACAATGGTGGCTTAATTGGGGTTCCATTCATCCTCTCCCATTCTGTTTTATCTCTGCAGGGGTAGATGATGTTGTTGTATGCTTTCTTGAACATCCCAACAGAGTAACATTGGTTAACCAAGAGGAGGGGATCCACTCTCTCATGTCTAGCACAAGCTATAGCATGTACACATGGTGTGCCACCCTTCTGCCACCTCTTGCAGCTACACTCATTGCTGTGCCAATCAACAATGTAGTCAGTCCCTCTATCACCAACTTGAAAGACTCCATCACCAGCCCCTTCAACATAGCAAGTGTTTGCCCATTCAGTTAGCTTATCAACCTTTTTCTTTATCTTAGGGCATATGTTTCCTTTCATCTTTTCTGCTTCTATCTGCTTGGTGTAGTGCCTCTGCATCAATTGTTTACAGGGAGCTTCACATCAACTCTGTTCTTGCAACTGTATTCCTTGATTGCTTTCCTAAGTAACTCAACTGTTTGGAAAACTTGCCCAACATGAAATTTGGGGCAGTGCAGGTCCTCACTCTAAATGCCTTGAACTTCATGTAAATTTCTTCATCATCGTAATCAGGTGCCCATAGATCATCTCCTTCGACTCATACAACTCATCTTCGTGGATCATGTGCTACCGGCTCATGTGCTTCTTTCTCATTTGCTTTAACAGCACTTTCTTTTTTGTTGCTTCGCTTCTCTTTCAACTTTATGTCTTCAGGCTCATCCATATCCACATTATCAGCATACAGATCATCATCACCATCACTAATATCATAATCAGAGTCCACTATGGCCCCAGGATCAAAGTCAGAGTCATCTGAATCACTCTCATTTGTTTCCATTTCATTACTTGCTCCTCCAGATGAGTTGCACTCTCTGTTTTTTCTTTTGCAGTATCTTCCTCTACCACCTTCACCTTCAGCTTCAACATCATCACCACCACCATTTGGTGTAGGCTGAATCACATCTGGCTCCTCCACACTTATATCTTCACTCACATAAGATGCTTTCCTTTTTGCAAACACAAACTTGCTTACACCATCATCTTCGCATGCTCGGAGGATAAACTACCAGATAGGAATTGGGTGAGGCACATTTGCATCTTCAGGCTCAACATCAATATCTGCAATGTCTGGCTCATTTGGTTTACTCTTGCAAGGACTAAGCACTTCAGGTAGCTGCCTTATTGGGAAATTGACCACATCGTCCTCTGTCAAGTTTGCATTCAAGCTGTCATCATGATCAAGGTACAAACTAAATGAGTAATGCCCTAGTGACACAAATGTTAGCATCTGATCTGTATCCCTATCACCTCTA
Source organism: Aegilops longissima (assembly GCA_021605205.1). NCBI lineage: Eukaryota > Viridiplantae > Streptophyta > Magnoliopsida > Poales > Poaceae > Aegilops > Aegilops longissima. The sequence continues at coordinate 85,932,100 of CM038682.1, read as the reverse complement.
ATTTCTCTCAACCCATTCCTGTTGATTGACAGAATGGGAATGCAGTAATACACTTTCATCCTGCCTGCCATCTCCCATCCTATCTCTTCAACTAAGTTTTCAACCATGATTGGAGACCAAGTATCTGCATCTACTTCATCATACCACAGTTCATGACCATTCACATAGGAACGATTGCTACCTTGCCCAAGGAAATAACCACCATGGTTGAACTTAACCTGCTGCGCTTATCTGCATACATCAAAACAGAGCAGAACAGAGTTTCAGAATTTCTGTTCTACATAATCTGCAAGAAGTAGATGCAAGCAACCACCTTTGAGTATCAGAATCACCTACACAACCAGCATCTTCAACATGCAGCAAAAGATAGCACCTTTCATCACCAAATAAGCTACAAACAACCACCTTCTCCAAACCCAAAAATCCTATACGCTGAAACCCCCAAATCGCGGTCGAAAACCCTAGGAAAATCTTGAACATACAGATGGGCATATCTGACTAACAAATCAAACCATCCACAATGTCAACCTCTAGATTTCTACCCTTCACTTACAGTAAGAAGAACCATGGCGGGGCGAGTCGAGGGCTTACTGTAGGTGGGCGGCGGCGCACCATCGGGGCGACGCACAGGCGACATCCCGACGAACAGGCTCCAGCGATGAGATGCGCGGCGCCTGCGCGGCGCCTCTCCCCCTTGTGCGACGACTCCGGTGGTGGTGGTGCGGTGCCGCCGACGATCGCCTCCCCTCCTCCCCTGTCTCTGCCTCCCCTTTCGTTGTGATCGAAACCGAATAGACAAGGGTGCGCAGGAATTACGGAGCCACCCAAGGGTTTTCTTGTAAAAATGCAGCGGAAAAACCCAGGGCGCCAGCTGTCGCCGCGGAGCGGTCAAATGGAGAGGCGACGAGTGGCATACGGGTGAACAGTGACCGTAGAATCACGTGTAGACGTATTGAGTGACCGTATTGGCCGTATTTTGAAGTACAGTGACCAAAGCATGCTTTCTTCGCAAGTTCAAGTACCGCCAGTGCATTTTACTCTTTTTTTTCAATCGTTAGTGTTTTGATGGTTTTTGATAAACTTCGATACAATTGTGGTGGTTTTTTGCAATTTAGTCTCACAATCCAGTCTATATAACTAACCTGCTGGTGGAATATTAATATCTCCCTGGTCTATTTTAGAGGTAAAGGGCCAAAACCAAGCTGCGATCAATTGGGGAGCCAAATTGTACATGCGCTTTTCAAGTGAGGTTTTCGAACCATCGGCTGGAATAGGAAGGGCACTGGGGTGCGCTGTAGTACTGTTCTTTTCACAAGTCTTCTGGTTTGCTTTTATGCTGGTTGTGTGCTCGTTGCCTGTTGGAGCAACCAGCTGGAAATGTTCAGAGACGTTCAGTAGTCAGCCCCTTCTTTTTTTTTCCTATTTTGCGACCACCCATTGCTCGATTACCTTTTTCAAAACAAACATCTAGAAAGATTGGAGAATTCTATTTCTTACAAAAATATCGAATTTTTTGTTTATTTTTAAAAAGTGGCATTGCCTTCCCTAAAAAAAAGTACCATTGCCGAGCACATATGGCAGTAGGACTTCGGTAACAGGTCTAGATTACAATTAACCTCTAATTAGTAAAAAAAATAAGGTTCTCAATTCCACTCAGAATTTTTCGTAACCGACCAGTTATCCCGGTAGAGAAAATACTTGCCGGAATTGGCTGGTGTAGACAAAATTCGCTTGAATTCAACAAATTTGGTTCAAATGTTAAAGAATTCAAAAAAATCAAATGATTTTGCACGGAAATTAATCAAAAAAGATCTGAGATTTCCAAGATTTACCAGAAACTGATTCTTCCAGGCCCTAAAAAACATCATAGAGAGAGAAAAAAAAGCCTTGGTCAAATCATAAATATCACTTTATAATTTAATTTGACCCAAGAAAAGTATAGTGTCACAGCATGTCAAGCTCTGTCTCTGGGGGGCAATGGACTATTCCCCGGCAGCCGGATGTCTTTGATGGTGCAGGCCTGTATCCTCGTGCTAATAGGCGCTTTCGAGACACAAAACATGGGCCAACAACGCCTGACATCGAGCAGCTGGAGACGTCGGCAGTGTCAATGAAGTAGAATCGATGCAGTGGGAGGGTCAGCACAGGTAGATTCATTGACGCGACGCCATGGAGACATGGAGTAGGCCAGGAGTACGTGCCTGTTGGCGAGCGAGGCAGAGGACAAGGACATCCGTGTCCACGTGGCCGCTGAATAACTAACAGATATTCATGGTTCAGTACTAGTAGCTCGCTGCAGATGTAGACCTTTGATCATGTCACAGAACCGAAAACGATCACTCTCGTCAGATGCCAATCATGTCATAAGCAAAAAAAAGTTCAACTCGAGCAACACATAATACGATCATGTTTAAACACGGGGCACAGTGCCAACCGTATCCCCTTGTGCGCACTGGCGGAGTTTGAGTTACAACACAGGTATCCAGTGAACAAGTAACAGAAGCAGGTGGCAGCATCTTTCAGTAACAGAACTCTTCTTGTGTACAAATTGTAGTTCAGTAATAGGGCACATCACTCCCTTCTTCGGCTTTTGTGATGGTGGTGGCGGTGCCGATGCTTGGATTTCTTCTTATCTTTTCTCTCCTTCCTCTCTTTTTTCTCCGATCTCCTCTCCTTTTTATCTTCCTTCTTCCTGTGTGGCTCAGAAGAGCTGGATGGCTTATCATCCAATGTTTTCTTCTGCCAACAATCATCAGGAGAGTTGGATCCCAAAAACAGTGGCCTCTCTGGACCTTGCACTCGGCGTTCCCATTTTTCTTCCAAACGTATATCCGGGCTAGGTTCTTTGTCTCGACAATGCGATGAAGCCTTTAGGTATGGACCAGGTTCATCCATCCTAGAGCCAACGGCACCTCTTCCTCGCTTTACCCTGACATAGCACCGAATTACATATTTTTGTCAACAAAACTAAAAACATGTAACAGATGCAAATGTGCGCAAGTTAAACATAACACTCCCCTTGAAAAACATCACCTAATAGGATATGGCAATCTCAACAGAATAATGTGATACTACGACTATAACACTGTAGATAATTTGCATCGATAGTTTGACATAAGCAGAGAAATTCTTAGTTATCTGGCAGGTGTCAATCAATACATTGCCCGCTTGTTCTATGAAGAATCTAGTAGACATTTAAACTAACCTTGAATGCAGAAACTTTTCAACTTCATCATCCCCTAGACCATCCTCCTGGTCTGAGTAAGAACTATTATAAGCAGTTCCTTCTTCAATCTTTGAGCTGGAACTCATATTTCTCGAGTCACCTTTGCGTTTCTCCCCTCTAGAGTCACCACACTCTTTATTTCTTCTTTTCAGCTTAGACTCAAGTTCAAGTTCCTTCTCCCTGGCACGCCACATTTCATCAACCTCCACAACACGGTTTGCTGCAGGGGGAACAATCAAGTGTCAATTTAATAATAAAATCGCACGAGGGTTTTCACGATATAATGAGCAATATGAGTTCAAAAAAGGACGTGGGGTTTCTACTCCGAGCACATATGGTCACTATATCTGCGCCGCGGAATGTCGTCTCGCGATCTGCTCCAGTTCTTTTACCTGGGAAATACTGAGCGGTATTAAATGTGCTTTTTGTCTGGCATGCGTATGCTGGTGTCATGTTCTGTGGGGCAGGAAAACGGCAGACATCCGTGGGCGTGCGAGTCATCGTTACTTTACTTCCAATGGGATCTTTGGTGGTGAGCCACAGCTTGTAACATTTGCTTTAATCTAGTGCATGGAACAGAAAAACAGTTTTCTGGTTAGTACGGACGGAGAGGGTTCCTCAACTTTTCCATTGCGAACCAGGAGGTTGGAGAGGCGAAGCAGTTCGAAGGTGCAGCTTGATGTGTACCTACCCGGAGGCTGCTGAGCTTGGTCTTGCTGGGTGACGGGATGGCATTCGAGCTCGGAGACGTAGCCTCCAGGCCATCTGAAAAACCACACAGACCAGTCTGTGGAGTGCATGTACTGATAAGGTTAGCAGGGTCTAGATTTAGGCTATAATCGAGTTATTACATATAGACTTGTGGCAAGGGATCTTTCTTGATGCACTTGTAGATCCAGGTGCGAGAGACGAAGTTGATGACCTTGTCCCGGCAAGAAATCAGCGGGAGGATTTTGTTGGTAGCTGAGGACGAGGCAGCAGTTGACATCTGTGGCGGCAAGGAGGACGATCGAGGATTAGGGAGTGAGACGTATAGGTACGAGAAGAATCTTGAAGGGGAAAGCTTGCTGGTGGAAGTGAAGTTGTTTCTGGGATATTTTTTATGGAAATTTCTAGGATGGATTGCGTTAATGGGACTGCTCAGGACGATGGAGAAAGGTGCAGACGGCCCACATCGTGAAACAACATCTGGGCCAGAAGACATCTGTGGGTATCCGGCACAATAACTCAGCGACCAGTGTGGGCCAGATCAACAGTGAAGGAGAGAATACCAATCATTATACAAGCTGCAGTACCAGAACCTTCACGAATCTAGGAGAGAACAACGTGCGAGATAAGCAGATCATCTGTGCTCGCGCACAGATTGACACTTTCAGTTCAAAAATACTTATAAAGTAGTCATTAATGCTTATTTAGTGAACCACCCTGAGTTAGAGGAAGCAATTTAGAGTGGTGCCTACATGATTGCAAATTTGTAACTGCATTCAATTGTTGTGATTAGTTTTGGATGAATTCTCCTAATGAGAAGGTTTGAAGGACATAAAAAAACATTTTCTTCAGTAAAAAAAACATGATTACAGCTGCTTTGATCAGGTAATCAACACCAGGAGGCAAGGATAATGTAAAAGAAACATGATGCTAACCTTGTTGAACTCCACGAACTGTGGCTGTGAGGAACCGGGAGTTTGGACGATGCCGAACATTGGGCTTTCGCAGATATGCATGAACACCTTCCCTCTCAGCCTCTGACTGTAATCTCCGTGCTTCTTCAAGGAGTAATGAAGCTAGACGATTCTCTGTGTCCAGATCCATTGCCCAATTTGAACTTCAGCAACTATGAAGACAGAAATGAAATATTTAGTACATTAAACAATATTAAACTCTGATCTAAAGCAACATCAAAAGAACAATTTATTAGCAGTCAAATCACAAGTATGGCAGAAGGGCAGGCGTGGCGCAGTTGTTAGAGTAAGGCGTCCAGAAATTGCCTTCCCCAGACCACACCTTGTGTGGCCGTTTTCAGCACTGTGTACGCCCTTTTTCAATCACAAATTCACAAGTATGATACCGAGGTTCTACAAACTGAACTTTACAACAAAAATCCAATTTTCACACCATATTTGATGTTTGATAAAAAATACTACTCCCTCCGTTTTTAAATACAATGCCACTATCAAAAATACAATTTGCAACCATACAAGGCTACTATCTCTTCCCAAGAAGCATTGACTAGATTTTTGCCTCGTGCGATGGTGCTTATTAATGAGAACGTTGCATGCAGCCATAGAGAAAGAGGCACCACATGCAAAATGCTTAATTAGCCCGGAACATGAGAGGTTTTCCACACAATTAATTGTGCTATTTATTAGTTGGCTTTGTGTTCTTGGTATCTGAAAAATGAGATAGTGACCTTGTATACAAAAACAGAGAGAGTATAAATTATGAACAAAACTGGGGTTTTCGGACTGGCATCCTATGTTAGATTACCACTTTAAATTTTACTATCTATTCAGCAGGATTACTAAACTGCCTATAGTTATGAAGAAATATCAAATCCTTGTTTACAGCAGCATGGATCTGGAACCTTCAAGATGACAAGGTGCGGGTGATGCTCGGATGTGGGCTCTCTTTAACATATAAACAGAGTCGCCATGCTTAACTGTTGTGCCAAGCGGTCCCATAAACTAGTGATTCCGTCCTACAATAGAGTCAATCCTACAAGCTAATAAATCTTACCAATTAGTTATTGTAAAATGGACTTCCATAAAAGTTAAAAAAAATTGTTCAGCTTCAACAATCTTGAGGATTTAGAACAGCAAAAGCCAAAAGGCGCATTTTTCCTACCTTCTACGAACAGGGGCAGACTAACGGCCAGTTCAGCAACCCTTCAGCCCTCATAAATCAAAAACCTCCACTCCAGTAATACATTTGGAATTTGGCAAAACATTCCACTGCCAGCTCCACTCCCTCACATGTATATTTTACAGAGTCTTGCTCAATGAACAGGCGTACCCCATGTTTCCATTGGTGTGTTTTTTTGAGAGAGGATGTTTCCATTGGTGTTGGACAGACAAGGTTGCAAATATATGTACTCAACGTGTTCAAATAGTATAAATTTCGCACGAGGCAACTTTGCAAATGTTTCAAATTGATACAGATTTAAATTGCATAAATGTCACAGCGCAATGATATGCCAAATATAGAACGATCGTAAGATTCTTCGGCATTACAAAACACTGAACCAGCTAGAAGGGGCCAAAAAAATTACAAGTGTTGTCAATGGATTTCACACCCAAAGTCATACAACGATATCACGGCCAATTAATACAAACCTGGTGTTACTTATCAAAACTGAACCGGACATGAGCTGGTAGTCGAGGAGAAGGACGGGTCAGGAGCTCACCTCGCTGTCCCTGGTGAAGATCTGCTGATGCCGGGGAAGAGCGGACCCGCCCTCGCGCGGATGAAGGACGACGGAGGCGCGGGATCCGAAGGAGAGGAGCCGGAGGGAGGGAGGGAGGGATCCGGAGGGGCAGCTGAGGGCGGCGGGGATGGGCGGGCGCGGGAGGGAGGGAGGGAGGAGGAGACCATTACCTGGCCGGTGAGACGGTGCAGAGGGGGATGGCAGGTTGTTCCCCTCTCCTTCCGATCAGACACCGCCGCCAACAAGCTAGGGAAGAAGAGAAAGCAGAAGAAATCAGTACGAGATGGAAAAGGGAGCAAGGAGAAGGGGCCGACTGACCTCGATTCGAGGGTGGCCGCCGCCGACGGAGCCGATTGAGGTCGGCGGCGCCGCCGATGCTCCTTCCTCTCTCACTGCAGTGGAGAGAGAAAAGTGCAAATCCTGGCCTGGACAAGCCCGGCCCACCTTCAATTTCTCTTTAAGGAGTCTCCAACCCAAAGCCCAGCTATCCACGCAAACCCTACTTCGTGTGATTTGTTTCCCAAAAAAAAAAACTATTGTGAGATAGCGTATAAAAAATACTTCTACAACCTGTACTCGTGGAAGACACGGTATGCTGCTGCCCGTGGGATGCATCAAATTGGTTTCGCAGATCTCGCCTCGCACTCGCTGTCACAGGCAGCATAATGAATGATCAGGGTTATGGCTCCACACAAAGATCACAAATAACACACAATCATTCCGACAGAAAGGCCCTACAAAATTGAGTGGCTATTTGTTCAAGATGCTTCTGAAATCTACTCAACATACGTAACCAGACCGTGCACAATGGTTCATTAATTCATAGTACCTTGGGAACGTTAGGGAATCTCCTCCTCGCTAATACTCTTCTCCGTAGCTTTCTTCACTTTACCCTTGTAGTGTGTGTAGGGACTCCAGTTTAGGACAAGTGCAGCTGGGAGCAGACAACAGCGATAGCTTTAGCTTGGGGGTTTCCCTTTCCATTGTGTAACCACTGCAGAATCCACGCGAAGAACGCCCTTTCCGTCAGTAGCATGGTCCCTAAGCAGAATTGGCACAGAAGCAGTGCTGAGGTTGCACCGGTGTCATCAGTATCAAAGTCTCCTCCTTGGTTCCCGAGCTTCAGTACCGGACCGTTGAGCTCGTCGCGCACCCAGGCGTGGAGGGCCCACGCCGAATCCCGGAAGGCCCCATGCACGGCGGGCACCTTGGAGAACGAGACCGCTGATGGCCGCGCGGTTGGAGGACCCTAGTAGGAGCCTCCTGAGGTTGGTGGCGACGTCGGCCCTGTCCTTGGACGCGGCGGGCGCTTCGGGGACGGCCCAGGCGCGCGTCCTCGCAGGAGAGCAGGTCAACGACATCGGTGGCACAGGCGAGAGGGGTCGTGCAGCAGTCGAAGAAGGCGGCGAGGGCCACTGGCGCAGATGCCGTGGCGACGGTGGCCTAGTCGCTGGTGAGCGCGCCGGTGTCGAGTGACCCAGCGGCGAGGGCGTGGTCCTTTTTTTTTGCGAGGAGGACGAGTGCAGGAGAGGTGGTGCTTGTGCCACGGCAGCGGAGGTGGTGCTTGTGCCACGGCAGCGGAGCTGGCGCAGGGGTTTGGCCCCGTGCGGGAGAGAAGCAGCAGCAGGGGTCGATGAGGATGGTGCACCTTCTACTTCTTGTCAAATTTTCCCACAAATATAATTCTACTACAAGATAGTCTAGGCTGTTTGTGATGAAATCTGTTAACTGTGTTGTTACTAAGCTCTGCATACTCTAAATTCAAAACCAACATATCCTCATGAAAACTGCCCGGGAAGTTGGTTCTGGCCAAAGTCTAATTTATAAAGTTTTGTCAGATTGCCAAGGCTACTTGGGATGGGACCTGATAGTTTATTATTCCTGAGAGACAAGTCATCTAAGTTGACCAAATAACCTAATTCTCGGGGAATGTGATCGGAAAGTTTGTTATTGTCAAGGTACAAGTAACAGAGTTTTGTGAGATTGCCTAGGTCTTCTGGGATGGAACCTGTCAATGTGTTGTAGCTAAGATACAAGTAGTCTAAGTTGACTAAATAACCTAGTTTTCGTGAAATGTGTCCAGAAAGTTGGTTATTCTCAAGGTGCAATAAGTAGAGTTTCATCAAATTTCCTATGCTCTTTGGGATGGGACCTGTTAATGAATTATTTCTGAGAAACAAGTGCTCTAAATTCTCAAGGTAACATAGTTCTCGAGGGATGTGCCCAGAAAGTTGGTTGATGCTAAGGTACAAGCCTGTAAGTTTGGTCAAAATGTTCTATGCTATTTGAGATGGAACCAGTTAGTGTGTTGTCGCTAAGTGCCACTAGTTCTATGTTCTCAACATAACGTAGTTCTCGAGGGATGTGCCCAGAAAGTTGGTTGCTGTCAAGGTACAATGTTGTGAGTTGTGAGTTTGGTCAAAAAAATTATGCTATTTGGGATGGAACCAGTTAGTGTGTTGACGCTAAGCTCCAAATCCTCTAAGTTCACAAGGCGACCTAGTTCTCGAGGGATGTGCCCAGAAAGTTGGTTCATGTAAAGATATAAGATAGTGAGTTTTGTCAAATTTCCTATGCTATTTGGGATGAAACCAGTTAGTGTGTTGTCACCAAGATCCAAATCCTCTAAGTTCACAAGGCGACCTAGTTCTTGTGGAATTGTTCCAAAAAGTTGGTTACAACAAAGGTATAAGGTGGAGGGTTTTGTCAAGTCACCTAATTTGATTGGGACATAGCTGGAAAGATTATTGATGGACAAATCTAATCTAACCAGGTGCTTTAGGTGTCCTATTTGAGAGTGGATGTTACCAACTAAGTGATTGTTTGACAAGTTGAGGGTGACAAGGCTACTCATATTGCCTATTTCCATTGGTATTTCACCAGAGACTTCATTATCATGAAGCATAAAAAAAATGCAATTTTGTGAGGTTGTGTTAGACCTGTTGGAATTGAACCTCTTATCTGGTTGCAGAGCTTGGAGCTCCCCGAGGACCCCAATGCCTGGAGGGATGTTCCCAGTGAGGTTGTTGTACGATAGGTCGAGGCGCGTCAAGGTCCTCAAGGGCGAGAAGTTGAGGGGCTCCAAAGCCCGTCTTAGCCGCATCCCCCGCAGAGAGATGCCGTTGATCACTGGCCGGTACCGGTGCACACCGGTATCGCAGGTGATGCCACGCCAATTGCAGGGCACTAACGTGTTTCCCCGGGAGCGCAGGGTGTGCTGGCTTTGGTTGTCGAGGCTATCTCTCCAGACGAGGAGTGCTCTTGCTTGTGCTTCGAGCACCGCTGCATCCGACGACGCAAGTGCGGCGGAGGTGGACATGATCATAATCAGTATGGTGATGGTGAGAGAGGCAAGTGTTTTGGGTGTTGGGTCCATCTCCATGACTAGCTAGCTAGGCTGGATGGAATTGGCTGTGGTTTTTATTCTTCTGAGACGTATTGGCAGCACTTTAAATAGTCGAGCACGCATCTGTCGATATGTTAACGGAGTGTAGATGTCAAAGAAGAGAACAACCATGGCCATGGAATTCTGCAGAACATGCCATGCTTGATGGAGAGTAGGCAGGAGAGTTGCGGTCAGCTCACACGGCATGGCAATGGAGAGTAGCCATGAGAGTTATGGTCAAGTCATTCGTGTTGGAGCCATGTGCATACTGATTTGTGGACGGCTGCTTTGCATGTCTCACACGGCTGTACTAGCTTCCAATACTTGGATAGTGATAAGGTACGTAGCTTCCAAACATTCGATGTATACTTAGACCAAACCAGGCTCCAGAATGAGTGGCGTTGCTCTTGTTGCTTAACCCAGAGAATGGAAGCTACAAATTTGTACGACAGACTTTGAAGCATCCAGTGTTAAAATATTAATTTGTAAAAGCCTATAGTCTCGATCAAGCATACGATGCTGTTGCACAATACTTTGAATCATACAAGAATAAAATAATAATTTGTAAAAGGTTTGCTGTCAGTCAGTAATATATGATGCGGAGGTAAGTTGGAAGGGCAAGCACGAACGGTATATGTGGCAACTCTACGTACTGATACTAAGAGCATCTCCAGCCGTTGGACCCCAGAAGGCGCTAAAAATCGCCGCCTGAAGATGTACCGGCGCTATAAGTCGGCGTGAGGGCTTTCGGGTCCCCAGCCGCCGGTCCCAGGGTCGCCACCAGAAGGTGACATTTTTTTAATACAAAATAGAAATTCGGCTAAAGTTTGGCGAATATGACATTTTATAGCATAGTTTTTATTACATAAACAAATTTAATGCCGTTCTACGGCGCGAAGAACGCCGTGAGCTTGGCGAAGTCGCCGTCGTCGTCGCCGGTCTTCTCCTCCTTGACGCGGACGCCGCCTCTGTTGGATCCCTGGCCGGCGTCGCCTTGGCTGACCGGTGCCGGTGGTGCGTCGTCGTCGAGGACGATGACGCCTCCCTCGTCGCGGGCTCGCCGATGCCGTGCGGCCAGCTCTTCATAGGCGCGGCGCTGGCGCTCCATCTCCGTCCGCGCCCAGTCGTCGCGCGCCCACTTCAAGACCGTCGCGTCGTCGAGCGCCTCCTTCTCGCCGCCAGCGATCCCGGGCTCCGTCTTCACAGGAGCGAGGCCAGACTCCTTCTTCACGGCGGTGAGACCCGGCTCCGTCTTCGGCTTGACGAGTCGGGGAGGAACCGAGGACGAGGCGCGCCCGCCGCCTTCGTTGATGACGATGCCGACAGGGGGGAATGAGGACGCCTCCGGCGTTGAGCCTCCATCCTATCGGCCCAGCGCGCATGTCTGGAGACGCCGGGATGTTGGCCTCGAAAAGCAAGTGCGCCTCCCACGCTTGCAGCGAGCGGCGGCCGAAGCCGTTGGCCGCCGCTCCATAGCCGGGGAACCGCTCGCACATTGTCACGGCTGGTGCTGGGAGAGAGGAGAGGTTTGTCGGCGGCGGAGAGAGAGAGGCAGAGAGCACGACGTCTGTGGCCAGCGATGGGGGGAGGCGTGTGTACGCGGGGCGGGGAGTGAGGCGTCGCCTCGCCGGCCGTGAAGCCCCGGTGGTGAGGAATCAATGAAAGGCTGACCGGCGGCAGCCTTGGCATTGATTCCCGGGGGGAAACCGAGGCGTTCTGAGGACGACGAGGCGAGTGTCGCTGACTCGGCGGGCCCGCGGCTATTTCGCGCCAAAACCGTTTCGCTCGGCTCCCTCGAGCGCCCCCCAGTGTGCTGGTTTCAGCTTGGGTCCGCCGGCGCCAAATTCGGCCTGAGCCGGCGAAAATTGGGCTTCTGGGAACGCGGCTGGGCCGATTTTTGTGCGCCGGCGCGAAAAAATCACCTGTGGAGGGCGTGTTGGGGGCTTGGCTGGAGATGCTCTAATGTATATAGACAGCTGAAAGCAATAGATAGGCTTACCAGTAGGTAATTCTTTTTACCAAGTACTTTGTCCTAAACTTTTATAAGACGTTTTAGGTGAGTACTTCAATTCCAAATTAGAATGCAGTGTCTAAAATTACGGGCTAATACAACACGATGATATTTTCGCGCGCAACAACGACTGTAAACGCAACCACACCGTCAACGATTTCGTTAAGTAGTCGAGCACACTTCTTTCCATATGTTAACGGAATATACATATCAATTCCCCGCAAAAAAACCGAAATACATGTCAATGAATAGAATAATTGCACAGCCGTGGGCATGGAAGTCTGGACGGTGGCCGTGGTAGTCTGCAGAACCTGCCAATACATTGGTAGTAACAAGGTAGTTGCCGAAAATTAAGGCTATATTGTGATATATGATGTGCGTCAACGTGTGTGCGAGCTTGCGTGCATAGTGGGTTATCGTGATACTATTGGAGATTCTCTAATGAACCCCATTTTTTAGAGGAGATGATAGCGGAACGGGCTTTACTTAGCTGAGAAAATTGAATGCAAGTGGAGTCGGACAATAGTTTTGTTGTGGAACTAGTGCAAAATCGAGATAAGTATGTAGGGCATGATGTTGCTACTGTACTGGAATACAAGCAATTATCATTGGACTTTGCGATTGTGGAGTATTCTCACTGCCTACACAAATGTTCTTTTAGAGATAAGACTTCTATGTTTTGGGATTCTGTCATCTCTGACTTTATTTCTCAATCCTATGTAAACAACCTTGCTATTATTTAAGGAATAAAGTCGATTATGATTCAAAAAAGAAGCTTATTGTATGCATAGTAAAATTTCGGAAACTAATAAAGTTGATCTTTGTGCATGCGCGCTGAAGAAAATTAAGGCTGACACACAGGAAATGCAAGAAAGTTAATTAGCTCAGTGATATAAAGTATACGTATGTAGCAGTTTTAGGAGTTAGCCACCCACATTTTCTTGCTTTAGACCTTGATGTATCTATCCCAAAATTTTAATAGAATGAGAAGTCATGTGTTTCTTCATTCTCCGGGAAACACACGAGTCAAACGTGTAATTCAGGCCACATACATGGGCCAAACTCTATGCGTGTGCGACGGTATCCGTCCGCCGTAGAAGAAAGAGGACGACAACGACCAAGAAGAATATACGAACGGTCGAGAGCAATCACTGTCGGATACAAACATGCTCGAATGTACTACTCCCCGTCAAGTCAATACGTTAGATTACAGCGTATGAGCGCAGGCAGATCCACGAACGAAAAGCATACGTGCTTAGTAGCTCGCTCGTGAGCCATTGCAAGAAAAGGCAAGCAAACTAGGTAGCTAATGGCGCCGATTCACAGCTCGCGCCGCCGCCTCCACGGCACACTGCTCGTGCTCGTGGCCGCCACTGCCTTTGTCAGCGCTGCCGCGGATGGGGAGGAAGCGCTGGCCGCCCGGCACGAGCGGTGGATGGCCAAGCACGGGCGCTTGTACACGGACACTGCCGAGAAATTGCGCCGGCAGGAGGTGTTCGCGGCCAACGTGCGGCACATAGATGCTGTCAACCTGGCCGGCAACCGAACGTACACGTTGGGGCTCAACCAGTTCTCCGACCTCACCAACGAAGAGTTCGCGGAGAAGCACCTCGGGTACCGTCACCAGCGCGGCGAGCTCCGTCTTCTTGAGGAAAGCACGCCGGTGGCCACGGTGAACATGTCCGAGGCTCAGTTTCGGTCCACGCCGGAAAGCGTGGACTGGAGGGCCCAGGGTGCCGTCACCCCAGTCAAGAACCTAGGTTCATGCGGTAAGAATCTGCAGCTCCTGCAAGGGTATAACATAAGCCAAAGTTCCCAAATGACTGTACATAAGTGTTTACACGTGCAGGTTGTCCGTGGGCGTTCGTGGCGGTAGCGGCGACGGAGGGGCTCGTAAAGATCGCCACCGGCAACCTCATCTCCATGTCAGACCAGCAGGTGCTCGACTGCACCGGCAGCGCCAACACCTGCAGGAGCGGCCACGTCAACGACGCGCTAAACTACATCGCCGAGAGCGGTGGCCTGCAGCTGGAGAAAAACTACGCGTATAGCGGCCAGCAGTGACGCCATGGCAAATTCGGCCGCCTACGTCAGCTACTATCAGTCGGTGAGCCTGAACGGAGATGAGCGCACGTTGCAGGAGCTCGTGTCGAGCCAGCCGGTGGCCGTGGCCGTGGAGTCTGACATTGACTTCCAGCACTATATGAGCGGCATCTACACCGGCAGCTCCTCGTGCGGGCAGAAGCTGAACAACGCGGTGACGGTGGTGGGCTACGGGACCGACAGCGGAGGGCAGGAGTACTGGACGGTGAAGAACCAGTGGGGCACGACGTGGGGCGAGGGCGGCTACATGCGCCTCACGCGCGGGAACGGCAGCAACTGCGGCATGGCCACATACGCCTACTACCCAACCTACGACGGTTCTAGCAGAGGAGGTATGTACCGCGATGCTCTCCAGCCGCCACCTGTAAAAATTGAGTAAATTGCATAAAACCACCACATTGAGGGCTAGCTTTGCGAAAAACACTAGGATACAGAATCGTTGCAGAAAGCACCACGTCTAGCGTAATTCTTTTGCAAAAACCACTGATCGGCGGATCGGGCCGTGTTAAGTGAGTTTATGACAGCTGGGGCCCGTTTTTCGCCTACGTGGCACTCCAGGCCGTCCCGACAGCCGGCAGACGGCGTTAGACGGCGCCGTTCGGTCTCGTCTTTAGTCATCCCCGCATCTGTCCCCATTCTTCTTCCCCCTCCCCCTCGCTCCCGCCGTCGTCGCCGCCTCCCTCGCCTCCCCGCTCGCCGCCTTGCCCTCGTGACCGCAGAGATGCGTAGCCCGGTGAAAGGTGGAGTTGCTGGTGGCGGCGCTCCGCCCGGTAGCGGAGGAGGACCTGCAGTGGATCCAGGCGAGCTTTGCGGGAGCTCGAACCCTAGCAAGCCTACGGAGGAATCAGAGGAGGAGGACCCGCAGTATTCGATGGAATACCGGGCGGCGAGAGCATTCGCCAAGGCGGTGAAGGCCAATCCGACGGAAGCCAACACATCGGGTCATCCTACGGCGTATAGTGAGATCCACTTTTCTTTGCTCTTCCCTTCCGTTCTCCATTCAATGAGTACTCTCATTCAATTGCGTTGCTAGTGTACTCTAGGGTTAGGGTTCATATTGCTCTATCCTATCAGATGGAGTAGATGCTGTGGATTTGTTGTCATGTGCTCTAGGGTTGACATAATTTAGATTAGTTCAGATTCTGTGATTTGTTTATCCTTTGCCCTAGGCTTGACATTTTTAGATTAGTTGACAAATAAGCTGATTTAGTTGATTTTATAAACGAGCAGCAAAGTTATCCTGGTATAGTATATGATTATGATATTATTAACTTAGAAAAATGCATGTTTGTGCTTTGTTATTCAGTTTATTTTAGGTACACTGTTAATTGGAGTGAAGTTAGACATTTGGTTAGGTTCACTGTTAAATGAGTTATCCTGTTATCTGATTTATAAGTGAGAAAGGATTGTATTAGTGCACTGACATGAGTTGTTTCATTAGTGTTATTCAGTTATAATTAAGCACTTATACTGCTATGTATTTTATATTATTTGCAGTCTGGATGATGAGGTTTGGGAATTGAGGATGCATTTCCATGACAGAGACAATATTGAGAGATCTATGATGATGTCAGACATAACATTTTACAACTTAGTAGCACCGATAGAAATGAAGGTTATGGATTTAAAGATTACATGTACTATGTCAGGGATCCTGGGCTAGGTATAGAAGGAATGGAAGAAATAGATGATGATGACAAGCTTGAGGAAATTCTAGACAACATAGCATTGCAAAATCAAAAGATATTTAATGTGACAGTTGTTAGGGCCAGTTCTCCCAATGTTGCAACTATAAACACCAGCTCCAATGTTATTGAGCAGCAAATCCCTCTAGAAGAAATTGGAGAGCCCAAACTATATCAGATAGATGAAGGAGGAGTGTTGTTCAATGCAGGAAATGTGCATGTAGCAGCAGGAAGTTCAGAAGCAGCAGAACTGGAGCCAATGCCCATACAGTTTCAAACACAGCATAGCACAAACAATTTGGAGGAGCAACTTGCTTTAGGTTATGTACAAGTGGAAGAAAATCCTGTAAACAATTCAGAGGAGCAAATGGAAATTGAAAAGGTTATGGAGGAGACAAGGAGGAAGGAAATTGAAATGTTTAGGCAGAATAAGAACAATAAAGAGAAGGACACTTCTTTGAAGAGAAAAGCTGCAGTGATGGATAATGAGGAGGACAGTGATGATGATGATTTGGAAGAATATGGTGATATCCTTGCTAGGCTTGAGGAGATGAAAAGACAGAGGGAAGATCCACTCCTTCATTTTGAAGGGGACACAGATGTTGAGGAAATGTATGAGACAGAGGAGGAGGATGCACTATATGAGCCTGAAAGTGAAGAAGAGGAGGAAGAGGATGAAGAGAGTACTCTAGAGGAAGAGAGTAATCTGGAGCAGGTAGGGCAAGATGGACAGAAGAAGAAAAAGGAGAAGAAACACAGAAAAGGCCCAACAAGCAGATCACATGCAAGTGTAGAGGAGTTGTTTGAGGAGGACTGGATACCATCTTCTGATGAAGACAAGAAACCAATGGACTTGGGTGTGGAAGATGATGATGGTGCGAGAGGCATTGGCATATGTTTTGCCCAATGGCAGGAAAAGCGAGCTAAGAAGATGAAGAAAAGGTTATGGTATGATGAGAATAGAGCTCACCCAGCTGAGCAATTTGTGAGGCATCTTTGCTTCATTGATGTGTACCATTCAGAATGCACTTCAAACAATGCACATTGCATGTAATGTGAACTATGAGTATCATAGAAATTGCAAGGATGTGGTTATAGCACAATGCATAGATGAGACATGCCCTTTTTATATATCAGCTTCTCGGATTGCAAATGAGAAGACTTTACCATAAGGAAGCAGATGTGGTGCACACTTGTCCTTCTCGTCGAGAGAACACAAAAGTTACGCTAAGTGGGTTGCAAAGTTTTGTGAGGAAGCAATCAGAAATGACCCATGCACAACAATCACTACTATAATTAACACTGCAAAGAGCAAGTATGGAGTGGAAATATCAACTCACATGGCATACAGGGCTAAGAAGGCAGCAAAGAACGTTGTGTTTGGAGATCAGAAGGCCCAGTACACCAGGATTAGGGATTATTTGCAGGCTGTGCTAGATACTAATCCTGGTTCAAGGTGTATAGTAACAACAAGACATTTGAGGGAGCATCCAAGCACAAACCCTAGGTTTCATGGATTATTCTATTGCCTAAATGGATGCAAAGAAGGGTTTCTGAGTGGCTGCAGACCATTCATAGGTAATTCCTTGGTATCTAATGTGTGTTTGAATAATGTGTGTTTTCAAATAGTTTGCCTAATGTGTTTACTTGTTATAGGTCGGATGGATGCTTCATAAAGCTCACTCTTGGTCAATGATCCTTGTTGCTCTTCGGAAGAGATGGGAACAATAATATATTTCCCATTGCTTTTGGAATTGTTGATAAGGAGGACACAGATTCTGGACTTGGTTTCAGATCAATGAAGGTAGCACTAGGTGGCCAACTGGGAAGTTTGGCAACTACACAATAATTTCGATAGGCGTAAGGTAATGAAATCCACTTGTGCTAGCTTTCATTTAGTTCTTTCTAGTAGTTACTTGCATTTAGGTGTAGCTACTTTCTGTACACAATCATTTAGTTCTTTCTAGTAGTTAGACAATCATTTAGGTGTAGTCACTAAGTTAGCTTTACTTAAATTCACACAGGGGCTGCTTAAAGCCATAAACATAGTCTTTCCCAATTGTCCACAAAGGTTTTGCCTCAGACACATTTACCAGAACTTTCAAAATGCTGGGTTTAGAGGGCCAGAATTGAAGAAATACATGGATGAAGCAAGTTACTCATACACTGAACATGGTTATAATGTTGCAATGGATGAGTTGAAGAGAGAGTGTGAGGCAGCATGGGCTTGGCTTAGTAAAATCCCAAAGCACACTTGGGCCAGACATGCCATGGACACAAATTGCAAAACAGACTTAGTAGTTAACAACTTAAGTGAGGTTTTCAACAAGTGGGTTCTAGATGTCAGGGCCAAGCCAATAAGGACCATGGTTGATGGAATTAGAACAAAATTAATGGTCAAGTTTAATACAAATAGAACAAAGACTCAGACTGTCAGATGGGAGATTTGTCCAACATATGCAGAGAAATTGGAGGAAGCAAAGAAGTGGTCTAGAAACTGTCAATCATTGATGGCTGGTCCCAACCTTTTCCAAGTTACTAGTGAGGAGAGAACATATGCTGTCAACCTAGCACAAAGGACTTGTGGTTGTAAGAAGTGGGATATGACAGCAGTTCCTTGCAATCATGTTGTTTCTGCTATACACAAGGCTAAACTTCAGCCAGAGGACTTTGTTCATGATTTCTTCAAAGAACCTATGTACCTGGCAGCTTACAGTCCTATAATATATCATGTACCTGGCCCTGACATGTGGCCAAGGACAGATAGTTTGGACATTGAGGCTCCTGCTTTCAAAGAACACAAGGGCGAGAGCAGACTAAGAGGAGAAAGGGCCAATTTGAGAAGCCAGCTCCCAAAGACACTTCAAGAATGGCCTCAATTACCTGCTCCAACTGTAAAAAGGTGGGCCATAGGTACACCAATTGCCATGATGCTCTAAAGCCTGCACTTGCTATGAGAAAGAACAAACATCAGGTAACCACTCTGCTATGAGAAAGACTAAATTTGTTGTTACTTGTTGCTTACTAATATTAAACTACTTGTTTCATTGCAGCCAAGCACCAGCTCTTACCCACGATAGTAGAAGCACACCAAGACCAAAGAAGGACTGCAGCCTCTGCTGCTGCCATCCAGCTCCAAGAAGGAGGGCAACATCTGCCGCCGATCCAGCTCCAACAAGGAGGGCAACATCTGCTGCTGCTCCAGCTAGGAGGCAGCCACTGCTCCAGTGCTCCCAAGGGTAAGGCAGCAGCCAAGAATCTTCATCATCTGCTCCCAAGAGTAAGGCACCAGCTGCTCCCAAGGGTAAGGCACCAGCAACCAGATCTTCATCAGCTACTGCAAAGGGACCAAGGTTAGCTTTCATGCCTCCAAGACCAAGTGATGGTTCCCAGAGAGTCAGGAAGCCCAGCAACAGAATGAAGGATTACTTGACTGCCTCTGGTGCAAAATGGTGATGATTTGGTTGTGTTGATGTTTTATCAAACTATGGCATTTTGGTTGTGTTGTGAAACTATGTTGTTGAAGTTGTGCTACTCCAGTTATGCTACTCCAGTGTTGATGGTGATTTGGTAATGTTGATGTTGTATCAAACTTTGGAATTCTAGTAGTCCTGTGATGCTCAACTGTTATGATCAATTTGTGTCAAACTATGCCATTCTAGTAGTACTGCTGATGCTGTGATAGTCTTGATGCTGTGATAGTCTTGATGCTGTGATATTCTTGATGCCTACTTGATGCCTCGACGTCGACAAAAAGCCAAAAACCCCCTACTTGATGCCTACTTGATGCCTCGACGTCGACAAAAAGCCAAAAAACCCCTACTTGATGCCTACTTGATGCCTCGACGTCGACAAAAAGCCAAAAACCCATCACTTGATGCCTACTTGATGCCTCGACGTCGACAAAAATCCAAAAACCCATCACTTGATGCCTACTTGATGCCTCGACGTCGACAAAAAGCCAAAAACCCTATCTTGGCCCACTTGATGCATCGGCGTCGATGAAAAGCCAAAAACCCTAACTTGGCCTACTTGATGCCTCGGCGTCGATAAAAACCCAAAAACCCTATCTTGGCCTACTTGATGCCTCGACGTCGATAAAAACCCAAAAACCCTATCTTTGCCTACTTGATGCCTCGGCGTCGATGAAAAGCCAAAAACCCTAACTTGGCCTACTTGATGCCTCGGCGTCGATAAAACCCCAAAAACCCTAACATAATTTGCAAACAGATTACTTAAGATAACATTAACCAGCTCTAAATACCACCAAATTCAGCACTAGTTCAAATCCATACATAATCATAGTTTGACATTCAGCACTAGTTCAAATGTCATCACATTCAGCACTAGTTCAAATGCAAACATCTTACTTAAGATTACATATCCATAGTTCAGGAGTACTCATATTTAATAGAATTTAAACTACTATCATTACAACAAATGCCAAACCACACCTCAAAAAAGGTCAAGAAATGCCAAATGATATTGCCCATTCTTCTCTTGCCTTCGCTTATCCATTTATGATGGCCTTGATCCCCTCCACTTCACATTACTCTCTTCAACTGTCTTCTTGAGCTCATCAATGTGGATCTGCAAATTCTTCTTCTCTTTAGCTAGCTTCAACTTCATGTTCCTAATGGCAGTACCTTGAGCAGCTGCTATGTTCTTCAAAGTGTCATACTTCTCCTGCAACTTGGTTGTTTCAAGATCTTTCCTTTCTATCATCGCCTCTGCTCCCAGGGCATCCATAAGTGCATTGACATCTTCAACCAACTTCTCATAGCTGGCCTGGAGTTTCTTCTTCTCTTGTGTCAGGTCATGAACTGTAAATGAATGCATCAGACATTCCTCATTCCTGTCCATCTTACTCTGTTCATACATAGCCCATAACTTGGAAAGTGCATTCTCAAGGGTAGTGGGCCAAGATGGATCAATCCATTCTACTAGTCCACAGTTTTTACCTTCCTGGAAAAAGAGTATTAACAAAATGAATTACATAACAGTGACTTGCTTACAATGATAGGCTATATTACTTTATACTAAAATTCAGATCATGCTCTAAAGTAAACAACTACTAAGTAAACAATGTTGGTGTGCTAACCCATGAATATTTTGTCCTAAAATAAGCTAACATGGCAGAGTTAAAAAATGACCTAACTAAACAATATTGCAGATCCAAACTAAAAATGCTGGTCCGCCAACCCATGCATCTACTCTCTTAAAATATGCTAACTTTGACAGAGTTAACAAAATGACCTAACTAAACAATGTTGCCGTAACCAGACTAAACAATGCTGGTAGAGTAAACAATTAATGAATCCACTGTCCAAACTTCATACTATAATACAATGCCTGCTTCCACAGTAAACAATGACTGCATCCACTGTCCTAACCTCACAATATGATACAATGACTGCTTCCACAGTACATATCCATGGTAAACAAATGACATATCTGTTTGGTAAATCCACAACTTTCAATTAGTTCAGCTGGAACCATACCTTCTCTGCACAACAAAGAAACCTCCTGCCAGTGTGAATCCCTTCGAAAGCAACACCCCTTTCTGCTGCCTTCCCGTGTCCATGGCACAAAACATACATATCTGTCTCAGGGCCCTCAAATCTGAGTCTTGGTGCTAGCAGAACACGAGTGCAAAGGAATGACACAGATTTGGTCCAATCATTAAAAGAAGCTCATTCCGAAATCCCCAAATATCTAACCCTAACCCTAAATCGAGAACTGACCTTAATGGTGCCGTCGCCGAATCTGAGCTCATGTATCGCTGGTGTGCTCGCTGCTATCCGACCCATCACTCCACGACACCATGGCGCTATCATGGTGGCGGCCTGGCGCGGCGACGGTGCGGCGACCAAGAACAGAGCGAGAGCGAGAAGAGAGCGAGCGAAAGCGAGTGGAGTAACGGTTGGCGCTTTTGACAGACGAGACCGAACGGCGCCGTCTAACGCCGTATGCCGGTGTCGGACGGCTCGAGTGCCACGAGGCGTAAAACGGGCCCTGACTGTCATAAACTCACTTAACACGCCCAATCCGCCGATCGGTGGTTTTGCAAAAGAATTACGCTAGACGTGGTGCTTTCTGCAATGATTCTGTATCCTAGTGTTTTTCGCAAAGCTAGCCCTCAATGTGGTGGTTTTATGCAATTTACTCGTAAAAATTAAATCCGAGGAGGGTTTTCTGTTTCTCAATACGAAAAGTTATACACAGATAAATACATTTCATGGCTGATGTCCTGGAGATCTATGCCATGGTAGCGAATTCGGCTGCCAGGACAGTGATTTCTGGCTCCCCACTTTTCTTCACTGCTGATGATATTGTTCAGCCAAAATCCTCATGAAAGGATCGAAACTGTTTCCCTCATAAAAAGGGTCAATTAATTTGTTCAGGTTTTTGATCCATGTTTTCTTATGAAATGGATCGACCTCTTGGCATTATAGCCATTTGAGTGATAATATATTCAGATGGGAAACTCTCCCCCCTCCCAACCTCTGTTTCCGTGAGGAAAAAGCAGGTCTAATTGTTTCTATGTGTGTGCAGACAAAGGAAATGGCACTAAAGCCAAGGAAAATGGCAATAGTTTAAATGCAAACGTCAGCAACCCAAGCAGAAATGGCAGTCACCCTGCAATCCTGCCAATTGTCCTCCCCGTGGTAATAACACTTGGTTTAATCTCAGCTATATCAATTTGCATATGGAGAAAGAGATCCAGGCTAATGAAAACAGAATCATGTAAGTACCTTCACAGTACTGTCAAAATGGGACCGCGAAAATTTTAGTGAATTGAAATATGCAGTCCCATTTCACCCTCCCTTTCATAAATCATCTATTAGAGATTGCTCCCTTTGTAGCTGCTCTTTTACTGGATCTCTGCAAAAGAAAAAGACCAATTGCCAGTTTATTGTATTTTGTATGCAGATACAGCTTGTTTATATTAGAGGATATTGGAGATATTAAATCAGTGCTTTTGGACACATCGGTAATAAGAATAGCAACAAGTTATTTCGCTGAAGAAAATAAACTGGGGGAAGGAGGATTTGGGCAAGTGTACAAGGTAATCCAGCAACAAACCCAGTATCAGTAGTTGTCTACAGCTTCATGCTGTTGTCACCATATGTTATCACCTGACTTCCAGCTGACTCCTATTTTCTGTCATGAACAGTTGAAAACCATCCACTAACAGGAATGTACAGATTAGCTACCTTAGATTAAAGCCATTTTTGATCCCAGTTTTCATTTATGTGCTCTCTACCTTCGAGTGGTGTGGGCTTTCTTCTTTATCTTAGCCATTCCAAATTTATCTACCAACTGGGTTCTGACTTTGTGACTTCTCAATCCTATTTCAAAGCTAGTTTCACCTTACACTTCTTATACTAGCATAAACAATAGGTACTCCCTCAATTTTTGTATACAAGGCCACAAACTAAAATTACAGGTACCAAGGTAAAATTTAATACATGTTTATAACCCAACTTTTCTTTTCGTTTAGTGGGATTATTAATACACCACATGCATGCAAGAAAACTGAGTGGAGGAATTAGCTAAGTGTCATTATGACTGCATGCATGAAAATATTAAACAAGTTGCTAGTATGAGAAAATATCATTAATTTTGGCTCGGTATACAAAATGTATATTCCAAAGTGGCCTTGTAAGTAAATATGGAGGGAGTACATGTCAAACTAGATTACAGATATAGCCCTTTGACTTCACATGGACGGGCTTTGACCAGTGGATCTCTCCACCCGGTTGTGTCAGGTCCGCCCAGAGGGACACCAGGGAGCAACATCCGGGCCAAACCCACAGCTAAATCCACTCCGTGTAGACCCGACGCGTCAGTTTCCCCTTCCAGGTGCCGGCGGCGGCACCGTCCGTGAGGGGGTGCACGCACCGGAGACGCGTGCTGCCTCTTAGGACATGCCACAACACCACCCCGCATGTATGAGGGCCCGGTACGGCGCTCTGGTGGCATTGCTACCCCCCAAGGCCCTCGTCCCGACCAACCCTAGAGCGGTTGACCACGAGATCTAGCCCTTTGACTTCACACGGACTGAAGGAAATATGCCCTAGAGGCAATAATAAAGTGATTATTTATTTCCTTATATCATGATAAATGTTTATTATTCATGCTAGAATTGTATTAACCGGAAACATAATACATGTGTGAATACATAGACAAACAGAGTGTCACTAGTATGCCTCTACTTGACTAGCTCGTTAATCAAAGATGGTTATGTTTCCTAACCATAGACATGAGTTGTCATTTGATTAACGGGATCACATCATTAGGAGAATGATCTGATTGACATGACCCATTCCGTTAGCCTAGCACTTGATCGCTTAGTATGTTGCTATTGCTTTCTTCATGACTTATACATGTTCCTGTAACTATGAGATTATGCAACTCCTCCGTTTACGGAGGAACACTTTGGTGCTACCAAACGTCACAACGTAATCGGGTGATTATAAAGGAGTACTACAGGTGTCTCCAAAGGTACATGTTGGGTTGGCGATTTCGAGATTAGGTTTTGTCACTCCGATTGTCGGAGAGGTATCTCTGGGCCTTCTCGGTAATACACATCACATAAGCCTTGCAAGCATTGCAACTAATGAGTTAGTTGTGAGATGATGTATTACGGAACGAGTAAAGAGACTTACCGTAAACGAGATTGAACTAGGTATTGGATACCGACGATCGAATCTCGGGTAAGTAACATACCGATGACAAAGGGAACAACGATGTTGTTATGCGGTTTGACCGATAAAGATCTTCAGAGAATATGTAGGAGCCAATATGGGCATCCAGGTTCCGCTATTGGTTATTGACCAAGAATAGTTCTAGGTCATGTCTACATAGTTCTCGAACCCGTAGGGTCCGCACGCTTAAGGTTTCGATGATGCTTATATTATGAGTTTATGAGTTTTGATGTACCGAAGGAGTTCGGAGTCCGGATGAGATCGGGACATGACGAGGAGTCTCGAAATGGTCGAGACGTAAAGATCGATATATTGGACGACTATATTCGAGTTCGGAAAGGTTCCGAATGATTCGGGTATTTTTCGGAGTACCGGAGAGTTACGGGAATTCGCCGGGGAGAAGTATTGGGCCTTATTGGGCCCTGCGGGAAAGAGAGAGGGGCTGCCTAGGGCAGGCCGCGCGCCCCCCCAAGGCCTAGTCCGAATTGGACTAGGGGGAGGGGCCGCACCCCCTTCCTTATCTCCTACTCCTACTAGGAAAGGAGGAGTCCTACTCCCGGTGGGAGTAGGACTCCCCCCTTGGTGCGCCTCCTCCTAGGCCGGCCACCTCCTCCCTTGCTCCTTTATATACGGGGGCAGGGGGGCACCCCATGACACACAAGTTGATCTACGGATCGTTCCTTAGCCGTGTGCGGTGCCCCCTTCCACCATATTCCACTTCGGTCATATCGTCATGAGCTTAGCGAAGCCCTGCGCCGAGAAGTCATATCGTCATGAGCTTAGGCGAAGCCCTGCGTCGGTGGAGCATCAACATCGCCACCACGCCGTCGTCTTGACGGAACTCATCCCGACACTTTGCTGGATCGAGTCCGGGATCGCCATCGAGCTGAACGTGTGCGTAACTCGGAGGTGCCGTCGTTCGGTGCTTGGATCGGTCGGATCGTGAAGACGTCACGACTACATCAACCGCGTTGTTATAACGCTTCGCTTTCGGTCTCACGAGGGCGTGGACGGACATTTCTCCCTCTCGTTGCTATGCCATCACCATGGTCTTGCGTGTTCGTAGGAAATTTTTGAAATTACTACGTTCCCCAACATGGCATCCGAGCCTGGTTTTATGCGTTGATGTCATGTGCACGAGTAGAACACAAGTGAGTTGTGGACGATACAAGTCATACTGCCTACCAGCATGTCATACTTTGGTTCAGCGGTATTGTGAGATGAAGCGGCCCGGACCGACATTACGCGTGACGCTTACGCGAGACTGGTTTCACCGCCCGAGCACTCGTTGCTTAAAGGTGACCGGCGGGTGTCTGCTCTCTCACTTTAGTTGAATCGAGTGTGGCTACGCCGGTCCTTGAGAAGGTTAAACGGAGTCTATTTGACGAAGTATCGCTGTGGTTTTGATGCGAGGTAAGAACGGTTCTTGCTCAGCCCGTAGCAGCCACGTAAAACTTGCAACAACAAAGTAGAGGACGCCTAACTTGTTTTTGCAGGGCATGTTGTGATGTGATGTGGTCAAGACGTGATGCTATATTTTATTGTATGAGATGATCATGTTTTGTAACCGAGTTATCGGCAATCGGCAGGAGCCATATGGTTGTCGCTTATTGTATGAAATGCAACGCCATGTAATTGCTTTACTTTATCACTAAGCAGTAGCGATAGTCGAGAAGCAATAGTTGGCGAGACGACAACGATGCTACGATGGAGATCAAGGTGTCGCTACCGGTGACGATGGTGATCATGACGTTGCTTGGCGATGGAGATCACAAGCACAAAATGATGATGACCATATCATATCACTTATATTGATTGCATGTGATGTTTATCCTTTATGCATCTTATCTTGCTTTGTTTGACGGTAGCATTATAAGATAATCTCTCACTAAAATTATCAAGAAGTGTTCTCCCGAGTATGCACTTTATATGAAAGTTCTTCGTGCTGAGACACCACGTGATGATCGGGTGTGATAGGCTCTACGCTCAAATACAACGGGTGCAAAACAGTTGCACGCAGCGAATACTCAGGTTAAGCTTGACGAGCCTAGCATATAACAGATATGGCCTCGAACACGGAGACCGAAGGTCGAGCGTGAATCATATAGTAGATATGATCAACATAGTGATGTTCACCATTGAAACTACTCCATCTCACGTGATGATCGGACATGGTTTAGTTGATTTGATCACGTAATCACTTAGATGACTAGAGAGATGTCTATCTAAGTGGGAGTTCTTAAGTAATATGATTAATTGAACTTTAATTTATCATGAACTTAGTCCCGTAGTATTTTGCAAATTATGTTGTAGATCAATAGCTCGCGTTGTTGCTTCCCTATGTTTTCATATGTGTTCCTAGAGTAAATTGTATTGAAAGATGTTAGTAGAAATGATGCGGATTGGATCCGTGATCCGAGGTTTATCCTCATTGCTGCACGTAAGAATTATGTCCTTAATGCACCGCTGGGTGATGACCTATTGCAGGAGCAGATGCGAGGCGTTATGAACGCTTGGCTAGCTCAATATGATGACTACTTGATAGTTTAGTGCACCATGCTTAACGGCTTAGAATCGGGACTTCAAAGACGTTTTGAACGTCATGGACCATATGAGATGTTCCAGGAATTGAAGTTAATATTTCAAGCAAATACCGAGTTGAGAGATATGAAGTCTCCAACAAGTTCTATAGCTAAAAGATGGAGGAGAATCGCTCAACTAGTGAGCATGTGCTCAGATTGTCTGAGTACTTCAATCGCTTGAATCAAGTGGGAGTTAATCTTCCAGATAAGATAGTGATTGACAGAATTCTCTAGTCACCATCACTAAGTTACTAGAACTTCGTGATGAACTATAGTATGCAAGGGATGACGAAAACGATTCCCGAGCTCTTCGTGATGTTAAGATCGACGAAGGTAGAAATCAAGAAAGAGCATCAAGTGTTGATGATTGACAAGACCACTAGTTTCAAGAGAAGGGCAGAGGGAAAGAAAGGGAACTTCAAGTAGAAAGACAAGTAAGTTGTCACTCCTGCGAAGAAGCCCAAAGCTGGACCAAAGCCTGAAACTAAGTGCTTACACTGCAAAGGAAATGGTCACTGGAAGCGGAAATGCCCTGAATATTTGGTGGATAATAAGGATGGCAAAGTGAACAAAAGTATATTTGATATACAGGTTATTGATGTGTGCCTTACTAGTGTTTATAGTAGCCCCGAGTATTTGATACTGTTCGGTTGCTAAGATTAGTAACTCAAACAGGAGTTGCGAATGAACAGAAACTAGTTGAAGGGAAGTGACGATGAGCGTTGGAAGTAGTTCCAAGATTGATATGATCATCATCGCACACTCCCTATACTTTCGGGATTAGTGTTAAACCTAAATAAATGTTATTTGGTGTTTATGTTGAGCATGAATATGATTTGATCATATTTATTGCAAAACGGTTATTCATTTAAAGTCAAAGAATAATTGTTGTTCTGTTTACATGAGTAAAACCTTAAATGGTCATACACCCAATGAAAATAGTTTTCAAAATGGTTATTCATTTAAAGTCAAAGAATAATCGTTGTTCGCTTAAATGAATAAAACCTTCAATGGTTATGCACCCAATGAAAATAGTTTGTTGGATCTCGATCGTAGTGATACACATATTCATAATATTGATGCCAAAAGATGCAAAGTTAATAATGATAGTGCAACTTATTTGTGGCACTCGCCGCTTAGGTCATATTGGTGTAAAACGCATGAAGAAACTCCATGCCGATGGACTTTCGGAATCACTTGATTATGAATCACTTGATGCTTGCGAACCATGCCTCATGGGCAAGATGACTAAAGACTCTGTTCTCCGGAACAATGGAGCGAGCAAATGACTTATTGGAAATAATACATACTGATGTATGCGGTCCGATGAGTGTTAAAGCTCACGGCAAGTATCGTTATTTTCTGACCTTCACAAGATGATTTGAGCAGATATGAGTATATCTACTTAATGAAGCACAAGTCTGAAACATTTGAAAAGTTCAAATAATTTCAGAGTGAAGTGGAGAATCATCGTAATAAGAAAATAAAGTTTCTACGATCTGATCGTGGAGGAGAATATTTGAGTTACGAGTTTGGTCTTCAATGAAAACAATGTGGAATAGTTTCACAGCTCACGCCACCTGGAACACCACAACGTTATGGTGTGTCCGAACGTCGTAACCGTACTTTATTTTGATATGGTGCGATCTATGATGTATCTTACCGATTTACCACTATCGTTTTGGGGTTATGCATTAGAGACAGCTGCATTCACGTTTAATAGGGCACCATCTAAATCCGCTGAGATGACACCGTATGAACTATGGTTTAGCAAGAAACCTAAGCTGTCGTTTCTTAAAGTTTGAGTTGTGATGCTTATGTGAAAAAGTTTTCACCGATAAGCTCGAACCCAAATCGGAGAAATGCGTCTTCATAGAATACCCAAAGGTAACTATTGGGTACACCTTCTATCACAGATCCGAAAGCAAGATATTTGTTGCTAAGATGGATCCTTTCTAGAGAAGAAGTTTCTCTCGAAAGAAGTGAGAAGGAGGAAAGTAGAAACTTGATGAGGTAATTGTACCTTCTCCCTTATTGGAAAGTAGTTCATCACGTAAATCAGTTCCATGATTCCTACACCAATTAGTAAGGAAGTTAATGATGATGATCATGAAACTTCAGATCAAGTTGCTACCAAACCTCGTGGGTCTTCCAGAGTAAGATCCGCACTGAGTGGTACGGTAATCATGTTCTGGAAGTCATGTTACTAGACCATGATGAACCTACGAACTATGAGGAAGCGATGATGAGCCCAGATTCCGCGAAATGGCTTGAGGCCATAAAATCTGAGATAGGATCCATGTATGAGAACAAAGTATGGACTTTGATTGACTTGCTCGATGATCAGCAAGCCATGTAGATAAATGGATCTTCAAGAGGAAGACGGACACTGATAGTGGTGTTACTATCTACAAAGCTCGACTTGTCACAAAAGGTTTTCGACAAGTTCAAGGTGTTGACTACAATGAGATTTTCTCAACTGTAGCGATGTTTAAGTCTGTCCGAATCATGTTAGCAATTGCCACATTTTATGAAATCTGGCAAATGGATGTCAAAACTACATTCTTTAATGAATTTATTAAAGAAGAGTTGTATAGGATGCAACCGAAGGTTTTGTCAATCCTAAAGGAGCTAACAAAATGTGCAAGCTTCAGCGATCCATCTATGGACTGGTGCAAGCATCTTGAGTTGGAATAAACACTTTGATAGTGTGATCAAAGCATATGGTTTTATACAGACTTTTGGAGAAGCCTCTGATTTACAAGAAAGTGAGTGGGAGCACTACAAGATTTCGATAAATATATGTGAATGACATATTGTTGATCGGAAATAATGTAGAATTATTCTGCAAAGCATAAAGGAGTATTTGAAAGGAGTTTTTCAAAGGAAGACCTCGTGAAGCTGCTTACATATTGAGCATCAAGATCTATAGAGATAGATCAAGACGCTTGATAAGTTTTTCAATGAATACATACCTTGACAAGATTTTGAAGTAGTTCAAAATGGAACAGTCAAAGAAAGAGTTCTTGCCTGTGTTACAAGGTGTGAGATTGAGTAAGACTCAAAACCCGACCACGGCAGAAGATAGAAAGAGAATGAAAGTCATTCCCTATGCATCAGCCATAGGTTCTATAAAGTATGTCATGTTGTGTACTGATCTATTGCATACCCTACCACTAAGATTGGCAAGGGAGTGCAATAGTGATCTAGGAGTAGATCAATGGACAGCGGTCAAAATTATCCTTAGTAGAATAAGGATATGTTTCTCGATTATGGAAGTGAAAAAAGGTTCGTCGTAAAGGGTTACGCCGATGCAAGTTTTAACACTAATCTAGATGACTCGAGTCTCAATCTGGATACATATTGAAAGTGGGAGCAATTAGCTAGAGTAGCTCCGTGCGAGCATTGTAGACATAGAAATTTGCAAAATACTTACGGCTCTGAATGTGATGACCCGCTGACTAAAATTATCTCACAAGCAAAAACATGATCACACCTTAGTACTCTTTGGGTGTTAATCACATAGCGATGTGAACTAGATTACTGACTCTAGTAAACCCTTTGGGTGTTGGTCACATGTCGATGTGAACTATGGGTGTTAACCACATATAGATGTGAACTATTGATGTTAAATCACATGGCGATGTGAACTAGATTATTGACTCTAGTGCAAGTGGGAGACTGAAGGAAATATGCCCTAGAGGCAATAATAAAGTGATTATTTATTTCCTTATATCATGATAAATGTTTATTATTCATGCTAGAATTGTATTAACCGGAAACATAATACATGTGTGAATACATAGACAAACAGAGTGTCACTAGTATGCCTCTACTTGACTAGCTCGTTAATCAAAGATGGTTATGTTTCCTAACCATAGACATGAGTTGTCATTTGATTAACGGGATCACATCATTAGGAGAATGATCTGATTGACATGACCCATTCCGTTAGCCTAGCACTTGATCGCTTAGTATGTTGCTATTGCTTTCTTCATGACTTATACATGTTCCCGTAACTATGAGATTATGCAACTCCGCTTACGGAGGAACACTTTGGTGCTACCAAACGTCACAACGAATCGGGTGATTATAAAGGAGTACTACAGGTGTCTCCAAAGGTACATGTTGGGTTGGCGATTTCGAGATTAGGTTTTGTCACTCCGATTGTCTGAGAGGTATCTCTGGGCCTTCTCGGTAATACACATCACATAAGCCTTGCAAGCATTGCAACTAATGAGTTAGTTGTGAGATGATGTATTACGGAACGAGTAAAGAGACTTACCGTAAACGAGATTGAACTAGGTATTGGATACCGACGATCGAATCTCGGGTAAGTAACATACCGATGACAAAGGGAACAACGATGTTGTTATGCGGTTTGACCGATAAAGATCTTCGAGAATATGTAGGAGCCAATATGGGCATCCAGGTTCCGCTATTGGTTATTGACCAAGAATAGTTCTAGGTCATGTCTACATAGTTCTCGAACCCGTAGGGTCCGCACGCTTAAGGTTTCGATGACCGTTATATTATGAGTTTATGAGTTTTGATGTACCGAAGGAGTTCGAGTCCCGGATGAGATCGGGGACATGACGAGGAGTCTCAAATGGTCGAGACGTAAAGATCGATATATTGGACGACTATATTCGAGTTCGGAAAGGTTCGAATGATTCGGTATTTTTCGAGTACCGGAGAGTTACGGAATTCGCCGGGAGAAGTATTGGGCCTTATTGGGCCCTGCGGAAAGAGAGAGGGCTGCCTAGGGCAGGCCGCGCTTCCCAAGGCCTAGTCCGAATTGACTAGGGAGGGCCGCACCCCTTCCTTATCTCCTACTCCTACTAGGAAAGGAGGAGTCCTACTCCGGTGGGAGTAGGACTCCCCTTGGTGCGCCTCCTCCTAGGCCGCCACCTCCTCCCTTGCTCCTTTATATACGGGGCGGGGGCACCCCATGACACATAAGTTGATCTACGGATCGCTCCTTAGCCGTGTCGGTGCCCCTTCCACCATATTCCACTTCGTCATATCGTCATGAGCTTAGGCGAAGCCTGCGCGGAGAAGTCATATCGTCATGAGCTTAGGCGAAGCCCTGCGTCGGTGGAGCATCAACATCGCCACCACGCCGTCGTCGACGGAACTCATCCCGACACTTTGCTGGATCGAGTCCGGGATCGCCATCGAGCTGAACGTGTGCGTAACTCGGAGGTGCCGTGACGCTCGGTGCTTGGATCGGTCGGATCGTGAAGACGTCGACTACATGAACCGCGTTGTTATAACGCTTCCGCTTTCGGTCTACGAGGGTACGTGGACGGACACTCTCCCCTCTCGTTGCTATGCCATCACCATGGTCTTGCGTGTTCGTAGGAAAATTTTTGAAATTACTACGTTCCCCAACACGGACGGGCTTTGACCAATGGACCTCTCCACCCGGTTGTCTCAGGTCCGCCCAGAGGGACACCGGGGAGCAACATCCGGGCCAAACCCACAGCTAAATCCACTCCGTGAAGACCCGACGCGTCAGTTTCTCCCAGTGCGGCGGCGGCGCCGTCCGTGAGGGGGGCCACACCTCGGAGATGCGTGCCGCCTCTTCGGACATGCCACAACACCATCCCGCATGTATGAGGGCCCGGTACGACGCTCCGGTGGCATTGCTACCCCTGTGGCCCCGTCCCCGCCTAACCTCAGAAGCGTTTGACCACGGGATCTAGCCCTTTGACTTTGCACGGACGGGCTTTGACCAGTGGACCTCCCCACCCGGTTGTGTTAGGTCGGCCCATAGGAACACTTTGGAGCAACATCCAGGCCAAACCCACAGCAAGATCTCCTCCGTGTAGACCCCACGCGTCCGTCTCCCGCCTCCAGGTGCCGGCGGCGGCGCCGTCCGTGAGGGGGGGCACACCCCAGAGATGCGTGCTGCCTCTTCGGACATGCACAACACCACCCCGCATGTATGAGGGCCCGTCGCTCCGGTGGCATTGCTACCCCCCCCCCCCCCAGGGCCCCCGTCCCAGTTAACCCTGTCGCGTTTCACCACGGGATCTAGCCCTTTGACTTTGCGCGGACGGGCTTTGACCAGTGGACCTCTCCAGCCGGTTGTGTTAGTTCGGCCCATAGGGACACCCAGGAGTAACATCCGGGCCAAACCCATAGCTACATCCACTCCGTGTAGACCCGGCGCGTCCTTTCCCCCCTCCAGCTGCCGACGGCGGCGCCGTCCGTGATGGGGGCCACACCCCGGAGACGCGTGCCGCCTCTTCGGACATGCCACAACACCACCCCGCATGTATGAGGGCCCGGTACGACGCTCCGGTGGCATTGCTACCCCACCAGGGCCCCCGTCCCAGTTAACCCTGTCGCGTTTCACCACGGGATCTAGCCCTTTGACTTTGCACGGACGGGCTTTGACCAGTGGACCTCTCCACCCGGTTGTGTCAGGTCGGCCCACAGGGACACCGGGAGCAACATCCGGGCCAAACCCACAGCTAAATCCATTTCGTGTAGACCCGACGTTAGTTTCTCCAAAGCCGGGCGGCGGCGCCGTCTGTGTGAGGGGGCCACGACCGGAGACGCGTGCCGCCTCTTCGGACATGCCACAACACCACCCCGCATGTATGAGGGCCCGGTACGACGCTCCGGTGGCATTGCTACCCCACAAGGCCCCCGTCCCGCCTAACCCTGGAGCGGTTGACCACGGGATCTAGCCCTTTAACATCACACGGACGGGCTTTCACCAGTGGACCTCTCCACCCCGGTTGTGTCTGGTCCGCCTAGAGGGACACCGGGGAGCAACATCCGGGCCAAACCCACAGCTAAATCCACTCCGTGAAGACCCGACGCGTTAGTTTCCCCCCTCCAGGTGCCGGCGGCGGCGCCGTCCGTGAGGGGGCCACACCCCGGAGATGCGTGCCGCCTCTTCGGACACGCCACAACACCATCCCGCATGTATGAGGGCCCCAGACGACGCCCGGTGGCATTGCTACCCCTCAGGCCCCGTCCCGCCTAACCTCGAGCGGTTGACCACGAGATCTAGCCTTTGACTTCCCACGGACGGGCTTTGACCAAGGACCTTCCACCCGTTGTGTCGGGTCGGCCCAGAGACACAGGGAGCAACATCCGGCCAAACCCACAGCTAAATCCACTCCGTAGACCCGACGCGTCTGCTTCTCCAAAGCCGGTCTGCGGCGGCCGTCTCAGTGATTTGGTGGCACACCGGAGACGCGTGCCGCCTTCTTCTGGACATGCCACAACACCACCCCGCATGTATGAGTGAGGGCCCGACGACGCTCCGGTGGCATTGTTACCCCAGGGCCCCGTCCCGCCCTAACCCTAGAGCGGTTGACCACGGATCTAGCCTTTGACTTTGCACGGACGGGCTTTGACAAAGGGATCTCTCCACCGGTTGTGTCGGGTCGGCCCAGAGGACACCGGGAGCAACATCCGGCCAAACCCACAGCTAAATCCACTCCATGTAGACCAGACGCGTCTGTTTCCCCCCCCCTCCAGTGCGGCGTGGCGCTAGGCCGTCTGTAATGATTTGGGCCACACGCCGGAGATGCGTGTCGCCTCTTCGGACATGCCATAACACCATCCGGTTGTGGTAGGTCATCCGATATATATAAACACTTGGAGCAAAGTCCCCTTCGTATAGACCCGACGCGGCTGTTCCCCATTCCAGTTGCCGGCTGGCGGCGGCACCGTTCGTGAGGGGGGTCACAACTATATGTATGCTTATTAACACATACTATATGCTTATTAACACAATCTATAGGTATGCTTATTAACACATACTGTATGCTTAATAATAATAATAATAATAATACTATATGGGAAAAAAGAAAAAAAAAAGAAAAAAAAACCTATGCCGACGGCAAAGCCGTCGGCATAGGTGCGGCGAGGGCAGATGGACAGCGTCGCGGCTCGATGACGTGTCGGCTATGCCGACGGCTGCCGTCGGCATAGCTCCTGGTCGGTGCGCTCTGGATCGTTGACGTGTCACCCGTATCTATGCCGACGGCCACCGTCACGGCCGTCGGCATAGATTTGACGTCGTTAGCCGGCCGTGATGACAGTTGTCAGCGGGCCCGCATCTATACCGACGGCTTTTATATGCCGACGGCAGCTGTAGGCGTAGTCCGGGATAAGCCGACGGCTTATATATGCCGACGGCTGCTGTCGGCGTAGACTCGGATAGCCCGACGGCCATTGTACGCCGACGGCCAGGAGCTAGCTATCGGCATATCTCGGACTAGGCCGACGGCAGCCGTCGGCATATATATGGCTGTCGGCGTAGAGCCCTGTTCCGGTAGTGAGCAATGTCAAAGTCACACTGGTAGAAATCTCGGTATCTTCCCTTTTATGGTTTATTTCTCTCCTGTGTAATTTTGCTATCTGGTACCTCCTCAGTGCACTTATGTTATTCATGGCAACATACCGGCGAATGGAATGGTCAGATCATACCGCAGAGAGCAAAGCTCAGGCAGCCTGCAGGTTACTTGATGGTACGATTTCAAAGTTCAAACATCTAGGGATGTATATAATGCAATAATGGAGCGACAGAGTTGCTGAATGCCGTAGTTCTAAGAGCTCCGGAATGAACCTTGTCCGAATAATAATTTATATATAGAAGCAGACAATTTGGGATTTTCAACAAAACCAAATAACTCTTCAGCTAACATTAATTATAAAAAGGACATTGAAACTGTCTGTACCCGGTCAAGAAGGTCATACACCAACTTTGAGTCTTCATCATATTTGCCGGTAAGGGTTTCTCTCAACTCAAATGCGTACAAGGTGTATCGAGTTCAACAGCACCGTGCATCTCAAATACACTTGCTATTATCCAAAAGCGCACGCCGCCTTATGGCCGTTTGATCTCCCCCAAAGTCACATGTGTTCCCTAGCAGGAGTAAGGATGAGCATTTATACAGAGAATTGACTGACTATTTGTTCAATATGCTTCTGAAATCTACTCTGAATATATAAGTAACAAAAAAAACGTGTGCAGTGGTTCATTGATTCATACTCCCTCCGTCCGGAAATACTTGTCATCAAAATGGATAAAAAGAAATGTATCTAGACGTATTTGGGAACTTTAGGCAACCTCCTCATCGCTAATTCGCTTTAGGCTCCCCATAGCTTCCTTCACTAATCCCCAACCCAAACACTTATTCTTCATGTCGCCTTTCGATTTATCTGATGAGCTGCTGCCCATAGCTCAGCATCAGTAATGGCCCCCTCCTCCTCCTTCCCCTCGCCGGTTTCAGCGGCGGCGGCGTCCCACTTCCCCAGCCTGACGGAAGCGTTGAGCTAGCGCCGCCGCGCGAAAAGTCCCGTCCACGGCGGGCATCTTGCGGAGGCGCCTCCTCCGTCTCCAGCAACAAGATTGGAGGACCTCTTGAGGTCGGCGGCGACGTGGGCCTCGTCCTTGGCTGGCGAGGCACAGCGCGCGGCCTCGCAGGAGAGCAGGGCCGCGCAGCAGCCGATGCCGGCCTCGTCGCGGGGTGAGTGCGGCGGCGGGGGCGAAGTTCCGATGGGGTGGGTACAGTCACCTAAAGTGCGTGGCACTGCGCTAGGCCCATCAGAGCCTCATTTTCTTTTTTTAACATTTTTATATTTACATTTTTTGGGGCAAATTACACAAATATCAAGTGTTTACAAAATAAAATATCCACTTATTTCAAAAAGTATTCGCGGATATAAAGATTTTTTATGTCTATTTTTTTGGCATGGTAAAACGTGTCTCATTCATATCATAAAGATCAAAGTACAAGTCATGTAAAGACCAACATGACTACCTCCCAAGCTCCGCGCCGATGCTGGAGCAGACGTCGTCGCAACAAAAAGTCACCATACAAAAGAGATATATTCTTGTATGTTTAAAACAATGTCCTCGTATACCGATTTTTTTTTGTCAGTATGGTAAATTTATGTGTAATTAAAAACAGTTTCCCATGAT
Organism: Aegilops longissima; assembly: GCA_021605205.1. Taxonomy (NCBI): domain Eukaryota; kingdom Viridiplantae; phylum Streptophyta; class Magnoliopsida; order Poales; family Poaceae; genus Aegilops; species Aegilops longissima. The sequence continues at coordinate 85,895,018 of CM038682.1, read as the reverse complement.
TTTCAAAATATATAGCATTGTATGTACTATATATATAAACAATGTCAATGTGCATGTGAAAAATCTCAGTGCGTCTTATAAAAATGTCATCGTCTGCCTAAAAAAGTTTCATCAAGTACTTCATAAATATTAATCATGTGTTTTATAAATGTTCACGGTCTATTGTAAACTGCTCATCGTGTATATATAAAATGTTCGACTATGTATTAAAAATGTTCAGCATTTATTTTAAAAATGTTCATGGTGTATTTACAAATTGTTCATCATGCATGAAAATGTCCATTATGCATGAAAACTCTTTATTGTGTGTTTATGAAAAAATTATCATGTATTGACAAATGCTCATGAATAAAAGAAATATCCATCTTATAATATTAAAAGTTCTACATGAATATAAAAACTTAATGTGTCATGAATGTTCATCCTCTATTTATAAAAATATCGTGTATTTTCAAAGTTCATCATCTATTTAAAACTACCCATAGTGTATTTGTAAGATGTTTAACGGTATCAATATGTTCATCATATATTTTGAAACATCATGCATTAAAAATGTATTTGTTAAAACTTTTTATTTTATAAGAAAGAAGCAGGTAAAATGTTCAAGTACTATTTGAAATTTAGAAAAACAATTGTGCACAATGTAATGAAATCTTCATGTACTTTTTTCCAGGTTAATGTTCATCTAATTAAAACTATAGTTTAAAAAATGTTGGCATATCTAAATAATTGTTCACATCACTATTTGAAAAACATATATTTTACCTCCCAGGAATAAAGAAAATAAGGTAAAAAATCAGAAGACAAAGAAAAATATAATAGAAAAGGAGAAAACCAAGAAAGCAATATGGATACAAAAAGTTAAAATGAGATAGAAGCAGAAAAAATAAATGGAAGAGATAAACAAAAACAAAACAAACATTTAATGGAAAAAAAGACCAGAGGAAATGCAACTCAAAGAAAACAACATCAAAAACAAAAAAAAGTTGAGGTGACGCGATACACGCGTCAAAGCGTGACGCGGTGCATCATTTTTTTTTCTTTTTTTTCTTGCTTTCGTGATTTGTTCACTGTTTACGTGTTGTATTACTAAAAATGCATTGTAACTGAACTATCAACCCAATTCTTAAGCCTTAAAAAACCCAATTCTCAATGTTTTCTTTGCAGTTCTTGTCTTGAGTGACTTATTCTGTGGTTCCTACCATGCTATAGTAATAGCAAAATAGTTTGCATGTACGAACTATCAACCAAATTCACCATGTGTGGAACTATAAGTGTAGGTGCTTTCAACTAATTAATGGAATATATGATGCTTTAACCATTCGACTTGCTGGAAAGAACTTACGTGACAAATAGGGGATGATGCATCAGAATTTGTAAAGTCATGTTGAGTAGAATAAACAACAATAATACATTATGACAATGTCCTCGGAATGCTAGATACTAAAAAAGTGCAATTGTACATTGGCTTTATGAGGCAAAGCGCATGAGGTGCTACACGATTATATGTATGCCAAGCAGGAGATGCTGATCACTGGTGCACTTGTGGTAGGTATCATCTGGACCTCGAGCGTGAGAATCTGCCCAGTGATGGTCTTTACCAAGCTAGATCTGCATTGTCGTGGTCGTGGGTAGCACCGCAGAAGTAGGAAGTATATATTAGCGATCGATCGCTACGAAACCGATCGAGTAGCTTTGGAGAGGTTGCATATGACCCTAGATGGAGATGAAGCTAAAGGCAAAGTTGTGCGCCCCGATGATGCTGACAAATTTCAGTTGTTCACTTTTTTGGTTGAGTCAATCTTGAGGGTCGAATAACTTGCATCATGTATCAGACATGAGTGTCTGGTGTCTGGCACCGTATTCTGGACATGGTCAGGTGGGAATGTGTTGGCAGTGAATTTTGCAAATGGCCTTGGATTGAGATGATTCAAAAGGCAAAACAGTATGAGGTGAAGAATTTTCATCTTAAACACTTTTCCATTTGAGGTAGTTTTGAAGACATTATCATTTTCGTATAAACATTCCCTTTTGTTTCAGCAAAAAATGAAAGCTTATTTTGTTTCTCCGATCCCAGATATGTTGATTGGGAAGGGTGGATTGCAAAGCACCGTTTCGATGGCACCTAATATACGCTGCACAGAGGTTCTGAAACCGTGAGCTAATGCACATCACACATTCATCAGGGACATTGTGTAATTCAATAGGCTCTAGATTTTTGCGTGAGATTCACTCCAAGACTTGCATGCATGTAACATCCAACAGTCAGCACAAACAACAAAGGCAGGTCAAGAATTCAATGTCATTGTTCAAGTTTCAGTACAGACAACATTCAGTATATATATGTCTATATGCGAGTGATACAGAGAGGCACTGATGGTTTCAATATTGTGCTCAAGTACCGCGGGCACACGGTCAGAGTAGGGAGACGGCGTCAGTGTTGAGGCACATGGTCGCGATCCAAAAGCAATCGAGGAGGTCTCCAAAGAACTAAAAGTGGGCACAGTGATGACTTTTTTTTTTTTGAGACAAGGGCACAGTGATGACTTGTATAGTTTACACACATACACGTACACATGTCAGCGGAAAAAAACGTGCACAATCGAAATGGGCCCAGAACGCGGGAATCCGGGGAGAAAATTGGTTTAGCGCGAACGATGGGCCGTCGGCCCACCTGAGCGCAGCTGCTCGGCTTCTTTCTCCCTCTCCTGAAGAAAGGGGAAAAGACCAATGCCGTCGCCGAACCTCAGCCGCCGCTCCATCCGCTCTTCTCCACCCCCCTTCGCCTGGGGGCTTCAGCGACCCCGGATTCCTCTCCCCGTGAGCAGGGGAGGGGAGGGGAGAGCAACACCGGCGGCCGGAGCGGAGGGATGTGGAGGTGCCGCGCGCATCGGCCATGGGGCTGAAGCCGTTACAGTTCGGTCCACCCAGCCACTAAATCCTCGCAACGCGATGCAAGTCCAAGGTTGAAGTGTGGTGGTTCAGATTGTGAATCCACTTCAGCTGAATCTCTTCTCAGTACAAGTATATATTCTTCAGTGTGTAGGCTCTTCTGTGTGGTTGGTTACTAGGCGAATCTCATTCCGTAATTACCTTTGCCGTCTGCATTACTTTCATATAAATTAATGTTCCCCTTTTCAGTAAAAGTGAGAGCTAATTTCTTTCTCTCTCTCTCTCTCTCTCTCTCTCTTGAAAATGTGTTTGATTGGGAAGGGATAAAGTACTAGGCGTGCTTACAGTTTTGTTATGCCATGAAAATTCATTGCAGAGAATGGCATTGGATTGCAACTTTAGAATATTGTCCCCATAATTAAGGGGATTTAACTTCGATAACTACAGTCTTCTGTTTGTGTATGCTGTATGCAGCAGGGAAGGTAAGCATCAAGTCATACTATTCGATCCCTGACCTCTTGGTAAGTCTAGTAACTTCAACTGCTCTGCAGTCTGCAGGCAAGTGTGAGAATATTCAGTCTTAACTCTCCTTCACATCGCACTTAAGTTATCCAGCAATGTGCATCATTGCAGATCCATCTGATTTTAATGTTATAAAAAATAGAACAGTTTTAAGCGACTTTTCGCACACTGTCCAGCTTTGGCACATTGTTTGCATTGGTTACTCCAACTCTGAGGAAGGCTATCTATGCTTAGAGTCCATCAACATTTTCTACCTTGGCCAGCCCTCTGTTCCACACTCCCAATGGCTAGCTTTTGAGAATTTCATATGCGTCTGGGCATGGAAGAGCTAGCCCAGGAACTTTTAGAAGCCCAACCTCAGAAAATATACGATTAAATGGAAATGATACTCGAAGAGGAAGAGGCAACCAGTGGGCTGGAGAAGGAAGCACTGTATATATATACTCCACTCCACTTCCATACAAGTAGTGTCCTATCCAAAAACCCGCTGCATGCTTTGGTCTTCTGAGAAGAAAGGAAGCAATTACCAGACCAAATATGTAGCTTTGTTATTAAGCTCTTCCCAACATTGTTTACTTTGTGGAGTCCAGCAACATTGTTTTCCAAAGATTCAAGGCTCGGCAGAAAGGAAGCAATTACCAGAGAAAATATGTAGCTTGCAAAAACCCTCATAAAAAGCCTTTTCTGGTCAGACTGAGAAAAGATCGTGAAGTTAATTTTTCCAGACGATGATACAAGCATTCATTTTTCCAGAGATTCAAGGCTCGGCATATTAAACTCTTCCTCTACCTCCATAAATTGGTCAGGCGTTCTACTGGTTTGACTTAGGAAATACACCTTCAGCTCCCATGACATCATGGTGGTGCCGGAAACCTTCCAAAGAAATCACTCTTCATAGTGGTCCCATGGTGTCTTCAGCTTTATTAGCTTCCCAAGTTCCAACTTAGCCAAACTTGAACCACCATATTTTGAAGTATAAAGTTACATACATGAACAAGAAAATAGAGGAAACTATATACGGTCAACAACAATGGTATATACTTGAACACGAAAATGAAGAAAAACAAAAAGCAAAACCTACAAATAAATGAGATAGTAAATTCTAAGAACATCAATGGTTTGACGTTTCACGAGTTTATGCTTGGCCCCTCCTCCTTCTTCCGGGCTTGGGACCGGCTATGCAAAGATATTAGCATAGGCGGAGTTACACCCCCACCCCCACCCTCGACGAAGAAACACACAAAAAGGAGGAACACATGTAAGCACACACCTGCGCCTTAACCAATACACAAAAAAGGACAGACACCCCCGGCAAACCCACACACACACAAAATGGCACGAGAACCCAACTTTCTTTTGGAGTTTTTTCGACCTAAGTAGACAACCAAGCAACAGATTACTAGACTCCACAAAGTAAACACTTTTGTGTTTTGTTATTTTCAATTTACTGCACTACAGAAGACAGTAAAACAACCAAAATTTTTGTGCTTTTTTCATTTGCTACAAAAGTAAAAATAGCAAATAGACAATTTTTTTTGCCTTTGTGTGATTTTTTAATTTGCTACAAAAGCAAACAAAGCAAAGTATTTTTTTTTTTGTGATTTTTTCCTTTCCTTCGAAGGACAATAAATAGACCAAACAAACGGAAAGCTCTTGCTATATTTTTCTTTCTCCGTGGCTGAGTTGGTAATGCTTCCAACCTACATATATGACATAACTCTGAGATAACATATAAGCGTGGACTATGCATGGTTATTATTTGAAATGAGAAGAAAGATATATGTAGCACGCATGCAGATTGGTAATTGCTTCTTTTTCTGTTGATTGACAACTGCTGTGATTTACTCTAGAGAGAAAGGAAAGACAAGTTGCCAATTAAGTATACTAGTACTTAGACAGGGAGCATATGTACCTCGATTCCGGCAGGTGGAGATACACGGCTAGCTTAGCTCAATCAGTTTGGGAATCTGGAAAAGGGGGAAAAGGAGATCGTGAGATAGACGGCTAGCTGTCCTTTGAGATCAGCACTAATGAGTAAATAAATATACACTTAGTTACCTTCGACTCCAATCCCTCATATCCTGTTGTATGATACGATGCCTACGGCAGTTGGGAAGCACATCAATTGCACGCTTTGCCGTTTCAGCAGCATTCTCGAAATCCGCAAGAGGGGCCCATAAGTAGACTCTGACTTCCTGAAGGAAAGGGAGGTTCCCTAGGCTACTAAAGTCAAATTCAAAGCTAATCTCGTCATCATTGGCATGTGCTACGACATGGAAATCAAGATATTCAAGGACCGGCATATCTCCCTCTTGAAATGAGCAAGTCGTTGCTTGTGTCTTGAAGACCCTCAGCTTAGGGAATGCACCTGCACCGCCCATGGTGTCATGATGGAGAGCTGACCATGTGTCCAACTCAAGGGCAACAAGCTCTCGGAAACATCCAAAGACCTCCAGGTCTGGACTGTATACATTTAATTGTAAATGGGAGAGTTTGGGAAGAACTGAGGGATTGATCGTTGCCACCAGCCCGGGTTCTTGGTAGGCCATGCGCAGCACACGGAGTTGTGGAGGGAGGATGTTCCGTTCCCAGGGGTTGTCGTCATGATTGGAGAATCTGTACCCGAGAAAAAACTCAATGTCTATGACTTGGATCTTGCTCAGTTTGGCTACAGACTCTGCCCAACTATTCATTGCGATATTACCACCTACGGTCACACTTTTAGAAATTCGGAGCTTCCTCAACTCTGTCAGCTTACCCAGTTCTGTCACAAAGTTTGAGTGCATACCAACCTTTCCTAGGCATAGCTCTTCTAGACATGTCAAATGTCCGATCCAGTATGGCACTTCCATATTTGTTTCGCTGATGTTCAAGCACTTGAGTTGACTTAGTAGATGAATACTCTCGGGAAGTTTACTTATGCTATTTCCAGCCAAGTCCAATACAATCAAGAACTTTAAATATCCTATTTCCTTCGGGAGCTGATGGATACCCATGATGTTTAGTTTGAGGTGCCTCAAGTGAACTAACTTCCCAACATGCTCAAGAGAATTAGGATAGTGTGAATTAGTGGGGCCATCCAAAGCTAGGACACGCAAAACTTCAAAGCATGAAAGTGATGGCAACATCTCATGACTGCACATGGCATTAAGTGACCTTGCTTGTAATGTGGATGTGCTAGCCAAAGGTTGTACCCTACAATGAACAACTAGCCTACGAGAGTTGCAATGTGAAGTTGTATATTGCTCTTCACTATCCAATACAGTAACAAAGTCTTCTTCCTTTGACAATAGGCATATCATATCAAGCATTATGTCATGGACACGACAACCAAATATGATTCCATGATAAGGTATTTCTACCGGCATTATCATGCTTTTGTTCACCAACTCGTTGAAGTACCTTTCACCAATCTCAAATAGTCTTAACCCTGGTTCCTCGTGGATAAAACCTTCGGCGACCCATTTCCATATCAAACTATCTTTCCCAATCAGATGATCTTCAGGATATATGCTCAGATACAATAAGCAAGTCTTTAGGTGACAAGGGAGATCATAATAGCTAAATAAAAGTATTTTTCTTGTGTTTTCCACGTCTTCATTCTCTTCATGCCCAAAACCAATTGAGGTGTATACCTTAGACCAAAGCTCCACCGGTTTACTGATGAGCAAACTAGCTATTGTGATTATAGCCAATGGTACACCGCCACATTTATGTAAAATTTTATTGTATACCTCTGATGGTAGATGATTAGGCTGATTTATTTTACCCCCAAATAATCTTCTATGAAATAAATCCTTCGATAAATCACGAGAAAGTGGTTGTAGCCTGTATACTTGACCAGTTCTTGTGGCAACTTCAAGTATACGAGTAGTCGTGACAATCCTGCTTCCACAATTAGTACACACCAAAGCGGTCTTGACTAGTTCCAAAGTTTTTTTATCCCATATGTCATCAATGACGATTAAGTACCTGTCATCACCATCCATAGTGCAAAAGATATCATAAACTAGGGAAACTATTTTACAAGGCATCTAAGTATGTAAAAAAAAAATTAAAAGAGGATGCATGAATATCAGCCACCACCTCGTTAAGAATCTAAAGTTGGCATTATAGAATAAAGGAATGGAGGGGTACAGAAGAGAGACACGCATGAACCAGTTTATCTATGAGAAGTCTTTTTCTGATTAAATGTGGGGGAATATTCGACAGTAAGTCCCAACCCAAAGTATAGCAAAGAAGGTAGGCAAACTTGATATTATACATTATTCCGTGCAAAAAAAATATACACTTTTTGAAAATATACAAGAATGACCATAGTCCATGCGAACCCTTCTATAAGAGATGTCTCAAACATAATTTATCACTCATTTCTTCGCAGTTGTGACACTATCTTTGCCCCCATTTACTACTTGATGTATAGTATGAAACTACATAGTAGATGCATACCTCTTTATCTCATAGTTCATCAATCAGCTGCCTTTCATCCAACTCCCCATTTACTACTTGAACTATATGAAATTAAATAATAGGGTGTGTACCTCTTTTTCTCAAGTAATACTCGGATTTCATCAATCAGCTGCCTTTCATCCAAACCAGGGTACATTTTCTTGCAAATTCCATGGAGAATATCATTGAGAAGTTTCTTCGCGCTAGGGTGGCGTCCTACCGGAACAAAAGCACTGCAATCGAACTGTATTTTGAGCTTATCATATACTGCTTTGGCAAGAGTTGTCTTTCCAAGGCCTCCGAATCCAAAAATAGAGAGTGTCTTTAGTTGCTTGGACACATCACCATCCCCGTCACTCAGCAGCTTGGTTAGCTCATTCAATGAATCATCAATGCCAACGAGCTCTTTTTGGTCCTTGTACAGAGCCAACATGCGAGGGTCGGCCGTGGTTGCAACAGCTGGATTAGCAACCACCTCGTGGACCCTGTACCGGTCATGCCGGTCAGCTGCTTCCTGAACACTGACCTTGATACTTTTGATCTCGTTGCCGATGGCATGGCGCTTCATGAACTTGGTGAGCAAGCCGCCCATCTTCATCATGAGTTGTTTGAGCATGTGTGGCTTGTCTTCAGGTTCAGGGCCCTCGACATGCACCAGGAACTTGTCGATGATATCCTCTATCCTGTATGAAAGGTCTCTCACCTCGTTAGCCCAGAGCTTGACTAGCTCGTCGAGCTGGTCCCGTGGCACGTCCCCGACCTTGAGGAGGGCAGCGTGCATGCTCTCCAGCTCCTTCTCCAGATGTTTGACATCTTTCTTGACGCTACTCTGCAGTTTGTACTCCTCCTTGAGGAGTTCGCCGAGCTTGGGGATCAGGCTGCCAAGGGCACCTGTTGCATGGTCCATTGCTCGCCCTTAGCAGCTGGGTTTTTGGGTGCAATGGTTATTCCTTTCTTTTTGTGATGAGGGAATGAGTGGCTAGCTAGACTCTATATAGATAGGATAGCACAGCTACAGATGGATAAGCCGGCTACTCTGATTCTGTGTGGACACGATCGAAGTGTTGACATCAAAAGACTCGTTCAACAGAAAGTTTCTATTTTGAAGTGTATTCATCCAGGGAAGGTTCATGCTAATTGCTGGAATTTATGTGCAGGCCATTTAAGGGCCTCTTTTGCTAAAAAAGGAATTTTCCTAAATTTGTGTTTAAAAATTGCCTGCATTTTCGTGTGATGTAATCATTGAACATCTAAACAACTACCATACGATCTGCAGTCAAGTGGTATTTAGAGGCTCGGAATTTGTGCGTGAGATTCACTCCAGGACTTGTATTTACTTTCGAAGTATATTTGCTCGGGGAACATCCAAACATTGAGTACAGACAACAAAGGCGGACCAAGAATTCGAGGTTGACGTTAACCTTTCAGTACAGATGACTAGGCCACTCATCTAAAGCGACATGGATGTTCTGGATGCTGGCGCTGAAGATGAGGTTACTGTAAGCACAGTTTGAGAACTAGATACGCCTATACGCCTCCACATGATCACAAACGGACACCGATGGCTGCTGTGTAATTTACCCCTTTGCCTAGGAAATTCAGGAAAGAACCCTTGTTGGCTTTTGGAGATTCAGAATTGTACATCTTTTCCTTCAACTTCTTGAGTATACACCTTGGAGAGATCAGCAAAATCAGCAGTCGCTAGGCTACTGTTAGCCATTCATCTGTGGCTACTATCAACCTTCAACTGACTATGCTATTCGCTAGAGCGACAATGACGATCTCAATGACATTGTTGATGATAAGATTACCGCGGGTAAACGGTGAGAGCACATCGATGGAATATTTGCGGTCCAAAAGCAACTTAGGAGAACTGGACTGAAGTACTGAACACCAACACGCCTCCCCAAGCAGGTATCGATGGCTGCTATTTACTCCTTGGTTCAAGGTTGGAAATTCAGAAGAGTATCTTTCTCTTTGTTTGGAAATTCAGAGGAGTGTTTTTCTTTCAACTTGTCTAGTGTACACCAAGATCAGCAGCGTGGCTGCTATCAGCTGTGTACTCCCTCCGTTCCTAAATAATTGTCTTTCTAGAGATTTCAACAAGTGACTACATACGGAGCAAAATGAATGAATCTACACTCTGAAACATGTCTACATACATTCGTATGTTGTAGTCCATTTAAGATGGCTAGAAAGACAATTATTTAGAAACGAAGGGAGTAATATATTATTGCCGTCTCAGCTGTTGGAATTAATGAAATTACCTTTTATTTTTTTATTTATTTTTTGAGCAAAACCCGCAAAGAGCAGGCTACATCATTACAACATGGCCCAGGGTATCTAACATATCATCAGGCACTGATCCCAACTGGACGAAATCACCAGATCTCTTGGCTCGGCTGGCCAAACTGTGTGCTACTTTGTTTTGCTCCCTACTAACCCAGCCTATCTTGTACCCATTGAATCCTGCTAACGTTGTCTTAATATCTGTGACAACTGAAAACAGGCCTGATTTATTCGTAGCTCCCGGTTCCATGGCCTTGGACAGAAACAGGCAATCCACCTCCAACTGGATTGGACCATTGTAATATTTGGCCATTACTCTCAGGCCCTGCAACAGCGCCAGTCCCTCCGCTTCTTCTACTGATGCACACTGGTTCAGGCTACACCCCATCGTCAGGTAGACCTGTCCCATGTTATTCCTAGCGATGCCTCCCCCAAAAGCTAATCCCGAGTTCGGATCAAAAGCCGCATCAGTGTTTATCTTAGCCACTCCCGCTGGTGGTGGCCTCCATTTGTTTGTCCTTTCTGCAAGTTGTTCTCCTTGTTGGTTTCTGAAAAGGCTGAGGCCACATGTGTTCATGGCTAACTCTGGCCTGTTCTTTGCTGTGGACACCTCTCGTTCGTACCGGAGCAAGAAACCTACAGACTCTGCGATGGTCTCCTTTCCCCTCACATGCACCATGTCATCCCGGAGATGCCATGCACGCCATAGTAGTAGGAGTACTTTATCCCTCACGTCCTCCCTGCACGCGTTCAGGATACCTTGGAGCCAGTCCTCACCCGTGTACCAGAATTCCTTCTCCTTTGGTAGTCCCCAGTGCTCTCTCATTGCATGTCGAAGGGCTTTGCTTTTGGTGCAGGCTACCACCAAAGGGCTGGCATGTACACATGTAAGTTCTACTTAATGATGCGGCATGCACATCTGATGAGATAACCTATTAAGCGTCTACTGAAGACTGAAGTTTTAGTCCTAATATCGCACTGTCCATCGATATTTACCCACCGTAACTTTGATGGTCTGTGGGAGGAGCCTAGGATCCTCTAATCTCTATTTTTCATTTTATTGTGATGCATGTGTGCTAACTGCTAACCACCAAAGGGCCCATCTCAAAATGGTTACACCCGTCTTCCATATGTATGTATGGACACTTCTGCTTCGGTACACCCCCCTAAACACATCAATGGCTGAGATTAATCCATACCCCTTCATAATGAAGGGCATGATGGTCTTTTTTGAAAGTACGTCGTAACCAACAGGACACCTTAGTTGTATTGATTTTATTAATCCCTCCGATCCTTTTTATCTTGCCTAGTTTTCCTTTTTGCCTATTTACTCTGCGCGCTCCCGGTTTGTAGCACCTTTTTCCCAAGCCTGCTCCTATTGTTGTGCATGCGGTTGGAATCATGCTTCCATTAGAAGATAAGAAAATGTGTGCTGCTTTGAAAGAAATCAATATATATTCCTTGTTTTATTTCTTACCATGCAAGGAGTTGGCAAGGAATAGTCCATCCGATCCTTTTTTTATACTCCCTCCAATCATTTTTATTTCTTACCATGCAGATTTTTAAACTTGGCATGCTGCCTTAGAATGGTGATACAAGGCCCTAGAAAAATTTCGTCAATTTGAACAATGTCGAAAAAATGTACTCTGAGACGGAACCTTCGGCCCAACCCGAACGCTCTACCCGAATCTTTTTCCATTTAAATTCGTGAACATTTTCTTAAATTCGCAAACTTTCTTTTCAAATTCATGAACTTGTTTCCATATACGGGAACTCTTTTCAACTTTTACAAACATTTTATAAAAACCATAAAAAATTTTAAATTCATAAACATTTATACAAGCACGTTGCGTTATGTTCGGCTAGTGTTTCGGGGCTTTTCATGAGGAAAACCCTAGAAAATGCAAGAAATGTCAAAACTCAATTAAATTTATCATGGATGCTTGGCATGGTGGTGAAAAAAAATTGGGTCCATTTTATTGATGTGAAAAAAAGTGCATCCAGACTTGCCCTACTGGCCTACCCGAACCACCACAATCGAACATGGTGTTCTTTTCCCCTAAAAAAAGAACATGGTGTTCTTCTTTCCATGCATGAAATGGCGCAAAATTTTGCCAGCATGTGGGCCTGCTCACTGCAAGCCTCCATGCAAAATTCAAAGGAATTCGGGCACATAACGACGCTAAGTCACGCTCGCTAGTGGTCTGGGGGGCACCGGAAAAACCCTAGAAAATACATAAAATATCAGAACTCGATGAAATTTATCTTGGATGCTTGGAATGATGATACTAGTGTGTGGAAAAAATTTGGGTCAATTTTATTGATGTGAAAAAATGCATCCAGACTTGCCCTACTAGCCTACCTGAACCACCACCCTTGTACATGGTGTGCTTCTTTCCATGCATAAAATGACACCAAATTTTTCTAGCATGTGGGCATTCTCATGGCAGGCCTACATGCAAAATTTGACAGAACTCGGACACCAAAGACATGTTGCGTCACGTTCAGCTATTGTTTTTGGGTTTTTCACTGAGAAAACCCTAGAAAATGCATAAAATGTCAGAACTCGAAAAAATTTATCATGGATGCTTGGCATGATAATACTAATCTGTGGAAATTTTTTGGGTCCGTTTTATTGATGTGAAAAAAAGTGTCTAGACTTCCCCTCCCGACATATCTGAACCACTACCTTTGAACATGGTGTGCTTCTTTCCACACACAAAATTACAGCAAATTTTGCCAGCATGTGGGCATGCTCATGGTAGGCCTCCATGCAAAATTTGAAGAAATTTGGACACTGAACGCACGTTGCGTCATGTTCGACTAGTGTTTTAGGATTTTTTTTTTCATTAGAAACCCTAGAAAATGCATAAAATGTCAGAACCCAATGAAATTTATCATGGATGCTTGGCATGGTAATGCTAGTGTGTGGAAAATTTTTGGGTCTATTTTATTGATGTGAAAAAGTGCCCTATCGGCCTATCCGAACCACCACCTTTGAACATGGTGTGCTTCTTGCCAAGCACGAAATTACACCAAATTTTGCCAGCATGTGGGCATGCTCATGACAGGCCTCGATGCACATATAACCAAGAGGTGTAGGTTTCAAGAATCATTTATGCTTCCTACACAGTTCAACAAAATTTCGCTTAGATATTAATCATGCTTCAAACAACAGCACACTAGGCTTCCTATGCGCCCAAATAAATGAATTTCTCTTACTGCCTGATGCTTCAAGGGATTACATTTTGCCTACAACCCAATGTTTCAGTATAGACGTCCTAGTTTCAATCGAGAATATATACACTTGTTTTTTTGGTTGAAAATATATACATCTGGAACAAATTTTTGAAGTAACTTTATTTTTGAAGCAGTTTTTTCTGAATAATATATCTCCACAGCATGTGCTTCCATAAAAAAAAAGTTCCCATGGCACGTTGCAAAGAAAATAAAATCCAGAAGCAATTAAATATCTTTATTTGTTTATTTATCGGAAGCAAATCTGTCCCGCGAAAAATCGGAAGCAAATATGTAATTAGTGGGAAGCAGTAGTTTGCGTGTTTGTTTGTTGGAAGCAATCACAACCTACCAAAACAATTGCCCGCAAAAAAAAAAAAACTACCAAAACAATTAGCGTAATTTCTGGGAACCAGTTAGTTTGTTACTAAAGACATATAATTAATTATCAACGATGAGATTTTCTTTGGAGAGATTAGCGGGAGGAGATGATATATATAATATACGTGGGGAGTACTAGAAGCACTGATTTAGGAAGGAGCGTGTCAGATCGGACGAACATCGCAATGTTAATCCAACTGACACCGAGACGGACGTACTAAGAGCGTAGTCATACCAGAAATTGTCACAACTCCTATGGTGATCTGTTGGTACCGCGGTTTATACGACGGAGGGAGGTCTTGAGGTCGATGCTTGCCTCGTGCATAAATTTTGAACATTGACTTAATAGTAAGAGAAAAAAAAGGTGAAAGTGGGCCGGCCCAGGGTTAGGGAACGAGTTGACGTATTTGATAGACGATCCATCGTATACATACGAAAGTGAGTATGATTGTCAAAAGTCCATATTACCCTTTATACGTTTTGTGAGGGGGGGTGTACCGAAGCGGGTCTCATGTATGGAATCTTTTCTTGTATGGTTGTTTGCAACTTGTAGATATTGACCTTTCACCCATCTTCTTTGGCCAGCTGCAAGAAAATATAAACGGTCCCTATTTCTGGAATTCCGAAAGTGCTAAACTAGGGTGAAAAAAAGAAAAAATAAAAATGTTGTAATAGGAATCGCATGAATTTCCACCAGTCTACAGTCCACACACCGTTGGAACTGTATGGTAAAACCGAAAAAACACCGTTCAGCCACGGAATGGTTGCTTCCGAGAAAACTGTATGGGTTGCCCCCACACGGAGGATAAATGGATGCCGATTAGTCCTGGCCATCTCAGGCCCGGCCCTGTCGGCCCACCCAGGCCCGACCATAAAATCCAGGGCCTAGGCCCGATGGGCTTGCTCGTGGGCCGGGCTTGGGCCTGAGTTTTGAGCCCACCAGCAGGGCCTGGACAGGCTTGAGCTTGGCATATTGGCATTTTAAGGAAGCGGCCTGGCCCACGGCCCTAAGCCCTAAGGGCTTTTCAGGGCTTTTTACCAAATGGGCCGGGCTTGGGCTTGAAAAGTAGGCCCGATGATAGGGCTTGGGAGGGCCTGGGCCTCAGTTTTCTGCCATGGGCTTTTTTAGGCCCGGCCCATGGCCAGATATAATGCCGATCCATGTGCACAGGGGCGTGCGAGGCCTCCAGGTGGCAGGGGCCCCAATTTAGGACCACATTAATCCAGCAGGCCGAAAAGCCCAACCCGAATAGCGCCGCATCTGCAGGCCGACGAGGCAGCACAGAACGGGAAACCCTATTCGCCGCTCGCTGCGACGAAGTGTCGGGGATTCGCACAGGGCAAGCATGCTCGCGATAGGAGATGGGCCGGCCCAGTTCGAGCTTTACACAGTGCGCCCAACTCTGAACCCAGTTTCTTTTCCTGTGTATTCAGTTTTTTTCGTTTTCTTTTTCCTTTCTTCTTCTTCTTTTTCTGTTTCTCCTTTTCTTTTTTCCTTTGTTTTCTAGTTTTCTTTTTTGTTTATTCTTCTTATTTTCGTTTTTAGTTATATCTATTTCTTTTTTCTTTTTTTCGTTTTTCCTGTTTGTTTTGTTCCTTTGGTTTTTATTTCTTTTCTTTTCTTTACTTCCCTTTTATCAAAAGAATTTCAAAATATTCAAATTTTGTTCATGTTTCCATAAAATGTTTAGGTTTCAGACAATGTTCTCAAGATTCAAAAAATGTTCTCGTTTCAAAAAAAGTTGAAAATTTTAGAAATGCAAAAAATGTACCAGATTTCGTTTTCTAGTTCATGTTTTCATAAAATGTTCGCGCTTCCAAGTTTATTCGGGATTTTTCAAAAAATTTCTCCAGTTCTAAATTTGTTCTCAAGATTAAAAAAAATGTCCGTGCTTTAGAAAATTGTTCGCGCTTCCAAGTTTATTCGGGATTTTTCAAAAAATTTCTCCAGTTCTAAATTTGTTCTCAAGATTAAAAAAATGTCCGTGCTTTAGAAAATTGTTCGCGCTTCCAAGTTTATTCGGGATTTTTCAAAAAAATTCTCCAGTTCTAAATTTGTTCTCAAGATTAAAAAAATGTCCGTGCTTTAGAAAATTGTTCGCGCTTCCAAGTTTATTCGGTATTTTTCAAAAAATTTCTCTAGTTCTAAATTTTTTCTCAAGATTAAAAAAATGTCCGTGCTTTAGAAAATTGTTCACGCTTCCAAATTTGTTCGGGATTTCTGAAAACATTTCTCTGTTTCAAAATTTGTTCTCAAGATTCCAAAATGTCAGTGCTTTAAAAAATTGTTCGCGCTCCCAAATTTGTTCTCCGTTTCAAAATTTGTTCTCAAGATTCGAAAAATGTTTATGCTTCCAAATTTGTTCTCCGTTTCAAAGTTTGTCCTCAAGAATCAAAAAAAGTTCGTGCTTTAAAAAGTTGTTCACAAATTCCAATTTTTTTTGGGGAATTCAAAAATTGTTCATGTTTTCAAAAATGTTCGCGTTTTCAAAATTTTATATGCAATTTCAACAATTGTCATGTTTCAAATTTTGTTCGCATTTAATTTTTTTTTCTGTTTAAACATTTTTGTTCTGAACTGAAAAAATGTTCCTATTTTCCATTTTGGTTCAAAAATCTAAAACTGCTCGTGGTCTGAGAATAAATTCCGAAAATTCCAAAATGTTTATGTTTTTATAATTTGTTCTTATTTTTTGAATTTTTTTTCGCATTTTAGAAAACTGTTTAGGATTTTCCAAATTTGTTCTTGTTTATTTTTAGAATCGAAATTACAAAGAATCTTTACTGCATCAAAAAATTGTTGGAACATATAAAAATTGTGATATTTTAAAACTGCTCACAATTATAAGAAATGTAGCTGAGATGTTTTCCAAATCACAACGCTAATGTGTGCTCTTATACGTTGTTGCCACTATTTTATTCAGGTAACTCTGTGTGGTATAGTTGTTAATGCCTCCCTCTCAATTTTCCTCATTGTTCGAGGTCGTGGGATTGAAACTTGTATGACACTGTTGTTTTATTTTGTCGCGCGACTGCAAACGTGTTGGGCCGGCCCAGTCGCGCTTCGCCCCTGTGCGTCGAGGTACTGTATGACGCAAAATGCGTCCTGTAAGAGTTCTCGCAAAGAACGGTACTGGACGCTCGTTGCGTCCAACAGGGCGCCGACGCAACTGGGCCAGCCCAAACTAGCGAACAGGAGTCGAAACAGGGCGCCGACGCGACTGGGCCAGCCCAAGCTAGCGAACTGCAGTTGAACTAATTTTTTTAGGCTTTTGTAGGAGTCGAACCCTGGATCTCATTCTCGCGAAGAGTTGCTAGTACCAGTTAAGCTAGGGTACCTTGTTGTATATTTGGCTGCGCGAAATACTTACAAACCGTAACTAGCGCCGATACCCTTCTCAAAAAAAGAAAAAATTAGCACCAATATTATTTTTTTGAAATTTCAAACGCAAAACAATTTAGTTTAAAAAAATACGAATGTTTATGAAACACAAACGCATTCCAAATTTCCTGTCTTTGGTATGATAACTCTTTTGAAATAGAAAAAGAAGATGACATCATTTTTTTATATAAATGAATAGTTTTTTAAATACATGGATATTTTATTTTCTAAAACACTTGATATTTGTGTAACATACCCAAAAAACTAAACAGAACAAAAATGTAGAAAAAAAAGAAGAAGACTGGATCGCTGCTGGGCCTAGCGCAGTGCCACGCACTTTAGGCGATCGCCATCGAACTCCCCCCACACCGCCGCCACAGACTTCACCATGCATGACGAGGCCGCCTCGCCACGCCGGCATCGGCTGCTCGTGGCCCCGCCTCCTGCGAGGCCGCAGCTGCGCCGCCTGACGCCTCGCCACGCCCACCAAGGACGGGGTCCACGTCTTCCAATCTTGCCGCTGGAGACGGAAGAGGACGTTTTCGCGCGTCGGCGCGAGCCCTCCACCCGAATGTGCTACTGATGAGGCAGGACTGCTGGGGAAGTGGGACGCCGCTCCCGCTGAAACCGGCGAGGGGAAGGAGGAGGCTCTGATGCTGCTGTACTTTTTTTGTACTAGTGCTGCTTTGGGACCATGCTGCTCAGATCAAACTCAGTCATTCCTTTATTGCATTATTATATAGTACTCCCTCTGTAAACTAATATATGAAAAGCAACATCAAGTATCTTTACAAACTTTTCTTACAAAATAAAAAAAGTTTATTGCATTATTATATAGAACTGTTCTGAATCATATATACTTATTGCAGAGACATCCAATAAGATACCCTGGTCAGCTCTGTTGACTGTGGCCAGATCTAACCATCTAAGCTCTCTTTGTTTTTTGCGATTCCAACTGTTTGCCCTATACTGAACTTCCAAAGCAATTGATGTATATGCAGATCAATTGATTGCTCATGGCTGTATATGTCTCAATTCCAGGAAATCGTGTCGACACGCTATGCATGCAGTGGTAGTAACTACTCTGTTTCTTGGCAGAAGATCATACTGAAACTTCGCATCATTCTTTCGCTTTGTCGGCCGAGATGAGGTGCCCTGTTCTCTCCCCCATGCTCCTGGTTTGTTCTTCAGATTAGTATCCATTTCTGTGATAAATGACTATGTGTAGGATCTACTCTCCTGAGCTCTCTGAAACCTTACATTTTGGATGTATACACAGCCAAAATTTCAAAAACTGTCACTGGTAGTATTGAACTTATATGCATTCGAGAATTCCTCTGATAAAATAAATGACTTTGTTGCCAATGTCCAAACACAAAAGTTGGCTGTTTCCAAACACGAAACATGGCCTAGTTTGCTACAGTATGGTCGCAAAGAAGAAATCTTCGAGCATTGATATAGAAAACGGGGTTTTTTTCTATGCGACGCTAAGACAATCAAACACGTACAAAACGGGAGTTCCTGGTAAAATAGGTTAACACAAACTCTACATTGGCTGCATGCATTTGATGGCAATCTACCTTCCTAAAACTCCAGCACTTTGGGCAAGAGACCTCCATACACCAACTGAACCATGTGACTACTATTTAGTTAAATATAGGGTACAGAAATCTCAATTAAACACGTACTGTGGGATATATACATACCACAACCGAACACGAGGTAAGTTCAAAAAGATCAATAATGGAAGGAACATCACAATAGAAGTACAAATTACATGAATGAGTGACGGAGTCAGCAGTACACTAAAAGGGTTATAGATGGGATTGACACTACTAATGGCGCACCTTGCCCAAGGTGCGCCATTAGTATCAAATTTTTTTTTGAACTAGTGCGCCTGTCCAAACATACTAATGACGCATCCAGACAAAGTGCGCCATTACTAGTTGTAACTAGTAATGGCACACCCGTCCGAAAGTGCGCCACTAATGTTGTTTTTTTAATTATATTTTTTATTCCTTTTTTTGCAATACTACTAATGGCGCACTGATCAACCGTGCGCCATTACTAGTTTCAACTAGTAATGGCGCACTGTGGATCAGTGCGCCATTAGTATTTTTTGTTGTTTTTTTTTTCAAAACTACTAATGGCGCACCGCCAGAAGGTGCACCATTAGTAACCTGGATTACTAATGGCGCATTTAGTGCTGGTGCGCCATTAGTAAGTGGGCAGCAACAAGATATTTTGGACAGCCTCTTCTACCCACACTCACTTTCTCCCTACTTCATTCTCTCCACCTCCTCCTTGTCTCGGGTGCCTCCTCTTTTTCACCTCATTTCCACCATAGATTCATTCAAATTAAGTGGTTAAATTACCTTGTTTTAATAGGTAAGTAAGGGGGGAAGCTATATTTAGGTTGTTCTCCCTACAACAATGTGCACATGCACTTTTTACGGCCTAGCTAGATCTATGTATGTTCGTGGTGTTGCATATGTTTGTGGTGTTGCATATGTGTTTGTGTTTGGAGGTGTACCGGTATTTGAAATGCGATAGTTGCCAATATTTTGCCGGAATGTTGATTCATTTCCGTTTCGGCGAGAATTTTGGCATTAAGCATTCTTTTTGTCCTATTTTTAGGGAAAGTCATGCCAAATTTTTGTTTGGTTCTAAAATATCGTTTTGCTCTACCCCGCAGGCGACCATGGTCCGCACGATGACCGAAGGCATCGTGAATAGGTTTTTGAGGTCCGCGAAGGCCGAGATGCTTCAAAAGAACGAGACGGAGATAAGATGTCCGTGTCGAAGATGCAAGCTGAAGAGCCTTATTGCGGACCGGATTCCGGCAGGTGCGGGACCACCTGCTGTTGCGTGGTTTCATGGATGGCTATCGGTGGCAAGGTGATGAAGATGACTACGAAGTCGTCCATGCGGGCCGGGCAAGAAATGAGGAAGGGCAGCAAGACAACCACCACGGCTCGGGCGGGCGAGAAGACGAAGAATCCCGGAGATGATCACGACGTGATGTTGTACACATCATCATGTAGAAGATGCAGGACATGATGATGAGGAAGATGCGGAGCAGGCGACGGGCATGATCATGAAGATGATGATGCCGGCGGAGCGCGATTTACGCTGGACCATCGATGGGCTGGGTGCAGGACCCTCATATTCAAGAGCTGCTTCTCAAGCGACGGATAACGCAAGAGCTGCCGCCCGAGAGAAAGCCAAGATGGATCAACTTGAGTTAGACGCGTTACTCCATTGTATGAAGGATGCAGGCCGAGGATACCGCTTTGAAAGTAACGCTCATGGCTCGGAGATGAAGGTAAAACACAAAATGACCGGCGCGTGCTTCGACGAGAACATGTCATTCGCACGAACGTCTTCCCAAGGGGAACAAGTGCCCGACCAGTTTGGGAGGCGAAGAAAATCGTGTGTCCTCTCGATTTACCGCCGTGAAATACCATGTGTGCATGAACAATTGCATCATTTATCGGGACGAGCACGCGAGTCTACCATATGTCCGGTGTGCGGTGTCACTCGATACAAGAAGAGGAAGAAAGCTCCTCGAAAAGTGGTGTGGTACTTTCCGATCACTCCTCGTCTGCAGCGCTATTTCGCGGACCCTAAGGTAGCAAAGCTCCTGCGTTGGCACGCGGATAGGGAGGAGAAGAAGCGAAGATGACGCAAATGATCCGGAGATAGATAAAAAGACAAGATGCTGAGTCACCCTAAGGATGCGAGCGGTGGCAAGCGTTGAACTTCAAGACTCGGAATTTGGGAACGATCCAAGGAACATCGTCTTTGGCGCGAGCACCGATGGAGTCAATCCGTTTGGCAGCCGAGAAGCACACATAGCACCTGGCCTGTGTTTGTGTGGATGTACAACCTTCCCCTGGTTGTGCATGAAGAGGAAGTACATTCACATGAGTATGCTAATTGAAGGGCGAAACAACCAGGAACGACATCAATCAGATCTGGGGCTGCTGAAGAGGAGCTTGACACGCTGTGGAAAATGCCAGCCAATACGTGGGGCGCCGCAGAGAAGAATATTTCCCTATGAGAGCCGCCCGCTCACGACGGTGCACGACTATCTCGATTACGGATATCTCGCGGGCAGGTAGTCCACGGATTTTCCGGATGCGTAAGGTGCATGGATGACACAACGATCGCCAGCTAGATAGAGATCCGGGTCTTGAAAACCGTGTTCATGGGACATCGAAGGTGGCTTCGCGACAATGACCCGTGGAGGAAACGCAAGGATCTGTTCGATGGTGAAACCGAACCCAAAACGCCTGTACGAGGAGCGGCGAGGAAATAGACAAGCTGTTGAAAATTGGAAAGACTGCCCACCGCCGAAAGAAGCAAAAGGCGCGAGAGCCGGAAAGAAGCGAAAGCGCCAGAGCTGCTGCTGAAGGTATGGAAAACGAGGTCTGTTTTACGGGACTTGCCGTCTTGAAGATCCACCGTGTGCCTCACAGCCTTGATGTCATGCATATCACGAAGAACGTGTGCGAGTCTGCTTGGTACCCTGCTCAACATGCCGAGAGGACCAAAGATGGGCGAAAGCAAGGGCGGACTTGAAATCAATGGGCATCGGCGGGAGCTTCACGCTATATATGATGATGATGATGATGATGATGATGATGATGATTATGAGGCGAAGCAGGACACGAAAAGTCGTCGCAAAGGCAAAAGGCCAAGAAGACCGGAAATGACTACCCTCCCGTGCTTCACTCTAAGTCGAGGAGATCGAGCAGTTTTTCACCTGCCTCCTAGGAGTAAAACTTCCTTCTGATTCTGCTGGGAAGATAAGCAGATACCTAGACCCAGCAAAGCGAAGTTCAGCGGGATGAAGTCTCACGACCGTCACGTCGATGACGCAGATACTTCCAGATTGCAATCCAGGGATCATGGACGCGCACGTCCGTGAAACGCTATTTGGCCTATGCAACTTCTTCGACGTCATCTCTCGGAAGTCGATTGGCGTGAGGCAACTCGAAGGCTACAGGAAGAGATCGTGGTGATACTATGCGAGCTTGAGATGTACTTCCGCCCGCATTCTTGACGTTATGGTGCATCTGCTGGTCCATATAGTGGAGGATATCATCCAACTCGGGCCGACGTTCTGCACAGCATGATGCCGTTCGAAAGGATGAATGGTGTCATCAAAGGATACGTTCGCAACATGTCACGTCCGAAGGAAGCATAGCCAGGGCTTTTCGATCGAAGAGTGCATCTCCTCTCGCACGAATTATCTAGGCATCGAGAACCCGTTGGTCTGCCCGTCAACAGCACCTCGGCAGGCTCGCTGGATGGGGTCACCGTGAGGGTCGCCCGAAATGCATGTCGACCGAGGGTCGACTCGCCGACTTTGAAAGAGCAAACCTAGTCGCGCTACAACACATAGACGTGGTCGATCCTTGGGTGGTAGAGCACAAAACCTTTATTAAAAAGACGTACAATGACCGAGGCCAACAGAGGACGGACGGAGATACACTCAAAGAGCACAACTCATGTTTCACGCGTTGGTTCAAGCATAAGCTTCTGTCGTACCCTTTACATGAGGATTCTTCCGCGGAAGAACAACTCATATTCGCCTTGTCACGTATGCCGAGCACAACCTGATGACCTATGAGGCGTCACGATATCAACGACTACACATTCTACACCGAGGCCAAGGACATGAAGAGCGATGGTTATCGAACTCCGGGTAACGATGGAATCCTACACCGTAACGACAAGGACAGATACTACGGAAGGATCGAGGAGATCTGGGAGCTGAGCTACTGTTGGAGAGAAGGTCCCGATGTTCCGTGTCGATGGGCCAAGAACGTCATAAAGAAGACCGGTATTTCACCACCATGGTTATACCCGCCAAATCCAAGACCATGGCATAACGTCACCGCGAAAAATGAGCCATGGTACTGGCTTCCCAAGTGGACCAATGCTTCTTCATTACCGACCCGCCAAAGCCCGGTCGTGTTGTCGTGAGGAGAGGCAAAAGGAAGATCATCGGAATGGATGGAGTAGCCAATGAGCAAGACTTGACAAGTCGGCGACCGAGGATCGAACATGACGACGATGATGAAGTAGCAGCATACACCACAAGAAGAAGCAGGACCACCCTACCTAAAGGACGTCCTGCTCCACGTAAGAACTCCATTTGCGAAAAAGAAGGGCAAGAAGATTGTGAACAGATAGCTAGCTAAGATCGATTGTATTTAAATCGTAGCCTTCATTTCTCGATTGTATTTCATGGGTACTTTTGAACTATCATGAATATTTTTAAATTTCATGGACACTCGATCTCGATCCCCTCCATCTCGATCGCTATCCCACCTCGCCAGATCCGGTCCCCTCGCCGAGCACCCCCAGTCCACCGGCCGCCGCCCCCCGCCCCCGCACCCTCGATTCCCCTACTCAACCGCCGCCCCCGCACCCCACAAGCACCGTCTTATAAAAAAATAAGTATCAAACAGCTTTTAAATGCTCTGTCTTATAAAAAAATATTATGTTATTATTTAAACAAGTTTGAACATATTTAAACACAAATAAGTATCAAACAGCTTTTAAATGCTAAAAAAATTGTGGAGCCCACCTCGATCCCCTTCATCTCGATCGCTATCCCACCTCGCCAGATCCGCCCCCCTCGCCGAGCACCCCCAGTCCACCGCCGCCGCCGACCCCCCCGCACCTCGATTCCCCTACTCAACCGCCACCGCCGACCCCCGCACCCAAGCACCGCCTTATAAAAAATAAGTATCAAACAGCTTTTTAAATGCTACTGTCTTATAAAAAATATTACTGTTATTATTTAAACAAGTTTGAACATATTTAAACATAAATAAGTATCAAACAGCTTTTTAAATGCTAAAAAAAATTGTGGAGCACAGGAGTTGAACCCAGACCTCTGTGTGAGAACTGGCTGCTGACCAGTCGAGCTAGTAGAGTGGGCTTGATGTGGATAAGTTCTGGTAGTACATAACCTGTTGGCTCGAGTTGAAATAAAAAAAAATACTAATGGCGCACCACGGTGAGGTGCGCCATTAGTATGGACATGCTAATGGCGCACCACGGTGAGGTGCGCCATTAGTATTGTGCCCGATCCCCCCTGCCCTCTCCCCCTTCGCCCGATCCCCCCTTCCCTCTCCCCCTCGCCAGATTCCTCTCCTCTCGATCCACCCGCCGCCGCCTGTCACGACCCACTTGCTCGCCCTCGCCTCGCCCTCTCCCTCCTCGCCCTCTCCTCGCCTTCCCTCTCCCTCGCCCGCCTCCCTCGGCGCCACCGTCCCGCCACCTCGGCGCTGCCCGCCGCCTCGGCGCGACCCGCCGCCCGGGCCGCCCAGCGCCGCCTCGACTCGACCCGCCGCCCAGCGCGCGCCTCGCCGACCCCCCGCCCACTGCCGCCCGACTCCGCCTCGGCGCTGCCCGCCGCCCAGCCGCCTCGACCCGCCCAGCCGCTGCCCCACCTCGGCGCTGCCCGCCGCCTCGACCCGCCCAGCCGCTGCCCCACCTCGACCCGCCCAGCGCCGCCTCGACGCGACCCGCGCCGCCGGACGCCGCCCGTCCACACCACCGTCGCCGAGCACCACCACCCCGTGAGCTTCCCCTCCTCCTCCCCCCCCTCCCCTCCCCCTCCCCTCCTCTCATTTTCTTGTTAACTTGAGAAAGACAGTGAGGATGCTCTTGTGGGCCACAGAAACCTTGTTAATCCTAGGCAATTTTCCTAGTGGACCATAATTAACATACACATTTGTCCTTGGCACATCAATCAGGTAGAAAAATAGGAAGTTCAATTTACCCATCTCATTTACACAACATACTCTCATTTTTAGTCAAACTATCATTCTCCGACCCACTAGGAAAAAAATGATCGCAACCAATTTATAACTGATTTTCATGTCAATTTTATTGTGCATATTAGTAGCAAATATAATTTAGTTAGTTTGAAAAAGAACTAGAAAAAGGCAGAGATGATCAATGACAGGCACAACCAATCTAGTATCCTTGTCAGCTTTGTTATTTGTTGGGTTTGTAGGAAGAAAAGTCGATACTGCAACCTTTATTCAGTTAAAGCCTTTATGTCACCATGGTGTGACTATATATCCCGTATTGAATGACTTGGTAGAGTGTGAATCTTACCTTACCTGTTGCAAACGTTGATATTTTTGTGTAAATAAAGGCTGGAGTGCTGGACTTAAGCATCTGCATGGTGTAGTTAAATGAGGCTGCATTTTCTGTTTTTCGGTTATGATCGATGCCTTGTTGTGTAGCAACTCTGAAGGATGCTCTAGCTAGCTACCTTCTGTAACAGAGGATCTTGTTGGCCGATTTGGCATTTGCCTGTACGCTGTAGGTACCAATTCTATTTAGGTGCCACACCCGTGCCTCTGATAGCTCTTAAGCTATTTAGGTGCCTTAACTCACTTTCTCACTTTTGTGCATTCATTTCTCTTGTCTACATGTAAGCGTATGATTTACTTTTCATCAGATGTCTTTGTGAATCTTTCCCCGAAATTCAGAGCTGTTTCAGTGTATCTTTGCTTGCTACTCAAATTCTTAAGCTCACACATAGATCGTTGTTCTTTTTTTAGACAGTTTCTGTCGTGTATGTGTCAGAGAAGTTATAGTGCTATTGATATATAAAATGAACTAGAAATTTATATTTAGCAAAAAAACAGCAGCAATATTCTCCTTTGTGTAATACAGTTTGGTCAGTATATATGCTGAGACAAATAGGGAAAGTAGAGAAGAACGGCGATGTTTGTTGCTACCCTGTGAAAAACTGCACTTGACAGGTGTGTTCACCAAATATAAGTATCACTTGATTGATAATACCATATGTTCCATTTTATTCCCTAGCAACTCATGGCACCTAACTAGTCTCTACAATGTATAGAACTAACTATCAATTTAGTAACTACTCCCTCTGTCAGGGATATATGAAGCATATTTTGATTACCCAGACTATGCTTTTACTATGCTATATAGCTTATGTGATGAGGAGATCACACCAAAAATAAGTACTCCTCCGTAAACTATGGCTTAGGAGCTACAAAATCACAATGAAAAGCAAGTACTTCTGAATCTGAATTCACCATGTGAGGTGCCAGGGTTAATTTCAGATATGACACTGTTTGGACATTAATTTGAGTAGATGAACATTTTGTGGTTCTGCTAGGACTTGCTCCAGATTTTTTAACCCTAGGATTTCTTTTCTTTTAGTTCTTTTCTTACAGAAAATTTACTGAAAATTCAGAAACTTGGAGTAACCTGTGGACTGTACTTTTGTGATCTCCTACTCCTGAATTTTCATGTCACTTGTGCTATTGCCAAGCATGACATGGCCATTTTTTATTCTGTTTTTGATGGAGCTTGGTGTGTGTTGTTTCGTACTACTAAGCAACCTATTTTGAAGTGATGATCTTATCTTAGATGTATTTCTGAACTGGTAGCTAAGTGTATTACTTGTGATGATGATGCTGCTGCTGCTGTACTACTTGTGATGATGTTGCTGCTGTACTACTTGTGATGCTGCTGCTAGTTGTGATTTTGTCAAGTGATGCTGCTGCTACTTGTGATCTTCTAAAATGACCCCTTTCTCCTGAAACGTTGATTAATTTCCGTTTCGGTTGAGAAATGGGGCACTCCTAGGTCAAGAAAATTAGCAAAGGTCATGCCCAATTTTCTTGACCTAGAAGGTGCCCGATTCTCAACCAAATAAAAATTAATTTGCTTTAGTGGTTGGATTAGTTTAGTATTTTATTCACACACTCGAGACACCCTTGCTTGACATGTGTTTGAACACCCTGCGGTGTAGTAAAAAGTAATTACAGATACACTCACCCACATAAGTATTCAACACAATGAAAAAATAGTACAAATTAAGGAAAGGCAATACCATTTCAGACGCTTGTCTTCTAAAAAGAAGAGTGAACTTTCTAGACACACCCCTCAAGAACTAGGTTACCCTGAGAACATGGACTTGGACCTTAGCAACAACACACTAACAGGTTCTATCCCAAAACACCTAGGCAATATCACAAACATCTCTCAATTGTTCCTTGACAATAACCAACTTTTTGGCGACATTCCTCGAGAATTAGGTTATTTGGTCAACTTAGAGATCTTGTTCCTTGACAATAACCAACTTTTTGACCAAACTTTGTTTCTATTTAGAGAGAAACATGGCCCATAACGATGAGGCCGGGGTTGAGGCGGCAAGGCATTCTGGGAGCTGTCCCAGGAGATGGAGGAACAACCTCACTTGTATGAGGCCGCCGCCTTCCCCACCGATCCTGAGACCACGGATGGTGCCGCCGAGGATGACCACACTGATGCCACCACTGATGGTGCCGCCGAGGATGCCACCACTGATGATGGCGGCGCACGCACAGATGGCAGCCAACCGAAGAGGCAACGGAAGGACGGCGCCGATCGTGCTCCGCACCCTCAAGGAGGAAGTTCTGAAGTGGACTCCAACGGAATCCAACGGCGCCCGAACGAATAGTCAAGGGTACTCGCTTCAGCTCGGGTGCATTGTCCGAGCACCGTCTCGATCAACACCGAGAACACGAGGCATCCCGACCGAGGGAATTTGCGCAACCTCCTCTTCACGAAGCTGCACGAGCGATACAAGTTCCCGCTGAATTTGAAAACACAAGCCTCAAAGGGAATAAAGTGAACAATGATGCCCTCACGAAGATGAGCAAGGCCCTGTCTACTTGGAAAAGCAATGTGAAGAGAATGATCGAGAAAGGTGAGAGTTATCGGAAGATCAAGGAGAAAAATCCTTCGATCACCAAGATGACTACAACGACTTCAAGATCAATTGCTCGAGCACCGCAAGCTCCCAATCAAGTGAGTGGGGAAACAAATGCGGAGCTGAACATAGGGGAGCACACACTCGTCCCGGCGGTTCTGAGTGGCGGAGCCTATATGGGACAAGGAGGAGGCGGACCGTGCGAGCAAGGCCTACCGCCCCTCTTGATACATACGGTGACAAGCGGACCAGGAACTTTGTCGAGCCGGTACAAGAAGGACCGAAAACAAAGGAGCTTACCACGGATCCGAAGACCAGGCAGCTTGAGCTTGTTACGTAAGGAATACACCCCGCGTAATTAGCTCCATATGGTTGCATTCTAATTAATGAAGCGAATTTCTAAATGGTTCACATTCCTTCCGCAGCGATCGAAAGCGATGGCGTGGGGTCGACTCAGAGCAACCCTTGGGACACCACTCTAAATAGGGGTTGAATGTAATGAAGAACAAGGATAAGCTCGATGTCGGCGTCACTGGTCGTGTGGCGGCAAAGGCTTGTCGACAAAATGGGGTCATACTATACCGCTGGTGTGCGGAAGGAGAAAAGACCAGCTCGGAAAGCCAGCGCGAGAGGTTCAAGAACTCAAGGCACAGGTGGCGCGGATTCGGAGATTGTCCAAGAGCAAGTGGAACAACGACTCGGGCGGCGATCACCGCCCTTGTGCCTACCTTGATCTCGGGTTGAGTCGTGGATTGCGGGCGCCAACAGGGCCGCCCGATTCCTAGCTTCACGGCCAGCAACTCGCATAATGCGATGGCGGGGCCATTGGTGCCTCGGCGGGCGGCATTGGTGTCTCCGATGCCGCACGGAGCTTAATGCACCGGGTGTCGCCGGCGGTACCTCTGCAGCAAGCGGCCCCTCCGTCAGCTGCCGCCGCCGTTGGCGGTGCCTCTACATTAGCCGAGCTCGACACCATCATCACGGTAACTAATTAAGCCTCTCTCGGCCGAGGACTTCATCTCCTTGCCTTTGATTGGGCATCCCCGGCGCCCTACATGTTTTCGCGGCGCCGCCGACGTTCCGTGCACTCTCCTCCACCGTGAACAACGAGTTGGTCGATGTCGCCAAGGGCAAAATCGTTCAACCGGCAACCTTGTTCCACGGTACCGGATGCCACCCAACTTGTTTAGGGTTCAACTGGTTCGGTGCTGCCAGCTGCGACGACTTGTTACCTCGAATCGACCCGTCGGGGCGACGATGATGACGTGATGACCCTCGGCGCTTTGCTGAGCTGGCCCTGCTTTGGCGAAGAGCGGATTCGTTTGGGGCGGGGACACCACCCAAAGACAACACCGCCCGATCGTCTTGCGGCGCCAAGTCGGCCCCATGGCAAGACCGCCCGTAACGGTGCGGACATCCCTATGCCATCGCACTACCGAATCAGCTACTTTGCCATCTGCGGATCTTTGCCGTCGCTGGCGGACGGCAAATAACTCTTGCCATCAGCTACACAAAAGCGGACGGCAAAGAACTGGCTGATGGCAAAGACCAAATTACCATGAGCGATTCTTTGCCGTCCGCTCGCGGGCGGCAAAGATCGTTACCGTCTGCTAGCGGACGGCAAAGAGGGAGGGCCCCATGGCGAGTTGCAAAAAAAAAACCTAACGGGGCCCTCTTTGCCGTCCGCTAGCGGACGGCAAAGAGCTACAGCGGGCGGCAAAGGGTGGCGGGCGGCAAGAGGAGGGCCCCAGTGCGTTAACGGCCCCCCCCCTCTCTCTCTCTTTCTCTCCCACCTCTCGCCCCTCCTTTCAGACCACCCCCCCGCCGCCCCGCCCCCTGCCCGTCACCCGCCCCACCCGCCACCACAGCGCCCCCCACTCCCCTGCCCCCGCCGCCTGCCGTCTGGCGCCGCCACGCCAGCGCCCAGCACCTCCGCCCGCCGCCCGGCCCGGCAGCCGCCGCCGCCGCCCAGCCGCCCGCCTCCTCCTCCGCCGCCCAGGCCACCGCCCGCCTCCTCCACCCTCGCCACCCAGCGCCCCCCCTGCAGCCAGCAGTGAGTTTCTTCTTCTTCTTTTTTTTTTTTTTCTGTTTTTTAGTTTTAGGTTTATGTTTAGTTTTAGGTTTATAGGTTTAGTTTTAGTTTAGTATTAGGTTTATAGGTTTAGTTTTAGTTTAGTATTAGGTTTAGATTTAGTTTAGTATAAGAAGAAGAAAAGAGAGGAGAGGAGGAGAAGAAGAAGAGGAAAAAGGAAAGGAGGAAGAAGAAGAAGAAGAAGAAGAAGAAGAAGAAGAAGAAGAAGAAGAAGAAGAAGGAAAAAAAGGAAGAAAAGGAAAAGGAGGAAGAAGAAGAAAAGGAAAAAAGGAAGAAAAGGAAAAGGAAGAAGAAGAAGAAGACACCCCGACCCCGAGACCCGACCCCGACCCGACCCCCGACCCCGACACCCCGACCCCGACCCGACCCCGACCCCGACCCCGACCCGACCCGACACCCGACCCGACCCGACCCCGACCCGACACCCGACCCGACCCCGACCCGACACCCGACCCGACCCGACACCCCGACCCCGACCCGACCCGACCCGACCACGGTACCCAGACCCGACCCGGCACCCGACACGACACCCCGACCCGAGACCCGACCCGACCCGAGACCCCGACCCGACACCCCGACCCGACCCGACCCGACCCGACCCGACTCCGCTCCGAGATAAGGCCTCGTGAGCGGCCAAAGCAACTCGCCATCAAGGTTAGTGATACATACTCAGTTATCTTTCTCTATTACATTGTGTGCGCTTCCATCAATGATTACAAATGGTCATGTGAGTGGTGTTGCAGGCTGCTATCTGAGTGAGAGAGATAGAACGGAGAAACTTCAAGGAGGCGGCGGAGAGGCAGCGGAGTTGGAGGAGAGGACGACAAAGATGATGGAGGAGGAGAGGGCACGGAATGACATGCGAGCAAGGGCCATGTACGAGCTCCTTGTGGTAAGTTTCTTCTGCAGATTAGCCAAAACATTCATGTAGTGTTTGTCTCATTACTAACTAGTATGGTGAGTCGTCAAAACCAAATGTGCGATCTGTAATGCGAGAAGACAGTCGAGACCGCTCCGCCGATGCCGATGATTGCTCCAGGACCACGGTGAGTTTTATTTGAATGGACATTACTTGCTAGTCTTAACATTTGAGTGTCATCATGCTAACAAGACATTGGAAATGATCTTTGGTGCAGCGTAACTCCAGACAAGCATCGCACGATCCTTCTCCAGCTACCGACACGAGCCACCCGCTTCTACACCTCCTGGATCTTGGTAAGTTTATCTAGTGTTTTGCTTAACACATGCATAAAGACCTAGACTTAGCTTTATTTCCTCCAATGCTTACCATAATGACCTAGACTTAGCTTCTTCTCCTCCAAAATGACTTAATAAGCTTACTGACCTCCAAAACCATCCATTTTACCTAAGTTAGCTCTAAAACGATCTGTACTTAGCTTACTTATGTCAAAAATTGCATAATTAGCTTAGTTAGCTCATAGACGATCCATTTTACCTAAGTTAGCTCTAAAATGACCCATTTTACCTAGGTTAGCTTATAAATGATCCAGTTCATCCAAGTTAGCTCAAAAATGACCCATTTCACCTAAATTAGCTCTTAAATGATCCATTTCACCAAGTTAGCTACAAAATGATCCATTTCACCTAAATTAGCTCTTAAATGATCCATTTCACCTAAGTTAGCTCAAAAAGATCCATTTCAACTAAATTAGCTCATAAATGATCCATTTCACCTAAGTTAGCTCAAAAGCGATCCATTTCAACTAAGTTAGCTCATAAAGATCCATTTCAACTAAATTAGCTCATAAATGATCCATTTCAACTAAGTTAGCTCATAAATGATCCATTTCACCTTAGCTAGCTCATAAGCGACCCATTTCAACTTAGTTAGCTCATAAATGATCCATTTCACCTTAGCTAGCTCATAAGCGACCCATTTCAACTTAGTTAGCTCATATATGATCCATTTCACGTAAGTTAGCTCATAAATGGCATACTCTTCTTGTTCTAGTCTTCTTCTTGTTCTACTCTTCTTGTTCTAGTCTTCTTCTTGTTCTACTCTTCTTGTTCTAAGTTTCTTATTTTTCATTTTGCAGATTTCTTTCACTTGACGAAAGCTTGCATAGATGGAGTGCTCCTTATCCCTTTCTCTGTTTCTTTTGTATCGTTGAACTATGCATGTATCGTTGGATGAAACTATTGTAATATATATGGTTGGATGCCTCTATGTTGAACTTGTTATGTATGATGGAACTATGCATGTAATATATATGTTTGGATGATGAAGTTATGTGTTGGATATCTTATATGTTTGCTCTGTAATGGCCTTTTGAAATATATCTATATATGTCATATATATTTGTGATGAAAATTGTTGGATTTAATAAAAACAGATAAAAGAGCCAATATGCGGGCTCTTTGCCGTCGCCACCGACGGTAACGCGCTTTTTACCGTCTTCCGCGGACGGCAAAGAAGACACGTGGCATCTAGCTGTGCTTCCGGAAGCTGACCCATTTGGTCACTTTGCCATCGATGTGAGACGGCAAAGAACCTGCACTTTGCCATTAGTGGCGGACGGCAAAGAACCTGCACTTTGCCATCGATGGCGACGGCAAAGACACTAGAAATTTTGCCGTTAGCGGCGGACGGCAAAACCTGCCGTTAGACACTTAACGGACTGACGGCGCAATTATTGCCGTCCGCTCTCTTTGCCGTCCGTCGCGGACGGCACAGGCCTTTGCCGTCACCACCGAAGCGGACGGCAAAGTAGCTGCTTCAGTAGCCTACGTTGCGGAGCTCGTTGCCGTCCGTGGCGGCGGCAAAGGATTTTGCCGTCCGCCATTCATGCCTTTGCCGTCCGCCATGGCGAGGCGGCAAAGTAGCTGATTCCTGTAGTGTGGATCCAAACATGCATATGGCACGATCGATCGACGGCGGCGGCGACTATGATACATTTGGCAGCGTCGATCAAGACTTTGCCGAGCATGGATGCGATGGCGACTTCATGGGGCCTCCTTCTCAAGAACCAAACCCAACAAAAGGCGTGTGCGATCTAGCTCGTGCAGCGGAGAAGCTGTTACAACAGTGCCGTCGGGCGTTCAGCTCTCGGGAGACGCCTCCACTGCCGACTTCACCGAGCCTCGGATAGGCGAGGTGCGAAATATTATCAGCCCCAACACACTCAAGAAGGCGGTCTGTGAGCAAAACTCGGTCCCATTACAGGAGAAGAAGAAGGCACGCAAAAGAAAGACTAAGAAGGTGCGAGCCAGCCGCACCGAGTACGATCCATGCTCGGGACGGGCCACCTTCACCGCAGGATATCTCGAGGAGGGTGCATGTGGCGGGTAGGGCGATGCTACCGACAAATATGCTCAATGCTGCAACCGGTGCTATGCGAGTCCGCATGACAGTGTTCTTTCTTTGGAGAAGCGGCGTCTCGTGGAGAAGGATGTGGCATACCGGTTTTGCGGCCAAGGTGCCGAGGGCAAGGGCTTTGTGGATAACTCCATCGGGCGTCACGATCGTCCTGCGTTTGATGACATCCACGCTATGTTGAACCTTCATCCGCTGCACTACACCTTCGTTCGGCTATTTTCGCTGAGTATGGAGATGCGGATCATTCGCGACAAGACCCGGACATCGTGATAGTTGACCCCTTCTACATGCGTGCCAAGATCTTGGGCAGCGCTGGGACCGCAAGTCGCGAGTTCTTACCTCGAAGGCGTCATTCGGCAAACCAAGATAAGGATAACTTCCTCGTGCCTTACTTTCCGAGTAAGTCCTCCCTCAACCGCCCGTAACATATGAATTCTTACATTTCGATCGTTTTTCTTTTAACATTCCGTGTTTTCTGCAGTGACACACGTTGCACGCCATCCTCCTAAGCCCCAAATATTCCATGGCCACGTATTTCGACCGGACCGTCGATCGAGCGTAGACTACACAAATGTCAAGAAGGTTCTTGATGATGTTCTCCCGGCTAAGCCCAATCTGGAGGCACCTTCACCAGGCCTATTCGTAAATCGGCAAGCACGTGTTCTCCCACAATCGACGTTCGCTGCGTCAAGCAGCCGCTGGCGGTCGAAGGGTGCCTACTCGCCATCCATCACATGCGAGCGATCGTGCGGGACCATCATCAACTTCGCTACCGAGTAAACTCAAGATTGGGCGCGGCGTGTCGGCAATCCAGGGCGCGGACCTCCGACAAGAATTCTTTCGCATCCAATCGGAGTTTGCGGAAATCATCCATCAAGATGTCGCCGTACCTCGGGGCAGTTCTACCTCGAAATCAACCATCCAACGGTGACATCGACACAATGCTACAAATGCAGGATGACAACGCCCGTTCTTTCATGACTCCCACGATAGACGGCGGCTTCATCCACGCTCCGTCCCTTGAGTCGAGTTGTCTAGTTCTGAAACATCGATTGGCTAATGTTGTAATTAAACTTTAATGAACTTGTAGTATGTCTCTTTGGTTTCGAGAGTCGTTCAACTTAGATGTAATCGATGCTATTAATGTCTTGCTTTTCTCTTCCGATCGTTCATTGCATACTTATATATTGCTTATGTATTGTCGTGAATTGGTACTAACGTTTACGTTTGGCTAGTGCATAGCGATGCCGGCGTATGTCGTGTACAAGGGTAAGGTTCCCGGAGTCTCGATGACTGGGAGGAGTGTCGGAGACAGGTTCACCGATTCAGCGGTAACAGTTACAAAGGGTACACCAGTAGGGCCGAGGCCGAATCTAGATCGCCCGCTATCTAGCGGGAGAGGGAGGGCGTTGGAGGAACCGGATGAAGACGAGTTTCATCGTGATGATGCTCATCGTGATGACCGCAGCTCTCTTCTATGTGATGGTAGTTTAGATGATCGATATCGACTTGTAATGTGAAGACAAACTCGCTACTCGCGGTCTCGAGACTTGTAATATAATGTTCTATCTTTGTTCGGTCTTTTCTATTCGGAGACTAATATGATGAATTGTATTCGGAGACTAATATGATGAATTGTATTCAAAGACTAATCTTCTATTGTATTTGATGAATCTATTGTTGATGTGTGCTGTCTATATTTTGTCAAATTATACATTTTGTAACCTGTGCAAAAACAGAAAATAAAAAAGTAAAAACCTAATATTCATACTAATGGCGCATCACATGAAAGTGCGCCATTAGTATGACAGGCATACTAATGGCGCATCACTGGGTAGTGCGCCATTAGTATCTGTGATTACTAATGGCCCATCCAGAGGTGGTGCGCCATTAGTATGCCAAAGCACTGGTATACATGCCCCTCAGGAGGCATACTAATGGCGCACCTAGCATATACTAATGGCGCACCAGGTGGTGCGCCATTAGTATACCAGATACTAATGGCGCACCAGGTGGTGCGCCATTAGTAAAAATTACTAATGGCGTGCTATTAATGGCGCACCAGTGATGCGCCATTAATGGCCAAATTAGGTGCGCCATTAGTAGTGGTTTTCTAGTAGTGACGCGGGGAAGATAAGCAGATACCTAGACCCAGCGAAGCAGAAGTTCAGCGGGATGAAGTCTCACGACTGTCACGTGCTGATGACGCAGATACTTCCAGTTGCAATCCGTGGGATCATGGACACGCACGTCCGTGAAACGCTATTTGGCCTATGCAACTTTTTCGACGTCATCTCTCGGAAGTCGATTGGCGTGAGGTAACTCAGAAGGCTACAGGAAGAGATCGTGGTGATACTATGCGAGCTTGAGATGTACTTCCCGCCCGCATTCTTGACGTTATGGTGCATCTGCTGGTCCATATCGTGGAGGATATCATCCAACTCGGGCGGCGTTCCTGCACAACATGATGCCGTTCGAAAGGATGAATGGTGTCATCAAAGGATACGTTCGAACATGTCACGTCGAGAGGAAGTATAGCGGGGGCTTTCGACCAAGAGTGCATCTCCTATCGCACGAATTATCTAGGCATCGAGAACCCCATTGGTCTGCCCGTCAACAGGCACCTCGGCAGGCTCGCTGGATGGGGTCACCGTGAGAGTCGCCGCGAAATGTATGTCGACTTCGAGGGTCGACTCGCCGACTTTGAAAGATCAAACCTAGTCGCGCTACAACACATAGACGTGGTCGATCCTTGGGTGGTAGAGCACAAAACCTTTATTGAGAAGACGTACAATGACCAAGGCCAACAGAGGACGGACGGAGATATACTCAAAGAGCACAACTCATGTTTCACGCGTTGGTTCAAGCAGAAGCTTCTGTCGTACCCTTTACATGAAGATTCTTCCGCGGAAGAACAACTCATATTCACCTTGTCACAGGGCGCCGAGCACAACCTGATGACCTATGAGGCGTACGGTATCAACGGCTACACATTCTACACCGAGGACAAGGACATGAAGAGCGATGGTTATCGAACTCCGGGTAACGATGGAATCCTACACCGTAAGGACAAGGACAGATACTACGGAAGGATCGAGGAGATCTGGGAGCTGAGCTACGTTGGAGAGAAGGTGCCGATGTTCCGTGTCGATGGGCCAAGAGCGTCCTAAAGAAGACCGATATTTCACCACCATGGTTATACCCGGCCAAATCCAAGATCGCGAGCAAACGTCACCGCTAAAATGAGCCATGGGTACTGGCTTCCCAAGTGGACCAATGCTTCTTCATTACCGACCTGCCAAAGCCCGGTCGTGTTGTCGTGAGGAGAGGCAAAAGGAAGATCATCGGAATGGATGGAGTAGCCAATGAGCAAGACTTGACAAGTCTGGCGACCGAGGATCGAACATGACGACGATGATGAAGTAGCAGCATACACCACAAGAAGAAGCAGGACCACCCTACCTAAAGGACGTCCGTTTCACAGAAGAACTCCATTTGCAAAAAAGAAGGGCAAGAAGATTGTGAACAGATAGCTAGCTAAGATCGACTGTATTTAAATCGTAGCCTTCTTTTCTCGATTGTATTTCATAGGCACTTTTTGAACTATCATGAATATTTTTAAATTTCATGGACACTCGATCTCGATCCCCCTCCATCTCGATCGCTATCCCACCTCGCCAGATCCGGTCCCCTCGCCGAAAGCACCCCAGTCTACCGCCGCCACACCGACCCCCGCACCTCGATTCCCTACTCAACCGCCGCCACCCCCCGCACCCCTCCCTACTCAACCGCCACCGCGATCCCCGCACACCCCTCCCTACTTAACCGCCACACCGACCCCCGCACCCTCCCTACTCAACCGCCGCGACCCCCCCCACTTCGCACCTCCCCGCTCCACCGGCATTACTGTTTGATGATATTTTTAAAAAATTATTACTGTCTTATAAAAAAATATTACTGTTATGATTTAAACAAGTTTGAACATATTTAAACACAAATAAGTATCAAACAACATTTTAAATGCATAAAAAATTGTGGAACACAGGAATCAAACCCAGGACCTCCAGTGTGAGAACTGGCTGCGACCCGGTCGAGCTAGTAGAGGGAACTTGATGTGGATCAGGTCGGTGGAAGATAACCTGTTGGCTCGAGCAGAAATCAAAAAAATAATACTAATGGCGCACCAGGCGAGGTGCGCCATTAGTATGGATGTACTTATAGCGCACGAGGTGTGGTGCGCCATTAGTATTGTGCCGCCCCACCATCCATACTTCCTCCCGGCCCTCGATCCCTTCCCTCTCCTCTCCTCGCCCTCGCCCTCGATCCCTTCCCTCTCCTCTCCGGCGCTGCTGCCCGCCGCCTCAACGCCGCCCAGCGCCGCCTCGACGCCGCCCGTCGTCCTCGTCTCCGCCGCGACGCTTCGCGCTGCGACGCTGCCGCCCGTCGTCCTCGTCTCCGCTTGCGGCGCCCGACGCCTTGACGCCGCCCTCTCCTCTCCAGCGCCGCCGCCCGTCGTCCTCGTCTCCGCCGCGACGCCCGACGCCGCGACGCCGCCCTCTCCTCTCCCGACGCCGCCGCCCCGTCGTCCTCGTATCCTCGGCGCCGCTCTCCCCGTCGCCCCTGCCTCTCCCCGTCGGCCCCAGGTACGCATGCATATGCAAGCTGCTGGGCTTGTTTAATTTCGCTCTCGCCTCCTCTCGCGGTGGCGGTGGCGCTCGGCTGATCGGTGTGCATGCCACGACCGCTTGCAGAACCAGTACATTCTGCACACCGCGGAGGCGCAGGACATCACGCTCCCCTTCGCCTGCCTGGTATGACCTATAGTTGAATTTTCCTTTAGTTGGTACATGCTGAATTTTCCTTTAGTTGGTACCAAATCGTTTAACTAGTTCTCTTATCCTATCCTCTTCATCAACCTGGTATGACCTATAGAAGCTACTGAACTACGGAATTTGTGCTAATCAGGTTGCTGCACCATCTGTGCTGTCAGGATAAAATCAGGGCAAATAAGACAGCCTGAAGCCCTTGGAATATCTGCTGACTTAAGAGAGCAGGTAAGCCCACTTTGTTATGCGATTATTGGGATCTTCATGTTTTCCTTACTGTCAAAGAGTTTGCGTGCGGCTGCTACTGCAGTTATTGCCCCATGATCTGGTTAGTTATGTCGTTCGTTTGTGTACGCGCTACTGTGTAGTGTTACTGTCAGATGATCCAGTTAAGTTTCTTTTTTTTTTCTTTCTGAACTGATGCAGTTCAATTTTACCATTTGCATTGCATGGCGATCAGTGCAACTGTTGGACCAAGCTTTATGCGTCGCAGTAACCTATTGTTTCATTAAGAAAGTCTTGCATTTTACTGGATCTGAGTAGTTTGGAGAGGTTGTACCAAGACAGCTGACGTAGAGATGAGTTGGTGAGCAGTGACTTTGTTAGGGTGGATCAAGGTCAACTTCAACTATGCTACTCTAGAATTGCCAACTGCTTTCAGTTTACCACATGAATCGGGTGCGCTATGTGTGCTTCCTATACAGGCCATATGCTACAGGCTTCGTGAATCATTATGATTCTACCTCTGCAAACTGAAATCCTACTGATATGGAGTTTTAGGTGGTTTGAAATTGGGTATTGAGGTTTGGTTGTACAAATGGAAGTGCAGGTAGTACTGGTAGTAGTAGGCACACATGGTTGATTGGTTGAACACATCTGTGGATATCTCCTCATCTATGTTTGACTTTCGAAATAATTTTGATCACACTGTTTCGCCTAGCTTTGAATTTTTTCTGCTTAGGCTTTGCATTTTGATACATAGTAGGAGGGCATCCTAGAAAATACATTTGGTGGGACGAATCAGAGCAAACATAAAACAAAAAGGAAAAGAAGGATAGACAATTTGAATATGGGGTTAATTTGCTTGTTCAGAACATATGGGATAGTTTTGCTGTAAGAGCAAAACTTATGGGTCACAATTTCTCTTGTTTGTTCTCCCAAAATTTTGATGCACAACAAAACAGTCTTGTATTATCCTTGACTTGTCTTGTCTAATCAACCCGGTCCTTTGAAGAAAGTGCTTTTTTTGTGGGATTAGTGTGTATGATGTATCCAGTGCTTGGTATTTGGTAGTGTAGCGACACACAAAAATAGTTACCATCTTGTTTTAGGTTCATAGTTTCCACCATGGCACCGGTGTGTTTATCAACATGGTTTAGCAGTGACCACGGTCAACGGGGCATCTTGTGTGCTATGAGATATTTTTTAGCAGTGTTGAAGATCATGTGTGTTTGCGAAAATAATGTTTCTTAGGTGTAGTTTTTTTTGTGTGGCTCAGTGCATGCCCAATGCACTAGGTTCTGAAAGACATGAAATGAAGCAAGCTTGCTTCACAATCTGATTTGTTTAACTATTTCTTTGTAGTTGTAGAAACATTTTTTTGGTAACTCTCATATAATATGATGAGTCACTCTATTTCTCTTTCATTGGTATTGATCGCGTTGGGCTGTGGGGATTTTGAGCTGTTTTCTGACATGTCTTCTTTTAGTGTACTTGTCTCCCCGCTTGTTGGTTACTTCTCATGGTTAGAAGATGTGTTGTAGCTTTTCTTAGACTTGTACTGTAAATGGATTTGGTTGTAATAGAAATGACATTTTCTCTACTCAAACTCATTATATTGGAATTATTTGAAGATGTGTGGTGTTAGCCTATCGGTAATAATTATGTGTTAGTGTGAGTTTATTCTTCCTGTGAGCATTCTTATTTTATTTCTCTGGATTCAAGCAATGGGTTTGGACTTGCAAGATTCAGTTCACAAGTACTTGTGGGCTTTGGCTTTTAGCCTAATGAGGTCTCTTACTTGTGACAGTTCAGTTGTCAGTGTAATATGTTAGAAACTGCTACTATGTCTCTAGAGGCCTCGGCATATATTGTTTCACCTCTTCACATGCCAATGTATTTTCCATGTTGTGATGAAGGCCGTTTTTGCCTTGTCCACCCGAGAGGCCCTTGAGTTTGCTGGAATGTCGATTAACTTCCGTTCCAGCAAATTCGGGTACTCCATATGTCCTATTTTCAGCAAAGGTCATGCTGAAATTTTCCGTGAATTTTAGCATGACTTTGCTAAAAATAGGACATATGGGGTACTTGTGACTAATGCATGGGCCGGGGTACTTATGACTAATGATGAAAACTTAGGCTTTTAGGGTGCCTCGGCGTCGAAAAACCCTCAATGATAAAGGCTTAACTTTTAGGATGCCTCGGTGTCGACAAACCCTAAATGATGAGACCATGATCTTGTTCCTTGACAATAACCAACTTTTTGACCAAACTTTGTTCCTATTTAGAGAGAAACATGGCCAACAACGATGAGGCCGGGGTTGGGCGGCAAGGAATTCAGGAGCTGTCCCGGAGATGGAGGAACAACCTCACTTGTATGAGGACGCCGCCTTCCCACCGATCCCGAGACCACTGATGGTACCGCCGAGGATGACCCCACTGATGCTACCACTGATGGTGCCGCCAAGGATGCCACCACTGATGATGGCAGCCAACCGAAGAGGCAACGGAAGGACCGGCGCCCGACCGTGCTCCGCACCCTCAAGGAGGAAGTTACTGAAGTGGACTCCGACGGGAATCCAACGGCGCCCGAACGAATAGTCAAGGAGTACTCGCTTCAGCTCGGGTGCATTCTCCGGAGCACCGTCTCGATCAACACCGAGAACCTGAGGCATCCTGACCGAGGGAATTTGCGCAACCTCCTCTTCACGAAGCTGCACGAGCGATACAAGTTCCCGCTGAATTTGAAAACACAAGCCTCAAAGGTAATAAAGTGAACAATGCTGCCCTCACGAAGATGAGCAAGGCCCTGTCTACTTGGAAAAGCAATGTGAAGAGAATGATCGAGAAAGGTGAGAGTTATGAGAAGATCAAGGAGAAAAATCCTTCGATCACCGAAGATGACTACAACGACTTCAAGATCAATTGCTCGAGCACCGCAAACTCGAATCAAGTCGATTGGGGAAAGAAATGCGAGAGCTGAACATAGGGGAACACACACTCGGTCCCGGCGGTTACAGAGTGGCGGAGCCTATATGAGACAAGGAGGATGCGGAGCATGCCGAGCAAGGCCTACCGCCCTCTTCGATAAATACAGTGACAAGCAGACCAGGAACTTTGTTAGGGCCCGGTACAAGAAGGACCCGAAAACAAAGGAGCTTACCACGGATCCGAAGACCAGGGCGCTTGAGGTTGTTCTGGTAAGGAATACCACCCCCGCGTAATTAGCTCCATATGGTTGCATTCTAATTAATGAAGCCAAATTTCTAAATGGTTCACATTCCTTCCGCAGGCGATCGAAAGCGATGGCGCTGGGTCGACTAAGAGCAACCCTTGGGACACCACTCTAAATAGGGCGTTGAATGTAATGAGGAACAAGGATAATCTCAGTAAGCCGACGTCAGCTGGTAGTGTGGCCGGCAAAGGCTTGTCCACAAGATGGGGGTCATACTATACCGCTGGTGTGTGGAAGGAGAAAAAGACCAGCTCGGAAAGCCAGGCGCGCGAGGTTCAAGAACTCAAGGCACAGGTGGCGCAGATTCCGGAGTTTGTCCAAGAGCAAGTTCAACAACAACTCGGAGCGACGATCACCGCCATTGTGCCTACCTTGATCCAGGGGTTGAGTGCGTGGATTGCGGGCGCCAACAGGCCGCCCGATTCCTAGCTTCATGGCCAGCAACTCGCAGAATGCGATGGCGGGCCATTGGTGTCTCCGGCGGAGGCGGCATTGGTGTCTCCGACGCCGCACGGGAGCTTAATGCACCCGGGTGTACGCCGGCCGGCACCTCTACAGCAAGCGGCCCCAACTGCACGCCCGCTGTTGGCGGTGCCTCGACATTAGCCGAGCTCGACGTTATCATCACGGCAACTAATTAAGCCTCTCTCGGTCGAGGACTTCATCTCCTTGCCTTTGATGGGCATCCTCGACGCTACTACATGTTTTCGCGGCGCCGCCGACGTTCCGTGCAATCTCCGCGCCGTGAACAACGAGTTGGTCGATGTCGCCAAGGGCAAAATCGTTCAACCGGCAACCCTTGTTCCACGGTACCGGATGCCACCCAACTTGTTTAGGGTTGAACTGGTTGGTGCTGCCAGGTTGCGACGAGTTGTTACCTCGATTCGACCCGTCGGGGCGACGATGATGACGTGATGACCCTCGGCGCTTTGCTGAGCTGGCCCTGCTTTGGCGAAGAGCCAGATTCGTTTGGGGCGGGGACACCACCCAAAGACAACACCGCCCGGTCGTGCCGTCGCCAAGTCGGCCCCATGGCAAGACCGCCGCAACGGTGCGGACATCCCTATGCCACTGGATCCAAACATGCTTATGGCACGGGATCGAACGACGACGACGACGATACATTTGCCAACGTCGATCAAGACTTTGCCGATCATGGAGTGCGGTGGCGACTTCATGGGGCCTCCTTCTCAAGAACCCAACCCAACAAAAGACATGCGCGATCTAGCTGATACCGCGGAGAAGCCAAGTTGCAACAGCATCGCTCGCCGTTCAGCTCTCGAGAGACGCCTCCACTGCCGACTTCACCGAGCCTCGGATAGGCGAGGTGCGAAATATTATCAGCCCCAACACACTCAAGAAGGCGGTGCGTGAGCGAACTCGGTCCCATTACAGGAGAAGAAGAAGGCACGCAAAATAAAGACTAACAAGGGTGCGGGCCAGCCGCACCGAGTACGATCCGTGCTTAGGACGGGCCACCTTCACCGAGGATATCTCGAGGAGGGTGCATGTGGCGGGTAGGGCGATGCTACCGACAAATATGCTGAATGCTGCAACCGGTGCTATCGGAGTCTGCATGATGTGTTCTTTCTTTGGAGAAGCGGCGTCTCGAGAGAAGGATGTGGCATACCGGTTTTCGTGGCCAAGGTGCGGAGGGCAAGGGCTTTGTGGATAACTCCATCGGGCGTCACGATCGTCCTGCGGTTTGATGACATCCACGCTATGTTGAACCTTCATCCGCTGCACTACACCTTCGTTCGGCTATTTTCGCTGAGTATGGAGATGCGGATCATTCACGACAAGACCCCGGACATCGTGATTGTCGACCCCTTCTACATGTGTGCCAAGATCTTGGGCAGCGCTAGGGACCGGCAAGTCGCGAGTTCTTACCTCGAAGGCGTCATTCTGGCAAACCAAGATAAGGATAACTTCCTCGTGCCTTACTTTCCCGAGTAAGTCCTCCCCTCAACCGGCACGTAACATATGAATTCTTAGATTTTGATCGTTTTTCTTTTAACATTCCATGTTTTCTGCAGTGACACACATTGCACGCTCATCGTCCTAAGCCCCAAATATTCCATGGCCACGTATTTCGACCCGGACCGTCAGTCGAACGTAGACTACACAAATGTCAAGAAGGTTCTTGATGATGTTCTCCCCGGCTAAGCCCAATCTGGAGGCACCTTCACCAGGCCTATTCGTAAACACGGCAAGCACGTGTTCTCCCACAATCTGACGTTCGCTGCGTCAAGCAGCCGCTGGCGGTCGAAGGGTGCCTACTACGCCATCCATCACATGCGGGCGATCGTATGGGACCATCATCAACTTCGCT
Source organism: Aegilops longissima (assembly GCA_021605205.1). Taxonomy (NCBI): domain Eukaryota; kingdom Viridiplantae; phylum Streptophyta; class Magnoliopsida; order Poales; family Poaceae; genus Aegilops; species Aegilops longissima. The sequence continues at coordinate 85,851,060 of CM038682.1, read as the reverse complement.
ACCGAGTAAACTCAAAGATTGGGCGCGGCGTGTCGGCAATCCAGGGCGGACATCGACAAGAATTCTTTCGCATCCAATGGAGTTTGCGGAAATCATCCATCAAGATGTCGCCGTACCTCGGGCAGTTCTACCTCGAAATCAACCGTCCAACGGTGACATCGACACAATGCTACAAATGCAGGCTGACAACGCCCGTTCTTTCATGACTCCCACGATAAACGGCGGCTTCATCCACGCTCCGGTCCCTTGAGTCGAGTCGAAAGCAGTGATGCTGTGTCTAGTTCTAAAACATCGATTGGCTCATGTTGTAATTAAACTTTAATGAACTTGTAGTATGTCTCTTTGGTTTCGAGAGTCGTTCAACTTAGATGTAATCGATGCTATTAATGTCTTGCTTTTCTCTTCCGATCGTTCTGTTGCATACTTATATATTGCTTATGTATTGTCTGTGAATTGGTACTAACGTTTCGTTTGGCTAGTGCATAGCGATGCCGTCATATGTCGTGTACAAGGGTAAGGTTCCGGAGTCTCGACAACCGGGAGGAGTGTCGGAGACAGGTTCACCGATTCAGCGGTAACAGTTACAAAGGGTATACCACTAGGGCGAGGCGAATCTAGATCGCCCGCTATCTAGCGGGAGAGGGAGGAGGCGTTGGAGGAACCGGATGAAGACGAGTTTCATCGTGATGATGCTCATCGTGATGACCGCAGCTCTCTTCTATGTGATGGTAGTTTAGATGATCGATATCGACTTGTAATGTGAAGACAAACTCGCTACTCGCGGTCTTGAGACTTGTAATATAATGTTCTATCTTTGTTCGGTCTTTTCAATTCGGAGACTAATATGATGAATTGTATTTAGAGACTAATATGATGAATTGTATTCAGAGACTAATCTTCTATTGTATTCGATGAATCTATTTTTGATGTGTGCTGTCTATATTTTGTCCAATTATACATTTTGTAACCTGTGCAAAAAACAGAAAATAAAAAAAATAAAAAAACCTAATATTCATACTAATGGCGCATCACATCACAGTGCGCCATTAGTATGCCAAAGGATACTAATGGCGCATCATTAAACAGTGCGCTATTAGTATGCCGAAGTTACTAATGGCGCATCTTGCCGTTGTGCGCCATTAGTATGCCAAAGCACCTGGGTATACATGGCCCCCTGGGAGGCATACTAATGGCGCACTGTTGTATATACTAATGGCGCATCCAGTGGTGCGTCATTAGTATACCAGATACTAATGGCGTATCCAGTGGTGCGCCATTAGTATACCAGATACTAATGGCGCACCAGTGGTGCGCCATTAGTAAAATATACTAATGGCGTGGCACTAATGGCGCACCACTAATGCGCCATTAATGGCCAAATTATGTGCGCCATTAGTAGGCCTTTTCCTAGTAGTGGTACCACGTACATATGCATTACAATATTCAATAATGGATGCAGTCTGTTTATTTAGCCCTCGAGAAGGCGACGCAGACTTGATGAAACAACCCCCACTTAATTATACAACACGTAACAGATGATTTGTTGGTCAACCGAAAGATAATGTGACATATTCCAATCTCGTCACTCGGTGATTATCTTTGGCCACTTGTTGGCATACTTTTCATCCAAGTACTTCGGGGTGTCCTTCAAATCTTGTACCAAGAACTTGGTTATTTCATCTGCTTGATTACCAACACTGAGATGCACCTCTTGGAGGCTCTTGAGAGTCTCAATGCCGTAAATCCCTTCAAAGGCTCCAAACCGCATATCAATCCTCTCCAGTGCTGGCATTACCTCTTTTCCTGTAACTGCAAAGCTCAGCCTTGGCACCGTAGTTGCAAAGAAGCGAAGCAGCTTTAGACTCTTGAATCCTCCAGGTGGAATAATGATCTCCCTGTCGGTAAGCTGTTTATTTTCCTCAAGAATGTCCACTATGTCCCTATCATCCTTGGCTGCACTGAGTGTAAAGGTGGCGTAAACAATTTGGGAAGGTCTGGATGAGCTTGAAAGTATCAGTCCAAGAACTGTCACGAAAGGGTCAGCTTATAGAGGTTATTGAGTTCTTTGATCCACTGTGGGGGCCTTTCCATCTTGCCAGACAACTCTAGGCCGATGATGTATCTTGGCGGAGTGGTCATGGTGTCTAGTGAGTTAATAAAATTAGAGCTCTCATCATTGATTGCCAATGTTTGCAGACCGCAGCTACAGAGGTACTCAATGGAGGAGCGTAATTGTTTGAAGGTCTGACCGCCCTCCCTTATATTGAGCTTGTAAATGGCAAGTTTTCTTAGCCCTGTCAGCTGATGAAGACTTGCTACAGCTGACGAGTCCTCATCGATCTCAATCCCTGACAAGATACGAAGTGCTTTCATCGGCTCCTTATTCTTCTCATGTGGCAACTTCAAAGCCTTCTTTGTGTTTTTGTTCCCTCCAAGCATGCTACAGAGCTGTTTGAGCTGACCAAAAGCTTTGGGCAGCACACCGACATTTGTCTCCCTTATGTCAAGAGTTTCTAGATACTGGAGCTTCTCGATCTTTGATGGGATCTCAGAAACCTCTGTTCGTCGGAGGCTCAAATACTTCAGCACTAGCATTTTACATATGTCATTCATATGCTTATTTGTCAAACCCTTCCAGCCCTCAAGATCTAGCACTTGGATTATTCCATTGTTGAATGAATGGAAAGGGAGCCGTCTGTTCTGGCTTCCAAACGCTGTCAGTGACCGCACTTGAGACAAGTTCATGCCTTTTGTGGAATTCCCATGCTTGGAACTACTGCTTTGCATGGAGAGTCGACGAACTTTGTTGCTAGGAGTTGGCATCAGCCAATGTCCACCAACGACAGTAATAAAATTCTCTTCACTTGACTTGGACACGATATATTCAAGGATCATGTCATGAACCTTAAATGATTTGACCTTCCCATTGCTGCTGTGATCCACAGGACGTATTATCTTCCTGCTTACAAGCTGATTGAAGTATGTTTCTGCCACTTCCTCTGCACTCAACCCTTGCTTCTCAGCGACGAAACATTCTGATATCCATCACCGGGTCAGACGCTTCTTACCAATTTTTGAGCCCTTGGGGAATATGCTCAGATACAATGAGCAGGTCTTGAGATCTGCTGGCAAATCATTATAGCAGTAATCAAGTATCCTTGTGACCCCCTCCAATGTAAGCGGAGCCACCTGCTCCGGAAATAATGACTTGCAAACTTTACTCCAATGATCATTGTTTTTTGTTGGGTTGCAAGCCACAAGGCCAGCCATGGTGACTATGGCCAAAGGCAGGCCCCCGCAGTATTTCCATATCTCCTCATGGACCGCTTCTTTCTCCCGATCTTTACTGCCTTGTGGATCAGAAACACGATCATTGAGCCGATCTTTTGCATCGGCATCACTAGGAACATCAGTTGAATGCAGATGATCACTTCCATCTCCTTCGGAGGACCCGGTATCAACAACTTGAGATCTTGTATCCATTCTTTCTCTTTCTTTGCTGCTTGGGGATTCAGAAACACCCTGTTGATATAGACTTTTGGAGTCAACATCACTTAGAACATTAACAGTGTGCAGATAATCAGTTCCATCTCTTTCTGAGCACGCAACACCAACAGCTTGAAATCTTGTAGTTACAATCACTCTACTATCTTTTGTATTATCATGTGGCAACCAATTTCTAATGGTCTCCCATGTTTCTACAGACCATATATCATCAACCAAGAGGAAATACCTGCCAAGAAAAAGGAAACAAAATACAAGTGAGAAGAATGCATCACATCAATGTGGTGATCACCTAGATCTTTCCAATTTGATGTTTATTTATGCGTTAGTGATACAATACACAGTTCCTCGCATATTTTTTTCAAAAACTAAGATGATATTTACCTAGAAATGTTAATTTTAGCTATATCTCGTTGGTGTAACGGGCTAGACATCCATGTATTAAAATGTTAAAGATAGGGAAAAAACATATGAGCTAGAGAGATGAGAGTGGTGGCAGGCGATTGTACTAGTGCTCAGGCTTTCTGGTTGTTCGCCCTTTGTGCTGGGCTTTTGCTTAACTGCTCTTACTATAATCATTCGATGCACGCTTTTGTGCCATTAGTAAAAATGTTCAGGCCACCCGTACTGGACTTTTTCACAACAACAAAAAACCCTCTCAACAGTCCAAGAGTAAACCTATATGTATTCAAATTCAACACAAACACTGACCTATGTCCAAATTGCCATCTATTTATGAATTGGAGGGATATAGTTCATTTTTTACTGCTAATTTTTTTGGTCCAATTTAGTATGTTAGTTGCTGCCTTTTTCTCAATGTTGCAGAAATTCCAATTTATAGTAAAATTTGTTTGGTCTGGCATAGCTTGTGCAACGCACCCAAGTTAAGTACTAGACTGGGTAATATATTTTTTCTGAAAGAAATGTTGTTTATATTAATTTGAAACATAGTCTAGGTTATATATATATATATATATATATATATATATATATATATATATATATATATATATATATATATATATATATATATATATATATATATATATATATATATATATATATATAGCGTACTAAATTTGCTATTGGTAACAAGTTTAAGTTCAGTTATAAAATTGCACAAATATTCCTTGTGCAACTTTAAGAAAATTAATATTTTGATGTTTAGTTAGCAAGGCACCACTACATATATAACTTTGTATTTATTCTTTCTTCAAAACTCCCATTGTTCAGTCACCATTGTACTCCCATCATTGTATTAAAGTTAGTACAAAGTTGGGTCATCTATTTGGAACGGAGGGAGTACATACGTAAGAATAAAATTGTTACGCTAAACAGCTATATATAGAAAAAGCAAAGCTATGATTTGGAGGTACCTCCTTCCATCCAGCCGCTTTTTGAGTTCTTCGATAAGTTGGTCATGGTTCATTGTTTCTATCTTACTCTGAGTGATGCCATCATTGCTTTGCGGCCCGTGACCAGAGAGCATTGACACAACTCGCTTCACCGAGCTTGTAATGTCTTCCACTAGGCTTTTCTTCTCCAACTTCCCTGTGTTGATGCCTTCCTTCTCCTCCTTTGACTTGATTTGACTATCTTTTGGCTTGATTTGACCAAGAATATCCCTGAGGACTTCATCTTCGTCAAAGTTCTGAGACACCGTGACCGATGCCCGGCAGTCAAATTCATTCCTGAAATCTCGGTACAGTGCCATGGCAATGGTGGTCTTCCCCACACCACCGAATCCAATCAAGGACACAACAGCTCGATGAGAGCCTTTATCACGTTTGGTTAGCCAACCCCCGAGCTTCTCCATGTCCACCTTCACTCCCACGGGGTTCTCTGTGCGGATGAGCTGACGGCTTGCAACCAAATGCTCAGCAATGCCATAAGTAACAGCATGGGTTGCTCCGGCTCCAGAGCTTGTTCTTGGGTTTGGATTGTTCACTCCGTATCTATTGCGTCGCTCAGCAATGTATTGTGCCCGGACCTTGAGCTCGGCAATCTTGGAAGCAATGTCTCGGCGAGGCCAGAATGTCCATACCTCGTAGATTGCCGTCACGATGAAAGAGCATCTTGCATCACTGAGGGAGTCTTGAGGGAGCCGATGAGCAAAATCATCGATGCAGTCTTCCATGTCATATGCCATGTCGCGGATCTGCTTCATCCAGTTCTTGAGCCGGCGATCATGGTCGTCCAGGGCAGAACCAAGGTCGCCAAGAAAGGCCTGCATGCATGCGAGCTCGTCGTTGATGTACTGGATGTCACCGCGGACACCCCGGATCAAAGTGTACTCTTGGGCAAGGAGGCCGCCCAGCTTGCCAAGGAGAGATCTCATGGTGGCTTCCGAAGCACCCACTACAAACTCCATCTTCTCCTCCGCTTTCAATAAAGGTCTTCTTTTTTCTGTGCAAGACTTCACCAATACAATCTGTCCCCTGTTGTTGTTGCTCTATGAAAGATGAAAAAAGAGAGATAAGGGTACGGTCAGCATCGAAAATAATTAAATAGAAAAAAGGCTCCACATGTTTAATCAGATCATGTAACAATTCTTGTGAATGTCAAATTGTCCTAATAAAGGAACCTATGTAAACTTAAGTTTTACCTAATACCGTTAAACAATACACCCAATTTTTTATGCATATATCATGGCTTACAGAATTGATAACCACAACATATATCAAGACCGCTATGTTAACCCCCTGCCCAAAATGAAATGGAAACAAACAATACCTAAAGTTTCTCATCACATGTCTATGCTTGCATATGATGCTGAGGAAATTGTGGACATTATGCACTTCAAGAATTTACCGAATGTCATTTTCCAATTTATACTTTTTTTATATGTCACAGTGCTAATTAATTGAGTAAAAACACACTCAACGATAATGGTTGGTTGGTAACATCAATTGCCATGCAAGGGAACAAAAAACTACCAGACAACAGGAAATGGAGATTGGGAGCATATGAGGCACCTGCAAACTGGACAATAAGCTGGTTGCTAAGGAGTCTTGAGCAGTCACTGGCCAGGGCATCCACCCTCGAAGGCGTCAGGTGCACAGGCGGACGCACACCCTCGAAGGCCGCTGACCCAGCTTGCCAAAAAGAGTCTTCATGGTCGTTCCTAATGACCCACCACAAACTTCATCTTCTTCTCCGTTGTTGCAAGCGCAGCAAAGTATGAGTTCTGCAGAAAGTTCAGATAAAAAATAGACAGAGTTGGCAAAATATTGTACAGGCTGTCATCATTCCATAAATCGTGGTGAGAAATTAATTTAGAAAATGCTAGACCCATATAGACGAGTCAGCTTGGTATTCAGAATACCCAGGCTTCAGAAAAAAATACTGTCAAGTCAGAACATGAAACAATTCTTGTGAGTACTCAATCGTCCCCAACCAAATAACCTTTAAAAACATGGCAATTGGTACTGTTTGTCGTGGTGAAATTTTAATCACTGATAGATGCTAGATCTTCTAGTTTTTACTGTATTACGACTAGTAGATCTGTCCCGCTAACCACAATATGAACTTCATTTTGTTATCCCGCAAACTGACACGAAAAATCAATAAAATTCACATGTAGCATCTTTTGTCTGTGCTCACAGAGAGCTGTGAAATTAATGTTGAAGAAATTCTAGAAATTAGATAGTCCAACAAATTCCAGTTGATTGGCAGATTCAACTTTTTTGCAAGAAACAAGAAGCTATGCTCTTGATTAATTCAATCTTCCCTCCCTCAAAAAGAAGTGAGAGACAAAAACAAGAAGGGCAAGGACCAGAGATGGGCACCTGCGACGCTGGCCACCGAGTAGGCACTAGCCGTCAGTGGCCACCGTCAAAGGCGGCAGCGGCGGAGGCCTATGGATGGCGCGGTGGCTCCCGGGCAGGCAGATGGATGAACTGGTGGAAACAAGAAGACACTGGGAGCGACTCAAAGGAGCTCGCCAATCACGGGAAAGAAGGCGGTGGAGAAATTAGGAGGTCCGGTTCAGTTGGTAGCAGCAGCTAATAGTACTAGTATACCAATATATGTGCTCTGATGGCCAAAGATAACTACTTAATTAATTATACTGTGCTTAATTACTAATTAAGACACATATATCCATTCTCCTGGCTATGTACATGTTAGGACCTAAGGCCAAAAAACAGCCCATGATATGCATATAAAGGTTGCGGCAGCAATTAAATCATTTCAGTGCATTGTAGTACAATCTATTTGTCTAACTACCAGTACACAAGGCAAACGTTTTTCTGATTTAACTTTGACCACGTAACTAAAAAAATGCCAGGAAGAGGGAGAAATTATGATTCAAAAGATTTGTTCAGAGATATTGGAGGATTGAAATCATTAGATTTTGTTTCCGGCATCGCTTGCCACGTCCTCCTTCCACCTTCCGTCGCCACTTGATGTCCACCCCGACTTTGTCATTGTGCAATGTCGTCATTAGCATCATTTCGTCATTTGTCGGGCACACGATTTTTCTATATGAGTGAGGATACAACACTCCTGACCTCTGTACCAAATGAATCACACACACCCAATCACAGATGTACGCTATATCAACTACATACAATCCGAGAACATATGGAGGAGTGGTAGCACTATAACCAAGATCCACGATTTCATAATTGTCGACAGTAACACCAAGATTGCAACCACCCGGCACACATATAGATAGCCTGCAAAAAAAGAAAAAGATACATTGATTCAGTCAAAGATCGTATCATTACGGCATAACCAGAGGGAGGGAGGTATAATGCGGTGTCCTTTTTCGCTGTGCCTTTGTCTTTGGCTTTGGTCATGTCGCCCATAAAAATAAACACGGGTATCATCATTCAAGTTGGAGGCGAGGAAAGCTGCTGCCCTCTCTGCTTTGGCTGATGCATGCATGGAGTAGCTTTGCTCGCTTGACAAGGAAAAACATCTACAGAAGTGCAAATAGTGTATATGTTCGTTGCTTCACAAGACAGCAAGCGTTGTTATATTGGCCGTAATATAGTGACGGTTGCTTTTTGTCTTGAGATCACAGTTTGGCATGCCATCTTCACTGGTCACCGTTGTACTCTACTAATATTAATATAATGAGGCTTTGCTCGTTTTTTAAGGAAAGCATCCACTGGCATCCTATTCTTCTTGGAGTAAGTATGCCAATCCATGTCACACACCAAAGACACAAAAGAAAAATAATCTTGTTCTTCTTTTATCAAGAAAAGGAGAGCATCATGTTCCTTTCTTTGCTAGTGATATTCATTTATATATTTACAAGGATAATGATAGCCACTGAGAGTAAGTTAGTGCTTTTTCAAAAGGAAAAGAAAGTAAAATTAAAAACCTTTTGAATATAAAAAGGAAAAGAAGAAGAAAAATATATGAAGGCTTTTCTTTTGAGGGCACAAGAAATTAGGCAACCATCCGTGTCTTCTGGCTTTTGCTTGTTTTGCAAATTTGGTGCAGATCTTTGAGATCGCTTGTGGGACTGGCCATTCATTAGAATAATCAAAAGAAGCACATATATTCTTCTGTGTCCCGTTGCACTATCTGTCACCACTTACTCTAGCTTTGCCATATCATGACGAGAAAGCTCCATTTTCATATTGGCTGGAATCAAAGCCGGTTTAACGAGCTCTCTCGCCTCCTTGTACTCTGGGACGGTTATGTTAATCTTATCGTTGTTCTGATGACCAGTGCAAGCGCCCATTTGGAGGTCGATATCCACGCTCCACCCAGATAGACACAATTCACAAGGTCGGCTACCGGACCGGCGCCTGCTCCGACGGATCGGAGGCACTCCAGTCCAGCGCATACGGCCTAGGTGAGCCATGGAGGAAGCTCCTGTGACCGCAGCCACGGGGGCCTTGGGGCCCGTCGTAGTCAAGCTGGGTGCTTTGCTGGGCAGGGAGTACAAGCTTCGGCGCCGGACTCATAAGGACGTCAGGTTCATCAAATCCAAGCTCAAGTCTATGCACTCTATTCTTTGGGCGGCATGGGAGAAGGAGGTTCTCGATGCCGAATCCAAGGACTTGAAGAAGGAAGCGCTGGATCTTGCCGACGATATGCATGACGCTGTTGACGACTTCATCCTCACCATGGAGTGCAGCAACAGAAACAAGCACCTGATGATACAGAGCAAGATCAAAGCAAGCCCCTTCCATGATTTCAGGGCAAGAGTAGATCAAGTGTCAGGTCGGTGCCGCCGCAAGTGGAAGTGGGAGAAGAACAAGCGTGCTCAACCCATCTCCAGCTTATTTTCAAGAAGAGACGTAAAATCCAGCACCCCCAGCAAACCACCTCCACTTCCTCGAGCTCCATTTGTCCGCAAGGATGCGTCAGAGATCTTTGGTATGGCCGGATGGAGGGATGACCTCATCAGATACTTGGTAGGAGGAGAAGTAGAAGAACCAGCAGAAGGAATAGTGCAGCCGCAGCTCAAAATGGCATCCATTGTAGGGATGGCCGGCGTGGGGAAAACAACCCTTGCCAACCTTGTGTATGAGGAGATTGGAAATAACTTCCAGATCCAGGCTTTTGTGTCCGTCACTCCAAGCCCTGACATGATGGAGGTTCTCACAAGTATTCTCCAGCAAGTAGGAGCTGAACCACTTGCTGGCACCCAAGCTAGGACAGAGGAAGATATCATCGACGCCATATCAAATTCCCTACAAGACAAAAGGTGCGCAAATTTATATAAAAGCTTCGGTTTAATTAGTTAATGTTTTTGAAATATGCACTGCGAGGTCCAGGATTTCAATTTTAGATTTAGGAAAATGTGATTTGAAAAGCTAACTCGTTCAAGTTGTTTGTACTTTGAATAAAATCTAATAGAAAGACAGTGGATTTTGGCATAAAAAGAAGTTGATTTCTATATGAAACCGGCCATGAAACAATAGAAATTTGAGAATAAAAGAATTGTGTTCCATCTATATTTCCTTCAAATCTTCACTCCAGGTAGTTATCAATCTGATGTAAAGATCCGAACTCTAGGCTCAATCAGTACTACTAGGCAAAAAGTAAATACGATGCAGCAGTAACTATTTAAACTTTTTTCGCAAATTTTCTGTTTGAGATTAATCAGATAAACAAATCTCATGTTCATCCACTTATGATTAAGTATAGATTTCTAGACTCAATTTTTAGTATCTACAAATATATTTACAAAAAGTTAGAATATTCAAGTTACTTTGATAAATAATTGAGAATCTATTATTTTTATTATATAAATAACGGCTTAGATGAAACAACAAAAAAGGCTTCAGATTTAGTATCCACAATCGTTGGAAAATAAAATCCCAATTTAGGAGAAATCCAGATAGATATGTGTGCAAACAAAATCCTCAGGAGAAGGACACGATGACGACGGACCACACTCTCAAAAGTATACTGAAAGTAGAGATATATTATCTTGATCCATCATATTTTTACACTCTTTCTTTTTAGTTAATCAATAAAAGACTAATTAAACATATAGAGCGTGTATATGACTCTTACTAGATTGATAAAGAATGTATACAGCTATATTTTACATAATAAATTTGGAACTATAATTATAAAACACCATATGTTAACCATAAATAGTCCAATTTCAAAATATATTCCATATAAATATCAATAGGTGCATTTATATTGTAAGCTCAACTTAGGAGCACAAGTGTCATGGTTAAATAGATTAAGATGAGCATAAGCATGTTTTTTATATAAGGGCATTTTTATTAACTCAAAATGTAGCATCAACTGGATACAAATCATGATGAGCAACACCCAGCATCAACATATCTAGGATGCACACAACCAAACACAAATAGTTTAAAAATAAATTATAAAAAAGGAACATAACGACACTAGTAGAATCAAATAGGACAATCACTATGCCTACATTGAAAGAGGTGATGGACCAATAAGGGGGTTATGCTGCTACCCATGTTGGGAAAAAACCCTCCATGGCCACCCGCTCCAATCGTGAACACACCATCTTGAACAGCGGTTGGTACTCCGTACGGGAAGCATAGACCACGTAAGAAGCAAGTGCATACAACAACAAAAAATAACCTGCAAAGGAGAAGAAATTTTATCATTGAAACCAGATCATTAATTTCTACATAGCAATGGGCGATTGTCGTAAACTTCATAGAGATTTTTTAATAGACTCAAAGTACTTAGTTTCTCGAAAAATGGTATGTGTGGTAGCGCTGTTGGCAAGGCAAGTATCCTCCATTCGGGCGCCACACGCGTTCTAAAATATGACATCTAATTAATGTAATGAAGTGAGGAAGAAGTTACATTAATAACAAATGCATACATTTCAGAACATAACATACTATCATGGATAAATAATAATGGAATAAATGAATGAGATGAATGTCATCCAAGCGCCAAAATAAAGAATAAGTTTGTGCTCTCATAGAGCTTACAACCAAATCAAATTTATTGTATGAAATCACGAAATCATGATAAGTAATGAGGTATGCTATGTACACTCGGAAAAGAAGCCATTGACTTCAGCCTGAATCTCCATAGTGGTGATCCCATCCTCGTTAGAAATCATCTTGGAAGCAGCATCAACCTCCAGTTGCGGCACCGTAGGGGCAACCATGTGCTCAACCTCCATGGTAACATTGGCGGTAACCTCAGGAGCACACAGCTGAAGACTAGTATAAATACGGTGTTGCACCGAATTGTACTCCCCAACCGTCTTGAAGTCCGCAAATCTCAGAGGGATTCACTCCGCCTCTTCACATTGTATTTCAGCCGCTCAAACCGCTGCTGAAGAGCAGTCCAAAGGCCAGAAGCACTCCGCTCAGCCATATACTCATCTTTCAGAGTATGGCGTAGGTGATGACAGAGTAAATGCAAAGCTTGGGCATTTTTGGGGGCGAACTTGGGGCCAGTAGGGACCCCTCACCGATCGCCCTCAGAAGACTTTTGCTCTGGAAAGATCTCGTCGTCCGAAGCCCATGTCAGGTAGTTTAGCCTGGTCTGGGCCAACTCAGGAAACTCCTTGTCGACGATTCCGGTCATTTACAATTTATGCAAAAATCATGAGATTATAGCAGGTACTCTTTTGCATAAATGCGATATTGATAAACTTATTTAATAAAAATAAGAGTGCTAAACAATTAATCTAGACTAGTAACATGCTATTATATGACTTGTTACTTAGTGATTAAGAGTGCTAAACAATTAATCTAGACTAGTAAAATCATAAAATAAAATCATGTTGCAAAAGATAGCATGTTAAGCGCATGTATTACGTGAAAAACTGGACCAAAAATTGAATTCCCGAGACATTTAAGCCTAAATTTACATTTTGTTAGCGAAAACAGGCAGTTTTGATGGCTTATGCGCAAAATATTACAGCAGGAATATAGTGTGTCTAAATAGACAATACTGCAGGGCTAAAAACGCAAATTTCACGCACGCAGGAAGTTTCGGTCCTGCCCCCCATCTATGCTATTCTACATTTCCTAAATAACCATGGTACTCAACATCCCTCCCCCCACACAATCATAATGGCAGACGGTAAGACTGGAGAAGAATCCGAAGGTAAGCCGACTGATATCCCCTCACAGTCGTAACGGTCAATGCATCGTCGAAGTCGTGGCTGGAGGGGAAACCGATGAGGTTGCTCAAGCAAGGCGGTAGCCGTTTGTGCCGATGTCGAGGTAGCCGAGAGCGTAGGGTGGTGTAGCCGTGGTCGAGGTAGGCGTGCGAGGGATGTTGTGGTCGACGTCGAGTCGGGGTGGCTGATGTCGAGGTAGTCGCCCTTGACCTCGAAGAAGAGCGGCGGCAGCGGCCTGAGGAGGCGGCGGCGTCGGCTAGGTTACTAGTGCGGCGACAGTGCTCAAAGTGGGTGAGGAAGAACCTGACAGCTTGACAGAGACTGGCGCCGACGGTGGCGTTCCGGCGCCTAGGAAGGCGTCGTGGCGTGAACTCGTTGGAGGTATAGATCATCGCCAAGGGAAAGGGCTTCTCGTATAGCCAAGGCTTCAAGCGTTGCTGGATCTCCGATTGTTCTGTATACGATAGCCGACACGCCCTCAAACTTTCCCGCTTCATCTCGGCAAATTGCTGCAACTGCACCAAAACTCCCCCGGCCTCCAACCGCGGCATCGATGTTTATTTTGGCATGATTCTCCACCGGCGGCAGCCACCGTCGTGGTCTTGCTGTAGTTGCATTGGCCGCTGCCACTTTCTGAGGATAGATCATTTTAATCTCTGATAAGTAAGATCTTATGAAGTTGTTGATGGATTGAGGACTCCAGAAAACTCCTTCGTGTATTGCTTTTCTTCTAGCTCCCCAAATTGCCCAAAGAGTGACCACCAACCTGATAAACTCATCGGCATTGCGGCTCTCTTGAAGGGCAAATAACCATCTTTTTGCACTGTTTAGTACCACTAGGTGGCGTACTGGTGGGCCGGGTACCGGTTATTGGGCCTTCGGTTGCGCTTCGGTGGGCTCTGGGCCTCATCCTCTTGTGGCCTGCTTGCTGGGATCGTAACAGAATTAGTGTACTATTGAAGAATGAATTTACAGCCGAACCTCATGCAGTCTACTAACTATCTTATTCTTGTGTAATCAACTTGCCCAGGTACCTGGTAATAATTGATGACATATGGCATCGTGGAGAATGGGACATCATCAGGAGGTCTTTTCCAGAAAGTAATCTTGGCAGTAGAATTGTCATCACAACTCATATTGCTTCTCTACCAGGAGATGATTTGGATAATAGCAAGCTCTGCATCAGAATGAATCCCGTATGGAGAACATATGGTACGTCTGATAGGAGATGGATGTACGGATGGGAAGATCTCGCCGCACGGATGAAGCCTGAGACGGTTGGACAAGGTTTTGACTATAACCATCCCATTGCGCGCATGTGTGGTGGTGTGCCGTTAGCACTAGTTTGCCTGTTTTCAGCAATGGCACTGATCCGAGAGCAACAAGAACAACTAGGGGTAAATGTAAATGCAAGTGATGTGCAAGATATGATTGAGAAGCAAGTTAAGCAATGTGGAATTCAGAACACTCCAGGGTTTGAACCGTTGGTAGAGAGCCTGCAGATTGGCTATGACAATCTTCCTCACCATATGTTGAAGACCTGCTTGTTGCACTGCAGTATATACCCTGAGAATTACCATTTTCACATGAATGATTTGGTCATGCGGTGGGTCGCTGAAGGATTTACTTATAAAAGAGATGCAGCGGAAGACTATCTCAAAGAGCTTCACAACAGGGGGTTGATGCTATGGGCTGCTGGTTACGGGGCCTGCCGAATGAATCCGATTATGCGAAATTTCCTTAGATGGAAATCACGTGAAGATAATTTCATTACTTGCAGTTCCGACATCAAGTCCTCATGTGCCTTTACAATCCATCGGCTATGCATTGACAATTATCAAGTTGATGATGGTGGAGATGCAGTGGAGGGGGTGGATCCCTTGTTTGGACTGGATTGGTCTCAGATTCGATCTCTTGTAGTTTTTGAAGGTGCTAAGAGATATGCCCCCTTTGAGAAGTTGGAACATGTGCGGGTGTTGGATCTTCAATATCATCAGCAGCATCTTGAATTCGAAGAGCGTGTTCATGGTTTTAGGGGTTTGCCAGTCAGAAAGGCTCTTGGGAATCATCATGTGAAGGTTATATGTGGACTGCCCCGTGTGAGGCACCTATTTGGTCTAGAGGGGACGGGAATTAGTGAGATACCACCAGAAATAGCGAGGCTTCAGTATTTGGAGACTTTGCAGGTAAGATTCACATCGATCATGGAGGTACCCAATGAGATTGGGGACCTACAACAATTGAAGACTCTGGCCGTGAGTCACAACCGCCAGCTAGCAGAACTGCCCAGAGAGATTGGAGACCTCCAACATCTAGAGACTCTAGAACTGAGTTACAACGGCAGGCTCAAAGAGCTGCCACGTGAGATCGGGAACCTCCAGAATTTGGAGAATCTGAACGTGCATCACACCAGACTCAAAGAGCTGCCTCCGGAGACTGGGAAGTTGCAGCATTTGAAAACTCTGGAGGCGGGATGGGCAAGCATGACAAGGCTAGGAAGTGAAATCGGAGACCTGCATCATTTAGAGACCCTGGACCTGAGTCACAACTTCGGGCTCACACAACTGCCTCGTGAGATCGGGAAATTGCAGAATTTGAAGCGGTTGCGCTTGCGTAATACAGGGGTGATGAAGACGCCAAGGGAAATCGGAGGGCTCAAGAAGCTGGAGAATGTGGAGTTAGACTATACAATGGGTACACTACCCTGGGAAGCTTGCCAGCTTTCGAAATTGGAGGGAGTGCCCGAGTGCATCCGCCAAGCCTGGAAGAAGAGTGATCTTGTGTCTCGTGTGCTAGCCAGGGAGATCTTGTCAGTTACGCTGTTCAATGGGCTCACACTTAGTAGCGGGGGCCTAATCGTTGGCACAAAACACATGGGAATTCCACGGTGGATCAAGGATCACTTCAACGACCTTGGCTCCTTGGATATCAGGATCTGCAAACTTGAGGAGGAGCAGGATCTCGAGATTCTGCGGGACATGCCTAAGCTGCGTTACCTCAGGCTAAGGCTGGATGTTGTCCCGCGAGATCCCATAGCCATCACCCATCAGCGGTGAAGGGTTCACGAGGCTCGAGCTTCTCATAGTTGACTGCCGCATGCCACGGGTTATCACCTTCCAGGAAGGAGCGATGCCGATGCTGAGAGGCCTTACCTTTGAGTTCCACTTCTACGGTGGCCCACCTCCAGCTGCAAATAAAGGGTATCAAGCACCTCCGCCGTCTCTCAAGTGTCGCGTTTAGCTGCAACGTGGAATGGTATGGAGGAGCAGCAGAGAGCAGCCCGTGCATCAGCGCCATGATTGAAGTCGCCAGGAAAGAAGCCCAGGAGCATCCCAACAAGATCGACTTTCTTGTCTCTGGCCGACGAGATGAGGAATTTCCAGCAAATGAGAGCTTGGCACGGGAGGTTTCCCAGTCCAGCAGCGCTGAGAATGCATGAGATGAAGAGCCTCGCACAGGAGGTTTCCAGCAGCACTGCGACGGGCCCTGAGATCCTGAAAGCAGCAGCAGCGTGATCCTGGAGAACAAATGGTTGGTGAGAAAAATGGGAACAAACCTACTACTCCTCCATCTCATGCTGTTTGTTGTTTGCCCGTCCAAGTTATATTATACTACTGTATGTATGTATGTATGTATGTATTACTTATGCAAGCTTCCAAGTTGATTGATTTGGCATGTAATTTAATAACCTAAGGGAGCCAATACTGTCTCTCTTTATTTTAGAATAGTACTCATATTATAACTTTTTTTTGCGAGAAATTTTTCGATCTATTCATCTTCAATCATGGCAATACAATGAATATAAAAAATAATAAAAATTACATCCTGATCCGTAGACCACCTAGCTACGACTACAAGCACTGAGGCGAGCCGAAAATGCGTGTTGCCGTCATCGCCCCTCCATCGCCGGAGTCGGGCACAACTTGTAGTAGACAGTCGGGAAGTCGTTGTGCTAAGACCCCGTAGGACCAGCGCACCAGAACAGCAACCGCCGCAGATGAAGAATAACATAGATCAGAAGGACCCAACCCGAAGATACACGAACGTGGACGAACAACGACGAGATCCGAGCAAATCCAATAAATAAAGATCCGCCGAAGACACACCTACACACGCCCACCAACGATGCTAGACGCATCGCTGGAACGGGGGCTAGGCGGGGAGACCTCTAATCCATCTTCAGGGAGCCGCCGCCGCCTTGTCTTCCTGAGCAGGACACAAACCTAGCAAAACTGAAAGAAGCGACTAAAAATGAAGCCCTCCCGCCGACCCTTGCCGAGATCCACGACGCCCCATGGCCCTAGGGCCACCAGAGAGGAGGCGGACCTACGGGAGGGCCGCGGGAGGCAGAAACCCTAGGTATTTTGTATAGAGGAGGAGGCGGCTATTATAATTTTACGACAAAACTCTTCTCTTGTTGTAATTTCCACTAGATGAATGACCAATAACAAATGTAAAAAAATATGTACAATCCCTCGCAAAAATAAAATAAAATATGTACAATAATGGCGAAAATGCCATTTGGAGGCCGAGCACCTGGAGGCCGTAATCTCGAGCGTCTATCATCATAGCGATCAGCTGCAGGCTCGCATTAATTGCACGTATTTTCAGCTCACAGGCATCCACCACGCACCGTATTCTGTATCTACGTACAGTGTCAGCCCATGTAGTCGATGGCGCGCTGTCAAGCTGGTCAGACGTGCTAGCTATCGATTCACCCATCATGTCCAGCCAGTGCGAGCAGTATAATTAAGAACATGGGCGCTGGCGTACGCTCTCAGAGCATCTCCAACAGACGCCGAATGCGGCGCGCGCAAAAAACTAGGTTGCCGCGCGCGCTTCGGTCTGTTTGGTGCGGCGCACAGCGTTTGCTCCAGCAGCCGCGCTGTAAAGCCGCGCGCGCAGCTCCAGCAGGCGCGGTAAAAATGCAGCGCGCGCGCTCTTAAAACATTTTTTGCATAAATAAAAAAACGATATAATATATTTTACACAGATAGATAGATAGTTTGACATATATAGATAGATAGTTCGACATACATAAATTGATAAATACTACTACGGAATAGATAGATAGATAGAAACTACCATCACCATCATCCTCGTCGGTGTCGTCCGAGGTTGAGATCCATATGTCGTCCCAACGTTCGTCGTCCGCGGTGAAGAACGACCTCCCACCTGCTGAAACTATGTCGCACTGCTCGTTCGCCAAAGCCTTCCGCTGACGCCGGTCAGCCCGCTCCGCGCGGCGCCTTGCCGTCCTCTCCGCCCAGTAGGCATGCTCGTCGGCGACGTCCTCCGGGTGGCGACGGCGCCACTCCGCCATGGCTCGCTCGTCCTCCTCGGCGACGAGGAGGCGGCGCTGCCGCCGAGCGTGGTCGGCACGGTCTATGTCGGTGATGAGACGCGACGGAGGGGCCACGCGTTGCGCCTGCTCGCGCGTGAAGACGTCCCGGAAATTCATCTGAGACCGGGGCCTGTCCAAGCGCCACGCCGCCGCGTCGTACGCGCGGGCCGCCTCTTGCGCGCTCCGGAACGTCCCGAGGCCGAGCCGGACGTCGCCGGACCGTATCTCGGCGGAGTACCAGCTGTTGGGGCGCTCGCGGACGCCGCGATAGCTCGAAGCACCCCGGCGGCGCGGCGGCATGGTGGTGATGTGGTGGCGAGGCGACGAGGTTGCGAGGAGAGGGCGCGTGGCTTGTGCTGTGCGCGTGGCGGGCGCGGCAATTTAAAGGTGCGCGTTAAGCGGCGCGCCAAATCTACCGCGCCGCGTGCCGCTTTCTCCCCCGCGCACGCAAACGCTTCCCGCACGCGGTAAGTTTCCGCCACCGCTGGAGTGCGCGGAATCAGCCGGCGCGCACTAAAACCTGACTTTACCGTGCGGGCGCGCCTTTTGCCGCGCCTGTTGAAGATGCTCTCATGTTCCCATTCAGATCCGGTCCACTAGCCGTTTGCACGACATCCATCTGATTCCGAACTTTGAGGCACACGATCAGGACATTTGGAAGCCATCTATTTTTATTTATACCGGCGAAGAAGAGTACCGTCTGTACCCATTTCAACACGGGAAAATCACACAAGAACAACACCGTAGCCATGGCGTTGTGGTCTTCCTCAGCTCGTCCGAGAGATAGGCGGCAACACCTCCCGCCCGTCGACACATCTGAGCGCTATACCATGCGTTTGCGTCTGTGCATATTTTCGCAGCATCCTGCAAACTGAGCAGCACCTCGTTTACTGACTTTTCTACCTAGACAAAAGGTAACTTTCCTCCTTTTGCTCATTTGCCCTATCGGGGGAAGGTGCAGCTCTTGCAGGTTGCAGCAACAAGGATCACCATGAAAACAAAAACAAAAAAAAACATTGTTTCTGAAACCACAACACCAAAGCACCATAAATTGATTTAACAGAGAAAGCAACACTCTGATCGTGCCGCAGCTAAGTTAAATATAACAAACATACAGTCTGGGACGTCGATCTCAAGCGGCCCCTTGTCTTACTGGTAAAGCAAATATTCTGGCGGCAGTATATCTCTAGCGTCTCTGGTCCGTCACTTCAGTGCATGCTTGGCAGGAAGCTCATGATGCACATCAAATATTATTTTCTGAGTGTTTCAAACTCTGGCCATACCAAATGTGACAAAACGCATCTTAAGCACATGGCTGCAAACCATCCCATAGTGCTCAAACATCCCACACTCGCATCTCAACTCATCAGCTGATTCGTTGGCGCGACCCACAAACTCAGATTCTTGCACCACTTTTTCCTTGACAGAATTCTGATGTGCCTAGCCATGTACTCGAAGCGAGGCTTGATCTCAATGAGGTCGTATGACCCACATTCATAGAGCACCTCACCAAATTTCTGGAACATTCTCCTAGTGTAAACCAGCGATGCATGTACTCGATGGGGATATTTTGCTTTAGAACAACACCGCCCTACAAACAGATGGATTTGATAAGAAATAAGATTACTAGTAATTAATGCGAAGCGAAAGCTGCCACAACATGCAATAGATGACAGAAGTCCAACTCACTAGTCTAGTCCTCTTCTCCTCCTGATAGTTCTCTTCGGAACCGCGATCAAATTGCATCTTCTCATGCTTACTAACAAACAAATGCATTGGGCATCATTCGGCACATACCCTTTCAGGAGGTCATTTGCACTCTCACTGTGCCGCGTGCTTGTCATCTTCGCACGGAAAACGCCCATGAAGTATGGCTTTGCCCACTTCCTCCTCACCTCATACCGCTGGGTGAGGAATGGGTTCTTCTGCAGCCCATATTTTTCAATCATACTTGCCCACCCCCTCCTCATCTCATCCTGGACATTATATATAAATTCAGGGTCCTCTGCCCCAAACGCATTGAACGCCTCTATGGTTTTGGTTGCATCATTGATCGACTGTTCCCGGTTTAGCTTGCCGCGTATTATTTTTAAGGACCGTTTCGTGAATCGCACGTCCTTTATCGTCCCAAAGAAACCACCCACAACACTCTAAACTTTGCTAATGCTTATATAGTTCTCCCTCAGTTGTTTAACCAGGTCCCTTGTGTAACTATCTATGTGCCGGTGTGACTTCCAATTCAATTTCTCTCCACAGTTAACTGATAGATCATGGATGTGACCTGACCTGTGCTCGCACACAGCATCATCTAACCTCAGCAGCCCCATCATTGCTTTGCACCCACACCTAGTCGACCTGCTGTTAGCTTGCAATGGTTTACACCCTGCAGAAAACACACTCACAGACCACACTCCACGTAAGATTTAACCTAAATGATCATTCCTCACAAGCACGATAAAAAATGTTAGTCTTGGTGAGTCACCTCACAGGCGCACACTATCTCCTGCGTGCACTTCTTCCGGTGTACATTCAAACGGCTTTTTGCGTAAGGGGCACCGAAACCAACTTCCCACGAGTAGAGATTGTAAAATTCGTAGCCCTCCTCGACAGAATCAAAGCTAGTGCCAATTGCTGAATTAGTAGCATTTCCAGTCTTGTTGTCGACCGAAGCACGAACTGAAGCCCCCAGGGCAGGCACTTTGCTTGAACTCTGCTCCCTCTCATCTGCCGCCTCGCCAATTCTTTTTTTTTTTTTGAGAAACACACAGGCTGAAATTACATATCAAGCCTACATTCTTTGGACCAGGTATCTTTTAGTTCATCGGGCACCGAGGACAGCGGGAAGAAGTCCCCTGACAGTTTTGCACGATTCGCCAGGCCATGAGCTAGGCCATTCTGTTCTCTCCTGATCCATCTGATTTTGCATATGAGGGATAGCCAGCCAGAGTCGCCTGTATGTCTGCAACTATTGGATACAGGGGCGATTGATTGGGTACTCCGGGTGCTATTGCCTTGGACAGCACAAGGCAGTCCATCTCAAACTCAATAGGGCCGCTAAAATATTTTGTTAGTTCCCGGAGCCCCATGAGCCCAGCCATTCCTTCTGCTTCCTCCACTGACAAACATCGATCTATATTGCATCCCAAGGAGAAGAGGACCCGGCCCTGGTGGTCTCTTGCAACTGCGCCGCCCGCGCTGCGCCCCGTGGTTGCCTCAAAAGCTGCATCTGTGTTTAATTTAACCGTTCCAACAGGCGGGGCCTCCCATTGCATGGTGTCCTGAACCGGTGGTGTGAGGCGCTGATCCCCATACTGATTCATGTTGCATGTCGCTTTCACCTTGTCAGTTCTCGTTTGGGCTTCTCTGACTTCTTGCTCATACTTAAGTAGGAAACCCACCGACCCCGAGATGGATTCTTTTCCATTCCCATGAACTTTATCATCATGGAGAAACCATGCACACCATAGCATCAGCAAGATCCTGTTGCGCATTTCAGCATCGCATCTATTTAGCAGGACCTGTAACCAATCCTCAGCTGTGTACCAAAAGGCTTGTTCGTTTGGTAGATTCCAGTAATCTCTCATCATATGCCTCAGAGCTTTGCTGTTTGTGCATTCCACTACCGCATGGTATTCATTCTCATCCGGATTCCCGCAGATCGCACAGGTCTTATCTGGCACAATTGTCCACCTGCACTTATTCACCTTTGTAGCCAGGGTGTTGGTTGCTATCCTCCATGCAAAGATTTTTATTTTTTCAAGTATCTTTGCTTTCCAGATGAGGTCCCATAGGCTCCTATCATCTATGCCGGCCGAGGAGCTGGATGTTTGTGGGCCCGTACCTTTAAGAGCCATAGCAAGCTTGTAAGCACTCCTGACTGTAAACATGCCAGATTTTTCAGGATGCCAAGCAATGCAGTCCTCGGTCTCTCTGGCCGGATTGAATATCTGGTTTACCAACGTTAGGTTCCAGGTCCTTAGGCCGGGATCGATGAGTTGATTGACCCAGCGTAATCTAGACCTGCGTATAAAGCTTGCTGTTTTGAGTCCCGTTTGCCTCGGGATCCATTGATCTCTTTGGATTTGGATGCTTTTACCGTTTCGAACTCACCAAATTAGCCCCTTCTTTAAAAGCTCAAGGCCGAATTCAATCCCCCTCCATGATTGTGACGCGTCCGTGGAAAATACCGTGTCCAGAAGTTGACCATTAGGGTAGTACTTTGATTTCAATACCTTCGCACATAAGCTGTCAGGCTTCTGGAGTAATCTCCATCCCTCTCTAGCCAGAATGGCCTGATTAAACATGTGCATGTCTCTGAACCCAATCCCTCCTCCTCGCTTTGGTTTTGTCAACTTGTCCCATGCCATCGTGCACTTTGTGACGGCCATCTTCCTGACCCCACCAGAATTCGCGAATTAGTCTTTCATACTTTTCACAGAAACTTAAAGACATTTTGAACACACCCATGGTAAAGGTGGGAAGTGCTTGAAGTTCTGATTTCACATGCACATCCTTCGCAGCAAAGGACATGTGCCTCCCTGCCCAGTTACCACATCTTTTCAAAAACCTATCCATTATGGGCTCAAACTTTTCGTCCTTCATTCTGCCTTCTGGTGTGGGGAGACCCAGATATTTGCTTTCGAAAGTTGAGCTTTCCACCTCTAGAGCCTCACGGATGCCATCCTGTACTGCATTAGGGCATTTCTCACTGAAAAGCAATGAACATTAGCTTGGACATAGAAGTTGCCATGTGCCTCTCTGAAAACTGTTTAGTGCATGCTTGATTTTTGAGAGTAAGCATAAGCTTTATTACTCAACAGCTGGGCCTAAGTCGCCCATAACAGCGTCAGCTACAATAGCTGGTACATCATCATCTGATACAAGAACCTCGCCACTTGGGAGGGAAAGACCTAGTTTAGCTAGGTGATGAGCCGGCACATTAGCCTCCCTCCTACAGTGGTGTACTTCACACGATACAAACCATAGGTTTATTTGCAGCTTCATATCCTCAATTAAGTGCGCCTGCCTAGAGAAATCTGGCCCTCGCTTGTTGAGTGCTTGTTCTACCAGAAGCGCGTCAGTCTCGATGATCAGACGCATCACACCAAGCTCAGCTGCAACATCCAAAGCCTTTCCGACCGCGAGGAGTTCAGCTCCAAACGCATCCGCCACTTGGTCATGTTGTCCTGCCCGGGCCGCTACCACCGCCCCGTCCCTGTCGCGAACCATCACCCGCCAAGCACCCAGCTGTGTTCCCGAGATATGGGCGCCATCCACATTGATTTTGAGCACATCTGCTGGCGGCGGTGCCCACCTCGGCGGGGCTGCATGCGGTTTGGCCGTTTTGCTGAAATAACCCTGGTATTCCTCCGTCGTACATGCAACTCTACACGCAAACTGATCGTGCTTCATGGGCTTCTCTCCGTGTCTCGCTTTATTCCTCTGTGTCCACCATTGCCACCACATCACGACAATCATCATGCGCTCCTTCTCCGGGATCTGCCATAGTGTTTCCAGGGTCGCATCCACAGAATCACATAAGCTCAAACGCTGTCGTACGTGCTCAAGGTTGAGAGCCAGCCACACCTGCTTGACTTCCTGGCACTCCACGAAGAGATGCTTCCCAGACTCATTCCGCAAGTTGCACAAAAAACGCTTGTGATCTTCGATGGTCATGCCCCTTCTGCATAGGATGTCCTTGGTCGCTAATGTGTTATGTGCCATCCTCCATATAAAGTGTTTGATTTTCCCCGGGCAAGGCATGCGCCAAATTCTCTTCCACTTGTCTTGGCCGCCCTCATTCAGGTTGCCAGTCTCATTTTGTGGCGCCCCACCTTCTCCTCCTGCTGCTTCCGAGATAGCTCTCTTCAGCTTATATGCCTGCCAGACCGAGAAGAGTCCTTTGGGATCAAAATGCCAGGCCATGAAGTCCACGGCACCGTCCCGCAGTGGCATTTGGAGTATCAGTTCTGCGTCCTCCTCCCAAAAGGTATCCCGGACTAGTTCGACATCCCAAACACCAGTAGCGGGATCGATGAGCTCTGAAACTCTTGTCAGCAAGCTTCCTCCCCTCGGTGTAATAACCCTGCGCGACCAAGCTCTCGGGATCCAAGGATCATCCCAGATCCTTATGCTCTCCCCGTCGCCCACTCGCCAAATGACACCCTGGTTAACCAACTCAATGCCATGGGAAATGCTCCGCCACGCATATGACATGTTTGCAGTCTCCCCCGCTTCCAGAATAGAGCTGTTTGGGTAGTACTTGGCCTTCATTAGCTGAGCACAGAGGCTGTCGGGCTCTTGGACGAGTCTCCAAACTTGGCGGGCAAGCATGGCAATGTTGAAGTCGTGAATATCCCGGAAACCGAGACCGCCCCTTCCCTTGGACCGGATGAGCTTCTGCCAACCCACCCAATGTATTTTGTTCTCATCATCCTGCTGGCTCCACCAATACCTGACAATCATGGCGCTGATCTCCTCACAGAGGGTTTTGGTCAAGTAGAATACCGACATGGCAAATGTAGGGATGGCCTGCGCCACTCCTTTCACCAGTATCTCCTTGCCCTGCCGAGAGAGAGTCCGCTCGTTGGAGCCTTGCAACCTGGTCCAAATAGAGTCCTTAATGTAAGCAAAAGCTTTCTTCATTGAGCGACCGATGTACACTGGTAATCCCAGGTATTTCTCGTTATACGCCTCGCTAGTTATGCCAAGGATGGCCTTGACCTCATCTTTGGACTGTGTACGACAGTTTTTGCTGAACATGATCGCCGATTTCTCGTGGTTGATACACTGGCCGGAGCAATATTCATACACTGCCAGAATCCTCTGCAGTTCCTCCGCTTCATTTGGATTTGCTTTCATAAGTAACAACGAGTCGTCCGCAAAAAAGAGGTGGGAAATAGCTGGCGCCCCTGGACAGATTCGAATGCCACTGAACACCCCCCTCCTCTGAGAATCATTGAGCAACGCTAATAACCCCTCGGCGCATATCACAAAAAGGTACGGCGATATTGGATCGCCCTGGTGAAGCCCCCTCGAAGGCACAAACTGATCCGAAAAATCCTCATTCACTTTCATCCGGTATCTAACAGTTGTCACGCACTTCATCACAAGTCTCACCCAACTTCTGGCAAACCCCAGTTTGATCATCATAGCTTCTGGGAAGGACCACTCTACCCGGTCATATGCTTTGCTAATGTCGACTTTTACCGCAGCAAACTCCACCTTGCCTCCACATTTGTTCATCAGGTAGTGTGACATATCGTAAGCCATCAAAATGTTGTCCGTGATGAGACGCCCCGGAACGAAGGCACTCTGGTTACCTGATATGATCTGTGGCAGAACAATCTTGAGGCGATTTGCAAGGACCTTCAAAATGATCTTATACAGGACATTACAAAGACTGATGGGCCGCAAGTCCTTGATCCTCGAGGGGGTTTTGACCTTTGGTATAAGAACCACCGTGGTATCATTCCACCCTTGTGGTAGTTCGCCCCCTTCAAGACCTTCATCACCTCCTCCTTAATGTTCCTACCCATGAGATGCCAATATTTCTTGAACACAACAGCCGGCATGCCGTCCGGCCCCGGAGCCTTAATATCCCTGATGTGATCCAGGGCCGCCTTTATCTCCATGTCAGTGAACTCAGCTGTAAGGCAGTCGTTCATAGCCCGAGTAACTTTGGTTGGGACGGATCGAAGGAGATCATCATAATTGTGATTGCCATTTGAGGTGAACAAGCCCTGAAAATAAGACTGAGCATAATTAGTTAGTTCTCGCCCTTCCTCCAGCACTACACCATCCTCCCTTGTGAGTCTCCTGATTCGGTTAGCTTTCCTTCTCGCCGAGGCATAGCGAAAGAAGAACTTCGTGTTCCTATCCCCCTCCTTCACCCACCATATGTGAGCATGCTGCCTCCATTTGATGTCCGCCACTTCCTCAAGATGATCATCAACCAAGCAGCGTAGTCGTACTTCTTACGCAACCTTCTCCGGTGTGATATCCCTCTTCCTACAATCCTCCAGCTCTCTCTTTGCTTCCTTTAACTTCCTCTCCGTATCACCCAGTACCGTTCTGTTCCACCTCGTTAGGTCGGCTGCCACATCCTCCAACGCTTTTGTAATATCCACCGTGCCCCCCTCATGAGCTCTCCTCCACGCTTCCTCCATCACCAGGTCGCACCCTCCTCCCTCAACCATCGTGCTTCAAACCTAAACGCTCCACTTCCTCCCCTCCTGGTGCTCCCCATATCAACTGTATCCACCACAACAGGCCGATGATCCGAATGCCGTGGCAGCTCGTTCCTCACATGAAACTCCGGGAATGCCGCACACCATTCCATGTTGGTCGCCGCTCTGTCCAGCCGACCACATATGTATCGGTTCGCATTAGTGCAGTTATTCCACCACGTGAAAATGTCCCCTTCAAACCCCAGATCACTCAGCCTGCACCCCTCAAGCGCCTCCCGGAATGAATTCATGCATCCCTCCGCTCTATCCACTCCACCCCTCTTCTCCTCATTGCTTAATATCTCGTTAAAGTCTCCCATACAGAGCCAGGGTCTCCCCTCCTGATGTTGCTGCTGCAAAAGATGTAGGGTTCTCCATGTTTCCTTCTTTCTGCTGGCCTGCGACTCACCATAGACCCCGGTAAATCTCCACACCGCTCCATTCTCCTCCAGAATATCTGCGTCAATGTGCCTTCTTCCTATGGACCTCAGAGATAGATTAACTCCCCGCTTCCATAGGATTGCTAGCCCCCTACTTCTTCCTTCCGGATTCCTTACACACATATTCACCAGCCCCAGCTTCCACCTATACCGCTCTAACCCCTTTTCGAGCAACTTCGTTTCACATAAGAACACCACATCGGGATCCTCCGCCCTCTTGAGATCCAAGAGGCCACGAACTGTCGGGCCGTTCCCGAGTCCCCGACAGTTCCAACTTACGATTCTCATTGCTCCCGGCGGGGCTGCACTTGCAGCCCGACCGATAGTAAGTTTGTGTTATTCTCCTCCACCTGGCTTCCACCCTCCTTTTCTACCCTTCCCCTCTTCATGGCCCCATTCTCCTCTCCCTTCTCATTGCCTCGCTTCTGGCCACTTAACTTGCCAGCCCCCTCCTTCTCCACACCGCCTCGTTTCTCCTCCCTCCGAATCTTCTTATAAGTTTTTGGGACATAACCGTCCTTACGCCCTATCTCTCCATCTTTAGCACGGTTCACGTACTTCTCCTTCTCCTTCCCAGCAGTGTTGCCACCCTCATTGCCACCTAGTTCCGGCTCAGAGTCCTTCCTCGCATCTGATTGATCAGCCTCGCTACCCTTCACTGCCAGTGCCCCGTCATCGCTACACGTAGCACCCCTGCCAGCCTCCCCGAACTACAGCCTCTTCTAGTGCACCAATCCCCCTCTGGCACTAGCTAGTTTGCTAGGGCTGTTCACCTCCTCTCCATCCTCCGGTTTGTCCCTGCTGGACCCTGAGTCAGTCTTACGCCAATTGAGACTGTCGCTCCTGGATCTCCCCCCTGCCCCTCTGCTGCCAAGATTCCTTCCCCCACCCGAGCCACTACCGCTGCCGCTACCATGATAATTGCCTCTCCACATCCGCCCTTCTTGTCCTCTACGTCTTCCCATGTCAACCCGCATCCACTTCCCATACTGTGCCTTCTCCCCCTTCCCCAACCTCACCGAGCACCCTTTCTCCATATGTCCCAGCATCCTGCACACATAGCAAAAGTCTGGGAGGAACTCATACTCAAACTTGCAGAACGGCCTCTCTTCTTCCTTCCTTTTCTCTCCCTCCCCCATCCTTTCCTCATCACTCTCCACCTCTTCATCCAGGTAGATACCTCGCATGATTGGTTTAGAGATTGGCATACGAACCTTGATGCGCAGATACCTTCCCATCGCCGAGCCATCAGCCCCCGTGCCCATCTCTACAAACTTCCCCACCAGATTACCTATATCCTCCGCCGTGTCCTCATCCATCTTTCCAAGCGGCAGGCCAAAAACCCTAATCCAGATCGGCACCTCCTCGAAAACATACTGGTCGATTCTCTTGCTTGGCACGAAATCCACCATGACCACCAGGTCATTATCAAACATCCATGGTCCTTCCTCCAACGCTTTCCTCTTCCCCAATTCATGCTTGAAGGTGAATAGGAAGATGTTCTACCCCAATTCCTTGCAATCCACCCCCGTCATCGGGCACCAACACCGCCCCAGCGAGAAGCTAATCGCATCCGGGTGCGCCGGCCTCTCAGACAACACCTTGCCAACCGCCTTGATCTCCCCTCTGTTCCCCTTCGCCCTCAACGTCCACCGGATCTTCACCCCCTTCCTCTCCTCCTCTGAAAGCTTCATCTGCCCCATTAGACCAGCCACCTTCTCCATTGATCCTACTCGCCTCTACGCCCCAGGAGGAAACCCTAGAAGTGGTGTATTACGGTCGCGTGCCCTAGGACGCACGCGAGAGGATTATGGTGGGGCGGGACTCGCACCACGGCCAGGAGTACAGACGCGGCGGCTCTGCACCCGGCTGATCGGCGGCGAGATCTGAAAGAGCTAGGACGGAAACTACCAGCGAGACCCAGGGGGCGCAGTCGCCTCCGTGATCGCCGGACCTAAACCGAACCGTCACCCGACGTGGGATGGACTTTCACCCAACGTTTAGTGCATGCTTGATTACTTCTGCTTGCTCAACCGTAGCTTTAAAGAAGAGAAGACTATCATCCGCGAAGAGTAGATTAGATATGCCTGGGCTTCCACGTGCTACCTTTATAGGGGTGATCCTTCCTTCGATACACTCCTTATTTAGGGTGCGGGTTAGGGCCTCGCCAATTCTGATCCTGGGAACCACGCCATATCAACTAATTACGAAATAAGGTGATTTTCTCAATGCAAAAAGCACTACAAGTGCCATCCCCAGGCGCTCGCTACCCATGCATTTAACAAACATCTAAAGAATAAGACACACGAGCAGGCTTCTTCTGAATTTCACACAAAGACATGTGCAGAAAATATATAGCAAACATCAGGTGACAGGTTTAGAATGAAAAAAAACCTCAAAAAAAGGTTTAGAATGAAAAAACAAGATCCGTTTGACTTTAACACGAACACGCCATCCTCCTCTCCATCCTATGTGTGACGCCCCCGATTTAATCGTACACTAATCATGCACGCAAATGTGTACGATCAAGATCAGGGACTCACGGGAAGATATCACAACACAACTCTACAAATAAAATAAGTCATACAAGCATCATAATACAAGCCAGGGGCCTCGAGGGCTCGAATACAAGTGCTCGATCATAGACGAGTCAGCGGAAGCAACAATATCTGAGTACGTATATAAGTTAAACAAGTTTGCCTTAAGAAGGCTAGCACAAACCGGGATACAGACGAAGAGGAGCAGGCCTCCGCCGGGATCCTCCTAGCTACTCCTGGTCGCCGCCGCCGGCTGCACGTAGTAGTAGGCACCTCCGAGTAGTAGTCGCCATTGACGGTGGCGTCTGGCCCCGGGCTCCATAATCTGGTTGCAGCAATCGAGTAGAGGTAGGGGAAAAGGGGAACAAGGCAACCGTGAGTACTCATCCAAAGTACTCGCAAGCAAGGAGCTACACTACATATGCATGGATATATGTGTAAAGGGCCATATCGCTGGACTGCATCGCAGAAAGCCGTAATAAGAGGGGATAGTTAGTCTTAACGAAGACTACGCTTCGGTCACCGTCTTGCAATGTAGAGGAGGGCAATCAAGTCCTCCAAGTAACATCACGTAGCAATAATCCTACCCGCGATCCCTCCTCATATCCCCGAGAGAGCGAACACCGTTGTATCCGCACTTGGAAGGGTGTGTTTTATCAAGTATCCGGTTCTAGTTGTCATAAGCTCAAGGTACAACTCCAAGTCGCCCTGTTATCAAGATCACGGCTATCCGAATAGATTAACTTCCTGCAGGGTGCACCATCTTACCCAAAGACGCTTGATCCCATTTGGCCGACACACTTTCCGGGTTATGCCCGCCGCTGAAGATCAACACGCCGCAGCCCCACCTAGGCACAACAGAGAGGCCAACACGCCAGCCTAAACCTAAGCGCAGGGTTCGGGCCCATCGCCTCGAGCACACCGCACGCTATGAGGGCGGCCGAAGCGCACTCTAGCCTAGCAGGTGTTCCAGTCCAATCCGGCGCGCGCCGCCCGTCACGACGTCTCTCAAGTGCTTCTACCGATACCACGACGCCGGATACCCATAACTACTCCCGTAGATGGTTAGTGCGTATAAGCTCAGAGCCAACTCAGATCAAATACCAAGACCTCGTTAAGCGTGTTAAGTATCCGCGAACGCCGAACAGGCCAGGCCCACCTCTCCTAGGCGGTCTCAACCTGCCTGCCGCTCCGCCTCAAAGATCCACTCATGGTGCTCCATCACCGACCCGACTTTAGTCTCCACATGTATCATGTATAAGTATATAGTATATACCCGCGATCACCTCCCGAGTGATCACGGCCCGATAGTATAGCACGGCAGACGGACAAGAATGTAGGGCCACATATGAAAGTACTAGCATCCTATACTAAGCATATAGGATTGCGTAAGCTAACAATGTAAGTAACAAGGACAAAGCTATGCAGCAATATAGGAGTATCCGAAAGCAAAGAATATGCTACACTAGTCTAATGCAAGCAGATAGAGAAGAGTAGGCGATATCTGGTGATCAAGGGGGGGGCTTGCCCGGTTGCTCCGCAAGAGAGAGGGTCACAACACCGTAGTCGAACTAGGCAGCAGCAGTCTTGGTCTCAGAGTCTACCGGAGAGAAGAGGGGAAGAAACAATGAATACCAAGTAAACAGATGCATATCGATGCATGACATGTCAAGTAGCGATGCTAGGCGTGTTCTAACGTGGTATGAGTTGGTACTGGTTAAGGGAAGACATCCGGAAAGTATTCCTGTGTTTCGTGTTTTCGAGAGGAGCCGAGGGGAAAAGTTGCAGGTTCGATGAGGTTAGGGTGTGTGGCGGACGAACGGATCGCGACCCGGATTCGCCACGCTCTCGAGCAACTTTCATGTTGAAAATATTTTAATCCGAGTTACGGATTAAAAGATATGGTTTTTTTAAAGATTTTATTAATTTCTGGAATTTAATTAAATAATTATTTAATTTGAAAAAATGAATTTATGACGTCAGCATGAGGTCATGCTGACGTCAAGATCAACAGGTTGACTAGGTCAACCCCGACATGTGGGTCCTGTCACATACTCGCTAACTAATTAACCTAGCTTAGTTTAATTAACAGGAGTTAATTAGGTTAATTAGTCATTAGGTTAATTAATCAGGATTAATTAGATTAATTATTTACTTAATTAATTAATTAATTAATTAATTAGTTTTATTGATTTTTATTTATATTTATTTAAATTTCGTTTTCCTTTTCCTTTTATTTTGAAAATCTTTCTGTGGGTGGGGCCTGCTTGTCATAGGCACGGTGGACCGGTCAGCCCAGCTGACCGAGTCAACAGGGCGGCGAGGGGGGGGGGGGCCTGGGCCCACCAGTCAGTGGCCCAGGCGTGGCCCCGGTTCATGCCACGTCGGCAGGGGTACCGGAGTTGGTTCCGGTGGGCGTCCGCGGCGGAGGGGGCGCCGGAGCTCGCCGGTCTTTGTCTTCCGGTGGCCAAACGGGGCGCGGGCGGGCGCGTTCGAGAGAGGGGAGGGCGGCGCGTCCATTGGCGGCAAGGCCATGGCGGAATCGGCGAACGGCGCCATGCGAGCGGCGGAGGCAGCGGAGAGCTGGGTCCGCCGAAAGCGCGCTGCCACGGGGCCGGAGGGGAACTTATACTGCGCACGAGCACCACGGGCTCGGCCTCGGACCATTTGGTCACCGGGGAGCCAGCGACGAGATCCACGGGGGGGCGTTCGGTGCGGTGGAGGGGCGCGCCGGGCGAGGAGACGGGAGAGGAGGCCGGGAGCACGCCCGTGCTCCGTGGGGGGGGAGGGGAGGGGGGGGGAGGGAGGGCTGGTGGCGGAGCCGGGACGACGGGAGGCGGCGACGGGGAGGAGGACGAGGGAGAGGGGACCGATGGGGGGGGAGTGCTCACGGGGGGCGTGGGGTCTATGAGAGCTGCTGGGGCGGTCGGGTCGACCGTGAGGAGGAGGGCGGGAGGCGGCCGTCCGTCGGGATCCGGCGAGGTGGGGGTCGGGACGACCCAGGGCGGCGAGGGGTTTTGTGCCCGACGCGGCAGGTCGGGAGGAGGGAGGAGGTGCGGACGGGCGGCGGGGTCGCCAAGGCCGGGGAGGGCGACGGGGCGACGGGATCGGGCGGGGCCGATCCGGATCGGCGCGGAGGGAGGAGAAAGGGGATCGGGGGGAGAGTGAGGGCGTCGGCTAGGGTTTCCCGACCGGGGGAGGGGATAAGGGAGTGGGGGTTGGGCCGGGCCAGGGGGCTGGCCGGCTGGGCCAGGTGGTGGCCGGCTGGGCCAGGTGGGGGCTTGGCCCAGTTGGGCCAGTGGGGGTGGGTTTTCTCCCCCTCTCCCATTTTGTTTTCTTTGTCTTTTCTTATTTTTTTCTTTCTTTCTTTTCTGTTTTATTTTATTTAGTCTATCTAGATACTTTATAAAAATGTGTGCACCCCACCATAATTAACTTGGTAATATTTGACAACCCCCGAACATTTTAGTTTTAATTTTTGAAAACTTTTATTGTTTGCCTATGCTTTCAAATTTGAATTTGAACCGGGTTTGAATCCACGTGAGTTTAATCACAGTGACGTGGCATCATTAGCAGGGATTACTTAGCTTAATTACCCGGGTGTTACAAATCTCCTCCACTACAAGAAATCTCGTCCCGAGATTTAGGAGGTAGAAGGAAAGAGTGCGGGGTATTCCTCTCGAAGACGATCCTCGCGTTCCCAGGTGGCTTCGTCTTCAGAGTGATTCGACCACTGAACTTTGAGGAATTTGATCGCCTTCGGACGTGTGCGGCGTTCAGCTTGGTTGAGAATGCGGACCGGATGCTCTTTATAGGAGAGGTCCTGTTGCAATTCGAGCACTTCATGGTCCACTGCTCGGATTGGGTCCTTGAAGCAGCGTCGGAGTTGTGACACGTGGAACACATCGTGAACCTGTGAAAGGTTCGACGGAAGCTCCAAATGATATGCCACTTTTCCACGCCTTTCCGAATAGTGAATGGGCCAATATAGCGAGGAGCTAGCTTGCCCTTGATCCCAAGCGGTGAGCACCCTTCATTGGTGTAACGCGAAGATAGGCCTTTTCGCCAAGGTTGATAGACCATGTCTTTGTGATGACGGTCATAATTACTCTTTTGACGTGATTGAGCAGTCTTGAGATTCTCGCGAATAATGCGGACTTGTTCTTCGGCCTGTTGGATAATATCCGGACCAAGAGTGGACGCTCCCAGTTTCCGACCAGTTCGGAGGGGTTCGACACTTTTGCCCATATAACACTTCGAAGGGGGCCATCTTCAGACTAGCTTGATAGCTATTATTATAAGAGAACTCAGCATACGGGAGAGATTCCTCCCATTTCTTGCCGAAGGAAATGACACAAGCTCAAGCATGTCTTTGAGAATTTGGTTGACACGCTCAACTTGCCCTTGAGATCATGGATGAAACGCAGATCGAAAGATAAATGAGTCCCCATAGCTTCTTGAAAACTTGCCCGAATCTTGAAGTGAATAAGCTGCCACGGTCGAATCGATAACCAAAGGAATGCCGTGAAGTGAAACAATTCGACATATAGAGCGTTGCAAGCTGACTAGCGATGATCGCTTCTTTGACCGCCGTAAAATGAGCAACTTTAGAAAGCCGTCAATGACGACAAGAATAGCATCATTACCTTTCGAGATTTGGGAAATCCAAAGGACGAAGTCCATTTCAACATGGTCGCATTTCCATTCAGGAATAGAGATAGGTTGCAGAGTTCCAGCAGGCCTTTGATGTTCTGCTTTGATACAACGACAAACGTCACACTCAGCAACATAGTGAGCAATGTCCTGCTTCATATTAGACCACCAGAATCTCTGACGAATGTCTTGATACATCTTTGTACTACCAGGATGGATACATAGAGGCGTATCATGAGCTTCTTTCATAACCTTCTGAGTCATATTCAGATTTTCCTTCTTACATGGCACCACTAGGCAGCCTTTGAAGTACAAGGCGCCATCATCAGCAATAGTGAAGAATGAGGGATTTCCTGCTTTGAGGTCTTGCTTAATCTTGTAGACTTCGTGAGTCAAATCCCTGCATTGTCTTTATGGTGCCCACGAGATCGGGTTCAACAGCCAGGTATAGAGGAACCCTGGGAAACAACACGGAGATTCATCTTGGAACTCCGGAGGAGGGGGAGTGCAAAATCGGAGGAACAATATGGAGGTTCAGCTTTCTGAATTCTTCAACAAGTGGGGCTGAACTTTGTGAACCTCAAGGCGGTTGCAATAAGACTTGCGGCTCAAGGCATCAGCCATTACATTAGCCTTGCTCAGCGATAAGAAATACCCAAATCAAAGTCTGCAATAGTCTCCATCCATCTCTCACGACGGAGGTTCAGGTCTGCTGAGTAAACAGATACTTCAGACTTTGGTGGTCGGTGAAGATCTCGCAACGATTACCGAGAAGGTAATGTCGCCACTGCTTTAGCGCATGAATGACAGCAGCAAGCTCGAGGTCGTGAACTGGGTAGTTCTCCTCGTGAGGGCGCAATTGTCAAGAGGCATAAGCAACCACTTTGCGCTCTTGCATTAGGACGCCGCCTAATCCTTGACGAGAAGCGTCGCAGTAAATGACGAAGTCATTCTTAGTATCGAGGAGCTAGCATCGGGCGAAGTCAACTTGTCTTTGAGTGCCCGGAAACTTTCCCGACACTTATCTTTCCATTGGAATTTGACGCCTTATGCAACAAAGTTAGTCGAGGCCTGGCAATCTTGGAGAAGTTCTCATTTAATCGACGGCAATAGTGGCGAGACCGAGAAAACTTCGACTTGCTTAACGCTCTTTGGAGGAGTCCAATCGAGAATAGCCTGAACTCTTTCGTGGTTGACGGCAATACCATCCTTAGAGATGACATGCCCAGATAGGTTACTTCGGAAGCCGAATTCACATTTGGAGAACTTGGCATAGAGTTGATGCTCTCGTAGCATTTCCAAAGACAAGACGAAGATGTTCAAAGATGTTCTTCTTCATTCTTGGAAAAGATCAGATATCATCCAGATAAACCACGATTTAACTTGTCGAGGTAATCCATGAATATATAGTTCATCGAGCGAGAGAAGGTGGCTGGAGCATTGGTTAAGCCGAAGACATGACGGTGTACTCGTAAGAACCATAACGAGTCACGAATGCGGTCTTGGGGATATCCTCCTCACGAACACGGATCTGGTGGTAACCCAACCTCAAATCGAGTTTCGAGAACACCGACGAACCAGCCAGCTTGATCATAAAGATCATTGATCCGAGGAAGAGGATACTTATTCGAATGGTAGCTTGATTTATAGGACGGTAGTCTTGGACCAATCGGTTTGTCCCATCCTTCTTCTTGACAAAGAGAGAAGGTGCTCCCCAAGGTGAGCAACTTGGGCGAATGAAGCCACTTTAAAGAGATTTGTCGATTTCCTCCTTTAGCTCAAGGAGTTCATGCGCGGCATCTTGTAAGGTCGCTTGGCTATAGGAGTGGTGCTCGTTTCAAGTCGATGACGAATTCGACAGCTCTAGCAGGGGAATCCTCGAAGTTCTTCAGAAAGACGCCTTGGAAATCGCAAACGACAGGAATGTTTTCAATACCCTCGAGGGTGCGGCGTTCAATGCATTCAATGCATAGAGCCTTGCCTCGCATTTTGCACCGATGAGCTTGGTAAGTGACTATTTCATCTGAAGGGTGTAGCAGATGGACGGTCTTCGTGGCGCAAACTATGGAAGCGATGTCGCCTTTAACCAATTCATTCCCGAATGAGGTCAATGCTACAAGACTTCAAAGACGATGGGAGAGACAAGGAATTCCAGTCCTTCGATTTCAACGGGACGCGTTGCAAATCATGGAGGTTCGACATTGGCCCGCAGGGTGTGTACTAATAGTGAAGCATTCATGTCTTCACTTTTAATGCCATGCATGAATGCAAAATCTTCGACATGAATGAATGCGATGCCCCGTATCAAATAAAACGATGTTGGTACTGAATTTACGAGAAGTGCACCCATCACAAGAGGCGGTTGGTCTTGAGCTTCGCTCAGATCAACGTGGTTGGCCTGAACTTCGACCATAAGGCTTGGCGTTGTTGTTGCGGGCGGGTGTTTCCACCGCCACCGCTGGAAGGGCCAACTGATTCTGGTTCGGTTGCATTCTCTAGCACGGTGCCCTGGTTGTCCGCACCAAGCACAAGCCATTATTGGGGTGGGAACAGAGCTTGGGGTGGTGGAGCTGGAAGCTTTGGCTGCTTAGTTGTAGGCGGGCGAGGTGCAGCATAGCTCGCCTTGTAGCAGTGCATTCGGCTGGTACATACTATTGGGAATCCATATCTTGCGCTTCTGCGAGGACGGGCCCAAGATGAGCCCGTGTCGCAGTTGCGCTGTTAGAGCTCGTATTCCTGCGCACCAGTTTCGACATTGATAGCTTTGTTCACCAAGGTGGCGAAATCAGCAAAGTCGTGCACTAGAAGTGCGAGCATGATGTCAGCTTGAAGGCCGTCACGGAACTTCTCCTGTCTGCGTGCATCGGTTGCAATATCCTCTTCAGCATAGCGAGACAAGTCCAAGAACTCTCGTTGATAAACTTCAACAGTCTTGTTGCCTTGGGTGAGGTTGCGGAACTCACGCTTCTTCCGTCCATGACCCTTGAGGGATGAAGCGGCACGAAGGCAGCTTGGAAGTCGGCGGTGATGAGTGTTCCAACTGGCAGAGTACGCTGTGGTTGTCCCACCATTGAGCTGCGGGTCCCTTCAGAAGAAGGAAGCAAAAGTGACATAGCTGGCGGGGCTACATCAGCAGACTCCATTTCATAGGTGATGTCACGGCCGATACCATCAACATCCAAATGGCTGGGTTGAGCTGCGGTACACACCGGGTTCAGCGCGATGAAATCCTGCGAGTTGTTCCGTTTGGGTGCTGGTTCATATTGGGGCGAGGAAACGAGCCATCATGTTTTCCATGAACTGGCGATTCATCTCAAGCTGTTGGATCATACCAGCCATGTACTCAGGCGGTGGTGGGAAGTTGCCACCATGACCACGACCAGCTGGTCTAACCATCCTGCTAATATATAACAGGGGTAGTTCAGCATTTGAGAAATTATGCAAGGGACAGGAATCATTCATGATGAAACATGCATAATGAAAGCAGCACGATAGGAACTACATAGTAGTCGGCATATCTTACAAAAGGGATCATGCATAGAGTTCGATACATAGAGTTCAAAGACATAGACTAAGACATCATAGGCGGCACGCAGCTCATGACGAATGCATCTAACACTAACAAGCAAGTCTACATCAGTCCCACGCTGCATCGCAGAGGTAGTCAGTAGCCCGAAAGCTGGTAGTGCGGCAGCGGATAGTCCTCCACGTCGGTGACACAGGGGCCGCGGATACTCGTGTCTGGATCCGACGCTCAGTGGCGTAAGAGGGCCAAGTCGAGAGAGTAGCCTCCCACGTCCGCCAACCAACACCACGGGGCATCACGGTCCTGGCTGGGTAGATCGCAGAACGCGGCAGCTCTCCGGATCGGACAAAGGGGTGCATCAGCGTCAGAGCACGGTAAAGGTGCTGACGGGTGATGTACAACTCGTGGCGAAGAGCTCGGTTAGCTCGATCCAGCCCATCGCGATGCGTAACAAAGTTCTGATGGTAGAAGGGCTCTCTGGTGACAGTGGAGTAGGCAGCAGTGTAGTAACCCTCCTCACCAACATCAGACGCGATAGCAATGTGCCTGAAGGGGGAGGTGTCCAACTCTCGATACTCTCACGAAGACGTGTCAGAGCAGCATAAGCAGCATCATGGACTGCCATATCGATAGTCACCCCAACACCATGTGCGGTGTGCAGACAAGAGGTGGAGTCATACTCCGAGAGTAGAGGTGGACGATGGCGCGGTCTCGCTCCCGGTTATAGTCCCGGTACTCCTCATAGACGGTGTACTCAGGGTGCCAGCGATAACCCAGATAGGTCATCATCTCTGCTAGCACCGCAGGTGATCCCGAGGCACCAATGGCCGTCGTGTGGCGCACGACCTGCCTCGTGGGTTCCATCTGAAAACAAAGACGTTTCAAAGGAGTCAAATGACAGTGTGGAAATTGATCAAATACAATTCCAAGAACAACTATGGCTATATCCAACTTTGGGGTGAATGTGGTCACGGGATCCTAGTGTTAGTTAGTAAAATCGTTTAACCCGAGTAGGAGAGAGTTCAGAGTCCCAGAGTAAAGGTCGAGGAGTAAAAGATCCTAGTACCACCCGATGGCGACGTGGGCCCGTAAGGCACACAGCCAAGTTAGTAAAAGTTTTTGCAATGTCTAGACTCGACTTCGGCCAAGGAGTGTGGAAGGGGGATTCCTACAGGCAGTCGGCTCTGATACCAACTTGTGATGCCCCCGATTTAATCGTACACTAATCATGCTCGCAAATGTATACGATCAAGATCGAGGACTCACGGAAGATATCACAACACAACTCTACAAATAAAATAAGTCATACAAGCATCATAATACAAGCCGGGGGCCTCGAGGGCTCGAATACAAGTGCTCGATCATAGACGAGTCAGCGGAAGCAACAATATCTGAGTACGACATAAGTTAAACAAGTTTGCCTTAAGAAGGCTAGCACAAACCGGGATACAGATCGAAGCGGAGCAGCCTCCTCACTCGATCCTCCTAGCTACTCCCGGTCGCCGCGTGGGCTGCACGTAGTAGTAGGCACCTCCGAGTAGTAGTCGCCATCGATGGTGGCGTCGGGCTCTGGGCTCCATAATCTGGTTGCAGCAATCGAGTAGAGGTAGGGGAAAAAGGGGAACAAGGCAACCGTGAGTACTCATCCAAAGTACTACGCAAGCAAGGAGCTACACTACATATGCATGGATATATGTGTAAAGGGCCATATCGATGGACTGCATCGCAGAAATCCGAATAAGAGGGGATAGCTAGTCTTAACGAAGACTACGCTCGTCACCGTCTTGCAACAGTAGAGGAGGGCAATCAAGTCCTCCAAGTAACATCACGTAGCAATAATCCTACCCGCGATCCCTCCCATATCCCCGAGAGAGAGCGAACACCGGTTGTATCCGCACTTGGAAGGGTGTGTTTTATCAAGTATCCGGTTCTAGTTGTCATAAGCTCAAGGTACAACTCCAAGTCTTCCTGTTATCAAGATCACGGCTATCCGAATAGATTAACTTCCTGCAGGGTGCACCATCTTACCCAAAGACGCTTGATCCCATTTGGCCGACACACTTTCTCGGGTTATGCCCGCCGCGGAAGATCAACACGCCGCAGCCCCACCTAGGCACAACAGAGAGGCCAACACGCCGTCTAAACCTAAGCGCCAGGGTCCGGGCCCATCGCCTGAGCACACCAAGACGTTGCGAGGGCGGCCGGAAGCTGACCTAGCCTAGCAGCGTTCAGTCCAATCCGGCGCGCCGCCGTCCGCTAATGTCCGAAGTGCTTGGTGATACCACGACGCCGGATACCCATAACTACTCCCGCGTAGATGGTTAGTGCGTATAAGCTCGAGCCAACTCAGATCAAATACCAAGACCTCGTTAAGCGTGTTAAGTATCCGTGAACGCCCGAGCAGGGCCAGGCCCACCTCTCTCCTAGGCGGTCTCAACCTGCCCTGTCGCTCCGCCTCAAAGATCCACTCGCGGGTGCTCCATCAGCCGACCCGACTTTAGTCTCCACATGTATCATGTATAAGTATATAGTATATACCCGCGATCACCTCCCGAGTGATCACGGCCCGATAGTATAGCACGGCAGACGGACAAGAATGTAGGGCCACATATGAAAGTACTAGCATCCTATACTAAGCATATAGGATTGCGGTAAGGTAACAATGTATAACAAGGACAAAGCTATGCAAGAAGATAGGAGTATCTCAAAGCAAGAATATGCTACACTACTCTAATGCAAGCAGTATAGATAAGAGTAGGCGATATCTGGTGATCAAGGGGGGGGCTTGCCTGGTTGCTCCGGCAAGAGAGAGGGGTCGTCAACACCGTAGTCGAATTGGGCAGCAGCAGCGTCGGTCTCGTAGTCTACCGGAGAGAAGAGGGGGAAGAAACAATGAATACCAAGTAAACAGATGCATATCGATGCATGACATGTCAAGTAGCGATGCTAGGCGTGCCCTAACGTGGTATGAGTTGGTACTGGTTAAGGGGGAAGACATCCGGGAAAGTATTCCCGGTGTTTCGTGTTTTCGGCAGAGGAGCCGGAGGGGAAAAGTTGCAGGTTCGGTAGGTTAGGGGTGTGTGGCGGACGAACGGATCGTGATCCGGATTCGCCACGCTGTTCGAGCAACTTTCATGTTGAAAATATTTTAATCCGAAGTTACGGATTAAAAGATATGATTTTTTTAAAGATTTTATTAATTTCTGGAATTTAATTAATTAATTATTTAATTCGAAAAAATGAATTTATGACGTCAGCATGAGGTCATGCTGACGTCAGCAGTCAACAGGGTTGACTAGGTCAACCCTGACATGTGGGTCCCGTTCGCCATACTCTGTTAACTAATTAACCTAGCTTAGTTTAATTAACAGGAGTTAATTAGGTTAATTAGTCATTAGGTTAATTAATCAGGATTAATTAGATTAATTATTTACTTAATTAATTAATTAATTAATTAGTTTTATTCATTTTTATTTATATTTATTTAAATTTCGTTTTCCTTTTCCTTTTATTTTAAAAATCGCTCAGTGGGTGGGGCACCTTGTCATAGGCGGGGTGGATTGGTCACCCACCGACCGAGTCAACAGGCGGGGGGGGGCCTGGGCCCACTGGGTCGGGTGTTCAAGCGTGGCCCCCCGTTCATGCCACGTCGTCGGGGTAATCGGAGTTGGCTCGGTGGCGTCCCAAGGCGAGGGGGGCGCCGAGCTCGCCGGTCTTCGCCTTCCGGGCTAAACGGGCGCGGTAGCGCGTTCGAGAGCGGGGAGGACGGCGCGTCCATTGGCGGCAAGGCCACGGCCGGAATCGGCCGGAACGGCGCCGGCGAGCGGCGGAGGCGGCGGTAGGGTTCGGGTCCGCGTCGAAACGCGCTACGGGGGGCCGGGAGGGGAACTTGCGCGGCGCGCCGAGCACCACGGGCTCGGCCCCGTGACCATTTGGTCACCGGGGGGCGCCGGCGACGAG
The DNA here is from genome assembly GCA_021605205.1 of Aegilops longissima. Classification (NCBI taxonomy): domain Eukaryota; kingdom Viridiplantae; phylum Streptophyta; class Magnoliopsida; order Poales; family Poaceae; genus Aegilops; species Aegilops longissima. Next base: position 85,809,315 of record CM038682.1, on the reverse strand, counting down.
ATCCACGGTGGGGAGGGTGTTGGTGCGGCGGGGGGCCGCCGGGCGAGGAGACGGGAGAGGAGGCCGGGAGCACGCCCGTGCTCTCCGTGGCGTGGGGGAAGGGAGAGGAGGGCTGCAGCGGCCGAGCCGGGCGACGGGAGGCGGCGACGCCGGGAGGAGGACGAGGGAGAGAGGGACCGATGGGGGAGGAAGTGCTCACGGGGGGCGCGTGGGGTCTATGAGAGCTGCTCGGGGCGGCCGGGTCGACCGGTGAGGAGGAGGGCGGGGAGGCGGCCGTCCGTCCGGGATCCGCGAGGTGGGGTCGGGGACGACCCAGCAGCGAGGGGGCCTTGAGCCCGTGGCAGGTCGGGAGGAGGGAGGAGGTGCGGACAGGGCGGGGGGTCGCCAAGGCGTCGTGGAGGGCGACGGGGCGACGGGATCGGGCGGGGCCGATCCGGATCGGCGCGAGGAGGAGAAAGGGATCGGGGAGAGTGAGGCGTCGGCTAGGGTTTCCCGACCGGGAGGGATAAGGAGTGGGGGTTGGGCGGGCTGGGGCTGGCCGGCTGGGCTGTGGTGGCCGGCCTGGGCAGTGGGGCTTGGCCCAGTTGGGCCAGTGGGGGTGGGTTTTCTCCCCCTCTCCCATTTTCTTTTCTTTGTCTTTTCTTATTTTTTTTCTTTCTTTCTTTTCTGTTTTATTTTATTTAGTCTATCTAGATACTTTATAAAAATGTGTGCACCCCACTATAATTAACTTGGTAATATTTGACAACCCCCGAACATTTTAGTTTTAATTTTTGAAAACTTTTATTGTTTGCCTATGCTTTCAAATTTGAATTTGAACCGGGTTTGAATCCACGTGAGTTTAATCACAGTGATGTGGCATCATTAGCAGGGATTACTGTAGCTTAATTACCCGGGTGTTACACTATGTTGCCGTATCACCGCTAAAATTTGCAGCGCCTAGCTCACATGAATCTCCCACCCCTTCGCCACGACCATTGTACGAGCTGCAATTCCTCTCGGTGACAAACATTTCTTCCGTCTGCTCAACTGATTCGTCTTCTAGGGGGTACCCCATCCCTGCGCACTGGCTGACAGCACGCGTCCAGATGTTGAAACGGGTGCTCGGCCTCCAAAACGCCCCTCTCCAATAATGGCTCCAACTTTAATGTCACCCGCTCAAAAATGGGACCCACGCTCTAAGCTTGCTCCAAGGCTAACTAAAACCTTGGTAAAACCGAGAGGTCAGCTATCCCCTTGGTCAAACACGCAAACCTTTGATAAAAACTTAGAAAAGCGCGCGACGGCGACTCACGCCGCCTCACAGCGACCGCCACGCCTCCCCCCCTCCCCACCCTCCCAACGACCGCCACGCCTCTCCACCTCTCCTCCACCTTCCCTTGCCGTCGCGGTGCCGTCGCGGGCTCGCCCGAGCGACGCAGGCGGCGGCAGCCTCAGCCCTTCCCTCCTGGGGCCCCTCAGGCGTGGGGCGGGCGATTCAGGCAGTGCACTCAGCCGGGCGGTCTGCTGCGGCGGCGGAGATCCTGCACGGCGGGGACGGGCAGCAGTTGGCGGCGGCGCCCACTGGCCCAGATCTGGCCTTCGGACCCCATCTGGGCAGGCGGGGCCGGCGATAGGCATGGCGTCTGCGGGGCTCTAGGGGGACAGTGGCGATGTGTCCGGCTGGTGGCAGGCGGCGGCTATGGCTGCCGGCATGCAGCAACGTCGGGGCTGGGGCTTTGTGGTCCCGCTATGGGCTCGACTAGGCCCGGGTGGCCTGGTTTTCCCTGGCTGCGGCGTCCGATCGGCAATCCGCGTCGGTGCGGGGGGTAGAGGCCTCCGGCGCGTCGGCGGTGGAGGGGGTTCCCTCTGGTTCGGCTCTAGTGCTTGCGTCCATGCCATCTAGGCACATCTTGCCTCTGCTCTCTTGTCCTCATGGTGGTGTTCGCAGCAAGACAGCGTGGATGGTCCAAGACCATGGTGGCGCATGCTTGCGGGTGGCAAGACGGTGGTTTGGCTCCGTTCTAGTGGGTGTCGGGGCATGGGGGTGCAGGAGAAATCCCTGCCGGTTCTTCCGGCTCCGACGTGGTGACGCTGGTGGGTGCCACACCATTCCTTCTTCAGCTTCTTCCCGCATTGCCGGCTCAGCTTCTTCCCCCATTGTTGTATCATCGTATTCAGGGAACCCATGGCCAGCATAGCTGTCGTCGTCGTCTTCTTTTCATTGTCTTTCATCATAACCCCTCTTTCTCCGTTTTTGGTCCAAACATTATAGTGGGGCATGAAATCGGACTCAAATAGGTGGACATGAATGGTTCTTGACGTAGAGTAATTGTGACCATTCTTACAGCCAACACATGGACAAGGCATAAGCCCATCCGTCCGCTTGTTTGCCTCAGCGGCAAGCAGAAAAGTATGCACGACACTAATGAACACGGGAGAGCATTGGTCATTATACATCCATTGTCGGCTCATCTCATTACACAACACCGAATAGACCAAATTAATACAAGTTCATACATAAAGTTCATATACAACACTTAATTAAATGCAACATACAAATAACTCTCTAGCTAAAGAATTTAAATGCAACAACAAATGCGATCAAGATCGCAACTAAGGTAACAATTGTCCAACAACATAATGATACCAAGCCACACTATCAATGACATATTTTCTAATCTTTCTAATCTTCAAGCGCATTTTCTCCATCTTGATCTTGTGATCATCGACGACATCGGCAACATGCAACTCCAATTCCATCTTCTCCCCCTCAATTGTTTTCAATTTTTCTTTTAAATACTTGTTTTCTCTTTCAACTAAATTTAACACCTCGACAATAGGGTCGGTTGGAATTTCCGGTTCACATACCTCCTAGATAAAAATATCTATGTCAACTTGATGGGCATAATTTGTCATAAACACGAAATGCAACAACTAGTTTTAAAAGAGAACATACCACATCCGAATCATAACAAGGACAAGGGCCGACGGGGACGGATATCAAAACCATGGCACTATGTATAACAAACAACTAGCAGGGTCACCCGCGCATTTGCGCGGCTAGATTTTTCCAGTTTACAGTTTCACATGCTAAAGCTATGTTTTGTCGTGTTAAATACTTTTGCATTTTAAAATAAACATTGTACTATCTTAAGTTTTATACTGATGTATTGAGTTTAGTTCATTCTTAAGTTGTATTAAAACTCATAATTTTTTTCTGACTGATAACGAATAATATAGAACCATTAAATTTCATTATTTATCTATAAAAAAGCATTTTCAGTTCACAGATATGGTCCAAGAATATATGTACTTGAGTGTATGCACTTGTGCCTTTAATTTTTTAATTCATAATTTCATATGCGAGAAACTATATTTTGTCATTTTAAATATCTTTTAGATAAAATAAATATGCATACTATCATAATTTTAAAATTATGCATTGAGGTAATTTAGTTTATGCGAAAGGGTGTTGATGCTACAGAAGATTTTTGATTGATAATGAATAATATAGAATGATTAAATTAAAATATGTATTTGTTAAAAGGTACATCTTCAGTTGAAACATATAGTCCATGAATGCATGTACTTATGTTTATGCATTGTTGATGCCTTTGTCTGGTACTTATGTTTTTCATTAGGGAAATTGTACTAATAACTTTGAATTTTTTTTGTTTTATTCTTTCCTTGAGAAACATTGATTTTTTTGTGAGTTCAATCACGGTGCGAAGTATGTAGCCACTCCATGTATAGGGTTATTTGTAATAATTTTAATCTTTATGAGTTAAATCTCTCTCTCTCTCTCTCTCTCTCTCTCTCTCTCTCTCTCTCTCTCTCTCTTGAAATATAATTTTGACTACACACTTGTTTTGCCCAATTTCCCAAGTCCAATCTGTTATGGCTTGGATATAAATTGCTATATGCTGGAGTGGGTTTCCCATGTCTATCCTGAGGGGGATTTGACTTCACATGCTCTGCAAAATCGCATCATGTAGCCAGTTTTTGCTCTCCTGATTTTATTGTAAACTTTCCTCCACACAAAATGTCCTGTCATCATTAAAAAATGATATTGTCAAACCAATATTTAAGATTAGCATGGACAAAATATAAAAAACGCAAAATGTACTAAATCAATGGGAAAGTTTCTTAAACTAAATGTGATCGTACTTAAATTAGAGTTCTCGTCATATCCGGTTAATGAAGGTGTGGCTTTTCTATTTCAATCTATGGGTGCAACAATGGAAAGCATCTCTCCAAAAAAAGGAAAGGAATGAAGCCCAAACCTGGTATTTTGCTGACATTGCTTATGACCATAGAACATGCAATGCTACCCGAATTTTTGTCAGATGAATTCTATCCCGATTGCTCACATGCACTCACAGTTTGGATAATTATTTAGGCCTATGCTTTATTTATCACAATCTTTTTAATCTCCACCACTGAGTGCAATCTGATAAATAATAATGGCCAGGATTGTTACATATGAACCTAGCTACTATGAGTGTGACCTCAGAGTAGGTTTCATTAGTCTCATCTATGGTCTTTGACGTGTATGGCAGGACATCTAGCGTTCTTGACATGCATGTATCCGAGGCTCCAATTGAGATAATGTTCTTGTCTAGTTTTAATTCGCAAGCCGCCGTTGCTTGTCTTAGATTACCGCCACTCAGTCCGTATACATGTAAGTATACATGTGTCTTTTATGCATTCAAATTCAAACAGATGGTTGTAGATTATACATGCAATGTTTCCTAGGAAGAAAAGACTTTGTGCAAGTACGTGTGAAGAAATCAAGAATGTGTAGCTACCTGAATGTCCTGCAATGCACCCATCGCTGCTTCTCATCTGTGGAGTGCACTGCAACAACCAATGGCGTCGACATGTCCGTGGTCACGGAGGCCGACGAAGCGCCTCATCATCACGATAAGGAAAACACCTTGATCGGACCGGTGCATCACCCTATTACGGTCTCGACGGTGCAATCTATGCAAGTAACTATCTGGCCGTGGCCGACAACCTAGCTGAGTCTTCATGCTTGCCACCTTGATGTCAAACGCTAGGGACAATCTTTTGAACTGACTGTACCTGTACGGATGGCCGACAACGCCGACAACCTGGCGTTATCTATGTGCTTGCGACCACTATGTCAACGGCCTCCGAGATGGGCCTCGTCACAAGTTACGTTGTTGTTGTGCTAGCACCATGCTTCTTCCTGCAGTCCTGCCAACCCAGATCTCCGGCAAGCACTCCCACCCAATTTAACTTTGTGCCAACCATCGTGCTAGCACCATGCTTCTTCCTGCAGTCCTGCTAGCACCATGCTTCTTCCTGCAGTCCTGCCAGCCCAGATCTCCGCAAGCACTCCCACCCAATTTAACTTTGTGCCAACCATCGTGCTAGCACCATGCTTCTTCCTGCAGTCCTGCCATCCCAGATCTCCGGCGAGCACTCCCACCCAATTTAACTTTGTGCCAACCATCGTGCTAGCACCATGCTTCTTCCTGCAGTCCTGCTAGCACCATGCTTCTTCCTGCAGTCCTGCCAGCCCAGATCTCCGGCAAGCACTCCCACCCAATTTAACTTTGTGCCAACCATCGTGCTAGCACCATGCTTCTTCCTGCAGTCCTGCCATCCCAGATCTCCGGCGAGCACTCCCACCCAATTTAACTTTGTGGCAACCAAGCCATGCTCCAAGAGTCTTCAAAACGTTCTAAGGATCGCACTGGTTAGCTCATGCATACATAGGTGCAGCGTGAGACTTTCTTTGTTGAGGGAGAGCATGACTATCTTTTTTTTAGGAAAGAGAGGACCCTAGACTTTCCTTTATCTTCTCTTGTACTTTACCAGTTTATGCGTATTCCTTTTCCTGGAAAGAGCAGCCCGCATGTTTCCTTTTATTCATAATGTGTACGTGGCATGATCGCATGATCTTGCACGTGCTCATGTTGGACTCAAATTGCATGTGTCAATGGTGGACCTGTTCGTACGTGACAATAGTTTAGTATCTTTTTTCTCCAAAAATGACTCTTCATTATTTGGCTGCGGTAGTTTCCTTGTGGTGGACTTTTGGTACGTGAGACGTGATATGTTGAACTGTTTGTACGCAATAATATTTTTGTATGTAACGTTATATATTTTATATCTTAACCGTTAATTTCTAATATTGACGGTCAAGATAATTTAATCTATGTGGGCGAATGCGATGGCTTGTTTGACTTCTGTTTTATGTATATAATAGATAGATGTACGGGTAAGATAATTATACGAGTAACTATATATCCAAATCACACAAACATCAATTTGGTAATGTAAAACATTCATGAACAAGAGCCTCACCACAAGGTGGTGCCGGCGACGGGATGGTGTGGGCGATCGACAGTGGTTACAACGGAGATTTAGAAGGCACTAAGTAAATCACACCTACATATGCAAACTAAGTGTTATTTTTAACCTCAAATTGCATATAAATCAAATACTCGCACATATAATTCCTCCCAAATTACTAAACTCACAAATTAATCACTGTGCAAAGCATTGCAAGAGTTAATCTAGCAATGAGAGATGAAAGGACAAAGTTGATAACCTTTGTGATCATTTGAATGGATGGGGGCCTTCAAATCTTGCCAAATTTTGGGTAAAATGTGTGATGAGCTCGAGGAAGAGAGAGGAAGAACAGAGGAGGAAAGGGGAAAGGGGAAGAACAGAGCGAGCTCGGGTGGACGAAGGGTTTATGTAGGACGACCTTTAGTACCGGTTCGTGCCACGAACCGGTACTAAAGGTGCTGGAGGTGCCCCAGACTGACAACATCCTGCCACCACTCTCTCTAGTACCGGTTCGTGGCACGAACCGGTGCTAAAGGTTCGCCACGAACCGGTGCTAATGAGAGCGGCCGGCTAGCCGTTGGAATCGGTACTAATGAACGCATTAGTGCTGGTTCAAAATCAAACCGGCACTAATGTGCTTCACATTCGACCGTTTTTCTACTAGTGCACCATTCCTTCCTGAAGGGCGTCGGTGCTACCCATCCTCTGCTCCCCTTCTGTGTGCCGGGGGAAACCCTAGGCTTGTCCGGACAGCAGCATCGTTGGCGTCGCATTCCTTCTTGGAGGTGTTGTTTGGTACGCGTAGGTCAGGTGTCATGGCGAGTGGTGGGACGTAGATGGAGGGCGCAGCAGTGGCGGACCATTCATGCTTGTCGAGTTGCCGTTGTTGGCATTTTTGTCTTCTTCTTTTTTCTTTGTTCTTGTTGTGTCGTTCGCCCAAGCAATTACCTTGTGATTGATGTTCATGCTTTTATAATATAAAAGCAGGGGAAAACCCTATTTCGTCTAAACACACAACCTTTTATAGCAACGCCAGTCGATTGTTACGGATCTTCTCATCTTCCTGTTTCCTGAGCCATTACCATAAAGAAACAGGAACAATTAGCCAAGGTACATGTGCATATATACACTGTTCTTTTAATGGTAAAAATGGAATGAATCATGAGATCTTGAAATGCATAGATTTCTGCTCACCGCCATGACGAAAACGTTGTTGAAGAAACCCCCCAGGGGCTGTATCAAGAGCAGAGAAGCCTCGGCGAATGTTTTGACGTCGACGCCTGCAAGAGCGGTGAACAGGGCGCATGTGAGCTGAGCTGTATGAACCGCGGATCTGAAGCTTGTCACTTGAGTGAATTGCAGAAAACATCGACATTGAAGGCTAGGGTTGCAGAAACCACACTTCTACAGTTTTGTGTCAAAAACCACTAATTCCGAGCCTAATTTTTTTGCAAAAAACACTAGTCGATGGCTTAGGCCATTTTAAGCACGATTATGACATGTGGGTCCCGCTGGACAGGGTGACGTGGCAAACTAAAAAGCCAAGGACATCCGGATACAATTTTGTTTCACAGAATGACCCCTGAGAAAAGCAATCGGGTCCTCGCGACCTTCATATCCCATGGTGGAGGCCGACGGCCACTCCCTCCCCATGCGCGGCCAGCCCACGAGAGACCGACGTGCCTGCCTTTGCTGCCCTTAGCGCTCCCCCTTCCCACTGGAGCAGCAGCTCTCGCGGTTGCCGGAGCCGCAGCCGCCGTGGGTATCGGAGGGCCGGCACCAGCAGCTTCTGATGGCCGACAGCGACAGCTTTTGCGGGCGCGTCAGAGGCCGATGTGGGGCACGACTTGGGGCGGCGGCGACGGAGCTCTCTTGTGCGCCTCCCTACCGACCTGCCATATGCAGCAGCGGCGCCGGCCACGAGCTGCAGCGGCGACGGGAGCGAGCAGCGGCGGGGACGGGAGCGAGCAGCAGCGGGGACGGAAGAAAGCAGCAACAGCCGTTCACTGGAGCGAGCAGCAGCCGCGCCGGCCGCGCGTGCGCACGAGCAGCGGTGCCGGCGGCCAGGCGGCCATGTTGTAGGTGAGGTGCTGCTGGCAAGCTTGAGCTCCACCGGCCAGCGGACATGAGTCACCGGTCAGAGGAGGGAGATGAAAACATTATCCTCTTCTTTTTTAATGTGAAAAAATGACCTTATCCTCTTAGGCTCTTTTACAGTGTAGTCATTTCTATTATGTCTATTTGCAATCCGTTATATTGTTTCAAGTCAGCCTGTCCAGCGGGTCCCAGCTGTCATAAACATGATTAAAACGAGCGAAATGGACGACTAGTGTTTTTTGCAAAAAATTAGCCTCAGAATTAGTGTTTTTTTGCACCAAACTGTAAAAGTGTGGTTTCTGCAACACTAGCCTTCAATGTCGATGTTTCTTGCAATTCACTCCTTGTCACTTTGTGGAATGAAGATAGGCTTGTGTACCAGGATGGATCTTATGGGCAACCTCCAAGTAGGCACTCCACAGGGCTTTTTCTTCGTCTTTCTCGAATACACTTGTATTGTCCTGCGTGTTGCATTCATGGTGAGGCAGGTCGTTGATGGATACTAAATCAGCAAGCTTACTTCATAATTCAAGCTGCACTCGAGTTATAATGAATGATGGTACATAACTATGTAAAAAACAGCCAATACCTCCCAAGCAGACTCAATTTACTTTCCACTTATAATTCGAATTGGCCTTGAATACGTCTCAAGAATTTTTTGAAAATCTTCAGTCCTTGAAAATGCTTCCATCTGCAAGTATTCACATAGCAAGACCGTCAGTAACAAGCGCAGGACGCTTCCGTAAAATTTCAGCTAAGGTGCTAAGCCCATAAAACTTTAACGATATGATTTCTCACTTCAGCTTCTGTTTGTGATACCAGCATCTGTTTTTGGAAACGCATCACCAGAGAACCCTGCTGGAAGTGTTACCTCAAACAGTGCTTGTGCAATCTGTTGTGAAAGACCATCCCTCCAAGCACAATGGCGTGCCATAATTCCAGCAAGTAAAGTAAACTCTGTAACGATGGAACTGGTGTGGTGAGATCTAACATAGCCAATGAAGCTGCATCTTTGACAACTGGTATCATCCTCATTTTTCAGGAGAACAAGGGTCAGCCTCTGCAACAACATTTTCGACACGCGCTGCAGAATCCAAATACTTAACAATTTTCGTAAAGGACACACAGCCTGCCAAACAAACGGCTCAGATTGGTGAACCAAATCTGAACAACCATCAGAAAGAAGGAACCCTTTAGGTCCGCCTCGTCTCCGGTGGCCCTAGGGCCATGGAGGCGCGGTGGATCCTGGCAAGCGCCGGCGGGAGGGCTCCGTTTTTAGTCGTTTTTTTTCAATCTTGTTAGGGTTTGTGTCCTACTCAGGAAGGCGAGACGGCGGCGGCTCTCTGAAGATGGAATAAAGGTCTCCTCGCCTAGCCCCGTTCCAAGTGATGCGTCTAGCATCGTTGGTGGGCGTGTGGAGGTGTGTCTCCGGCAGATCTATCTTTGGTGGATTTGCTCGGATCTCGTCGTTGTTCGCTCACGTTCGTGTGTCTTTGGTTTGGATCCTTCCGATCTACGTTATTTTTCATCGGCGGTTCTTGTTACGGGGTGCTGGTCCTATGGGGCCTTAGCACGACGACTTCCATTGTCTACTACAACAAGTTGTGCTGGCTCTGGCGATGGAGGGCGATGACGGCGGCGCGCCTTCGGCTCGCTTCGGTGATTGTAGTCGTCGCTAGGTGGTCTACAAATCTGGATGTATTTTTATTTCTGGTATTCGTTGTACTGCCATGATTGAAGATGAATAGATTGGAAGTTTTTCCGAAAAAAAAAAAGAAAGAAGGAACCCTTTAGCAGAAAATCCAGTCTTCCAGAGGAGGCACAGGCAGAAAGTGTGATAAGCCAAACCGAATGTGCTTGTTTCTGAATTTGTGTATACAGAATCTGAAGAATTCTCAACAAGAGTGTCAACCGTGATATGTATTTCAAGCTCAGGGCCTGGATTGCAAACATCATCTTCGTCAGGTTGCTGACTCGACTCAGTTGGTTGTCAGCGAGCTTTTTGTGAAGGCGGAAAGCAGTGGACAAAGATGGACAATTAGAACTGATGCATATATAGATAGATATTGTAAGTGCGTTTCCTCTGCTTTCTCTTTCTGGACTCGGAATACTTTGCCTGTAGTTTGAGGTTTCAGGTGAGCACGGGCGGAGATGCTGCCTTCTAACGTTAATGGCGGCTGATAACTCTCTTTTCGTTAGCAAGGAGAATACACACTAGACTGTGTGATATTAGATCGGTCGAAGCCGAATCTACTGTATCAGGAAACCTTACTAGCCACAGACCCAACACTTACAGACTAAGCCGCGACGACCCAACACTTACAGACTCAAGCTCTGGATCATATACACTTAGTGGAGCTCTGGATAAGGGTCACATAGTACATCAACGACACTTGCTCAATTTGTATATGTTTGCATAGAACAAAGTCCATGTCTGAATGAACAAAGACCCTTGGGATGGTCTTCTTTTAGTAAGTCAAGTGGTGTGTCTCGAAGAGTGATGGCTCATGGTCCCACTCGAGTCTGTCCCACCACTCAATCACTGGCTTGGGAACTTCACGTGACACGTCTGGTAGCCGTCTCAGCCCCAGCAGTCCATGAGGCCGACCGTCTCCAACGCTGACGCGAACAGTCTGACCTTGCATATTTGCTCTAGCTTGTGAAGATGATACAACTTGAGGTGCTTCAGCTTCCTCAGTGTGACACCAGATGCTATCTTTCTAGCATATACTTGTCCTCGTCTAGTGGGAAAATAAATATATTGGAGATTACTTCTTGAGTGTGACATTATTTGGTTGTCAAGTGTCCACATTATTTACTATCCAAGAGCTACTGATACGCGTACCTACCGGTGGCCACTCATTTATTTGCGACTGTACGCCACTGCTACTTTAGTATCATATTTTGGTTAATTTGCTTTACGACTTCAATTTTGTTTTTTGGCCACTGCTCCAGGAAAAATTGAAAATCAGGAATCGCACAGCCAGGAAGGACTTTCTGTGTGGAATGTATCACCTATATTATTGCAAGAAAATTCTGAAGAGGCGCTCCTGCATCAATTCTTTTCATGACTGCAGCGGTCCAAATGAGAACTCAGTTCTCTACCTCTAGAGCTTAGATCACCAAACATATTATCGGTTTTATCGACTGCTGCGGTTGAAGGAGAGTGGATGATGGCAAATGCCAATAAGATCAAGGAATGCAAGAGCTGAGCTGTATATTGAATGGTACATGTACCCACCGGTGGCCCCTCATTTATTTCAACCATACATCACGATTGTTGAATATATTTTTGTAATTTCATTAATTCTACATACTTCCAGATACTCTGTTTTACCTACAACTAAATGTTTTTAAGATCGTTTCAGCATTGCCACTGTGTATGTGCGGTGAAGATTATTTTTCTGTGTTTAATAATATTCTTTAGACCATCCAGTGTAGATGGTTTCTAAATGTTCAGTTAATACAGATGATTCCAACCAAATAAATGTGGACATGCATTATGCTGTTGGATTAGTTGCTCAAGTGTAGACGATAAGGAACCTCTGTTATCAGTTTCTAATTATTTGATGGTTGTCTCCTCAAGTGACCAAGTTCAATGGATAAGTTCCTCCTCCTATACTTTTGCTTCTAGTAAATGAGTTTGTTTCCATGTATCCCAGTTTGGTGGCCTCTCCTGAAGTAATGTATGTTGTCATGTATTTGGTCCCGATGAACATTGACATGTCTAATTTTCATAGAACTTTATCATGATCCTTCATTCAGTTAGAGTTACAGAATCATCTATTTGAATGTTGTTGACAATGTTATATGTTCCTACATTTTTGCAGGGTGTTTTCTGTGTAGAGTTTATTTGTACTTTCGATTTCCGAATGAACCAAGCAATCATCTATCGAGAATAGGTGCTGTATAGAAGCTACTGTGTATTATGCACGGAGAGATCGGCAGGTTCTATCTTCCTATGTCTGAACTAAAAATGTCTTTGGAAAGAAAAGAAAATATCGAAATCTTCCTCCTATAGAACAGAAGAGAGGACGGAGGGAGACGCTGAGGGCGGATGCTATTCTTTTTGTTTAAGCACTAGACTGTGTTCCGATCAAGAAACTAAGACCACGTCCCCACCTGAATCTCGATAGCATTAGGATTCAGGAACCTTAGCTTGCAACTACAGATCCAACACTTAGAGATCAGGCTGCCATGCATCTCTCCACTAGAGCCCAGGAATGGGATGGCGCCGACGCCGGCTCCTGGCGACCTCCACCATCGCCGCTGGCAGAAACATCCCCACACGTGTGCTCACTCGAGTCAGCGCGCGGATCGGCCGGCCACCGAAAATTCAGAAGTGATTTGATAAGTTTTTTTTCTTTCTGGCGGCTCTGTTTTCTCAACTTCTGCTCTGTCCTGTACTAGTTAGCTTGCTCTGCTTTTCCTCTGTTTTATGAACTCTGACTACTTCTCTCTATCTTTGAGGTTTCATAGATGTTGCCTGCCTTCTCGTGCTAATGCCGGCTGCTACCTATCCTCTCTTTATTTTCAGTAAGGAATACATGCTAGACAGGCGTGATGTTTAGATATGGTGACAAATCGACGACATCACGACCAAATACTATCAAAGCAACCATAAGTGCCTCAGCTCAAGCTCTGGGCCAGGTTGGTGCCAGCACGGGCAATCCCCGTCGCCACTGGACAGCGAAACCAGGCTGGTAAATGCGACACAATTTTATTTGATATATTTTACCTTCACATAATAAAAGTGAAATAAAACTGAAAATCAAACTCACTAGCATGTGGGGCCCCGAATAGGCTAACCGAGAGTCTTAATAATACAAAACGTTGGAAGTTTCACGAAATCGTATGATGGAGAACTTTCATGGAATAGGGAAGGTTTTCATAACATATTACAGCAATTAGATTACACATGTACAAAATGCCTAAGATTTGAAATTAAGGCACTATTCTACGCTTGGCCCCGAGCTGAGGAGTATCTTGAGCATATCTTGAAAGAATGTGATCAAATGTAGTATAAGGTGGAATTCTTGATTCAAATCTCACTACTGTGGCCTGCATCTTTGGCTTAAGATCACCTAATAGCTCTGTACAGGTCACTTGTGGTAATTCCTTCGCTAAAACATTGTTTGAGCTATTCCAGATGAACTGAAGTGGAAAAGCCGGACGCAGAACCATGTCCGTCACATCTATTGGAAGACCTTTTTCAAGACGTAGTTTTGGATGCTCACCAAACATGGCGAGGTTTCTATCAACTAGTCTCCTGCACCTGCTCAATATACTAAGCCAGAAATGAACATTCAGGTTCGTTCTCATTACATCTGCAAACAAATTTGCAGCGAGAATTGACCACCGCGATTGTAACTCTCTGGCAAACCGGTCTGCTATTTGTACTAACTGCGGGTGTTCCCCCGGGTTTGCACTTCCGAATGCGAGTGCCTTGAAGAGATAGCTGAACTCCTCATATGTCAGGACATTGAGAAAAGTTGGATTCACAGTTCCAAATTTTTCCATCTTTTTAAGCCTACTTAAGATTATTACTTTGCTTCTTCCATCCATACTTGCCACATAAGAATAAAATGTGGTCCAATCCTTTTCATCCACATCTGAATCAATCTCAACAACTATCAATATCCTCCCCGTCCCTGACATGGCACTTCCTCTATCCGCTATTGTATAAAAATCGGTTTCATTCAAGCGCATAATTGAAGAGAAGTGCGAGCATACCCTCTCATCCTTGCATGCATGCGCAACCAAAGTTTTCTTCCCCACCGCAAGCTCGCCAATGATTGGAAGAACGGCTGGCGCGGCAGCAGCAGGGCTGTCTTGCAAGAGGAAGCTCAAGATCATTTGCTTTTCAGACTGGCGGCCAAACACAAAGTTGTCAATGTAAAGGTATCTATCATATGGTCTGCGCACCATACGGTCGCATCCACTCAAAATCACAACAAACTCTGTGATGTTGGCAACCGCAATTTCTAGGCTTTCCAGTGCACCATGAAACTCCGTGAGGTGTCTTGCCTTGCGTTTTCTAGAATTCCCATGAAATATACGAGAACGTTTGAGACGAGATGAGCTGCTAACCTCCTCCTCCTCCTCATCCACCATGAGAGTCTCCTTGAGGGATCTGTACTTGAACGCACCCATCACCCAGTATCCTCGGTACATGGCGTCCGCGAGCATCTTGAGCTGTGCCAGCATCCCATAGTTGGCGATGTAGCGCCCATCCGCCTCCTCGACGATGGTGCGAACTCTCAGGAGCAGTTGCTGCATCCTCTCCAGACGCTTCTCGTCGGAGCATGCATGGCATGAATACCTGTTGGCGAGGAAGGAGATGAATCGGGTCACGAGCTCATTTGTTACTATAGATATGGCAAGTTCCATCTCAGAAATCCTCCAATTAAACTGTAGGTGTGGCAATTATGGATTTTTTGTCGAAAGAGACCCTCTGCCGACTGGAATTGCCAAAAAAGACCCCCTACGGACGAAATGGACAAAAAGACCCCACACAAGTGGCGGCGGCGCGCGCGGCGACACGTGTCACCTGCCGCCATTCCACGAGGCGGCGGGCCCGCCGCCACCGCGGGGGCGGCCTCATGGGCACAACGGCTTCTGCACGATGCAGCGTGCCGCGACAGAACGGGCAGCGCCACGTGGGCCCGGCCGCCATCATGCCGCAGCTGCCGCTGTCGCTCCCCTGCCGACACGGCCTGCTGCGCGCGCGACGAGACAGCGGGCCCGGCCGCCACCAGGTGAGGCGGCATGCCCTGTGATGCTCCACGCGCAACAGTGCGCAAACGGCGCTGATTCCGAGGCGCGGCGCTGATTCCGATGGCGCAGATTTTCACGGCGCTTTCTCAGCTCCTTGTTTTGCCTGCCACAAGTTTCGATGATTAGATTCCCGCCTAAACTTTGTAGTACTGATTGCTACGTAGACGACACTGATTAAAGCTGTGCGTGATTCTCGCTTCCTTCTATTTCTCCGGCCGAAGCGACAACACTCAGGCGTTGTTGTTGCTGCGTATGATGAGACACCGCGATGCTGGAATCCGATGCCGTGGTAGGTGAGTTCTAGCTTGCTCTGCCGACAATACAGTGGTCCTCTTCTTTTTAAACGCACATCCGCGACTCCGTGCGCATACACTCTCTCTCGCATATCTCTGGTTGCCTCCTCTACCTCTTAGCTCTCTCTGAGCGCATACATAGACAGAAAGGAAAACTAGCCACTTTTACTCGTGATTTTGGTCGATTTGGAGTTTGATTTCGAAGATGATGAAGTTGAAGAAAAGTTAGATTAAGGTAAGATATATCCATTTTTGTTGGTTTCGTTCACATGCATGATGTTTGTGTTTTGTTTGATTAGTTCCTAAGTGTGTATTCTCTGTTGTTTTAGGCATAATTTTAGCACTTGAAGGAGTCATTTGGAGTCATTTAGAGCTTGAGAGTAGGATTTGCGTTGCGAAAGTGTAGTACGAAGTTGAAGATTAAGGTATGAGCTTTGCAAAACATTTTTTTATTTGTGCATGCAGGGTGGTAATTAGTTAGTCTTTTAGCTCGTCATTAGCTATGCGATGTTAATGCGTAGAGTTTAGAAATAATTTCAGACGACAGATACAACATTTACAATAGTTTTTATTGCATGCGGTATGTTATTTCATGTGGTATGTTATTTTATGTGGTATGTTTATTAATAAGTCTATAGTTAGGAGACCGTAGGTCTACTTTGTTATGTCGCAATAATCTAAATTTTATATGTTCAGATTAGGTGCTAATGTACTTAATGATGTATGTAATTAGGTAAAATAATTCATCTTAGTAGCAAACAAGGAGGAGAAGACGTGATTGAAGAAATTGTGTTTCCATTTTCGCTGTCCCATTTTGAGGTGATGAACACATACATGGAAGTGTTATTTTCATACTTTTGTTAACAGGAAGAAAAATCCGTGTGTAATATTGTTGTTAATGTGATAATAGGTTGACGAGGTTCATATAGTACTGGCGACAGATATTTATTGGAACTATTTTGACGCTTAAATTGCATTCGCAAGCACATCCATATTGGAGCTAAGGTGAAAAATGACACTGTAATTTTGTTAACATTTTTTGTATTGATGTACTATTGTGAATAATGTGCATGCTGCTGCAAATATTATTATTTGTAGATAAATGATTGTTATCATATGATGTGAAAAAAATTATATAAAGCGAAAGAAATTAAATGTTTTACTCATATGATATTAAAATGTTATTATCGTACTATTATGTTTACTGGTTGTTTGGATAGCGAGTAATTACCATATTATATTAAAATGTAATTATCGTACTATTATGTTATTACCATATTTTACTAATAGTCGTTTTTCCAGAAGCTAAGTTTTTGCATGTTACGAGAACTATTTTAGGATATTTTTGGGGTAGTTAGAGAAAAGCAAACAGAGTTTTAGTTTGTTACGCTCGTAGACAAGTTTGAGAAAAATAGATCTTTAAATACCCGTTAACCAAACAACCCCTTAAAGTCTAAGCAAATGATTCTAAAAATAAACCGACTATTTATAACGAAAATACAGTTATTATTTTAGTCGTAAGATATGTAAGTGTTGTCATCGTTACTAAATGTTCAGATACTAATTATTTGAAATGTAAACATGTATGTTGGTTAGGTACTATGGACAATTTGGTAGTGTACTATGGGAACGTCATACGCGACGGTCCATGCGGGGTGGATGTGTCCTTCTGCGAGTCGACTACAGTAGTGGTGAGAGACATGGTCAACGTGGGTTACGCAGCTGTTAGAAGGTGCATCCGAGCGGTGTTTGGCCCAGTGATGCAGGAAAAAAAAATGACAATGGAGGCCTTCGTCGTTGATGGAGGAAATGATGGGACAGTTGCCCGTTGGGGTTTGCGGCCTGTCACAGGTGATCTGTCGTGGGGGTCGTAAATGAGGTTTGCAAGCAATCCCAATAACTCAATGTATGGTCAGCCGATGGTGTATGTGGAGTTCATTTCAGTCACCGATGTTGCGGATGCGATGGCGGGGGTGGTGAGGTCGAGTTGGCCATCACATCAGCCCTAACATCGGCCCATCGGAACCGACGGGCGGCCAGCCTGTGTATGACATAGGATATTGGTCGGCGACCGTTGACATGAGCGAACACGTGGAGGGATTGCGGGCGCTAGATGATGATGATCATTCTTCTGCGTCTTGAGTCAAGCGGAGAAGAAGATGTTCCTCCTCGGAGGCGGTCGCGCGGCACTGCAACCTGGGTTTTACAGGATATGAGCATCACCAACGAATTTCACTCTGCTTCGGCCTAGGAGCGGGAAGCACGGAGGTTGGGCAAGTTTTCCCAGATAAGAAGTCTGCTTACCGGGCAATGGGTAGCTATGCAATCGGCATCCACCGCCAAAGATAGAGTGAAGCGATCGATAAAAAGAGTTGAAGGTCATATGCATCCACACCGCGAAAGGTTGCCGCGGAAGAGTTCTCGCTAGATGAAGCACGGGGTATGTCGGTCATGGCATATCACAAAATAGTGGAGCATACCTGTAAGCAAACTGGGACTCTTTCAGATCACTGCAATGTGACAGCAAAATTTGTGGCACAGACGATGGAAACAATTGTGCAGGGAAGTCTCAACATTAGTGTTAGGGCTCTGCAAAAAGATGCAGAGGATCTAATTGGATTCCCTGTTAGCTACAGCAAGGCTAGGCGTGCGAAGGAAAATATATTCAAGAACTTGTATGGTACCTATGAGGAGGCATATTCTTATGCCCCTAGAATGCCTCATCAGATAGCAAGTGCTAATAGGGGGACTCAAGTTTGGCGGAGAGAACGTCGAAACCCAATGAACCCGGGTGAGCTAATCCTGGACCGCTTATTCTAGGCATTCGCCCAGACTATACAAGCCTTCAGGCACTGTCGCCCAGTATTATCTGTTGATGGTACCTTTCTCACTGGAAAGTACAAGGGCACACTATTGGTGGCGATTGCAGCGGATGCAAATAATCAGCTTCTTCCTATTGCATATGCATTGGTCGAGAGCGAGAACAAAGTAGGGCAGATGGCTACGGATAGCATGCCGGCCCAGGGCCCATATCGCAAGACATTCCAAAAACTTTTGCAACAATTCGTGGCAAAGAAGTTCAGATCTTGGTAGAGGCGACGACGTTGCCATTTGGAGCATACATGCCGATAGCGAGGTCAGCCGACCAAGTGTGGCACCGTCGTCGAGACCGAGCGAGGCGCGTCGAGCCATGAGCAATGGGGGAGGGTCCGAGTACTAGAACGACATTGCCACGACATGACTCATCTCGCCATGCATCTCTCTTCTTCGATGCAGCTTCGTCGAGGGGGACATCTCAGGACCATGGCACGGGCTTGGATTCGATGCCCGAGCAGTTTCTTTCCCTAACCCATATGCGTACACAGGATATGATGCATATACCCAAGGTGAGGATCTCAGCCGTATCTCTCCACGCGAGGATCCCCATGCCCGAGGAGACTCGTGTACCAGATTTAAACCAGCACCACGTACAATGGCCGAGACAGTATAGGAGAGGATATGCTCAGTAGTCATGTTTACATTTCAATGCATTTACAATGATATCATATATTATCCTCTAACAGTTTGTTTAAAATGTTTCTATGTGCAGGACACACCTGATGTTAATTGGGGCGATGAGAACACCCAACGCGGTCAACACAGGCCTCCGGGGAGCATCACATGATCATGGCGTCAACACAGGCCTCCGGGGAGCATCACATGATCTTGGCGACACGGTTACATCATTAGTTACAGAGTTCTTCGGAGGGGACGTTATTGGCCCATCTTTTATCCCCTCGGATTCACAACCATACGCCTACAATTACGCTTCAGGTTCGCAACAAGGATTCGCGACTCCACCACCTACGCAGGACTCGCAGACACATGAAGCCGAATTGGAGTACGGCCGCGGTCTTCGTGTGCCCCGGCCACCTAATCGCTTGTCGCCTTCCGGTCGTAAGGAAAGGCCAGGTGGTCGTCGTAAAGTAGGGTGATTCATCTATGCACGTGCGCGACCCATTGTATCTACATATGTGTGTATCGGACTTTTCAATTTGAACATCTATGTATGCTGAAATAAAATGCACCAGTCAGAACAATTTTCCGCCTATATCTCCGCCATACTATCCCGCTCCACTCTTTTGCTTATGTTAGGCGCAATATTTTCCATAAACGCTTTCCCTCCATATGTTCCACCACCCGTTTCCGCCAACCCCTTCCCGCCATATCTTCCGCCACCCGTTTCCGCCATATGTTCCCGCCAACCCTTCCCTCCATACCGCATCGTTCTTTCCGCCATTTTCTCCTCTTTACCTATAAAACCCCTTCGACGGAGGTGGATAAGCATTCGAGTGTAGTGTAGTCGAGATGTCCCATTATCCTTTCGATCGTAGTTTTCACCACAGGATGAGCAGCACTCTTCCGAGGCTAGCTACCGATTTCAGGATGGACAATAGGATAGTTCCATGGGACGAACTCACGGTAGTGACACCATAATGAATGAGTTGGCTCACCAATTACGTAGGTCTGGGTGGCCTGAAAGGACCTATGAGGAGGTACGTAAAGAACTTCTTGGGTTGAATGCAAGGTGGAAGAAGGTAGTGGAGCCGAAGAGTGAAAATTTCAGAAGGACTGCAGAAAAGCATCCATTTTTATGGACTGAGGAGAGCGAGGACGAAGATGATATCTTCATGGCGCCGCTTCCGGGTGCTGCATCGTCAAAGGGCAAGAGTTCTGCATCGTCTAAGGGCAAGAGTACTGCATTCTCGAAGGGCAAGAGTTCTGCATCGTCCAAGGGTAAGAGTTCTGCATCCTCGAAGGGCAAGAATTCTGCATCGATGGAGGATGACGATGATGCCTTCATGTAGTTTTTAAGCTGTATTCCAGTTCTACCGTTTAATTCAGATGTACTTCCATTATTAGTTTGTACTCTCTTATTGTAGGGCATTATGTTCTATCTTTGTTTTATTTTATAGTTGTTGCACGATGTTCGATATTAGTTCAGGGAAATAAAATGCCACTACTTTATTCTAAAACTATATTTTTTTTCCATTACGACACGGTACAACTGAAAATAAGATACATCGTAGGAATAAAGCTATATTTAACTCCTGAAATAAAGCTACATTAAAGTGCAGAAACAAAGATACAAATGATTGCGAAATTAAAAATACTACCACAGGAATCTACTGAGTCCAGCGTGGATATTTTCCTTTTCCATCGCCAGCTTCTTCTGCTGCCTTGGCCTCACGAGCCCTTTCTTTCTTTCTCTGCCTCTCCGCCTCACGAGCCTCCTTTCGCTGTCGTTCCTGCTCCTCCATGCGACGAGCCTCTTCCCTGTTTTTCTTTCCTAAATCCTGAAAAAAACGGTGTTGCTCCGCATAGTATTCTTTTAACTCTCTCTCTTGCTCTGCTTTCTCCTCAGCTTCCGCCTTCTCGCGTCGCTCTTCCGCAAAGAAACTATCCCACGCACGGCGACTTCTTTCACGAATCTCAGTCACTGCCCAAGCCGGCTTCTCCGTGTCAATCCAACGATAGTACATGCACAGAGGCGGAGGAGACTACAACAAGAAACAAGAATGTTACTAAAGAATCAATCAAAATACCAACAATATCTATTCGTGATGGTTAAAGCATACCGGAGGCTTGTCGTACTCTGAAATAGCTACGGCAGGATCTTCCTCATAATTGGCGCACATGAAAAACTTCATGCCCAACCAATCTGAAAAATCCGTCACCTCCTTCACCTTGCAAAGATCGCCACACCAACACCGCAGGACTGCCACCCCCGGAGGCAAACTTGCATTCTTCATTTTCATCGGCCTAATGCTTTGATCCGAACAAGGCAAACTCATACCGACTGAAAAATCGTTACACTTTGCGCCTTTGGCGATTTCGAGGATGGCTGGCGAGAGCCTCGGTGTCTCCTTTTATAGGCTCGAGACGATAAATGATGGCGAGAAAATAAGCGAGAACAGAGAAAATTAGGCGGGATATTTTAGGATCCCTGTAGTGTCGGCACAACAGGTTCCCGCAGCATCGGATTCCCGCAGCGAGTGACTGATTACCGCAGTGTCGTCGCATCCGCTCAAGCAATAGCGAGACAAATTCTCGCAGTGCCGTCGCATCCTATGAGGCAAAAGTAGCAAAAGTAGGACTGATTCCCCGGCGAAATAACCAAAAGCAGGCATCAGCGTTCATATCCCCGCTGAAATCACGCTCTTGGGTGCTATCACCTCACTGCAGCAGCAATTTTCAAAGCATGGGAATGGCGCCATTTGCCACAGTTCCACACCGCAAGGAATCGGTGCGGATTAGGCGCATGCAGCGATGGGCCGCTTGCGGCTAGTGGCGGCGGGCCAGCGCCTCGGCCGGGCGAAAGCGCAGGTTGTCGGCCCGGTTGTCGGCGAGGGTGGCCGCCTCCGCAAGTGGCGGCGAGGCCCATCGGCGGGGCCCGCATGCAAGCAGGGCTGTCGCCCGGCCAGCGACCGCGTCGGGCTAGCCACCTCCGGCGGTGGCGGCGTGGCCCACCTGGCCCGCTTCCGTCGTGCGCGCGCGACGCACAATGGGGATTCCGTTACGCTGAGGTGGCGCCTCTGCGGTGGCGGCGGGCCCGCCGCCTCTGGCGTGGCGGCGAGTGCCGCGTCGCTCTGCGCTGCTGCCGCCACCGCCGAGGGGTCCTTTTGTCAAAATAATCCAGAGATAGTCTTTTTTGTCAATTCATCTCGGCAGGGGGTCCTTTTGGACAAAAAATCGCAATTATGGAGTTGGAGAGGAAACAGGAGGAAACTGATCGCTGATGCAGCTATATGTATAGGTAGCTCGTCACATCGTGGGCTGTCAATTATTGCATTGGTTGCACTATAGAACAAATGCCCCTTCACCTACTCCATCCGTCTCGAAATGTAAGATATTTTTAGACATTATCATAGTATCAGAAAACGCCTTACATTTTAGGGCGGAGGGAGTACCTAACAAGTTATGTGTTCAGTTATGTAGGGTGTGTTTAGTTGAGGAACCAAGTGAAACGGAATGGAATGGTTCCATTCCACGGAAACGGGTCCATTCCATTCCTGTGTTTGGCACCAACAAAAATGCGAAATGGGTTGGTTCCGTTCTTGTGTTTGGTTGGATAGATGGAATGAAAAAAGGAAACCCATAAAATCTGAAATTTTGGCAGCATTTCATTTATATTTCAAAGACAAACAACATAACAATATATCCATACATGCATACATGCCAAGTTCACTGCCATACATGAGTTCACAATACCAAATCATCCAGCAACAAGTGCCTTCACTGCTCGTTCGCTGCTAGCAGGAAAACCAGACGTACCATCCCTTCACTGCTAGCAGCAGAACGAGACGCAGCAGCCGCACCGGTCGTTCCTTGCGCTCCGGCCGTCCCGCTGCAAGTCGCCTCGCCGCTGCAAGTGGCCACCCCTGCTAGTTCGCCGCCGCGCCGCCAGTTGCCGCCCCGCTGAAGGTGGCCGCCCCTGCCAGTCCTCCGCCCCGCTGCCAGTCCCCACCCTCTGCTAGGTCGCCGCCAAGATCCTGATGCGCGCCATGACGGAGGAGAGACGACGGGGTAGAGAGGGATTTGGTGCCGGAGAGGGATAAAGAGGGCAGATCGAGATGTGGGGGCGACGCGGAAGGGTTGGTTGGCGGCGCCATGCTGAGAGATGGAGTCGCGAGAGGATAGGGCTGGGTGCGTGCGAGGGGCTCGTCCCTTGTCGTCCGCCCAAATCGAAGGTATCTCTCGGTTCCGCATATAGTGCGAATATTCCGTTTTCTGGGATTGATGGGTTCTGGTCCGTTCGACTAACTAAACATGGGAATGGGCTATAGGAACCGGACGGACCCATGACGTTCCACCTGATGACAGCAACTGAACACACCCATACTGAATTGATATATTAGCCTGCCACATGTCTTATATTTTGAAATGGAGGAAGTACGTTACGTTTCTTCCTCAAGGGCGAAATTATGCTCTGTACACGATATGCATTTGCCTAGGCAGAATACAGGTGAAGAATATTCACCCTGTCCGGTTTAATTTATGCGCAAACAAACAGTGCATAAAGTGAACATGGTAATCAGGGACTGGCAAGGCCCTCTCTTTGTTAAAACAAAAGTTAGACGTGATAATCTGTACGTGGACCAAGTTGCTGGCGTTTGGCCCTTTGCGTGTAACCTAGTTTGGCTGCCGCTCGTCGTTCGCCCAGTAGTTTTGTTCTGCAAAACTTAACTGCACTACGCAGTGACCATGCGTCTATAACATAATCGTTAATTAGTGTTTGGCGCTCCCCTTACATACGCCATTCGGTATGCTATCCCAACAACGGTCCCACCCGCTAACTAAGGGCAGCAGCGCACCTCCAAATGTTTAAACCGGACGGTCCGAACACTACTAATCATCTAAAGCAATGCAGCCTTTGCTGACTAATATAAGGGTGAACAATTGGACTATTATATTTATACAGACCAACCTTTTTGAAATGATGGTGACAGCCATTGCTGACCAAGATATGGTCGACATTCTCCTTGGAACACTCTGCATGACTTCGGTGGTCATCGGTCATTTGCCATGTTGATGCTGATTGACATTGTCCTTTTCACCAGCCACTGCTAGCGAATGGTGACGCCTCTGGAACAGTCGTCTGCAGCTAGGTGTCCGGTCTAAGCTATTTCAACAAATGGTAATTGCCTTGTTGGAATAGTCTACAGGAATTTCTGGTATATCATCTTCTTTTAGTTGGACCAAATAGCGATTGTTGGAATATATCAGACCGGCACTTGCAGCATGCACACGGCAGGCAAACGTACACGACCATGCAAGGGATCTTCAATGCGGACCCTATTGACACCACTTTTTGGTTGTAGATAACAACCTCAAAACTATCTCAAATGGAGAAGTGTTTAACATGAAAATTCTTCCCCTCGTCGCGGCGAACGGTTTTGCCTTTTGAATCATCTCAATCCGAGGCCGTTTACAAAATTTAAATATCATACAGTCTGGTGTGTATTCCTTGCTAAAAAGAAAGAGGGGATAGACAGCAGCCGCCATGAACGTGAGGTGGTAGCATCCGCCTGTCCTGTGGTCGGAAGGCGGATGATTTTCAGGCCCCGAATGGAGACGACCCGATTCCTGAAACGGACCTGAAGGTACAGCCAAATATACAAGAGTTCATAAAACAGAGCAGAAGTAGAGGAAGCTACATGCAAGTATTTAGAGTTGAGAAAACAGAGCATGGCAGAGGAAAGCTAGCTACAGGCAACAACGATGACAGGCAAACAGAGCAAAGCAGATGCTTGATTCTCCATCTTTGTCCACTGCCTTCCGCCGTCAGTTCTCGCTGGTAGCCTTAGTCGAGTCGAGGTCCACAAAGGTGAAGTCTTTGGAGTATTGACTTTGCAATCCAGTCCCCCGTCTCAAAAGACGGATATAATTAACCATCATCATCATTACCAATGGATCTCCGGCAGGTAAGCTAGAATATTGAACAACCTACGAATATGCTAGAATATTGTTAACTGCAAACTCTCTGTATTCAAATCTATGATGTGTAGACATATTGCATAGCTAGAGTTTATTATCAAGATGGCCAGGTGATGAGCTGGATCTTTCTTCAGGAACTGAGATATCTACCTAGTAGATCACTAATGTTGTTCTATGCCCATTTTCTTGCCCATTGAGTTCCTTCATAAAATTGCTCTGTTTTGTGTGTAGTGTGTCTGTATTTGAAATAATCATTGATGCGTGTGTCCTTGCAATTTCGCAGGCATCAATTGTGGAATTCTGGCAACACTGTGAGCAATCTATGATGATGGTTCATCATGTAATTACACACACACACACACACACACACACAAACACACACACACACACACACACACACACACACATAATCCAAATCCAGTATCAGAAATGGCACGACAGTAAAAATGTGTTCCATGTTCCAGGATATTTGTAAATGGTATTGGGACGAAGAAAACAACAGATTGTTTAGTGAGTTTTTTTTTGGCACTCGTCCTAAGATGGAAGCCTCGAGGTGGTTCTCTAATTAACACTTCCACTCGGCTCAGTGACCCAAGCTTTGCGAGATCAAGCTGCGGCCGGTCGACGGGCCAGTAGACGGGTCTGTGCCTATGGGCAAGCTTTTATTGAAGAGAAGTGTCGGCGAGGATGCCAATGCAAGATTTTTTATTTTATTTTCTTGCCTCGGCGCAGATATGTACATGTATTTCGCCTCCTGTTCGATCGAGGCAATCGGTAGGTTGAAGATATAATTTTTTGTGGTGACTTGGTAGTGATCTGCTTTCTTCCTATGCTTTAAGAGGGGGGAGCAAGTCTAAGTTGCCAATTACTCCCTCCGTCCATAATATAAGAGCATCAAAAACACTCTTATGGGACGGAGGGTGCTACGGTTGTTAGGAAGCCCCACAAAGTCTCACAACCATGCTTTCATAGTTCCACATCGACAATCAGCCAGTTGGTCAGCGCAACTTTCGAAGTTGCACGCCCTACTGGTAGGGGTAGTTGGGGAGGGGGTGCCCACATATAGAGAAAAAAGTTGCAAGTAGATTGTTTATTTTAGTTGAAAAGATTCAAGCTAGGGTTTGTTGATTTTTGTGCAAGCCAGTCCGGGTAGTTGCATGTATTCCACTAGGCATGCAACTGCAAGTATCGTCCCTAACTGCAGATGCATGTGACAACTACAACTTTGTGGTATTTTTGTTGGGGAGGAACATATGCATGTGTGTCACTAGACATGCAACTGCAAGTGTCATCTCCAACTGCGACTCCATGGTGTTTTTTGGGGAGGGTAGTTGCATGTCCGCCACTAGGCATGCAACTGCAAGTGTCACCTCCAACTGCGACTCCATGGTGTTTTTTGGGGAGGGTAGTTGCATGTCCGCCACTAGGCATGCAACTGCAAGTGTCGCCCCATACTACAACGCTGTGGTGTTTTATCGGGAGAGGCCATTTGCATGTTTGCCTCTAGGCATGTAACTACAAGTGTAGCCCCTAACTGCAACTCCATGTGTTCAACACGACTTCGACTATGTGGTGTTTTTCTTGGGGAGCCGCACTTGCATGTCTATCACTCGACATGCAACTGCAACCGTCGACCCCAATTGCACTCCATGTGTTCAACACGCCTTTAACTATGGTGTTTTTCGTAATGTTGTGCCGGGGCAGTTTCTTTGTGTCACGTTGTGTTGGTCGGCCGCAACTAGATATAGGGGGAAGGGAAGTGTGTGTGTGTGTGCGTGCGCGCGTGCGCTTGTGTGTGTGTGCGCGTGCGCGCGCGTGTGTTTGATTTCTGTTTTGTTTATTTTTTAAATAGTCTTCTTCTGAATTTATTTTAAATAACGAAATACGGTTGCACAGATGTCGTTTGCGTGCGACTTACTTTTTCTCCTTTCATGATAATACTGATGTCATCTAGAACGAGCGTAATGCTTGGGTCTTCCGATACAAGAGCGCACCGCCTCCGGTCCTTCTCCGTGCTATCATCAACGACGTCAAGCTTTGGGTTCTCGCGGGAGCTAAAAAACTGGGGTGTATTCTTGTGCGCGAGTAGTTGCCATGCCGGGCATATGGGTCATTTGTAACACTCTAAAACACTTCTCTCTTATTTAATGAATGAGGCAAATCTTTTGCCTTCGTTTCGAAAAAAATAATAATACTGCTGTCCGACTGCACACTAGTCAGCTGCACACAATTGCACATCCGTCAGCTACACACAACTAAATTGTCTTACATTTTTCTTTTTTGCGTGTTACATTCAAAAATCTTTTGTATTTAAAAGATATAGATTTTTGAAAGAAATGATGAAAGGAAGGCATAATAACACATGGACATATTGCACTGAAAAATACACATATCCCACGATCTCAAACACAAGTATGTTCAGAATGCTCCCGGTGGATTAAAAAAAAAACTCTCGTTGGAGCACTTTGCTCTGCATCACACGAGAATGTCCTACCAGACCAGCATCCAAAGCAACACTTATGCCCCTGATCATGATGCTTGTGATTTTCCTACGAGATTAGGTTACGTGAATATTTGAAAAGGGGCCATGTCTGCAACATGCATGATGGGATAAGCGGGCAGCAATGATTGAGCTCAGCCCAGAGTTTTCCCTGTCAACAAAAAGACAAACAATTAAGTAAGTCTTAGTCGACTGAGTCTTAGACACTCCCTTTGCAGTTTCATTCACTGGGAAACCAGAAAATGAAGTAAAAAAAAGAACTCTGCAAATTACAGAAACAACGTACTGATTGATGATCCTGTAACTGAACGAATGACCATGATACCAGTCGCAAAAAAAAAAAAAAAATGAATTCAGTGACTTCAAAGTCGACTGGGACCAAATACATATTGTGTCCAACAACATACATTGCGGCTCTGTAAAGGCAGAAAGCCCGCCAAATTGAAATGCATGAGAGCAAACCCATGTATTATTACAAGTAAAAGTACTGAGAGGAGGAACTGTTTGTAAGCACTTGGTCATATTCAGAAGACAGACTCCATAGCCGTAGAGGTCTATGTCTGCTACACCCAGCACCACCTGAGGGTCCAATCCAATCCACCATTAGGAACTGATAGCACAATGTATTACATGTTCCAAACTAGAGCAACTACACCTACAACCATCAAATTCCTAACATCTCCAGTAAACTCCACACCTCAACTACATAGACAGGAGGAGCGACCTAACTAATACACAGGGACTTAACCACACTCCACATATATTCAGACAAAGGGCGTGAAAAGAATTAAGTGGTCAATACGTCCCACATCACTAAGAAACTACATTTAGGCCAGGGAAACATAATTAGGTCTACTGTTCTACTTAAGGAAGCTAAACTTCTAGCACAACTATTTTCTTCCTCATTTCTAAATCAAGCAAATTCTCATCTCAGGGCAACTCCCCAATAGTCTCAGAATCAGAATTTATCCACGGGCTTCCAAATATCACCTGAGTAGATTTATTAAATGAAGAATGTTGCTTCCTAACTTCACCTCAGTTTTACTAGCTACGTCAATAAGATAGCGTTGGAAGAACTTAAGACAGTTGGAAATTGTTATTATTTGTGTGCCATCTTCTCATGTAGTTGAGTTGTGACGGGAGATCCCTTTGATGATAATGCTGTTCATTTTGTCTGTGGTATGATTGTTGTGACAGGAGGCTAAACCCTAGAAGTTAGCCTATGGTATGATTGTTGTTTGTCCTACGGACTAAAACCCTCCGGTTTATATAGACACCGGATAGGGTTAGAGTTACACAGATTCGGTTACAATGGTAGGAGATCTACATATCCGTATCGCCAAGCTTGCCTTCCACGCCAAGGAAAGTCCCATCCGGACACGGAACGAAGTCTTTAATCTTGTATCTTCATAGTCTTGGAGTCCGGCCGTGATGATAGTTCGGCTATCCGGACACCCCCTAGTCCAGGACTCCCTCACCACCCTTTAGTGCCGGTTGCAGAACCGACACTAAAGGCCCTTATGAACCGGTAATAAAGCTCCGTTTTCTACTAGTGAAGAAATATAATTTGGGGTGACATTTTGGGGTAACTATTGGTGTTCGATTTGTTTTTTTTTTATATAAGCCAAAAATTTTAATCATTTTTCCTCAAAATTTGCAGCAGACATTTGGATGTGACTAAGTACACAAAAAAAATGTATCTTGATTATTTTTCATTTCAAAATTTGTTTTTTGGCCCAGGGACTTTCCGGTTTTCGTAGGCTAAACTTGCCTAAAAAATGTCTTATATTTTGATACAAAGGGAGTACGTTGTAGAATGTGAGTACCAAAGAATGATTTACAGCCTCATGCGGTGTTTGTCTACTACTAACTATTTGTGTAACCAACTTGCCTAGGTACCTAGTAGTAATTGATGACATATGGCATCATGGAACATGGGAGATCATCAGCAAGTCTATTCCACAAAATAATCTGGGCAGTAGAATTGTCGTGACAACCCGTATTGATTCTGTATCAGATGATATCGATTATAACAAGCTCTGCATCAGAATGAATCCTGGATGGAGTTTTGAAGAGGAAAGATGGTTCTACGGACCTCATGTGCAAGATTTCACCGCTTGGATGAAGCCTGACATGGTTGGAGAAGGTTTCGACCGTGACCATCCTATTGTGCGCATGTGTTGTTGTCTGCCGTTAGCACACAGGTTCCACAAGCTACCAGCAGTGGGGCGGGGGAGATCGAGATGAAGCGTGATTGATTTCCTACCGAGTATTGTATTGGCACGACCAAGGGGCTCAAGATTTGAGCACATAAATTAAGTGGGAACAAACCGCCTTATGCTATCCTGCTGCACACACGCACGCAGTTTGTTGTCTGTCCACATCTAGGGGCGGACCCAGACTGAAAATTACCCGATGTCTATATAAAAAAACATATCAAAAAATCAATGACCTACACACTAAATCAATGGATTATATTAAGCAAGTGTAGATTTGACCCGGTGCCGGTGACACCGGCTAGCAGTACGTCACCACGTACGTTATTTATGCATGCTTGTTTCGAAGTTGGTTTGCCGCATGGCACCGGTATCTGTATCTGTATTCTCGTCCTGTGCGTGTTTATAATAAATAATCTCAGTTAGGGGTCGAAAACTCTATACCTACTCCCTTCGTTCGGAATTACTTGTCGCACAAATAGATGTATCTAGACGTATTTTAGTTCTAGATACATCCATTTCCAAGACAAGTAATTCTAAACGGAGGGAGTAGTATATATGCTTTATTATGCACTTGCTACCAAAACTCTGCTATTGTGTAGCAATAGTAAGTGTGAGGATTTGTGTGTAATCTAAATTTCAGGATGTTAGAATAAAACGCTAATGCAAGATTATAGACGACACACCGAGGCATGATATTTGTTAACGAGGTTCACCGATATGGCTACATCCCCGGAACATGACTACGGGCGCTCCTCCCCAAGATACCGCAACACCGGCCGCCCGGGCGCCGGCACAAGGCGTCGGCTCCCCCGCGTACCTGTTGCTATCAAGTCGTCATGGGTTACAACTTGTGATGCCCCTCCGTATATAAGAGGCCTAGGATACAAGTGTCCGACTCCTACACAACCCATACCTAACCACACCAATTACAACTCAAAGTCCACGTAACCCCTTGCGTACATAATATATTCGACACAAATATAACAAACTCCACCTTGACGAATATTCTCCACGACCTAGAAGTTGTCCATGCTCGAACCTCCATGTAGTCCGGACTTGGGTTGTCTTCTTTGTAGCTTACTGAGAGCTACCCGACGGGCCAGACCCGCCGCCACCGTGAGACTCCACTGCTACTCCTGCAGCTCCACTCTCCATGGCTCCACCTGCAATAGTGCTCCCTTGCAACTTGTAAAGATGCGAAGCCGTCCTCTCTCCTATCATCACGGTCACCTCATCTTCCATGATTTTCATGGTCTTCGTATCCTGATCACAACGGAATTCCATACCACCATCATGAAGAACACCAAGCGAAATTAGATTCCTCCTTAGCCCTGGCATATGCCTGACTCCCCGAAGCATCCGCTCAACTCCGTCAACCATCTTGATTTTGATGTCACCTACTCCAGCAACATGATAACCTGTGTCATCGCCCACATAGGCTAAACCAAACTCACCAGACTTGTACGAAGAGAACCACTCCCTGTTGGGCGTCGCATGAAAAGAGCAAGCTGAATCCAATATCCATGCTTCAGTTTTTGTTGACCGCATGTTTGATACTACGAGAACATCACTACTGCTATCTGAGTCATCACCATGAGTAGCTGCATTAGCACTTGCCCCACCCTTCAGTTCTGGGCATTTCCTCTTTATATGTCCCCAATCCTTGCACCTGTAGCACTGCACCTTTTTCTTATTTTTCTTCTCCGCCTCTTGTCCCTTCCTGAGCTGATAACCTTTAACTGCCAACCCCAAACCTTGAGTACTCTCCCTTTCTACAACATTCTTTTGCTTCATCAACTCATGTCCAAGTAACGCTGCAGTGACTTCCTCATTATTGATGGTTGTCTTTCCATGTGTCAATGTAATGACCAAATGCTCATAGGACGGTGGCAACGAAACAAGAAGAAGTAGTGCCTTATCCTCGTCCTCAATCTTCACATCCAAACGCGCTAGATCCGTGACCAACTGATTAAAGGCATTCACATGCTCCACAAGATCCGACCCCTCCTGCATCTTCAGCCCATAGAACTTTTGCTTCAAATACAGCTTATTGGTCGCTGACTTGGACATATAACGATTTGCCAACTTGTCCCAAATTCCCTTAGGAGTATCTTTGTCCATGACATGATACATGACCTGATCCTCAAGACAAAGCCGTATGGTAGCGGTGTTGGAAATATGCCCTAGAGGCAATAATAAATTAGTTATTATTATATTTCCTTGTTCATGATAATCGTTTATTACCCATGCTATAATTGTGTTGATAGGAAACTCAGATACATGTGTGGGTACATAAACAACACTATGTCCCTAGTAAGCCTCTAGTTGACTAGCTCGTTGATCAACAGATGGTTACGGTTTCGACCATGGACATTGGATGTCGTTGATAACGGATCACATCATTTGGAGAATGATGTGATGGACAAGACAATCCTAAGCTGGCACAAAGATCGTAGTTCAGTATGCTAAATCTTTTCTAATGTCAAGTATCATTTCCTTAGACCATGAGATTGTGCAACTCTCGTATGTCGTAGGAATGCTTTGGTGTACCAAACGTCACAACGTAATCGGGTGGCTATAAAGGTGCACTACTGGTATCTCGAAAGTGCTCATTGGGTTGGCACGAATCGAGACTGGGATTTGTCACTCCATGTAACGGAGAGGTATCTCTGGGTCCACTCGGTAGGACATCATCATAATGTGCACAATGTGACCAAGGGGTTGATCACGGGATGATGTGTTACGGAACGAGTAAAGAGACTTGCCGGTAACGAGGTTGAACAAGGTATCAGGATACCGACGATCGAATCTCGGGCAAGTACAATACCGCTAGACAAAGGGAATTGAATACGGGATCGATTGAGTCCGTGACATCGTGGTTCATCCGATGAGATCATCATGGAACATGTGGGAGCCAACATGGGTATCGAGATCCCGCTGTTGGTTATTGACCGGAGAACGTCTCGGTCATATGCGCATGGTTCCCGAACCCGTAGGGTCTACACATAAGGTTCGATGGCGCTAGGGTTATAAAGGAAGTTTGTATGTGGTTACCGAATGTTGTTGAGTCCGGATGAGATCCCGGACGTCACGAGGAGTTCGGAATGGTCTGGAGGTAAAGATTTATAT
Source organism: Aegilops longissima (assembly GCA_021605205.1). NCBI lineage: Eukaryota > Viridiplantae > Streptophyta > Magnoliopsida > Poales > Poaceae > Aegilops > Aegilops longissima. The sequence goes on along the minus strand of CM038682.1, from coordinate 85,776,517 downwards.
ATGGAAAGTTGTTGTTGGGTTCAAAAAGTTCAGTTTTTCGGTATTGTGCAGGAAGCTTCGAGAAGGTTCGGAGGATTCGGAGGGGTCGGAGGTCCGGAAATTGTTCCACCACGTCCAATACAGCAGCATGGGCTATAGGGGCTCCTGGCCTTAATGGGCCAGGGCACCAGCCCCCAAGGCCCATGCACATGGGAGGGGAAACCCTAAGGGGAGGGCCTCCACTTGACTTGGGAGGCACTCCTCCCCTGGCCGCCCCTAGATGGGATCTAGGGCTGGCCGCCGCCCTAGGGTGGAACCCTAGGTGGGGCGCAGCCCCTCTCCCCTATATATGTGAGGCAAGGGCAGCCCTACACACGAAGTTCTTCTCATGTTGGCGCAGCCCTACCTCTCTTTCTCCTCATATCTCGCGGTGCTTGGCGAAGCCTGCTGGATCACCACGCTCCTCCACCACCACCACGCCGTTGTGCTGCTGCTGGATGGAGTCTTCCCCAACCTCTCCTCTCTCCTTGCTGGATCAAGGCATGGGAGGCGTCACCGGGCTGTCACGTGTGTTGAGCGCGGAGGTGCCGTCCGTTCGGCACTAGGATCTCCGGTGATTTGGATCACGACAGTCGACTCCTTCAACCCCGTTCTCTTGAGCGCTTCCGCTTAGCGATCTACAAGGGTATGTAGATGCACTCTCCTTCCCTCGTTGCTGGTTTGTCCATAGATAGATCTTGGTGACACGTGGGAAAATTTTGAATTTCTGCTCGTTCCCCAACAAATGGCATCATGAGCTAGGTCTATTGCGTAGATTCTTTGCACGAGTAGAACACAAAGTAGTTGTGGGCGTTGATTTTGTTCAATATGCTTACCTTTACTAGTCCAATCTTGTTTGAAGGTATTGTGGGATGAAGCGGCCGGACCGACCTTACGTGCACTTACGTGAGACAGGTTCCATCGATGACATGCACTTGGTGCATAAGGTGGCTAGCGGTGCCGTCTCTCCCACTTTAGTTGGAGCGGATTCGATGAAAAGGGTCCTTATGAAGGGTAAATAGCAATTGGCATATCACGTTGTGGTTTTGCGTAAGTAAACGTTCTTGCTAGAAACCCATAGCAGCCACGTAAAACATGCAAACAACAATTAGAGGACGTCTAACTTGTTTTTGCAGGGTATGCTATGTGATGTGATATGGCCAAGAAGAATGTGATGAATGATATGTGATGTATGAGATTGATCATGTTCTTGTAATAGGAATCACGACTTGCATGTCGATGAGTATGACAACCGGCAGGAGCCATAGGAGTTGTCTTAATTTATTGTATGACCTGCGTGTCATTGAACAAAAGGCAATGTAATTACTTTATTTTATTGCTAACCGGTAGCCATAGTAGTAGAAGTAATAAGTTGGCGAGACAACTTTATGGAGACACGATGATGGAGATCGTGATGATGGAGATCATGGTGTCATGCCGGTGACGATGATGATCGTGGAGCCCCGAAGATGGAGATCAAAAGGAGCAATATGATATTGTCCATATCATGTCACTATTTGATTGCATGTGATGTTTGTCATGTTTATACATCTTATTTTCTTAGAATGACGGTAGTAAATAAGATGATCCCTCATTAAAATTTCAAGAAAGTGTTCCCCCTAACTGTGCACCGTTGCGAAAGTTCGTCGTTCGAAGCACCACGTGATGATCGGGTGTGATAGATTCTTACGTTCACATACAACGGGTGTAAGCCAGATTTACACACGCGAAACACTTAGGTTAACTTGACGAGCCTAGCATGTACAGACATGGCCTCGGAACACAAGAGACCGAAAGGTTGAGCATGAGTCGTATGGAGGATACGATCAGCATGAAGATGTTCACCCATGATGACTAGTCCGTCTCACGTGATGATCGGACACGGCCTTGTTGACTCGGATCATGTAATCACTTAGATGACTAGAGGGATGTCTATCTGAGTGGGAGTTCATGATATGAACTTAATTATCCTGAACATAGTCAAAAGATCTTTGCAAATTATGTCATAAGCTCGCACTTTAGTTCCAGTGTTTAGATATGTTCCTAAAGAAAATATAGTTGAAAGTTGATAGTAGCGATTATGCGGACAGAAGAAAGCTTATGTCCTTAATGCACCGCTCAGTGTGCTGAACCCCAAACGTCGTCTGTGGATGTTGCGAACATCGTACATACACGTTTTGATAACTACGTGATAGTTCAGTTAAACGGTTTAGAGTTGAGGCACCAAAGACGTTTTTTGAAACGTCGCGGAACATATGAGATGATTCGAGGGCTGAAATTGGGATTTCAGGCTCGTGCCCACGTCAAGAGGTATAAGACCTCCGACGATTTTCTTAGCCTGCAAACTAAGGGACAAAGGCTCAATCGTTGAGCTTGTGCTCAGATTGTCTGAGTGCAACAATCACTTGAATCGAGTGGGAGATGATCTTCCAGAGATAGTGATGTTTCTCCAAAGTCATTGCCACCAAGCTGCTAGAGCTTCGTGATGAACTATAACAAATCAGGGATAGATATGATGGTCCTTGAGATATTCGCGATGTTTGACACCGCGAAAGTAGGAATCAAGAAGGAGCATCAATTGTTGATGGTTGGTGAAACCACTAGTTTCAAGAAGGGCAAGGGTAAGAAGGGATACTTCATGAAACAGCAAATCAGCTGCTGCTCTAATGAAAGAAACCCAAGGTTGAACCCAAACCCGAGACTAAGTGCTTCTGTAATAAGGGGAACAGCCACTGGAGCAGAATTACCCTAGATACTTGGTAGATGAGAAGGCTGGCAAGGTCGATAGAAGTATATTGGATATATATTAAGTTATTGTGTACTTTACTAGTACTCCTAGTAGCACCAGGGTATTAGATACCGGTTCGGTTGCTAAGTGTTAGTAACTCGAAATAAAAGGCTACGGAATAAACGGAGACTAGCTAAACGTGAGCTGACGATATGTGTTGGAAGTGTTTCCAAGTTTGATGTGATCAAACATCGCACGCTCCCTCTACCATCAAGGTTAGTATTAAACCAGAATAATTGTCATTTGGTGTTTGCGTTGAGCATAGACATGATTGGATTATGTCTATCACAATACGGTTATTCATTTGAGGAGAATAATGGTTACTCTATTTATTTGAATAATACCTTCAATGGTCTTGCACCTAAAGGAATGGTTTATTGAATCTCGATCACGATAATACACATTTTCATGCCAAAAGATATAAGATAGTAATGATGGTACCACTTACTTGTGGCACTTGCCATGTAAGTCATATTGGTATAAAAGCATGAAGAAGCTCCATGTTGATGGATCTTTGGACTCACTCGTTTTGAAAAGTTTGAGACATGCGAACCATGTCTATTGGTGTATCGCATGAAGAAACTCCATGCAGATGGATCGTTTGGACTCACTTGATTTTGAATCACTTGAGATATGCAAATCATACCACATGGGAAAAATGACTGAAAAGCATCGGTTTCAAAGAAGATGGAACAAGATAGCAACTTGTTGGAAGTAACACATTTTGATGTGTGCAGTCCAATGAGTCTTGAGGCATCTGATGAATATCGTTATGTTCTTACTTCACGGATGATTTGAGTGAATCTTGAGTGTATTTACTTGATGAAACACAAGTCTGAATTATTGAATGGTTCAAGTAATTAAAGAGTGAAGTTGAAGATCATCGTGACAAGAGGATAAAATGTCTATGATATGATCATAGAGATGACTATCTGAGTTACGAGCTTTGGCACGAAATTAAGACATTGTGGAAATTGTTTCACAATAAATACCGCCTGGAACACCATAGTGTTGTTGGGGAACGTAGTAATTTCAAAAATTTTCCTACGATCACGCAAGACCATGGTGATGGCATAGCAACGAGAGGGGAGAGTGTCCGTCCACGTACCCTCGTAGACCGAAAGCGGAAGCGTTATGACAACGCGGTTGATGTAGTCGTACGTCTCCACGATCCGACCGATCCAAGCACCGAGCGTCACGGCACCTCCGAGTTCGCACACGTTCAGCTCGATGGCGATCCCGGACTCCGATCCAGCAAAGTGTCGGGGATGAGTTCCGTCGACGACGGCGTGGTGGCGATGTTGATGCTCCACCGACGCAGAGCTTCGCCTAAGCTCATGCGACGATATGACTTCTCCGGCGCGGGGCTTCGCCTAAGCTCATGACGATATGACCAAGTGGAATATGGTGGAAGGGGCACCGACACGGCTAAGGAAAGATCCGTAGATCAACTTGTGTGTCTTGGGGTGCCCCTGCCCCGTATATAAAGGAGCCAAGGGGAGGTGGCGGCCCTAGGGGAGAAGCACCAAGGAGGAGTCCTACTCCCACCGAGTAGGACTCCCCTCTCCTAGTTGGACTAGGATTGGAGGAGGGAAGAGGGAAGGCGCCCCCCCTTCCTTGTCCTATTCGGACTAGAGGGGTGAGGGCGCAGCCCACCTTGGCCTGCCCTTCCTCTTCTCCCATGGCCCATTAAGGCCCATGGACCTCCGGGGTTCCGTAACTTCCGGTACTCGGTAAAATCCGATTTCACCGGAACACTTCCGATGTCCAAATGTAGGCTTCCAATATATCAATCTTTATGTCTCGACCATTTCGAGACTCCTCGTCATGTCCGTGATCACATCCGGGACTCGAACAACCTTGGTGCATCAATACTTATAAACTCATTATGAACTGTCATCGAAGCGTTAAGCGTGCGGACCCTACGGGTTCGAGAACTATGTAGACACATGACCTAGAACCATTCTCGGTCAATAACCAATAGCGGAACCTGGATGCCCATATTGGTTCCTACATATTCTCGAAGATCTTTATCGGTCAAACCGCATAACGACATCGTTGTTCCCTTTGTCATCGGTATGTTACTTACCCGAGATTCGATCGTCGGTATCAATACCTAGTTCAATCTAGTTACGGTAAGTCTCTTTACTCGTTCCGTAATACATCATCTTCACAACTAACTCATTAGTTGTAATGCTTGCAAGGCTTAAGTGATGTGCATTACCGAGAAGGCTCGGAGATACCTCTCCGACAATCGGAGTGACAAAACCTAATCTCGAAATCGCCAACCCAACAAGTACCTTTGGAGACACCTGTAGTACTCCTTTATAATCACCCGATTCGTTGTGACGTTTGGTAGTACCAAAGTGTTCCTCCGTAAACGGAGTTGCATAATCTCATAGTTATAGGAACATGTATGGGTCATGAAGAAAGCATTAACATACTAAGCGATCAAGTGTTAAGCTAACGGAATGGGTGATGTCAATCAGATCATTCAACTAATGATGTGACCTTGTTTAATCAAATAACAACTCCTTGTTCATGGTTAGGAAACATAACCATCTTTGATTAACAAGCTAGTCAAGTAGAGGCATACTAGTGACATCTGTTTGTCTATATATTCACACATGTATTATGTTTCCGGTTAATACAATTCTAGCATGAATAATAAACATTTATCATGATATAAGGAAATAAATAATAACTTTATTATTGCCTCTAGGGCATATTTCCTTGATCTCCCACTTGCACTAGAGTCAATAATCTAGATTACAAAGTAATGATCCTAACACCCATGGAGTCTTGGTGCTTATCATGTTTTGCTCGTGGAAGAGGCTTAGTCAGCGGGTCTGCAACATTCAGATCCGTATGTATTTTGCAAATCTCTATGTCTCCCACTTGGACTTGGTCCCGAATGGAATTGAAGCGTCTCTTGATGTGCTTGGTCCTCTTGTGAAATCTGGATTCCTTTGTCAAGGCAATTGCACCAAATTGTCACGAAAGATCTTCATCGGTCCCGATGCACTAGGTATGACACCTAGATCGGAAATGAACTCTTTCATCCAGACTCCTTCATTCGCTGCTTCCGAAGCAGCTATGTACTCCGCTTCACATGTAGATCCCGCCACGGCGCTTTGTTTAGAACTGCACCAACCGACAGCTCCACCGTTTAATAAAAACACGTATCCGGTTTGCGATTTAGAATCGTCCGGATCGGTGTCAAAGCTTACATCGGCGTAACCATTTACGACTAGCTCTTTGTCACCTCCATATCTGAGAAACATATCCTTAGTCCTTTTCGGTATTTCAGGATGTTCTTGACCGCTGTCCAGATGATCCACTCTGGATTACTTTGGTACCTTCCTGCCAAGCTTACAGCTAAGCATCGTCGTGTCTGGTACACAGCATTGCATACATGATAGAGCCTATGGCTGAAGCATAGGAACATCTTTCATTTTCTCTCTATCTTCTGCTGTGGTCGGGCATTGAGTCGACTCAATCTTACACCTTATAATCAGTAAAAACCTTTCTTTGCACGATCCATTTTGAACTTCTTCAAAACTTTATCAAGGTATGTGCTTTGTGAAAGTCCAATTAAGCGTCTTGATCTATCTCTATAGATCTTGATGCCCAATATGTAAGCAGCTTCACCGAGGTCTTTCATTGAAAACTTTTATTCAAGTATCCTTTTATGCTATCCAGAAATTCTATATCATTTCCAATCAATAATATATCGTCCACATATAATATTAGAAATGCTACTGAGCTCCCACTCACTTTCTTGTAAATACAAGGCTTCTCCAAAAGTCTGTAGATAAACCCATATGCTTTGATCACATTATCAAAGCGTTTATTCCAACTCCGAGAGGCTTGCACGACCATAAATTGATCGTTGGAGCTTGCACACTTTGTTAGCACCTTTTGGATCGACAAAACCTTCTGGTTGCATCATATACAACTCTTCTTCTAGAAATCCATTCAAGAATGCAGTTTTACATCCATTTGCCAAATTTCATAATCATAAAATCGGCAATTGCTAACATGATTCGGACAGACTTAAGCATCGCTTCGGGTGAGAAAGTCTCATCGTAGTCAACTCCTTGAACTTGTCGAAAACCTTTTGCAACAAGTCGAGCTTTGTAGACAGTTACATTACCATCGGCGTCAGTCTTCTTCTTAAAGATCCATTTATTTTCAATGGCTTGCCGATCATCGGGCAAGTCAACCAAAGTCCATACTTTGTTCTCATACATGGATCCCATCTCAGATTTCATGGCTTCCAGCCATTTTGCGAATCTGGGCTCACCATCGCTTCTTCATAGTTTGTAGGTTCGCCATGGTCAAGTAACATGACTTCGAATAAGATTACCGTACCACTCACAGTGCGTATTTTACTCTGGTTGACCTCGAGGTTCAATAGCAACTTGATCTGAAGCTTCATGATCATCATCATTAGTTTCCTCACTAATTGGTGTAGTTGTCACAGAACCATTTCTTGTGATGAACTACTTTCCAATAAGGGAGCAGATCTGATTATCTCATCAAGTTCTACTTTCCTCCCACTCACTTCTTTCGAGAGAAACTCCTTCTCTAGAAAGGACCCGAATTTAGCAACGAAAATCTTGCCTTCAGATCTGTGATAGAAGGTGTACCCAACAGTCTCCTTTGGGTATCCTATGAAGACACATTTTTCCGATTTGGGTTCGAGCTTATCTGGTTGAAGTTTCTTTACATAAGCATCGCAGCCCCAAACTTTAAGAAACGACAACTTTGGTTTCTTGCCAAACCACAGTTCATAAGGCGTCGTCTCAGCGGTTTTGACGGTGTCCTATTCAACGTGAATGCGGCCGTCTCTAAAGCATAACCCCAAAACGATAGCGGTAAATTGGAAATAGACATCATAGATCGCACCATATCTAGTAAAGTACGATTACGACGTTCGGACACACCATTTCTCTGTGGTGTTCCGGGTGGCGTGAGTTGCTAAACTATTCCACATTGTTTCAAATGTAAACCAAACTCGTAACTCAAATATTCTCCTCCACGATCAGATCGTAGAAACTTTATTTTCTTGTTACGATGATTTTCCACTTCACTCTGAAATTCTTTGAACTTTTCAAATGTTTCAGATTTGTGTTTCATTAAGTAGATATACCCATATCTGCTTAAATCATCTGTGAAGGTGAGAAAATAACGATACCCGCCACGTGCCTCAACATTCATTGGACCACAAACATCGGTATGTATGATTTCCAACAAATCAGTTGCTCGCTCCATAGTTCCGGAGAACGGCGTTTTGGTCATCTTGCCCATGAGGCACGGTTACGCAAAGTACCAAGTGATTCATAATCAAGTGATTCCGAAGCCCATCGGTATGGAGTTTCTTCATGCGTTTTACACCGATATGACCTAAGCGGCGATGCCACAAATAAGTTGCACTATCATTATCAACTCTGCATCTTTTGGCTTCAACATTATGAATATGTGTATCACTCTGTCGAGATTCAACAAGAATAGACCATTCTTCAAGGGTGCATGACCATAAAGGATATTACTCATATAAATAGAACAACCATTATTCTCTGATTTAAATGAATAACCGTCTCGCAATAAACAAGATCCAGATATAATGTTCATGCTCAACGCTGGCACCAAATAACAATTATTTAGGTCTAAAACTAATCCCGAAGGTAGATGTAGAGGTAGCGTGCCGACCGCGATCACATCGACTTTGGAACCATTTCCAACGCGATCGTCACCTCGTCCTTAGCCAATCTTAAGCAATCCGTAGTACCTGTTTGAGTTGCAAATATTAGCAATGAACCAGATCAAATACCAGTACTATGCGAGTATTAGTAAGGTACACATCAATAACATGTATATCATATATACCTTTGTTCACCTTGCCATCCTTTTATCCGCCAAATACTTGGGGCAGTTCCGCTTCCAAAGTCGATCGCTTGCGGTAAAACACTCGATTTCAGGCTTAGGTCCAGACTTGGGTTTCTTCTCTTGATCAACAACTTTCTTGCTGTTCTTTTGAAGTTTCCTTCTTCTTCCCTTTGCCCTTTTCTTGAAACTAGTGGTCTTGCTGACCATCAACACTTGATGCTCTTTCTTGATTTCTACCTCCGCAGCTTTTAGCATTGCGAAGAGCTCAGAATTGTCTTAGTCATCCCTTGCATATTATAGTTCATCACGAAGCTCTTGTAGCTTGGTGGCGATGATTGGAGAATTCATCAATGACACTATCATCCGGAAGATTAACTCCCAGCTGAATTAAGTGATTGTTATACCCGGACATTTTGAGTATGTGCTCACCGATGAACTATTCTCCTCCATCTTGCAGCTATAGAACTTATTGGAGACTTCATATCTCTCAATCCGGGCATTTGCTTGAAATATTAACTTCAACTCCGGAACATCTCATATGCTCCATGACGTTCAAAACGTCGTTGAAGACCAGTTCTAAGCCGTAAAGCATGGCACATGAACTATTGAGTAGTCATCAGCTCTGCTTTGCGAGACGTTCACAACCACGGCTCGGCATCTGCAGCAGGCTGTCACCCAGCGGTGCTTCCAGGGCGTAATTTTTCGTGCAGCAATGAGGATAATCCTCAAATTCGGACCCGATCCGTGTAATTGCTACCATCATCTTTCAACTTTGCTTTCTCAAGGAACGCATTAAAATTCAACGGAACAACAGCACGAGCCATCTATCTACATCAAACATAGACAAGCAAAATACTATCAGGTACTAAGTTCATGATAAATTTAAGTTTGATTAATCATATTAAAAACCTCCCACTTAGACAGACATCTCTCTAGTCATCTAAGTGATCACGTGATCCAAATCAACTAAACCATGTCCGATCATCACGTGAGATGGAGTAGTTTCAATGGTGAACATCACTATGTTGATCATATCTACTATATGATTCACGCTCGACCTTTCGGTCTCTGTGTTCCGAGGCCATATCTGTTATATGCTAGGCTCGTCAAGTTTAACTTGAGTATTCGGCGTGCGCAACTGTTTTGCACCCGTTGTATTTGAGCGTAGAGCCTATCACACCGATCATCACGTGGTGTCTCAAGACGAAGAACTTTCATAGCGGTGCATACTCGGGAGAACACTTCTTGATAATTTTTAGTGAGAGATCATCTTATAATGCTACCGTCAATCAAAGCAAGATAAGATGCATAAAGGATAAACATCACATGCAATCAATATAAGTGATATGATATGGTCATCATCATCTTGTGCTTGTGATCTCCATCGCCAAGCACCGTCATGATCACCATCCTCACCGGTAGCGACACCTTGATCTCCATCGTAGCATCGTTGTCGTCTTGCCAACTATTGCTTCTCGACTATCGCTACTCCTTAGTGATAAAGTAAAGCAATTACATGGCGTTGCATTTCATACAATAAGCGACAACCATATGGCTCCTGCCATTGCCGATAACTTCGGTTACAAAACATGATCATCTCATACAATAAAATATAGCATCACGTCTTGACCATATCACATCACAACATGCCCTGCAAAAACAAGTTAGGCGTCCTCTACTTTGTTGTTGCAAGTTTTACGTGGCTGCTACGGGCTGAGCAAGAACCGTTCTTACCTCGCATCAAAACCACAGCGATACTTCGTCAAATAGACTCCGTTTAACCTTCTCAAGGACCGGGCGTAGCCACTCGATTCAACTAAAGTGAGAGAGACAGACACCCGCCGGTCACCTTTAAGCAACGAGTGCTCGGAGCGGTGAAACTAGTCTCGCGTAAGCGTCTGGCGTAATGTCGGTCCGGGCGCTTCATCTCACAATACCGCTGAACCAAAGTATGACATGCTGGTAGGCAGTATGACTTGTATCGTCCACAACTCACTTGTGTTCTACTCGTGCACATGACATCAACGCATAAAACCAGGCTCGGATGCCATTTGTTGGGGAACGTAGTAATTTCAAAAATTTCCTACGATCACGCAAGACCATGGTGATGGCATAGCAACGAGGGGAGAGTGTCCGTCCACGTACCCTCGTGAGACCGAAAGCGGAGCGTTATAACAACGCGGTTGATGTAGTCGTCGCGTCTCCACGATCCGACCGATCCAAGCACCGAGCGTCGGCACCTCCGAGTTCTGCACACGTTCAGCTCGATGGCGATCCCGGACTCGATCCAGCAAAGTGTCGGGATGAGTTCCACAAGACCTGACGGCGTGGTGACGATGTTGATGCTCCACCGACGCAGAGCTTCGCCTAAGCTCATGACGATATGACTTCTCCGGCGCGGGCTTCGCCTAAGCTCATGACGATATGACGAAGTGGAATATGGTGGAAGGGGCACCGCTGCACGGCTAAGGAAAGATCCGTAGATCAACTTGTGTGTCTTGGGGTGCCCCTGCCCCGTATATAAAGGAGCCAAGGGGAGGTGGCGGCCCTAGGGGAGGCGCGCAAGGAGGAGTCCTACTCCCACCGAGTAGGACTCCCCCTCTCTAGTTGGACTAGGATTGGAGGAGGGAAGAGGGAAGGCGCCCCCCCTTCCTTGTCCTATTCGGACTAGAGGGGGGGCGCAGCCCACCTTGGCCTGCCCTTCCTCTTCTCCCATGGCCCATTAAGGCCCATGGACCTCCGGGGGTTCGGTAACTTCCGGTACTCGGTAAAATCCGATTTCACCGGAACACTTCCGATGTCCAAATGTAGGCTTCAATATATCAATCTTTATGTCTCGACCATTTGAGACTCCTCGTCATGTCCGTGATCACATCCGGGACTCGAACAACCTTGATGCATCAATACTTATAAACTCATTATGAACTGTCATCGAAGCGTTAGCGTGCGGACCCTACGGGTTCGAGAACTATGTAGACATGACCTAGAACCATTCTCGGTCAATAACCAATAGCGGAACCTAGATGCCCATATTGGTTCCTACATATTCTCTGAAGATCTTTATCGGTCAAACCGCATAACGACATCGTTGTTCCCTTTGTCATCGGTATGTTACTTACCGAGATTCGATCGTCGGTATCAATACCTAGTTCAATCTAGTTACGGTAAGTCTCTTTACTCGTTCCGTAATACATCATCTTCACAACTAACTCATTAGTTGTAATGCTTGCAAGGCTTAAGTGATGTGCATTACCGAGAAGGCACGAGATACCTCTCCGACAATCGGATGACAAAACCTAATCTCGAAATCGCCAACCCAACAAGTACCTTTGGAGACACCTGTAGTACTCCTTTATAATCACCCGATTCGTTGTGACGTTTGGTAGTACCAAAGTGTTCCTCCGTAAACAGGAGTTGCATAATCTCATAGTTATAGGAACATGTATGGGTCATGAAGAAAGCATTAACATACTAAGCGATCAAGTGTTAAGCTAACGGAATGGGTGATGTCAATCAGATCATTCAACTAATGATGTGACCTTGTTTAATCAAATAACAACTCCTTGTTCATGGTTAGGAAACATAACCATCTTTGATTAACAAGCTAGTCAAGTAGAGGCATACTAGTGACATACTGTTTGTCTATATATTCACACATGTATTATGTTTCCGGTTAATACAATTCTAGCATGAATAATAAACATTTATCATGATATAAGGAAATAAATAATAACTTTTATTATTGCCTCTAGGGCATATTTCCTTCAAGTGTGATGGTGTGTCCAAACATCATAGTTGCACCCTATTGGATATGATGCGTACCATGATGTCTCTTATCGAATTACCACTATCGTTCATGGGTTAGGCATTAGAGACAGCCGCACTCACTTTAATAGGACACCACGTAATTCCTTTGAGACGACACCGTTTGAACTATGGTTTGGAGAAACCTAAATTGTCGTTCCTTAAAAGTTTGGGGCTGCGACGCTTATGTGAAAAAGTTTCAGGTTGATAAGCTCGAACCCAAAGCGGATAAAATGCATCTTCATAGGACACCCAAAACAGTTGGGTGTACCTCCGATCTCGATTCGGAAGCAAAATGATTGTTTCTAGAATTAGGTCCTTTCCCGAGGAAAAGTTTCTCTCGAAAGAATTGAGTGGGAGGATGGTGGAGATTTGATGAGGTTATTGAACCTTCACTTCAACAAGTGTGTAGCAGGGCACAGGAAGTTGTTCATGTGGCGCCTACACCAATTGAAGTAGAAGCTTATGATAGTGATCATGAAGTTTCGGATCAAGTCACTACCGGACCTCGTAGGTCGACAAGGACGCGTACTACTTGAGTGATACATAATCCTGTCTTAGAGGTCATGTTGCTGAGACAGCAATGAACCTCGAGCTATGGAGAAGCGATGGTGGGCCCGGATTCCGACGAATGGCTCAAGGCCATAACATCAGAGAGAGGATCCATGACTTTGGAAGAAATACTTGATGGTCGTGGGGCGTTGGGTAAAGATGGATTTTAAAGGAAGGCAGACAATGATGGTAAGTATCACCATTAAGAAAGCTCGACTTGTCGTCAAAGATGTTTTCGACAAGTTCAAGGAGTTGACTACGGTGAGGCTTTCTCACTCGTAGCGATGCTAAGAGTCTGTTGGAATTGGATTAGCGATTCTTGCATTATTTATGAAATCTTGCATATAGGATGTCAAAACATTGTTTCCTTGACAGTTTTCTTGAGGAAAGGTTGTATGTGATACAACCAGAAATTTTTTGACAATCCTGAAAGACGCTAACAAGTATGCAAAGCTCCAGCAATCCTTCTAAGGACTGGAGTAAGCATCTCGGAGTTGGAATATGCGCTTTGATGAGATGATCAAAGATTTTGGGTTTATACAAAGTTTATGAGAAACTTGTATTTCCAAAGAAGTGAGTGGGAGCACTATAGAATTTCTGATGAGTAACATATTGTTGATCAGAAATGATGTAGAATTTCTGGAAAGCATATAGGGTTATTTGAAAGGTGTTTTTCAATAGAAAACCTGGATTAAGCTACTTGAACATTGAGCATCAAGATCTATGAGGATAGATCAAAAACGCTAAATGGTACTTTCAAATGAGCACATACCTTGACATAATCTTGAAGGTGTTCAAGATGGATCACCAAAGAAGGAGTTCTTGCACAGGTTGTAAGGTATGAAGTTAAGAGTTAAAGCTCGACCACGGCGAGAAAAGAGAAAAGGACGAAGGTCATCCCTATGCTTCAGGACGTAGGCTCTATAGTATGCTATGTTGTGTACCGCACGGAAGTGTGCCTGCCATGAGTCGATCAAGGGGTACAAGAATGATCCGAGAATGGATCATTGGACAGCGATCAAAATTGTCCTTGGAGTAAATAAGGACATGTTTCTCGATTATGGAGGTGATAAAGAGTTCGGCGTAAAGGGTTACGTCGATGCAAGCTTTAACACCTATCCGAATGACTTTGAGTAGCAAACCGGATACATATAGTGGAGCAACCATTTGGAATAGCTCCAAGTGGAGCGTGGAAGCAGCATTTACAATATGACCTAGAGATTTGCGAATTACATACGGATCTGAATGTTGCAGACCCGTTGACTAAAACCTCTCTCACAAGCAAAACATGATCAAACCCCAGAACTCATTGAGTCTTAATCACATGATGATGTGAACTAGTTTAGTGACACTAGTAAATTCTTTGGATGTTAGTCACATGGCGATGTGACCTGTGAGTGTTAATCACATGGCGATGTGAACTAGATTATTGACTCTAGTGCAAGTGGGAGACTGTTGGAAATATGCCCTAGAGGCAATAATAAATTAGTTATTATTATATTTCCTTGTTCATGATAATCGTTTATTACCCATATGCTATAATTGTATTGATAGGAAACTCAGATACATGTGTGGGTACATAAACAACACTATGTCTCTAGTAAGCCTCTAGTTGACTAGCTCGTTGATGAACAGATGGTTACGGTTTCCTGATCATGGACATTGGATGTCGTTGATAACGGGATCACATCATTTGGAGAATGATGTGATGGACAAGACCCAATCCTAAGCCTAGCACAAAGATCGTAGTTCGTATGCTAAAGCTTTTCTAATGTCAAGTATCATTTCCTTAGACCATGAGATTGTGCAACTCCCGGATGCCGTAGGAATGCTTTGGGTGTACCAAGCGTCACAACGTAATCGGGTGGCTATAAAGGTGCACTACAGGTATCTCCGAAAGTGTACATTGGGTTGGCACGAATCGAGGCTGGGATTTGTCACTCCATGTAATGGAGAGGTATCTCTGGGCCCACTCGGTAGGACATCATCATAATGTGCACAATGTGACCAAGGGGTTGATCACGGGATGATGTGTTCTGAGCGAGTAAAGAGACTTGCCGTAGCGAGATTGAACAAGGTATCGGGATACCGACGATCGAATTCGGGCAAGTACAATACCGCTAGACAAAGGGAATTGAATCTGAGATCGATTGAGTTCGTGACATCGTGGTTCATCCGATGAGATCATCGTGGAACATGTAGGAGCCAACATGGGTATCCAGATCCGCTGTTGGTTATTGACGGAGAACGTCTCGGTCATGTTTGCATAGTTCCCGAACCCGTAGGGTCTACACATAAGGTTCGATGGCGCTAGGGTTATAAAGGAAGTTTGTATGTGGTTGCGAATGTTGTTGAGTCCCGGATGAGATCCCGGGCGTCACGAGGAGTTCCGAATGGTCGGAGGTAAAGATTTATATATGGAAAGTTGTTGTTGGGTTAGGAAAAAGTTCAGGTTTTTCGGTATTGTGCGGGAAGCTTCGGAAGGTTCGGAGGATTCGGAGGGGTCCGGAGGTCCGGAAATTGTTCCACCACGTCAATATAGCATCATGGGCTGTGAGGGCGCCTAGCCTTAATGGACCAGGGGCACCAGCCCCCAAGGCCCATGCGCATGGGAGGGGGGAAACCCTAAGGGGGAGGGCCTCCACTTGACTTGGGAGGCACTTCTCCCCCCCTTGGCCGCCCCCTAGATGGGATCTAGGGCTGGCCGCCGCCCCTAGGGGTGGAACACTAGGTGGGGGCGCAGCCCCTCTCCCCTATATATAGTGGAGGCAAAGGGCAGCCCTACACGAAGTTCTTCTCATGTTGGCGCAGCCTCACCTCTCTTTCTCCTCATATCTCGCGGTGCTTGGCGAAGCCCTGCTGGATCCTGCAGCTCCTTCACCACCACCACGCCCGTTGTGCTGCTGCTGGATGGAGTCTTCCCCAACCTCTCCTCTCTCCTTGCTGAATCAAGGCATGGGAGGCGTCACCGAGATGTCGTGTGTTGAGCGCGGAGGTGCCGTCTGTTCGCACTAGGATCTCCGGTGATTTGGATCTGTGAGTCGACTCCTTCAACCCCGTTCTCTTGAACGCTTCCGCTTAGGGATCTACAAGGGTATGTAGATGCACTCTCCTTCCCCTCGTTGTCGGTTTCTCCATAGATAGATCTTGGTGACACGTAGGAAAATTTTGAATTTCTGCTACGTTCCCCAACAAGCGGCCGCCTGCACTTGCATATCCTCCCACACATCGTTGTCAACCTTGGCCGGCTTCGTCTCCTGCAAATCCTTCAAGATTCCCTGCTGCGCAAGAATATCCTTGACTCTTGTCTGCCATAGACCAAAGTTACCCGTGCCATCGAATTTCTCCAAATCAAACCTGGTGAATCCCGGCGCCATGCCGAGCCGCGATCTAACCGACCTGTTGCCGCCGGTCTGACCGTCCTTGTTTTCTTCTGCAACTTCCTCACGAAAAAGATCACTGATCCCGTATTCCTCGTCTGAAGCCACGCCGCAGTCCGTGATCTACCAAGAACCCTGACTTGCACCGCACCCAATCTGCCCTTCAGAAAACACCGTAGCTGCTCAAACTAGCTCTCGCCGAAAAACTAGCCCGCTCCACCTTTTTCTAAACCTGCAGATTGATTTTTTGTGTGCGCTTACCAAGCCTCGTCGTCACAGCCTTTTATTACCCGTTGAACACCGCCGGCCCTATCTTTTCCTCTCTGACACGAAAAACCGAGTCCAAAGCTGCCACGGTTTGCACAATCTCCAAATCAAGTCCAACGCTAGTCATGCACGGACCCAAACACGTATGCGCGCACATATCTCCTGATTTTAATCGTAACACCCTGTAGGCAGGCTTGTCCCCTGGACCACGCACACATCATCTTCCTTTTAAACTGGAACGCACATGCATGTATAGTACTCCTTCCTTTCCAGTTTATAGGGTTTATCTTAAAATTTTAGTTTTTTCATTTTATAAGGCTCAATTTGGTTGTTTTCATCACATGTTCAGATTTCAATGTGCATTAAATCATTGCATGCAAGTACTAAGAGAAAATTGACCAATGCATGTAATTTATGCATGCATGCATTGCAATTAATGCATTAGTAAACATACTTTTTTGAGGAAAACAAGAACATTAATTGGGTGCTTTTGCAAACTACAAAAAGTATTCCACCACTCACCATCTACCTTGATTGGTGAGAATTTGAAATTGAGCCTTATAAACCGGAAAGGAGGGAGTATCCCCTGTACTCCTGCACGTAATTGTTTTGATTTATTTCTTTCCTTGCGTCCATGCCATCCATCGGAGACCTGCTGCCGCACGTAACCGAACATCTCGCGTACGCAGCTTGCCGTGACTTTCCTTTTCTCCATCCGTGTACCTCTGGAAAAAATCCGCCGCTGTATCCGACGACAACTCGCCTTCCTGGTCCCTGTTTCTTGGTTCTCGCCGGCAATCTGTCCAGCCCTGTCGCACGTACATGCCGCACGTCAACCCTGCCACAACAGTCGCCACCTCGCGCATCATCCGTGCACGAGCCGTGCCATACCCTGGCCACCCGCATCGCCGACACAATCCGTCCGGAGTGCCGCGCCGCCGCCCTTGTACAACACCGAGCGCATCATCTCGATGCTCTCACACTCCAATCTATCCGGCCGTCCCCCACATCTGGTCGCCGGTCTGATCGCGAGCCGAAACCGTCGCCTCCGCAACGTCTTCAAGAGCCACTATGCCGGTCCGATTGCCACGTCTAGCCGATCCTTACCGACCGCAGCCCATCGAACGGTCCAGGCCTCCTGCCCGAAGTGTCCGACCCCACCGACCGCATCCGCGATCGCCGCCATGCTCCACCTTGCACCAATCGGACGTTCCATGGCACCCGTCGAGCATGATCCTCGTACCTCCGGATGATCTTCCGCATAGCCTTCTCGCAACCTTGCTCATGATACCACTTGTTAGAATAAAACGCTAAATGCAAGATCATAGACGACACACCGCGGCATGATATTTGTTAACGAGGTTCATCGATATGGCTACATCCCCGGGGCATGACTACGGGCGCTCCTCCCCAAGATACCGCAACAACGGCCGCCCGGGCGCCGGCACAAGCCGTCGGCTCCCCCGCGTACCTGTTGCTATCAAGTCGTCATGGGTTACAACTTGTGGTGCCCCTCCGTATATAAGAGGCCTAAGATACAAGTGTCCGACTCCTACACAACTCATACCTAACCACACCAATTACAACTCCTTGCCTTGTGCTACATATTAGAAACTACTCTAATTGACAACTTAGACTTGCTCTCCTCTTGTCAAGCACATGAAGTAAGCAGATGGCCAGCCAGGATTTAAAGTCCTGTAGTGAAAAAAAAAGTACGGAGGCGAGCAGCAGCGAGCTCCTTCTACCCAGCACTTCTCGGAATCAGGGGCAGACCAGCCGGCGGCACTCGGGGGGAGGGGAGCTGCAAGAATATACTTGTCGGGACCCCGATCCTAAGTCACACCGATCTAGCATGTAACACATCATATCCCTTTGCGGCCTCACGCACGGTATTCCCACGGGTGTCGCCTTACCATGGCCCAGGACCGTTTGCGCCTTTTGGCTCACGTATATGATAGTGTCGCTAGCATCCATATGACAGAGAACCCGGGCCGACATGACTAGTCGTGAACCCAAAGTGGCACTAACCTATGGGGACAGGCATACATGAATCACATCGAGCATGTCGGTCATCAACGTATGAATTCGGGCTGTAGCACTGGGCTAACAGGACTCGGTATCCCGGGCTGTAGCGAGGCTAGGCAGGACTCGAATATCACCGCGTGACATTTCCCGAAGGACAGACATAAGAACGAAGTGAAACACATGCCGCCAGATCAAGTGTCCAAGCAGTAGTGCTGGGCTAGCAGGACTCGTGAACCGGGCTGTAGCGGACTACTATCGCTCGTAAGCACGAGACTACATTTCCCCATAAGAGAGGCTACCAAGGATAAACAATTAGGTTGTCGATCCCACACATAGCAATACAAGTTACACGTCGCATAACATGCAAGTATGTGCTGTACAACATGGCATCACAACATAGCATAAACTCATATAGATAAAGGCTCGGAAGAGCCACATAGCAATAAATACAAACAGGGGTCACATGACCCATCATTCAGAGCATACAAGCAACAAGCGGAAGCATTACATGTCTGAGTACAGACAACTACAAAAGAAAAAGGCTGAGAAGCCTGACTATCTGCAAAACCCTCCCAAGGGTACAAGATCGTAGCTGAGGTAACAAGCTACTAAATCAAGACCAAGCGGAACTACTAGTGAGACAGATGTCTCATCTGCAAAACATAAATAAAGCAAACGTGAGTACAAAGGTACTCAGCAAGACTTACATCAGATCCTAACATACATGCATTTGTATCAAGAGGGTAATGTGGGGTTTAGTTGCAGCAAGCCAGCTTTGACTCTGTGGCTATCCTGTTCTCGACTACGAGAACTTCTTTGAGGTGATATGGCGCTGCAGGTCCACTAGCCACCACACGATACACCACTACAGATTCATTCCCGTCTCCACACGAGAAGGCCATCCATAGCACTCACACTTGTCTTGAGCATTTTAGAGTATCCACTTCAAGTTCTCTATGTACCACGTAAGCATCCAAGAAGTCCATAACCGAGGACACGGCTATTGAATAGATCATGATAACCCCGCGGGTGTACTTCTTCACACGCGCTCTAGCCACTTACCGCCATATACCGTCATGTATCTCGGCAACCTTCAAGCGGAAGCTTTGGCGAGGTGTCGGCCACGACCTGACTAACCACACAAGACTCTAGCCCAGGTTTATCGCCTATTCGGGTTCCATCCGCAAGGAGATCCGGCCGGGGTGTCGCTCACGGCCCCAAACGATGTGTGCAGGGTTCCCGAGCCCACCATCCGGGTGCCACTCGGTACACCAGGCCACGTGTGCCTAGTCTGTCCCAAGCCCACCCTGCCGGGTGCCACTTGGTAGAAAAATAGCACTACCTACAAACACCAGAAACTAGTTGCGACTCCTGGACAGAGATCAAGTTGGTTAATAAGTCGAGAGGGTCGAGTTACGGAACCCAATGTGTGGTAGTATCGACTCATTGGACAACATACATAGAACTCGAGGCTTAAGAACGGTTCCAAAGAGACAACCCACCATGTACTCCTACATGGCCTCTCACCGCTACCTTTACCAAATCGTGTTCACACATTTCACTCTCAGCATCAGAACATATCGTAACACTCCAATTCATTCCCAATGAATCAGACCTGACACAACTCTAAGCAATAGCAGGCATAGCATGGTAGGAACACAAAATGGCTCAATCAACTCCTACACATGCTAGTGGGTTTCAACTATTTACTATGGCAATGACAGGTCATGCAGAGGAATGGGTTCAACTACCGCAACACAAAGTAGCAGATGAATCGTTGTTGTCCTAATGCAATAACTGAGAGCCGGAGCGAGAGAGTAGGATTGTATCGGAATGAACAAGGGGGTTTGCTTGCCTGGTAAATCAACAAGGGAGGCACTGCTTCACAGACAGGTACTCTCGAGCACTCTCCAGAGCTGGACCTATCGAGAAGGAACGGTGCCAACAATCAATACACAAGCATATGCAACAATACGATGCATGAACATGGCATGTAGATGTGATGCTGTTTGAGCTAATGCAGCTAGAGTACATTTGGTTGAAGTCCATTTGAACCAAAGATTCAAATGCAACTCCAACTTAAGCTCTTATAAATGCCATTTACATGTTTTCACCTATACAGCAGGTTTAGGTTGGTTTGTCATGCATGAAACTTGTACAGATGGAAAGATTGCATTTTTCTGATAATTTTTCATATATAAATTATTTCAATCTGAGCTACGGTTGAATTACTATGATTTTTGAAGTTTGAATCATTTTCGAATTTCTGATTAATTTAAATCCAGAAAATAAATAATTGCGTCAACATTACAAAACATGATGTCAGCGAGTCAACCGTGGCTGACGGTCAAACTGGCGTGTGGGGCCACACGCGTCGGTGACCTGAGTTAAACAGGAGGGTTAGTTTAGTTTAATTAAAGATTAGGGGCCTTTGGGGCCCACATGTCGGCGTCGAGGGTTAGGTTAGTTGGTGATTAGCTTAAGCTAATCACCTGACGGCGGGGTCCACCTATCAGGCCGGCGAGGTCGTTGCGGCGACCACGGAACACGACGGTGTCCGCGTTACAGGCCACGGGGACGGCGTCTGAGGGCACCGGAGCGTAGCCCGGGCTCTCGCGCATCTGGTGGGGCAGGTGGGAGGAGCTGGGGGGGGCTCGCCGGAGCGAGGCTCATGACGGCGGCCGGAGCACGGCCATCGGTGATTTTGATGTTGCGGGGCACGGGGGAGGCTGCGAGCGGGTCCGCGTGACTCGCATGAGTGCACTGAGTGCAACGGCGGGGTCGGCTGCGAGCTTCAGCGGCTATGGCCACGACGGCGAGGAGCTGCGGCGATGATGGCTTCGCCATGGTGGAAGCAGCAGCTACGACGCAGAACGAGGGGAGAAGAGAGAAGCGGGGAGATGCTCACGGTGGTCTCGATGGCGTCGTGCGCGAGCTCGGGGAAGGGCTGGAGTGGCCGGAATGTCGTTGGCGATCTCGGGCGGCCGGAGGCGAAGACGACGTTAGTGGCGGCGATGCAGAGCGTCCGGCGTCGCGTGACTTCGGTGGAAGGGCGAGGAGTCGCGGAGATGCTCGTGGACTCGTCGGAGAGGCGAGCCGTGGCGTTAAGCGCAACAACAGCGGCGGCGGCAGTGGCCTTCGGTTGCGGTGGGAGAGATATCCGGGGAGGGATGTAACGCCCGATGCGGCTATATCTCCCGTGTCGAGGCACGACTTAGAGGCATAACCGCATTGAAAGCAATGTCGCAAGTGAGGTAATCTTCACACAACCCATGTAATAATTAAGGAAATATACATAGTTGGCTTACGATCGCCACGTCACACAAGACATAAATAAACATCCATCATTGAGTACACTCAAGGTCCGACTATGGAACCAAAATAAAAGAAGATACCCCAAATGCTAACACAGATCCCGAATCGTCCCAACTGGGCACCACTCTGATCATCTGGAAACGACACATAATAACGACCACGTTCCTCGTCGAACTCCCACTTGAGCTCGGTGGAATCACTGCACCGGCCTCATCGGAACCTGCAACTGTTTTGGAAGTATCATGAGTCACGGGGACTCAGCAATCTCACACCAGCGAGATCAAGACTATTTAAGCTTATAGGAAGGATTGAGTAGTAAAGTGGAGCTGCAGCAAGCGACTAGCATATATGGTGGCTACTTCGCAAAAGAGAGCGAGGAGAGAAGCAAAGCGCGGTCGTGAAACTAGTAGTGATCAAGAAGTGATCCTGAACTACTTACGTCAGACATAACTCCAACACCGTGTTCACTTCCGGACTCCGCCGAAGAGACCATCACGGTTACACACGCGTTGATGTGTATTTTATTTGAGGTCAACTTTGGGTTTTCTACAACGGACATTAACAAATTCCCATCTGCCTCATAACCGCAGGCACGGCTTTGAAAGATATTACCTGCGGGGTGTCCCAACAGCCCATTATAAGCTCTCACGGTCAGCGAAGGATATTCCTTCTACGGGAAGACCGATCAATCTCGGAATCCGGACTACAAGACATTTCGACAGCAATAAAACAAGACCAGCAAAGCCGCCCGAATGTGCCGACAAATCCCGATAGGAGCTGCACATATCTCGTTCTCGTGGCACACGGATGAGCGAGACGTCGGGTTGGCATAAACCCTGTTGCCCAAGGGCGCGGACATCGCTCAAGTTGGGCCAGCAATCGAAGGAGAACTGGCCGGGGTTAAAATAAAGATGACCCTCGGGCTCATGAAAACCGGGGAAAAGGCTTAGGTGGCAAATGGTAAAACCAATGTTGGGCCTTCTTGGGCGAGTCTTATTCAAAGCGAACTGTCAAGGGGTCCCATAAATCACCCAACCGTGTAAGGAGCATAAAATCAAGGAACATAACACGGTATGGCGGAAACTAGGGTGGCAAGAGTGGAACAAAACACCGGGCATAAGGCCGAGCCTTCCACCCTTTACCAAGTATATAGATGTATTAATTATAGCAGATAAATATTGTGATATCCCCAACAAGTAAACATGTTCCAACAAGGAACAACATCTCCATGTTCAACAAGGAACAAACTTCAGCTTCACAACAACTAGCAACGCTATAAGAGGGCTGAGCAAAGCGGTAACATAGCCAATCAGCGGTTTGCTAGGAAAAGGATGGTTAGGGGCTGACATGACAATATGGGTGGCATGATATAGCAAGTGGTAGGCATCGCAGCATAGGCATAGCAAAAGAGCGAGCAACTAGCATAGCAAAGATAGAAGTGATTTCGAGGGTATGGTCATCTTGCCTGCAATGTTCTCAGAGTTGTCGAAAGCTTGATCCTCGGAAACGTTCTCAACAGGCTCCTCGTTCACGTACTCGTCTCCCGACTCTACCCAAAGCAACAACACAAACAAAGGAACCACAATAAATCACGGTGCAATGCACAATCAACATGATGCAAAACATGACATGATATGCATGATGAGATATGCAATGCTTATGTGCGCTCCGGAAGGTAAATGATGAACCAGGCATCAACTTGGCAAACCAAGCATGCCACTGGAAAGATGAGATGATTTCGGTTGAAATCGATATAAAGATCACCGGAATCGGATGCACGGTTTGCAAATGGCAAGCAAAACAAGAATGGCGCAAATCTGCCATTAACAGCATGATGCCACTTAGCAAGCAACAATTAATTAAGCTACTGCACCCAAACGTATCAACAAAGCACATGGCAGTGATCTACACATGATGCTCGACAAAAGATGAGCACTGAGCTACGGCTAGTTCACATCATAACATGTTCAAACAAGCATGGCAAAAGTGCTCAAAGTAACAGGCTGGACATGGCAAAAACAGTAACAGGTTGCAATGTTCAGAGCATCAAAACTACATGCTACAGGAACTTAAAATAGCAAAACATGGCATGGCATGAATCTACTCAAAGCATATTTCAAAAGTCCCTTACTGACCATAAGCCAAAATGGACTAGAAAATAAAGTAACACCCATGTCAATATTGAAAGTCTTGTTAACAGATTCAGCAACTTGACATGTCAAAAACTGATAACGAGATGGCATGTTTACAAGCTCAATGCACTCACTACAGAGCCTCAAATGATAAACTAAGCATACATACATCAAGAAGACATGACATAGAAGACATACATGGCAAGATCAATAACATAGCATATATGGATCAACCACAACAAGCTAGGCAAAATTGAATAACATGTATACAATCTGCCAGGAATCATTTGATAGCAAAAGTAGAGCTCGATTGACTCAAGCTATGGCATCCCATAATTGCAAACAAAGGCATGGATGGATAGAGCAAGTCATGCTTTACAAAACACCCTTACTGAAGTATCTCAAAATATGCATAGATCTCTCGGTATCATCAAGTAAACATGGCATCAAAATCAGCTAAAACAGGGCTGAAATCAGCAACATTAGGACACCTACTTTGCATGCTTGTGCTAGTCACCACATAGATCACAAAAATACATGGAATACACCCCTGGAAAGATGACATGGCATTTTACAAAACACATGTAGGACTCAAATACATAGGGTGCACATATTAATCATAGCAAAAATAACAAAAGTGCAACTCCTGATAAAAATCAGAAACTATCAGCACATAGCACTCTTCCAACAGCATTTCGGGCATCAAGATGAGCTCAAATGAAAATGATGCAATGTAATGAAATGATCTACTCTTCGAGACGAACATTTCGACATATTATACGCGAAAAATGGATCTACGGATGCGAAGATATAGCATGTTGAAAAATGCACAAAATTACAATGATGCAAATGACTTTGTGAAAAAAAAAGAAGGAGGAGGGGGGAAGAGGTCAACGGCGCGGAGCTCGAGGTTGGATCGGGCCGGAACGACCGATCGGATCGGCGTCGGGCGGTGGAGGACCTCGCTGGGTCGGGCGGCGGCCGGCGGCGCGGCCACCGGACGGAGGCGGCAGCGGGCGATGAGGCTGCCGAGACGGCCGGGCCCGAAGGGGAGGCGCCGGGAGGAGCTCAGCGCGGCCAGCGCTGGCGGGCTCGCTGGCGGGCGGGCCGGGGCGGCTCGGGCGGCGCCGAGTCGCCGGAGATCGGCGGAGGCAGGCGGCCAGGCGGGGACGAGGTCGCCGGCCTTGGCGCGGATGGGCAGGAGGGCCCTGACAGGCCTCGCGGGCCCACGGGTCGGCCAAGTGGGGCGCTGGCTGCGCCACGTGGCGGCGGCGAGGTCCGGGCGGCGGGCGGACGTGTCCGGCCGTCCGGATTCATCCGTGGCCTGAAGGGCCAGGGGAGACTAGGGTTTCGTCCGGATTGGAGGGGGTTTGCTTAAATAGGCATAGAGGGAGCTAGGAGAGTCCAAATGAGGTGTAGTTTTCGCCCACGATCGTGATCGAGCGACGGAGAGCATGGAGGTGACTTAGATGGGTTATTGGGCTGTTTTGGAGGGTGTTGGGCTGCAACTTAAAAGAGGCCTTTGCGAAGGTGCGGTTAACCGTTGGAGTACCAAACGAGCTCCAAATGACCGAAACTTGACCGGTGGTCTCCGGTGTTATACCAAGGCCACTAGACAAACCTCGGTCCATTTCGAGAAGGTTTAATACCCGCTTTACGGAAAAACGTAAAAGGACCGCCGGGGAGATAGGAGTGCGGATTGCAAAAGCGGACAACGGGAAAAATGCTCGGAATCATGAGGCGAACATGTATGCAAATCGATGCACATGATGACATAATATAAAATGCATGACATGGACAAAATGCAAAATGAAGAAAACCCAACCACGGAGGAATATCATATACCAATGCGAAAATGGCAAGAGTTGAGTTACAAATATGGAAAGTTACTTCCGGGGTGTTACAACACTCCACCACTACAAGAGGATCTCGTCCGAGATCTAGGACTGAAAGAACTCCGGATACTCGAGCGGAGGTGATCCTCACGCTCCCGGTAGCTTCTCGGTGGAATGGTGTGACCACTTCACTTTCAGAATTTGATTGACTTGTTGCGAGTCTTGCGCTCGGTTTCTTCAAGAATAGCAACGGGGTGCTCATGATAAGAGAGATCTTCTTGAAGGTCAATCTCTTCGAAGTTGATAGTGCGTTCAGGAGTCTTGAAGCACTTGCGAAGCTGTGACACGTGAAACACATCGTGCACGTTTGCAAAGTTGGATGGAAGCTCAAGTTGATAGGCGAGATCGCCTCTTTTCCCAATGATCTTGAAAGGACCCACGTATCTAGGGGCAAGCTTCCCTTTGATACCGAAGCGACGAGTACCTTTCATTGGAGAGACACGGAGGTAGACATGGTCTCCGATTTCAAAAGTCACATCACGGTGCTTATCATCATAATAGCTCTTCTGGCGCGATTGCGCGGCTTTGAGATTCTCACGAATGACTTGGCACATTTCTTACATTCGTGATCAAGTCATTGCCAAGAAGTTGGCGTTCACTGTCTCGCACCAATTGAGAGAAGTACGGCACTTTACGCCATAGAGAATTCGAATGGGGCCTTGCCGAACTCGCTTGGAAGCTGTTGTTGTAAGAGAACTCGGCATAAGGAAGACAATCTTCCCACTTCATACGAAGGAAATGACACAAGCCCCGAGCATATCTTCAAGGATTTGATTTACTCGCTCAACTTGGCCACTTGTTTGAGGATGGAAAGCTGTCTTTGAAACGAATGTTGGTGCCCATGGCCTTCCGAAAAGACTCCCAAACTTGGAGGTAAAGATGCTGCCACGGTCTCAAGAGATCACTTGTGGAATGCCGTGCAAGGAGACAATCCACGGAGGTGTATAGCTCGCCAACCGAGCTGCGATGATGGATTCTTTGATAGGAAGAAAATGAGCCACTTTAGTAAGCTTGTCAATGACAACGAAGATAGCATCATTTCCACGCTTGGACTTTGGAAAGCCAGTCACGAAGTCCATTTCAATATGATCAAACTTCCATTCAGGAATAGCAAGAGGTTGAAGGAGACCAGCTGGTCTTTGGTGTTCTGCTTTCACTCTTCTGCGAGACATCACACTCATTCACGAATTGAGCAATTTCTCGCTTCATTCGAGTCCACCAATATGACTGCTTGAGGTCATGGTACATCTTCGTACTTCCAGGATGAATGGATAGAAGCGAATTGTGAGCCTCGTTCATAATGACTTTTCTCAGATCACCCTTAGGAACCACAATCCGGTCCTCAAAGAACAGAGTGTCTTTGTCATCAACGCGAAGCACTTGTACTTGAAATGCCCTTGTCGATACCACGTTTCACCTTTTTCACCATGGCATCCGAAGTTGAGCCTCACGAATCTGATCTTCCAAAGTAGGAGAGACTATGAGGTTGGCAAGAAAGCCTTGAGGAACAACTTGAAGATTCAGCTTCGGAAAGATTCACAGAGATCCGGTGAAAGGGCTTGAGGATTAGGCTGTTGCGATAGCTTTCTGCTCAAAGCATCTGCAATGACATTGGCTTTGCCGGAGTATACTCAATACTTGGGTTGTACTCTTGAATCATTTCGACCCATCGAGTCTGCTGAGGTTGAGGTTGGGCTGAGTGAAGATGTACTTGAGACTCTTGTGATCGGTGAAAATGTCCACTTTCCTTCCCAACAAGAGATGTCTCCACGTAATCAATGCATGGACAAGCTGCTGCCAACTCAAGATCGTGAGTGGGGTAGTTCTTTTCGTTGGGCTTCAACTGGCGAGAGGTATAAGCCACAACTCTCTTCTCTTGCATTAACACAGCACCGAGACCTTGAAGAGAAGCATCACGAGAAAACTTCATATGGCTTGGATTCATCGGAGGAGTCGAGCAGGAGCTGTGACGAGTTTCTCTTTGAGGGTATTGAAAGCAACGTCACACTCGGGAGACCGGACATACTTCACATGCTTCGGAGAAGGTTGGAAAGAGGCTTTGCAATCTTGGAGAAGTTCTCAACGAATCTTGACAATAACTTGCAAGACCAAGAAAGCTGCGGAGCTGCTTGACATTCGAGGAGGTTCCCAATTCACAATTGCGGACACCTTCTCGGGATCAACAGCGATGCCCTTAGCGGAGATGATATGACCAAGATAAAGCACTTCATCAAGCCAAAATTCACATTTGGAGAACTTAGCATAGAATTGGTACTCTCGAGCTTGTCTAGTACCAATCGCAAATGTTTGGCATGATCCTTCTTATTCTTGGAAAGACCAAAATATCATCAAGATAGACCAAGGCGAATTCATTGGTGTAGGGGTTGAATATGAAGTTCATCATCCGAGAGAATGTTGGAGGAGCATTGACGAGGCGAAAGACATGACAAGATATTCATAAGAACCAAAGCTTGTTCGAATCTGTCTTGGGAATATCTTGTTCACGAATCTGAATCTGATGATACCCCATCTGGAGGTCAAGCTTAGAGAACACTGTAGCACCTTTGAGTTGCTCGAAAAGCTCATTGATGTTGGGAAGTGGATACTTGTTCTTGATTGTCTTCTTATTCAATGGACGGTAATCGGCGCAAAGTCGGTCCGTGCCATCCTTCTTCCGGACAAAAGAACACCACAACCCCAAGGAGATGAACTCGATGCGATCAAACCAGACGCTCTTGTTCATCGAGCTGCTTCTTCAATTCCTTCAGCTCATCAGGTCCAAGCTTGTATGGGCGCTTACAAGCGGGTTGATGCGGGCTCAAGATCGATAACGAACTCAAGCGGCGATGAGGAGGCATACCGGAAGCTCTTACGGAAAGACATCTTGGTACTCACAAGCGATGGAATCGAGAGATGGCATTCAATTCGCCCTTCTCATTGAGAGAAAACAACCAATGGTTTCATCACGAGAGGCATAGATGATCACATCATTAGAAGAATGAGTCAATTGAATTTCCACAGCAGCACAATCAATCTGAGCTTTGTCTTGATAAAGCCATCCATTCGAGAATAAGATCAATATCCGAGTCACCAAGGACAATTGGTTTAGCGAAAACCTATAATCGCCCATCTTGATAGAAACATCCGGAACCATGGAGCTTGCATGCATGAATTTACCCGAGAGACAACCGATAATGGCTTAGGCAAATCTTGAAAAACCAACTCATGCTTAGATGCAAAAGGTCTAGAAATGAAAGAATGCGATGCACCAATCAAATAAGACTTTGCAGGAATATCATTAATCGGAAGATTACCCAATATCACATCGAAGACTCCTCCGCTTGAGCTGCATTCATCATATTCACCTTGCAGACTTGGGATTATGCTTGACCACCGCATTGCTGGAAGATTTCACAGGGAGGAGGCGGAAGACGCCTCTGGTTGAAGCACTTGTTAGCATAGTGACCCTTCTGCGACACTTGTTGCAAGTGACCTCGAGAGAGCGGACGGTGGTAAGGAGCACTTGACCTTGGAGCTTGAGAATTAGACTTGTTACGATAGCTTGGGTTGGGTGGGTGGGAAGATCCACGGCCACCTGAGTTCTTCTGTGGTAAGGCCGACGGAGCGGAGGAGGGGCAGGTAAAACTTCTGCTGCTTGGCTGCCACTTGAGAGGACGAGGAGGACTGAACTGCATCCTGATTCTCTTCTTAGAAGCCTCGCATTTGAGCTGAGCAGCTTCTTGCTTGAGCCATGTTGTAGAAATCATCATACTTATCGGCTCAAACAGCACAAGAGGTAATTGCAGATCTTCTCTCGGACCACCTCTGAATCGATAGATCATACTCCTTTCATCAGTGCGTCTTGCTTAGCAAAGCGAGCGAGCTTACGAACTGGATATTGTATTGATAGACAGACATGGTGCCTTGCTTGAGATTGCGGAACTCCTCACGCTTGCTCTCAACAACACTCTTGAATGTGATGAGCTCGAAATCACGGCGGAACTCATCCTGTAATGACACGACCTCCTCTGGAATCTTTGTATTCTGGAACCACTCGGCAGCTTGATCCTTGAGTTGAAGCGATGCAAACTTGACAAAGTCCTCGTGTCCGACATTGCTACAGTCAAAGTGCTTGCAGATGTCCACTAACCAATCATCGTCGTCTGTTGCCTCAACACGTAAACCCGAAAGACTTGGCTGATTAGCGAGGCCGGTCGAGAGTAGCAAAGTGTGGCTGATTGTTGCCTTGACCTTGATTGCCTTGATTGCCTTGATTGCCTTGCCCTCGAGCACGTTCTTGCAAGAGCTGCAAAATCATCGAGCATTGGCATTGGTGGCTGCCATAATAGCTTGCCACGCCTCGGAGGCGGAGGTGGAGGTGGAGGTGGAGGATTGATGATCCCCATCATTGCGATCCGGATTCGACGCGCGTTGGCGGAGCCATCTGAAGAGGGTGACATCCGTTAGTCCTTTGATAGACAAATAGATAAGTAGAATCAACGGATAGAAATTGCAACATATAGTCTTCACAATAAACATTCAACAAGAATGAGCGAATGAATTCAAAGTTAATCATCACACATCCATTAAGGTGAGAAGCCACTTAGATAAAGATATGGAAACAACATCATCTTAGAAACAAATCGAATATCACAACTGAAAATAAAAGGTTGGCTTCTAGAATGAGCGGAACAAACACATGATAGAGATTTACGCCCAAAGTGTTAGTGGTGGGGCCCACACGGACACGACGTATAGCGGACGTCACGAATGACTAACAAGGCGTCCCGAATCAGCATAGCCAAGGATTCTTTAAGGCGTCTCGCGACCACTCAGAATCGACCGTGAATGGGCGGACCACTAGACGTTGAACCCCAATCTCAAATCATACATCATCGGAAAGAATATCCCGTAAGCTACTAGAATTCCCACCTATAAACTCCGAAACTTTCGGTTATGCAATCTGGTGTTGGGGATACAGGGGACACAAAATATATCACCCAAACTAACAATACCTAGATCCAAATTGTATCCATCCGTCAACACATAACCAAGAAATCCTCGAAATCGTGTACCTCGACCTTGAAAAACATCCGTTATGCAAGTCATGGCAATACTCCCTTTTCGCCACACGATCTTTGGGCTATCGAGGTTATCTCACCAACAACTGCACAAAAGAGATTTCGATGTCGGTAAAACTCGGTATTCGAATCGCAGCGATAAAATTGTGGCGACAACACCTCGGAGCTCAACTCCCGGGACACCGCCACAACCCCTAAATGTCGGGAGGCACCAAGAACAATGTTCTCGTCACAAAACCATCGGACGATTCCAAGATACCCACGTGATCCTAAAAAAATTTAGTGAAATTTGAGGAGAGAAGAGTCAAAACTCTCGTCGGGATACCTCACCGAGAGCGACGAAGGACTGGAAGTAAAAAGAATCCTACTCTCCGATATATATAATCCTAAGACTCAAAACATTTTCCATTCTAGACTCAACAACGTCGACAAACAATCAAGTAGGGGCTCCTAAGTCGGGAAGGCTCGATACCAACTTGTAGCGCCCGATGCGGCTATATCTCCCGTGTCGAGGCACGACTTAGAGGCATAACCGCATTGAAAGCAATGTCGCAAGTGAGGTAATCTTCACACAACCCATGTAATAATTAAGGAAAGATACATAGTTGGCTTACGATCGCCACTTCACACAAGACATAAATAAACATCCATCATTGAGTACACTCAAGGTCCGACTACGGAACCAAAATAAAAGAAGATACCCCAAATGCTAACACAGATCCCGAATCGTCCCAACTGGGCACCACTCTGATCATCTGGAAGCGACACATAGTAACGACCACGTTCCTCGTCGAACTCCCACTTGAGCTCGGTGGAATCACCTGCTGGCCTCATCGGAACCTGCAACTGTTTTGGAAGTATCATGAGTCACGGGACTCAGCAATCTCACACCCGCGAGATCAAGACTATTTAAGCTTATAGGAAGGATTGAGTAGTAAAGTGGAGCTGCAGCAGCGACTAGCATATATGGTGGCTACTTCATAAAAGAGAGCGAGGAGAGAAGCAAAGCGCGGTCGTGAAACTAGTAGTGATCAAGAAGTGATCCTGAACTACTTACGTCGGACATAACTCCAACACCGTGTTCACTTCCGGACTCCGAGAAGAGACCATCACGGTTACACACGCGTTGATGTGTATTTTATTTGAGGTCAACTTTGGGTTTTCTACAACGGACATTAACAAATTCCCATCTGCCTCATAACATGCGGGCACGGCTTTGAAAGATATTACCTGCGGGGTGTCCCAACAGCCCATTATAAGCTCTCACGGTCAGCGAAGGATATTCCTTCTACCGGAAGACCCGATCAATCTCGGAATCCGGACTACAAGACATTTCGACAGACAATAAAACAAGACCAGCAAAGCCGCCCGAATGTGCCGACAAATCCCGATAGGAGCTGCACATATCTCGTTCTCGTGGCACACCGGATGAGCAGACGTCGGGTTGGCATAAACCCAGGTTGCCCAAGGCGCGGACATCGCTCAAGTTGGGCCAGCAATCGAAGGAGAACTGGCCGGGGTTAAAATAAAGATGACCCTCGGGCTCGCGAAAACCGGGGAAAAGGCTTAGGTGGCAAATGGTAAAACCAATGTTGGGCCTTCTTTGGGCGAGTCTTATTCAAAGCGAACTGTCAAGGGGTCCCATAAATCACCCAACCGTGTAAGGAACATAAAATCAAGGAACATAACACGGTATGACGGAAACTAGGGTGGCAAGAGTGGAACAAAACACGGGCATAAGGCCGAGCCTTCCACCCTTTACCAAGTATATAGATGTATTAATTATAGCAGATAAATATTGTGATATCCCCAACAAGTAAACATGTTCCAACAAGGAACAACATCTCCATGTTCAACAAGGAACAAACTTCAGCTTCACCGCAACTAGCAGCGCTATAAGAGGGCTGAGCAAAGCGGTAACATAGCCAATCAACGGTTTGCTAGGAAAAGGATGGTTAGGGCTGACATGGCAATATGGGTGGCATGATATAGCAAGTGGTAGGCATCGCAGCATAGGCATAGCAAAAGAGCGAGCAACTAGCATAGCAAAGATAGAAGTGATTTCGAGGGTATGATCATCTTGCCTGCAATGTTCTCAGAGTTGTCGAAAGCTTGATCCTCGAAAACGTTCTCAACAGGCTCCTCGTTCACGTACTCGTCTCCCGACTCTACCCAAAGCAACAACACAAACAAAGGAACCACAATAAATCACGGTGCAATGCACAATCAACATGATGCAAAACATGACATGATATGCATGATGAGATATGCAATGCTTATGTGCGCTCCGGAAGGTAAATGATGAACCAGGCATCAACTTGGCAAACCAAGCATGCCACTGGAAAGATGAGATGATTTCGGTTGAAATCGATATAAAGATCACCGGAATCGGATGCACGGTTTGCAAATGGCAAGCAAAACAAGAATGGCGCAAATCTGCCATTAACAGCATGATGCCACTTAGCAAGCAACAATTAATTAAGCTACTGCACCCAAACGTATCAACAAAGTATATGGCAGTGATCTACACATGATGCTCGACAAAAGATGAGCACTGAGCTACGGCTAGTTCACATCATAACATGTTCAAACAAGCATGGCAAAAGTGCTCAAAGTAACAGGCTGGACATGGCAAAAACAGTAACAGGTTGCAATGTTCAGAGCATCAAAACTACATGCTACAGGGACTTAAAATAGCAAAACATGGCATGGCATGAATCTACTCAAAGCATATTTCAAAAGTCCCTTACTGACCATAAGCCAAAATGGACTAGAAAATAAAGTAACACCCATGTCAATATTGAAAGTCTTGTTAACAGATTCAGCAACTTGACATGTCAAAAACTGATAACGAGATGGCATGTTTACAAGCTCAATGCACTCACTACAGAGCCTCAAATGATAAACTAAGCATACATACATCAAGAAGACATGACATAGAAGACATACATGGCAAGATCAATAACATAGCATATATGGATCAACCACAACAAGCTAGGCAAAATTGAATAACATGTATACAATCTGCCAGGAATCATTTGATAGCAAAAGTAGAGCTCGATTGACTCAAGCTATGGCATCCCATAATTGCAAACAAAGGCATGGATGGATAGAGCAAGTCATGCTTTACAAAACACCCTTACTGAAGTATCTCAAAATATGCATAGATCTCTCGGTATCATCAAGTAAACATGGCATCAAAATCAGCTAAAACAGGGCTGAAATCAGCAACATTAGGACACCTACTTTGCATGCTTGTGCTAGTCACCACATAGATCACAAAAATACATGGCATACACCCCTGGAAAGATGACATGGCATTTTACAAAACACATGTAGGACTCAAATACATAGGGTGCACATATTAATCATAGCAAAAATAACAAAAGTGCAACTCCTGATAAAAATCAGAAACTATCAGCACATAGCACTATTCCAACAGCATTTCGGGCATCACGTTGAGCTCAAATGAAAATGATGCAATGGAATGAAATGATCTACTCTTCGAGGCGAACATTTCGACATATTATATGCGAAAAATGGATCTACGGATGCGAAGATATAGCATGTTGAAAAATGCACAAAATTACAATGATGCAAATGACTTAGTGAAAAAAAAGGAGGAGGGAAGAGGTCAACGGCGGAGCTCGAGGTTGGATCGGGCCGAACGACCGATCGGATCGGCGTCGGGCGGTGGAGGACCTCGCCGGGGTCGGGCGGCGGCCAGCCGGGCGCGCCACCGGACGGGAGGCGGCGGCGGCGGCGGCGGGCGGCCGGACGGCCAGGCGCCGAAGCGCGAGGCCCGGAGGAGCTCAGCGCGGCGGCGGCGTTAAGCCAGCTCGCCCGCCGGAGGCGGGGCCGGGAGGCGGCTCGGGCGGCCTTGAGTCGCCGGAGATCGGCGGAGACAAGGCGCGGGCGGACGGAGGTCGCCGGGCGCGGCGCGATGGGCCGGAGGGCCCAGCACAGACCTCATGGGCCTGAGGGTCGGCCGGCGGCGGGCGCGGCTGGCGCCGCGTGGCGGCGCGCGAGAGGTCCGGGGCGGCGGGCGGACGTGTCCGCCATCCGGATTCGTCCGTGGCGCCGGAAGGGCGAGGAGACTAGGGTTTCGTCCGGTTTGGAGGGGGTTTGCTTAAATAGGCATAGAGGAGCTAGGAGAGTCCAAATGAGGTGTAGTTTTCGCCCACACGATCGTGATCGAGCGACGGAGAGCATGGAGGTGACTTAGATGGGTTATTGGGCTGTTTTGGAGGGGTGTTGGGCTGCAACTTAAAAGAGGCCTTTGCGAAGGTGCGGTTAACCGTTGGAGTACCAAACGAGCTCCAAATGACCCGAAACTTGACCGGTGGTCTCCGGGTGTTATACCAAGGCCACTAGACAAACCTCGGTCCATTTCGAGACGGTTTAATACCCGCACACGGAAAAACGTAAAAGGGACGCCGGGGAGATAGGAGTGCCGATTGCAAAACGGACAACGGGAAAAATGCTCGGAATCATGAGACGAACACGTATGCAAATGCGATGCACATGATGACATAATATAAAATGCATGACACGGACAAAATGCAAAATGAAGAAAACCCAACCACGGAGGGAATATCATATACCAATGCCGAAAATGGCAAGAGTCGGAGTTACAAATATGGAAAGTTACTTCCGGGGTGTTACAGGGGAGGAACGAGAGAGAGCGAGAGAGGCCTGGGGCGGCGCGTGGCGTCGTCCGGAGGCCAGAGCGTCGAGGGGAGGCCAGGCAGGCAGGTGGCGTGGCGGAGCGTGGCAAGCTTGCCGGCGCGTGCGTCTCCCTCCTCTGGCCTTGAGGAGGGACGGAGGCGTTACCGGTCATTGGCCACCTTTGTTAGCCTTTGGGCGAGCCAGGCGCCTGTAGGAAGCCAGTAAGGTTTTCCTTTTATTTCTTTTCTATTTTTCTGACATTTGTTTTGATTTAATTAAAATACTAAATCATTTTATTTCCTTATGCCAATTTTTGCAGGAGCTAACTATATTATTCCAGAGCTCCTCAGCAACTAGCATAATTATTGAACATATATAATATATATAACATATATATATATCCAATGCAAATTATGCATTAATTCCAAATTCCCAAAATAAATACTTATGAGCTCCTAATAATATTGGTTTGATTTTTATCTCTGTCCAATATTTTCAGAGAGCAACATGAGCATTTTCTTGGACCCTTTTGGAGCAGTTTTATTTAGGTCATTAAAAATGATTCTGAGGGTTTCACAAATCCCCATTTCAAATTTAAATTAAATTTAAACATGATGCATAAATGACCAGCTAGTCTAGGTCATACCAGAACTAGGGATGTGACAACTCGCCCCCACTTGGAAGAATCTCGTCCCGAGATTCAGGGGTCGACGGAAAGAAAGCGGGGTACTCCAATCGAAGACGATCTTCTCGCTCCCAAGTAGCTTCTCTCTCGGAATGATGAGACCACTGAACCTTGAGAAACTTGATGTTCTGACGTCGGGTAACACGCTCTGCTTGATCAAGAATGAGAACAGGTACTCTCGTCGTGAGGTTATCTTGGAGATCAAGCGTTTAAGTGGTCCACTCATGGATGGGATCCGAGAAGCAACACCGAGTCGAGAGACGTGGAA
Source organism: Aegilops longissima (assembly GCA_021605205.1). Taxonomy (NCBI): domain Eukaryota; kingdom Viridiplantae; phylum Streptophyta; class Magnoliopsida; order Poales; family Poaceae; genus Aegilops; species Aegilops longissima. The sequence goes on along the minus strand of CM038682.1, from coordinate 85,739,747 downwards.
GACATCATGAACTCTGGAAAGATGTGGGGGTAGTTCCAATTGGTAGGCAACCTCTCCTCGTTTAGCGAGAATGCGAAAAGGACCAATGTAACGAGGAGCCAACTTGCCCTTGATACCGAATCGATGGGTACCCTTCAAAGGGGTAACCCGAAGGTAAGCTTGGTCGCCAATTTCATAAGCCACTTCCTTATGACGACGGTCATACTGGCTCTTTTGACGAGACTGGGCTGTTTTCAAATTCTCACGAATGATGCGAACTTGCTCTTCTGCCTCCTGGATCATGTCCGGTCCAAAGAATTGTCTTTCACCGGTTTCTGAGCAATTCAAAGGTGTTGGACATCTTCGTCCATAGAGAATCTCAAAAGGAGCTTTCTTGAGACTGGATTGATAGCTATTGTGTGACGCCCCAGATTCAATCGTACACTAATCATGCACGCAAATGTGTCCGATCAAGATCAGGGACTCACGGGAAGATATCACAACACAACTCTAAAACATAAATAAGTCATACAAGCATCATAATACAAGCCAGGGGCCTCGAGGGCTCGAATACAAGTGCTCGATCATAGACGAGTCAGCGGAAGCAACAATATCTGAGTACGTACATATGTTAAACAAGTTGCCATAAGATGGCTAGCACAAACCGGGATCTGACGAAGAGGCGCAGCCTCCTGCACAGGATCCTCCAAACTACTCCTAGTCGCCGCGTCGGGTTGCACGTAGTAGTAGGCACCTCCGGTGTAGTAGTAAATCACCGGCGGTGGTGTCGCTCTCAGGCTCCATCGTCTGCTTGCAGCAATCGAGTAGAGATAGGGAAAAGGGGAAACATTGCAACCGTGAGTACTCATCCAAAGTACTAAAGCAAGGAGCTACACTACATATGCATGGATATATGTGTAAAGGGCCATATCGATGGACTGAACTGCAGAATGCCGAATAAGAGGGGATAGCTAGTCTTATCAAGACTACGCTCGCCACCTTCGCCTTGCAACAGTAGAAGAGGGTAGGTTGAAGTCCTCCAAGTAACATCACATAGCAATAATCCTACCCGCGATCCCTCCTCGTATCCCTCGGAGAGAGCGACCACGGTTGTATCCGCACTTGGAAGGGTGTGTTTTATTAAGTATCCGGTTCTAGTTGTCATAAGGTCAAGGTACAACTCCAAGTCGTCCTGTTATCAAGATCACGGCTATTCAATAGATTAACTTCCTGCAGGGTGCACCAACTTACCCAACACGCTTGATCCCATTTGGCTGATACACTTTCTGGGTCATGCCCGCCGCGGAAGATCAACACGTGCAGCCCCACCTAGGCTCAACAGAGAGGTCAAGACGCGGTCTAAACCTAGGCGCCAGGGGTCTGGGCCCATCACCAACAACACACACGCTGCGTTGGGCGGCCGCAGCAGACCTAGCCTAGTGGCGTTCCATCCAATTGGTAGCGCCGCTCGATTCGGCGCGTCACGAAGTGCCGGTGATACCACGACGCCGAGTGCCCATATCTTTCCCACGTGGTTGGTTAGTGCGTATAGGCCGTAGCCAACTCAGATCAAATACCAAGATCTCGTTAAGCGTGTTAAGTATCCGCTAACGCCAACAGGCCAGGCCCACCTCTCTCCTAGGCGGTCTCAACCTGCCTGCCGCTCCGCCACAAAGATCCACTCATGGGTGCTCCACCACCCGACCGACTTTTAGTCTCCACATGTGTCATGTATAAGTATATAGTATATACCCGTGATCACCTCCCGAGTGATCATGGCGGATAATATAGCACAGAGACGGACAAGAATGTAGGGCCACAGATGGAATACTAGCATCCTATACTAAGCATGTAGGATTGCGGTAAAGGTAACAACATGAGTAGCAAGGACAAAGCTATGCATCGGGATAGGTATAACAGAAGCAAAAATGCTACACTACTCTAATGCAAGCAGTATAGAGTAGAATAGGCGATATCCGGTGATCAAGGGGGGGGCTTGCCTGGTTGCTCACAGCAAGAGAGAGGGTCGTCAACTCCATAGTCGAATCAAGGCAGCAGCGTCGGTCTCGTAGTCTACCAAGATAAGAGGGGAAGAAACAATAAATATAATGCAAACATAAGCATGACGGTGCATGACAAGAAAATGTGCGGTGCTAGGTGTGCCCTAACGCGGTAGGAGGTGATACTGACGAAGGGGAAAACATCCGGGAAAGTATCCCCGGTGTTTTGCGTTTTTAACGAGATGAATCGGAGGGGGAAAGTTGCGTGTTCGATAGGTTAGGGGTGTGTGGCGGACGAACGGACTGCGTATCCGGATTCGTCTCGTCGTTCTGAGCAACTTTCATGTTGAAAATATTTTAATCCGAGTTACGGATTAAAAGATATGATTTTCTAAAGATTTTATTAATTTCTGAAATTTAATTAATTATATTAAATCCAACATTATCCAGAATAGTAAATGATGACGTCGACATGACATCGAGTGATGTCAGCGATCAACGTTGACCATTGACTGGTCAACTGACGTGTGGGTCGAGGGGACCCACTGTCATTCTCAATGATTAACTAAAACAGTTAATTAGTTTAATTAGTGATTAGGTTAATCTAATCAGGATTACTTAACTTAATTAATTACTTAATCAATTAATTAATATTTTAGTTATTTTAGTTATTATTTATTTATTTATTTAATATATTTTTTCTTTTTTTATTAAACGTTCTGGGGGGCGGGCCCCATGTGTCATTTGCACACAGGGCGGGGCCCAACCACCAGTGGCTCCACGGGCCTAATGGGGCGGGTCGGGCACTGGCGCTCGACAGGGCGCCCGGGGGCGCTGGCGAGGCATGAAGCGGGGCGAGGCCGCGGTGGTGCACGGCAGCCGTGGCCGTGGCCAAACGGCAAAGCGCTGGGCTTGACGGCAAGACGGCAGTGGCGCCTGTGGACGAGTTCCGCGCCAGAGGCGTCATGCATGAAAGCATCGCCGGCCGTCTGGGAGGAGGCCAGGTGTCTGGGCACGAACGGAGCGCGAGACAGAGGAGAGAGGGAGGCGCGGTGCGTCCATGGGCGCGCCGAGCACGCACTGAAGCGCGCCCAGAGGCGCCGGAGTGCGGCCGTCGACGCGGCGAGCACGGCCGGGGCGCGGTGACCGCAAAAGGGCGAGGGCAGAGGGAAGAGAGGAGGGGCGCAGCTCACGGGGGTGTAGGGCACGGGCAGCGGGCGTGACGGCGGTCGGGGAGGACCGACGAGGAGGAGGACGGGGACGCGAGATGCCACGACGACGGAGGAGCTCCGGCAAAAGGGCGCTCGGCGATGTGGCTCCAAGCGACGGCGAACCAGGGCGGTGGCCGATCCTGGCGAAGACAGTGAGGGGGCTCCGGCGGCCCTCGTGCGGTGCCAGTGGTGGTCGGGGCACGATGCGGCGGGGCGCACCCGGCCGCGGGGCCTGCTGGCGGGCGGCGTCGTTAGGGGGGGTGGGGCCCTCGCCCGATCCGAGACGGGAAGGGAGAGAGGCGTCTGGGTCCAGTGAGGGGAGGCCGTGGCACGGCGCGAGGGGGGTCATCGCCGCGCGGCGGGATTGGCGATGGGGGCGGCCAGGCGTCGGCCCGATCCCATTGGATCGGGGCGAGGAGAAAGCGTGAGGGGAGTTGGGGAATGGGGGGTTACGGGTTAGGGTTCCCCCCTCGTGGGGATAAGGCAGGGCGGTTCGGCCGGTGGGCAGTGGGCCGGCTGGCGGGTGAGCTGGGCCGTCTGGCCCGATTAGCGAGGGCCTTCTTTTTTTCTTTTAGTTTTGTTTTGTCTTTTGCTTTTGTATTTTTTTCTTTTATTTCTTTTCTTTTCTGTTTTAACTCATTTTAAATTACTTAGACATTTTATAAAAATGTGTTTACTTCACCATAATTACCGATGCAATATTTGGCAACCCCCAACATTTTGTGTTGACTTAAAACTTTGGGTGTTTGTCGCTAATTCATTTTGAATTTGCTATGTTTTGAACTACCACTTAATTAGCAACAGTAACATAGATGACAAGGCATCATCAAGAGAGTTTTACTGTAGCCTAATTATCCGGGCGTTACAAATCTCCTCCACTACAAGAAATCTCGTCCCGAGATTTAAGCGGTGGAGTAAGGGGGGAAAGGTGTTGGTAGCGAAAAACCTAACGAGCCTTCTCGGTCTTGGTTGCTCTTCTCGAAGTGGTCGACCCATAGCACTGATGTTTTCATTCCTATGCATCAATGCATCATGATGAGGTTGTCGTCCTTTCTTCAGGAACTTCATCGTACTTACGATAATGATAAGGGGTAACTTCTGAAGAACGGACCTTCAAGGTCAACTATCTGGCAGATAACTCAGGGAATGTGGTAGAAAGTAATTCTCGAATAGATACTTAAGAAATTATCGAGAGTAAAGTAAAAAGGTACCATGAGAAGTTTCCAATGGCAAGCAATCATTCGTTGTCCTAATCAGAAGGTGAAAGGGGTTCAGAGCAACAAGAATAAGTATTGCGTCTGATGCCAAATTTGATGATCTCTTTGGAAGGTGGCTCATGAATTACATACGAGGCCATGCGCGAGGAACAACCTTGGGAACAGGGGTGTACACGAGAGTCAAGTTTCGATCCTGTGGGCTGTGGGTTATGGGCCCACCATGTGAGTTAAAAGCAGAAGGCGCTAATATTTGCACGGTCAAGATAACAAGGTATGTCGAGGATAGCTCGTCGGTTTTGTTGGCAACAATGTCGGTACCAAGGGCGAGGGACTAAGAGAACCATTTTCTTGCTCGTTGAACGAGGCGGACCAATAGGCAAGGTTCTCGTCCATCGGTGGCTACCGTAATGTCATCAACAATAGAAATAGGGTCTTACTGACACGGTTTGTACACCAAGGTGTTTTACCTATAGATCACAAGAAGGGTTAAGCAACCCAATGGAAAGGAAAATGATATTCTCAGATTAAACAGAACAATGCAAAGGAAAATGTGTTTAAACGCATATTTCAGGGGTATATCCTTCCCAAGGATAAGCAGAGCATGATATCCATGACAGGATATAATGTAGAAAACTCTCTTTAGGTAGGGGAGAGAATTTTCATGACATTACCCACACATCGGTGTTTGGATAATTGAGCAAGAAACATTTAGCATTGGGCTTCAAATGTTCTTCTTGAAAATCAGAGTATCACAGACAAGCTTTTGAGATAGAATTGACATGGTCTCCAAACAAAGGTCGGACTTTAGATACTCAATCGATCCATCAGGAACAGCTTATAAAATAGGTCTTACAATTTCCTCCAGGAAGAATGGTTATCCTTGCAAAAGAATTTATAATGATCGGTCCTCCACCCAGGGGGGGGGGGTGCTAGGCATGACATCATGTTACCGGTTCATCAAAGGACCAATATCGTAACTCTTGGAAAGTTGTCCCAGCCATCATACCTGACCGAGATTCAGATCCGATTGGTGTCATGATACCTTAGACTCGGGATGTCCGAGAAGAAAAGGTGCAACACAAATAGACGAAATGACATTTCAAGATTCTCAGGAAATGAACTACGGGAGCGGGTTCTTGAAGCAATAGTTCATCCTTAAACCAAGGAGGGGATGAGAAGGTGGCTGATGTGCTCAGCGACAATTCATCGAGAATTCCAAACGGATGGCTTTCCACAATAAGGTGAACAAGAAGATGACACTTGTTAGATCAAATGATATAATGGGATATGCTCAAGGAAAACATACATAATTAAACATTGGTTGAACGGTGCACCCGAAATATGGGTTGGGTTGCACAGCCAATGTTAGAATGGTGATTCAATTATCGAAAGACTTAGAATGATTTATCACCCATTCACTTCAAAGCAATAGGGTTGCTAGAAGTTTTGAATTCACACGTCATAGCTCAATTGTCGGTAATCCGGTTGAAAACAATACGGGGACCAAGGAATGAACAAAGATGGCAAGAAGTATTATGATATCATGAATTCCTAAGAGGTGGTGAAATTCTCACCACATTCTTGATAAAAAGAGATGGTAATACTTCCGAGGTAAGGAAGATCAACTGCTGGGTAGCAGGGATCTCAAGGTTTACACAAAACACGAACAAGTTGTGTTGAACGGAAGGCAATAAGGTGGTCGATGAGAACAGGAATCATCGAGGGGCAAGGATGGTATTACCCATCATGAATTCAATTGAATTCCTGGAAGAGCTCATAAGGTTGATGATGATCACGACACAATTGTCAAGAGATTTCATGCAGATGTAATCAATCAGCGACGACATCAAGTCAAAGGAATGATGAAACAAGAGGTTATTGGAACCACAGTTACGACACAAACTCGAACTCAAGCTTGTTTTTTAAGGTGAAAGGGTATGACGAGGAAAATCGACGCAAGCTTAGCTATCGTCGCAAATTGGTGCTCCGAGAATAAGGACCATGTAGCACAGTTAGAATCGTCACGACAATGATATAGCCAAACAGGCTAGGAATGGCGTGATCGGGTACAAACTCGTACTTATAGAAGCTTACTAAAGAGTTGTTGAACCGTAGAGCGGACTCGGTTCGCTTATCGGTGTCTTTGAGTGTTTAATAACTTCGAGCCCGTGAAAAATTGGAATCGTGGGAAGGTAGCACTTGATGAGGAACTCATAAGAAGTTATGTAGTTCCATGATAATCTCGAGATACCGGGGGGTAATACTCGACACAAGATCAAAGTAAGGGTTGGACTGGTGTATTGATCCATAGGAGACAATTGTTTTAACTTGTCCGAGAAATGGAATCAAGAAGAACAATCATGGTTGGAACCACGGTTGCAAGGGATCAATTCACGATACCATATGTTAGTTATCAAGGAAATAGTTATTATTACAAGAAGCTTCCATGATAGGATATACATCGCGTCCATGGGCATGAACACAAAGTTCAAGGTCGACTCCCACTTCCTCAATGCATAATCTTCCATTCACCTCTCGTATTTCGAAGATGACATTAGTTGTTGAAATTTTTACCTGGTGCGATACCAGATAAGTATGACTCGTGAAATCTTTCGGGTTCACACCAATGAGGGAAGGCGTTGGTTCAATCCCATCGGGGCTTCTTACGAACATATACCATAAGCTTCAAGAGTAAATATCACCAACTCGAAAGCAGAGCATGGTTGACAAAAGGAAAGGATACAATTTACCAAAGGCATTATGTATCGGAGAAAGAACTCACAAAGTGATTACTTATGAAGGACACTGTCGGATAATAATCCGACAGTGGATATGGCGATCCACAATGGGGCTGATATGAGTATCGATACCCAATCAGAGGAAGAAAGATTGCAAATGCATCGGTTTATAGAACAGCTGAATAGTTCAGCGCTTAATTAGCAAAGTAATTATGATTTTCAAATCAAGGGATCAGGAGCAAATGCTCTCATCAAGAATGGATAAGCTGAACAGACTTAGGGGTACAATCAACGACAATTGGATTGGCCGAGAACCAATTCCAGTTAAAAGAATGGCAGCTCAGCCGGAAAGGTAATTTATAAGGATCAATGATGATTGCGTGTATTCACAAACATATTGAGTCAATAGACCCAAAATGATAATGACAAGGAATGTCAATAAGGCTACGAGACTTATGGGATTAACCATAATGCGAGCAAGCAAGAATTTCAAGAGCAATAGGCTGCTCAGGATTTTCGGAAGATCGGGTAGTATTTGAATGTATTTTTGTGAAACACACGAACAACTTTGGACGAACGGATACTCGGCAAGCGCGAGTATTTATCCGGAGGGGTATTCATGCCGTAAGGAACTGCAGGGCAGTAAGCGTAAAGAATTCTCGGAATATCGAAGGGTATTTCAGGACATCTTGTAATAACAAGAGCAACTGGGGATGACAATATGAACGATAGGTGTAAGTAGTTATCAGGAGGAATTTATCGATGGAAGTGAATGGCAAAAGCGATGGCACATAGTCTCGAGAGCACATCGTAGAGTATCTTCAGAATCTTCTGGTGCAGCAGGCGGTCATCGGTAACAAGTGGCTCTCCGAGAGAAAGTACTTGCGAGAACCTATAGTTAGTTTTGTTTTTAGCAAAATCATTTAACCCAAATAGAAGAGAGCTCAGAGTCCCAGAGTAAAGATCGAGGAGTAAAAGATCCTAATACCACCCAATGGCGACGTGGGCCCATGGGCCACACAACCAAGTTAGTAAAAGTTCTGTAAAGTCTAGACTCAACTTCGGCCAAGAAGTGTGGAAGGGGGATTCCTATAGGCAGTCGGCTCTGATACCAACTTGTGACGCCCCAGATTCAATCGTACACTAATCATGCACGCAAATGTGTACGATCAAGATCAGGGACTCACGGGAAGATATCACAACACAACTCTAAAACATAAATAAGTCATACAAGCATCATAATACAAGCCAGGGGCCTCGAGGGCTCGAATACAAGTGCTCGATCATAGACGAGTCAGCGGAAGCAACAATATCTGAGTACAGACATAAGTTAAACAAGTTGCCATAAGATGGCTAGCACAAACCGGGATCAGATCGAAGAGGCGCAGGCCTCCCGCACTGGGATCCTCCTAACTACTCCTGTCGCCGCGTCGGGCTGCACGTAGTAGTAGGCACCTCCGGTGTAGTAGTCGTCACCGACGGTGGTGTCTGGCTCCTGGGCTCCATCGTCTGTTTGCAGCAATCTAGTAGAGATAGGGGAAAATGGGGAAACAATGCAACCATGAGTACTCATCCAAAGTACTCACAAGCAAGGAGCTACACTACATATGCATGGATATATGTGTAAAGGGCCATATCAGTGGACTGAACTGCAGAATGCCAGAATAAGAGGGGATAGCTAGTCTTATCAAGACTACGCTTCGCCACCTTCGCCTTACAAAGTAGAAGAGGGTAGGTTGAAGTCCTCCAAGTAACATCACATAGCAATAATCCTACAGGCGATCCCTCCTCGTATCCCTCGAGAGAGCGACCACGGTTGTATCCGCACTTGGAAGGGTGTGTTTCATTAAGTATCCGGTTCTAGTTGTCATAAGGTCAAGGTACAACTCCAAGTCGCCCCTATCAAAGATCACGGCTATTCGAATAGATTAACTTCTCTGCAGGGTGCACCAACTTACCCAACACGCTTGATCCCATTTGGCGGACACACTTTCTGGGTCATGCCCGCCGCGAAGATCAACACGCCGCAGCCCCACCTAGGCTCAACAGAGAGGTCAAGACGCGGTCTAAACCTAGGCGCCCAGGTCTGGGCCCATCACCTGAACACACACTGCGCTTGCGAGGCCGAAGCAGACCTAGCCTAGTGGCGTTCGATCAATTCGGTAGCGCCGCTCGATCGTGGCGTCACGAAGTGCCGGTGATACCACGACGCTGAGTGCCCATATCTTTCCCACGTAGTTGGTTAGTGCGTATAGGCCCGTAGCCAACTCAGATCAAATACCAAGATCTCGTTAAGCGTGTTAAGTATCCATGAACGCCGAACAGGCCAGGCCACCTCTCTCCTAGGCGGTCTCAACCTGCCTGTCGCTCGCCACAAAGATCCACTCATGGGTGCTCCACCAAATGACCCGACTTTAGTCTCCACATGTATCATGTATAAGTATATAGTATATACCGTGATCACCTCCCGAGTGATCACGGCCCGATAGTATAGCACAGAGACGGACAAGAATGTAGGGCCACAGATGGAATACTAGCATCCTATACTAAGCATGTAGGATTGCGGGTAAAGGTAACAACAATAGTAGCAAGGACAGGCTATGCATCGGGATAGGTATAACGAAAGCGAAGAATGCTACACTACTCTAATGCAAGCAAGATAGAGTAGAATAGGCGATATCTGGTGATAAAGGGGGGCTTGCCTGGTTGCTCACAAGAAGAGAGAGGTCGTCAACTCCATAGTCGAACCGGGCAGCAGCAGCGTCGGTCTCATAGTCTCACCAAGAGAAGAGGGGAAGAAACAATAAATATAATGCAAACATAAGCATGACGGTGCATGACAAGAAAATGTGCGGTGCTAGGTGTGCCCTAACGCGTAGGAGGTGATACCGACGAAGGGGAAAACATCCGGAAAGTATCCCGGTGTTTTGCGTTTCAGACAGATGAATCGGAGGGGAAAGTTGCGTGTTCGATAGGTTAGGGGTGTGTGGCGGACGAGCGGACTGCGTATCCGGATTCGCCTCGCCGCTCGAGCAACTTTCATGTTGAAAATAATTTAATCCGAAGTTCACGGATTAAAAGATATGATTTTCTAAAGATTTTATTAATTTCTGAAATTTAATTAATTATATTAAATCCAACATTATCCAGAATAGTAAATGATGACGTCAAGCATGACATCGAGTGATGTCAGCAGATCAACGTTGACCATTGACTGGTCAACTGACGTGTGGGTCCAGGGGACCCACATCATTCTCTATGATTAACTAAAACAGTTAATTAGTTTAATTAGTGATTAGGTTAATATAATCAGATTACTTAACTTAATTAATTACTTAATCAATTAATTAATATTTTAATTATTTTAGTTATTATTTATTTATTTATTTAATATATATATATATTTTCTTTTTTTATTAAACGTTAGGGGCGGGCCCATGTGTCATTTGCACAGGCGGGGCCCAACCACCAAATGGCTCGAGGGCCTAATGGGCGGGTCGAACCTGGCGCCCAGACAGGCGCCTGGGCGCCGGGCAGGCGTGAAGCGGGCGAGGCCGCAGATGGTGCACGCAGGCCGCCGTGGCCGTAGCCAAACGGCGGCGGCGCCAAGGGCTAGACGGCAAAGACAAGATGGCGCCTGTGATTTGAGTTCCGCGCCCAGGCGTCATGGCATGAGCATCGCCGGGCCGTGCTGGGAGGAGGCCAGGGTGTGCGGGGCATGAACGGGGCGCGGGGACAGAGGGAGAGAGGGAGGCGCGGGGTGCGTCCATGGGCGCGGCCGGAGCACGACCAGGGCGCGTCCAGAGGCGCCGGAGTGCGGCTGGGGCGCGGTGACCGCAAAAGGGCGAGGGCAGAGGGAGGAGAGGAGGGGCGCAGCTCACGGGAGGGGGGGGGGTGTAGGGCACGGGCAGCGGGCGCGACGGCGGTCGGGGAGGACCGGCGAGGAGGAGGACGGGGACGCGAGATCCGCGAGGACGGAGGAGCTCCGCAAAGGGCGCTTCAGCGATGTGGCTCAAGCGACGGCGAACTGTGGCGGTGGCCGATCTGGCGAAGACGGTGAGGGGCTCGCGGCGCTGCCCTCGTCTGGCGCCAGTGGTGGTCGGGCACGGCGCGCGGGCGGCGCTGTTGGGGGTCGGGGCCCTCTGCCCCGATCCGGACGGGGAAGGGGAGAGAGGCGTGCGGGGTCTGGTGAGGGGGAGGCCGTGGCACGGGCGCGAGGGAGGGGGGTCGTCGCCGGCGGGCGGCGGGATTGGCGATGGGGACGGGGCGCCGGGCGTCGGCCCGATCCCGATTGGATCGGGGGGGAGGGAGAAAGCGCGGGGGTAGTTGGGGAATGGGGGGGTTACGGGTTAGGGTTTCCCCCCCTCGTGGGGATAAGGCAGGGGGCGGTTCGGCCGGCTGGGCCAGGTGGGCCGGCCTGGCCGGTGAGCTGGGCCGTCTGGCCCAGTTGGCCAGGGGGCCTTCTTTTTTTTTCCTTTTAGTTTTGTTTTGTCTTTTGCTTTTGTATTTTTTTTCTTTTATTTCTTTTCTTTTCTGTTTTAACTCATTTTAAATTACTTAGACATTTTATAAAAATGTGTTTACTTCACCATAATTACCGATGCAATATTTGGCAACCCCCGAACATTTTTGTGTTGACTTTTGAAAACTTTGGGTGTTTGTCGCTAATTCATTTTGAATTTGCTATGCTTTTGAACTACCATTTAATTAGCAACAGTAACATAGATGACAAGGCATCATCAAGAGAGTTTTACTGTAGCCTAATTATCCGGGCGTTACATATTGTTATAAGCAAACTCGGCGAAAGGAAGACATTTCTCCCAATCCATACCGAATGAGATAACAAAAGCTCTAAGCATGTCTTCGAGAATTTGGTTGACCCTTTCCACCTGACCACTCAACTGAGGGTGGAAAGCGGTACTGAAGGAAAGATGGGTGCCCATGGCAGTTTGGAAACTCTCCCAGAAATGAGAAGTGAAAAGACTGCCACGGTCTGAGTTGATCTCTAGTGGAACACCATGGAGTGAAACTATTCGAGAAATATATAAGTCAGCGAGCTGACTAGCGATGATACTCTCGAACAGGTAGGAAGTGAGCCACTTTGGAAAGACGATCAACGACTACGAAGATAGCGTTATTCCCTTTCTTGGTCCCGGAAAGCCGTGATGAAGTCCATACCAACTTTATCCCATTTCCACTCGTGAATGGCTAAAGGCTGAAGGGTGCCAGCAGGCCTTTGATGCTCGCTTAACGCGACGACAAACATCGCAGCTTAGCAATAAACTGAGCGATTTCTCTCTTCATCCTAGTCCACCAGAACCTCTGGCGTAGGTCCTGATACATCTTAGTACTACCGGGATGAATCATGAGAGGAGATTCATGCGCCTCCTTAAGAATCAGCTGTCGAAGATGCTGCTTCTTGGGGACCACCAGGCGGTTCCCAAAGAAAACGACACCTCGATCATCTATAGAGAAGCTACCAGCAATACCCTTGGCAATGTTTCTCTTGATCCGGGTAATCCCCGTATCATGCTTCTGGGCTTCTATGATATGATCCACAAGAGTAGGTTTCGCCACCAAGGTAGAAAGGAACCGTGAGGAGCAATGTGAAGGTTAAGCTTACGAATTCCTCATGGAGAAATGGTTATTCTTGCTGCAACATGAGATTGTTGCAATAGGATTTACGGCTTAGAGCATCAGCCATGATATTGGCTTTGCACGGGTGTAGGTAATCCCTAGATCATAATCAGATCAACTCCAACCATCGCCTTTGCCCGAGGTTCAAATCTGGTTGGGTGAAGATATACTTGAGACTCGGTGATCGGTGTAGATCTCGCAACGCTTACCAAGAAGGTAATGTCGCCAGTCTTGAGTGCATAGACTACGGTGAAAGCTCTAGATCATGTGTAGGATAATTCTCCTCATGTGGATGCAACTGACGAGATGCATAGGCAATCACATGACGATCCTGCATAAGAATGCAACCTAGTCCCTGTCGTGAGGCGTCGCAGTAGATAACAAAGTCCTTCGTGAAATCCGGTGGCACAAGTATGGGAGCAGAAGTCAGGCGTCTTTTCAGTTCCTGAAAACTGTGCTCACACTGTGGGGACCACTCAAACTTTTTATCCTTCTTGAGAAGTTCCGTGAGGGGTTTGGCTACTTTGGAGAAGTTTTCAACAAAGCGGCGACAATAGCTGGCTAGACCAAGGAAACTCCTAACTTGTTTAACGGTTTCAGGTGGACTCCAATCGAGAACGGCCTGAACTCTCTCGGGATTGACAGCAATGCCCTTACCAGAAATCACATGGCCTAGGTAGGTCACTTCTAGCAACCAAAATTCACACTTGGAGAACTTGGCATAAAGGCGGTGCTCTCTGAGTTTTTCTAACACAAGTCTAAGATGTTCGGCATGCTCTTCCTCGTTCTTCGAGTAAATAAGAATATCATCGAGGTAAACCACGACGAACTTATCTAAGTACTCCATGAAGATCGAGTTCATCAAGCGGGAGAATGTGGCGGGAGCGTTGGTTAGACCAAAGGACATGACGGTGTACTCATACTGGCCATAACGAGTGACAAAGGCTGTCTTGGAGACGTCCCCGTTTCTGATCTTGATTTGGTGGTAGCCTAACCTCAAATCCATCTTGGAAAAGACTGAGGATCCAGCGAGCTGATCATACAGGTTGTTGATCCTGGGGAGCGGATACTTGTTCTTTATCGTGACCAAATTAATGGGACGATAATCTACAACCATCCGGTCCGTACCATCCTTCTTCTTGACGAAGAGGACGGGGCAAGCCCAAGGAGAAGAACTAGGACGGATGAAACCCTTTTGCAAGGACTCATCAAGTTGTTTCTTAAGCTCGGCTAGTTCTAAGGGTGCCATCTTGTAAGGTCTCCTAGAAATTGGAGTGGTTCCTAGGATAAGATCTATGACAAACTCTACATCTCTGTCAGGTGGAACACCTGGCAGTTCCTCTGGAAAGACATCCGGAAAGTCACGGACTATCGGGATATCTTCAAGGTCTGGAAGAGGGCTGGCATTAAGAGAATAGAGTTGTCGCTTTGCAACTCTGGTGGAGACAGTGACTATCTTGCCAGATGGGTGTGTAAGCTGAACAGACCTAGTATAACAACCAATCTTGGCATGATGAGCTGTCATCCAGTCCATACCCAAGATGATGTTAATATCTGAGGACTTGAGGGCTACAAGTGATGCAAGGAATACAAGTCTGTCAACAAGGATTTCATTACCATGGCTGATTCTGGTGGTTTGCCATCTAGACCCTGGGGTTTGGATTTCAAGCGGAGTTGGCATATCACAAAATGACATGTCGTGCAAACGAGCATAGCCTTCAGAGATGAAGGAGTGAGATGCTCCGGTATCGAATAGGACCGAAGTTGGATGACAGTTGACAAGGAGTGTACCAAGAACGACATCCGGATCATCATGAGCGTTTTAGCTGAGACGTGATGCACACGCCCACGCTCGGTGGGGCTGACTTAACATTGATCATCTTGCGTGATGGCTTAACACAGCCAACAGTCTTCTCGGGCTGGGGTGGAGCATAATCGGCCCGAGAGCGATCCGTGCATAGTGTCCTCGCTCTCCGCATGTGAAGCAAGTCCACGAAGTTGGGCGTGGACCCGCATTGACAAGTGGTCTACCAATAGGCCTGGGTGGAGCATGTAACTGAACTGGGTGAGGCGCCACATGGGATGGCCTCGGTGAATATCCGGGTGGAAGAGCAGAGTTCGGAATCCAAATCCGGCGCTTCTGCGAACTAGAACCGGAGGAACAAACCAAATCACGGTTATGCTTACGAGACTCCTCGTAAATGAGCTGGGCTGTCTCTGCATTAATGGCCTTGTTCACAAGAGCTTGGAATGTATCACAATGATGCAGGTGGAGATCACGACGCAACTTGGGGTTGAGACCCTTCCGGAACCTAGCCTGCTTCTTGGCGTCCGTGGACACCTCTTCTGTAGCATAGCGGGCGAGGTTCTCAAACTCTCTACTATAAGCATCAACAGCCAACTTACCCTGGATGAAACTACAGAACTCTTCTCTCTTGCGATCGATGAGGGCTTCAGGAATGTGATGCTCGCGAAAAGCCTCAGTGAAATCCCTCCAGGTAGGAATCTGGCCAGCTGGAAGCATAGCCTCATAGTTCTGCCACCAAAGACTAGCATGACCTTCCAGGTGGTATGCAGCATAGGTGACCTTGTCACTTTCAGCCACGTCGCAGAACGGAGCTTGCGTGTGATACTACGGAGGTCATCCGCATCGAGTGGCTCGATGGAATGATGAAAGGTAGGTGGGTGCAAGCGAATGAAGTCATGAATGGTTGCAGACCCTTTGGACTGATGTGTGGTGTTCTCCTCGATACGTGCCAACAAGCGGTTAGACTCACACTTGTTTCTCTCCATCTCTAACATAAACTCTGCCAATGAAGGCTGGTCGGGAGGATCCTCATCCCTACCATCTCCGTGGTTCTGGCTACGAGCAGCAGAACTTCGCTTAACTGATGACATCCTGAGAAACGAAACCAAGGATGGAATCAACATCAACTACAGACTGTAAAATGTAGGACAAAGAAATTAGTAACTCTCGAGCTCCTAGGCAATTCCGGCAGCATAACGGCAGTAAAATGCTCAAAATGAGACATCCTGCTAAAATGGGGTAGTACAACAACTCAACATCACCACTCAAGGTTCTGAGATATTACTAAACAGGCTACACCGGAGGTACTCGAACCGATATGACTCGATCAACCAATCCTAAGAGACTACGGAGTAGTAACACGTGATCCCGATAGATGTAAGAGAAAGCCTAGTTTCTTAACCCCGTAGGAAAGATAGGACGACTCAGATCAGAAGGGCATGAGATATAAGGAGTAAAAAGAGCCTTACGCTCCCTTCCACAATCAATTCCCTACATAACTAAAGCATTTCTAGACTCAACTTCACCAGGTTGGCTTGAAATCCTACAGCAGTCAAAGCTCGATACCAAAGCTATCGGGACCCCGATCCTAAGTCACACCGATCTAGCATGTAACACATCATATCACTTTGCGGCCTCACGCACGGTATTCCCACCGGTGTCGCCTTACCATGGCCCGGACCGTTTATGCCTTTTGGCTCACGATATGATAGTGTCGCTAGCATCCATATGACAGAGAACCGGGCCGACATGACTAGTCGTGAACCCAAAGTGGCACTAACCTATTGGGACATGCATACATGAATCACATCGAGCATGTCGGTCATCAACGTATGAATTCGGCTGTAGCATGGGCTAACAGGACTCGGTATCCCGGCTGTAGCAGGCTAGGCAGACTCGAATATCACCGCGTGACATTTCCCGGGATGGACATAGGAACGGTGAAACACATGCCGCCACCAAGTGTCCAAGCAGTAGTGCTTGGGCTAGCAGACTCCGTGAACCGGCTGTAGCGGACTACTATCGCCGAAGCACGAGACTACATTTCCCCATAAGAGAGGCTACCAAGGATAAACAACTAGGTTGTCGGATCCCACACATAGCAATACAAGTTACACGTACGCATAACATGCAAGTATGTGCTGTACAACATGGCATCACAACATAACGCAAACTCATATAGATAAAGTCTCAGAAGAGCCACATAGCAATAAATACAAACATGGGTCACATGACCCATCATTCAGAGCATACAAGCAACAAGCGGAAGCATTACATGTCTGAGTACAGACAACTACAAAAGAAAAAGGCTGAGCAGCCTGACTATCTACAAAACCCTCCCAAGGGTACAAGATCGTAGCTGAGGTAACAAGCTACTCGTCGAAGACCAAGCGGAACTACTAGAGAGACAGATGTCTCATCTGCAAAACATAAATAAAGCAAACGTGAGTACAAAGGTATTCAGCAAGACTTACATCAGATCCTAACATACATGCATTTGTATCAAGAGGGTAATGTGGGGTTTAGTTGCAGCAAGCCAGCTTTGACTCTGTGGCTATCCTGTTCTACGACTACCAGAACTTCTTTGAGGTGATATGGCGCACACGAGTCCACTAGCCACCACACAATACACCACTATGGATTCATTCCCGTCTCCATACGAGAAGGCCATCCATAGCACTCACACTTGTCTTGAGCATTTTAGAGTATCCACTTCAAGTTGTCTATGTACCACGTAAGCATCCAAGAAGTCCATAACCGAGGACACGGCTATTCAATAGATCATGATAACCTGCAGGGTGTACTTCTTCACACACGCCTCGCCACTTACCGCCATATACACGCCATGTATCTCGCAACCTTCAAGCGGAAGCTCAAGCGAGGTGTTGGCCACGACCGACTAACCACACAAGACTCTAGCCCAGGTTTATCGCCTATTCGGGTTCCATCCGCAAGGAGATCCGCCGGGTGTCGCCACGACCCCAAACGATGTGTGCAGGGTTCCCGAGCCCACCATCCGGTGCCACTGGTACACCAGGCCACGTGTGCCTAGTCTGTCCCAAGCCCACCACGCCGGGTGCCACTTGGTAGAAAAATAGCACTACCTACAAACACCAGAAACTAGTTGCGACTCCTGGACAGAGATCAAGTTGGTTAATAAGTCGAGAGGGGTCGAGTTACCGGAACCCAATGTGTGGTAGTATCGAGTCATTGGACAACATACATAGAACTCAGTGCTTGAGAACGGTTCCAGTGAGACAACCCACCTTGTACTCCTACATGGCCTCTCACCGCTACCTTTACCAAATCGTGTTCACACATTTCACTCTCAGCATCAGAACATATCGTAACACTCCAATTCATTCCCAATGAATCAGACCTGACACAACTCTAAGCAATAGCAGGCATAGCATGGTAGGAACACAACATGGCTCAATCAACTCCTACACATGCTAGTGGGTTTCAACTATCTACTGTGGCAATGACAGGTCATGCAAAGGAATGGGTTCAACTACCGCAGCACAAAGTAGCAGATGAATCGTTGTTGTCCGAATGCAATAACTGAGAGCAGGAGCGAGAGAGTAGGATTGTATCGGAATGAACAAGGGGGTTTGCTTGCCTGGTAAATCAACAAGGGAGGCACTGCTTCACAGACAGGTACTCTCGAGCACTCTCCAGAGCTGGACCTATCGAGAAGGAACGGTGCCAACAATCAATACACAAGCATATGCAACAATATGATGCATGAACATGGCATGTAGATGTGATGCTGTTTGAGCTAATGCAGCTAGAGTACATTTGGTTGAAGTCCATTTGAACCAAAGATTCAAATGCAACTCCAACTTAAGCTCTTATAAATGCCATTTACATGTTTTCACCTATACAGCAGGTTTAGGTTGGTTTGTCATGCATGAAACTGGTACAGATGGAAAGATTGCATTTTTCTGATAATTTTTCATATATAAATTATTTCAATCTGAGCTACGGTTGAATTACTATGATTTTTTGAAGTTTGAATCATTTTCTGGAATTTCCTGATTAATTTAAATCCAGAAAATAAATAATTGCGTCAGCATTACAGAGGCATGACGTCAGCGAGTCAACCGTGGCTGACCGGTCAAACCTGACGTGTGGGGCCACACGTCAGTGACACGGGTTAAACAGGGGGGTTAGTTTAGTTTAATTAAAGATTAGGGGGCACTGGGGCCCACATGTCAGCGTCAGGGGTTAGGTTAGTTGGTGATTAGCTTAAGCTAATCACCTGACGGCGGGGTCCACCTGTCAGGCCGGCGAGGTCGTCGCCGGCGACCACGGAACACGACGGTGTCCGCGTTACAGGCCACGGGGACGGCGTCTGAGGGCACCGGAGCGTAGCCCGGGCTCAGGCGCATCTGGTGGGGCAGGTGGGAGGAGCTGGGGGGGCCGGAGCTCGCCGGAGCGAGGCTCGTGGCGGCGGCCGGAGCACGGCCATCGGGGATTTTGATGTTGCGGGGCACGGGGGAGGCTGCGAGCGGGTCCGCGTGACTCGCCAGAGTGCACTGAGTGCAACGGCGGGCTCGGCTGCGAGCTTCAGCGGCTATGGCCACGACGGCGAGGAGCTGCGGCGGTGATGGCTTCGGCCATGGTGGAAACGACGGCTACGACGCGGGAACGAGGGGGAGAAGAGAGGGGAAACGGGGAGATGCTCACGGTGGTCTCGATGGCGTCGTGCGCGAGCTCGGGAAGGGCTGGAGGGCCGGAATGTCGCCGGCGATCTCGGGCGGCCGGAGGCGAAGACGACGCGTTGGCGGCGGCGATCAGAGCGTCCGCGTCGCGTGACTTCGGTGGAGAGGACGAGGAGTCGCGGAGATGCTCGTGGACTCGTCGGAGAGCGAGGCCGTGGCGTTAGGCGCGGCAACAGCGGCGGCGGCGACGTGGCGCTTCGATTGCATGTGGGAGAGAGATCTGGGAGGTGAGGAACGAGAGAGAGCGAGAGAGGCCTGGGGCGGCGTGTGGCGTCGTCCGGAGGCCAGAGCGTCGAGGGGGAGGCCAGGCGGGCAGGTGGCGTGGCCGGACGCGTGGCCGCGCGCGCCGGGCGCGTGCCCCTGTCCTCCTGGCGCGAGGAAGGGGACGACTGGCGTTGCCAGTCGGCTGGGCCGACCTGTTGGCCACTGGGCCAGGCCAGGGCGCCAGGTAGGAAGCCCAGGTAAGGTTTTCCTTTTTATTTCTTTTTCTATTTTTCTGACATTTGTTTTGATTTAATTAAAATACTAAATCATTTTATTTTCTTATGCCAATTTTTGCAGGAGCTAACTATATTATTCCAGAGCTCCTCAGCAACTAGCATAATTATTGAACATATATAATATATATAACATATATATATCCAATGCAAATAATTATGCATTAATTCCAAATGCCGAAAATAAATACTTATGAGCTCCTAATAATATTGGTTTGATTTTTATCTCTGTCCAATATTTTCAGAGAGCAACTTGAGCATTTTCTTGGACCCTTTTGGAGCACTTTTATTTAGGTCCTTTCTAAAAATGATTCTGAGGGTTTCACAAATCCCCATTTCAAATTTAAATGAAATTTAAACATGATGCACAAATGACCAGCTAGTCTAGGTCATACCAGAACTAAGGATGTGACAATACTCCCTCCGTTCCAAAACTTTTGTTTTAGATTTATTTAAATACGGATGTATCAAGTCACGTTTTAGTATTAAATAAATTTGTATTTACACAAATCTAAGACACGAATTTTGGGACGAAGGGAGTATTTGTTTTTAGTACTTCTCTCTGAAAACAACTGAGGGATCACAAGTACATGGTGTTCTGGCTGTGATGAATAAATTGCTCCACTGAGTTTGAGCTGTTTGCAGCAGAATCATCTTTACAAGATACATCCACCTTTTTACATCAGGGGAAACAAATACTACTCTCTCCGTTCGGAACTACTTGTCACATAAATGGATGTATCTAGACGTATTTTAGTTGTAGATACATCTATTTTTATCCACTTTTGAGACAAGTAATTTGGAACGGAGGGAGTACATGATTATACACGTATGCTTGGCTCCAGCATGAAACTGATAGCGGCTAGCTCCCGTCACATCACTACCTTGTCACCGCAAAAAAAATCTATCTTCAAACTGCGGATTGCCTCGATTGAACAGGAGGCGTAATACATGTACATATCTGCGCCGAGGCAAAAAATAAATATATCTTGCATTGGCATCCTCGCCGACACTTCTCATCAATAAAGAGTAAAAGCTTGCCCTTCGACATAGACCTGTCTGCTGGTCCGTCGACCGGCCGCAGCTTGATCTTATAAGGCTTCGGCAGCAATTTGCCGGTCATTGAGCAGAGTTTAAGTGTTAATTAGAGAACCACCTCTAAGGCTTCTATCTATAGGACGAGTGCAAAAAAAAAAATTACTCATCTAACAATCTGTTGTCTTCTTCGTCCCAAGCTATACCGTTTAAAAGATCAATATCCTGGAACATGGAACAAATTTTCACTATCATGCCATTTCCGATACTGGATTTGGATTATGTTTTGTGTGTGTGTGACTGTGTGTGCGTAGGAATACAATTACGCAATGAACCATCATCATAGACTGCTCACCGTGTTGCCAGAATTCCACAATTGCTGCCTGCGAAATTGCAAGGACAAAAGCATCAATTATTATTTCATATACAGACACTATACACAAAACAGAGCATTTTACAAAGGAACTCAGTGGGTAAGAAAACGATCATAGAACAACAGCAGTGATTTCTACTCGGGATATACCTCAGCTCATGAAGAAAGATCCAGCTCACCACCTGGCCATCTTGATGAGATACTTTAGCTGTGCAATCTAGCTACACATCATAGCTTTGAATGCTGAGAGTTTGCAGTTCACATTATTCTAGCATATTTCGTAGGCAGTTCAATATTCTAGCTTACCTGTCGGAGATTCATCGATGATGATGATGATGATGATGATGATGATGATGATGATGATGATGATGATATATTCCAGCGGCTTCATCTGTGCCACCAGCGAGAAGTGAAGGCATAAGGCAGTGGACAAAGATGAAAAATCAAGCATCTTCTTTGCTCTGTTTGCCTGTAGCTAGCTTTCTCTGCTTTGCTCTGTTCTCTGAACTCTGAATACTTGCATGTAGCTTCCTCTGCTTTTGCTTTGTTTTCTCAACTCTGAATATTTGGCCTGACAGACAATCTCCTCCTTCCGACAATAGGATGGACTAGACTGTATGATACTTAGATACGACACTGAATCGACAGTTTCAGGGACCCTAGCAAGCCACAGTCCACAGACCCAACGCTTACAGATCAATCAGCGACGACTCCACTAGAGCTCTAGGACAGGATGGTGCCGGCGGCGAAACCGTTCACTCGCCGCTTCTCCGGCATCTCTTTCTCTCTCGACCCCTCTGCACCAGAGTCCAGAGAGACACCTGCGTGTGAGCGGCACGTGTGCTTGCACGAATCACGGCAAGGATCCGACGGACACTGAAACTCGATTGCTGCTCTCGTGTGGCTCTTCCATTTCCAGGGAATCGACGGAAGCTTGGAGTACCATATAATCACCAAAGCCCTCATGACACTGCATCTTGTCGTGTTTCATCAGCCAACCACAAATTAAGCTTAGATTTTGTTTTACTTAATGTTCCATTAACAAAGCACTCATGACAGTATATAGTTACTGTTAGGAATGGGCAACCACATTCACAGGAGGGCCAAGGGCCAGTACATATACATGAGTATGATAAAGTGCAAGAAAGACTATACACATCTAACACCCCCCCTCAAACTCATGGTGGATCAACAACACTGAGTTTGGAGAGAAGAAAACTATGTTGCGCCGAGTCTGTGCCTTCGTGAAGAAGTCCATGGCCAACTGTAACTCAGAGGGCACATAGTGAAGAGCGAGAGTCTGATCCTGCACAGCAGCACGCACAAAATGGGCATCCACAGCGATGTGCTTGGTGAGCTCATGCTTCACCGGGTCACGCGCAATACTGATAGCACCAGTACTGTCTGACAATAAGGGAGTCGAGGTAGTAGGAGACACACCAAAGTCCTCAAGTAACCACCGTAACCAGATCACCTCAGCTGTCAGCATAGCCATGGCTCGCAACTCAATCTCTGTACTCGAGCGAGAAACTGCAATCTGTTTCTTGGTCTTCCAGGCAATAAGAGAGCCACCAAGAAAGACACAATAAGCAGACAGCGAGCGTCGATCAGAGGGATCACTAGCCCAGGTAGCATCAGAGTAGGCCTGAAGCTCAAGAGAGCTGGAGCGGGGAAAGAAAAGCCGCTGAGAGAACGTGCCACGGAGATATCGTAGAACACGGAGGAGATGACTATAGTGGACAGAGGTGGGTGCTGCAACGAACTGACTCAGGATATGAACAGGATAGGAGATATTAGGACGCGTAACAGCAAGATATACAAGACTGCCAACAAGGTGACGATAGCGAGTGGGACTAGGGAGAGGGTCACCATCAGAGGCACGAAGCTGAACGTTGAGCTCCATAGGAGTCACAACAGTGCGCTCATCACCGAGAGCAGCGCGAGTAAGAAGATCCTGAATATATTTTTCTTGGGAGATGTAGAAGCCATCAGAGGTCGAGGAGATCTCAATCCCAAGAAAATAGCGAAGTGGACCAAGATCAGTCATGAGGAACTGGTCGCGAAGACGAGCCTTAACAAAGGCTATGTAGTCAGAGTCATCACTAGTGATGATCATGTCATCAACATAGAGAAGGAGTAGAGTTCGACCACGAGGAGACGTGTGAACAAACAATGCGGGATCATGATCACTAGGCAAGAAACCAGCGGCAGTCACCACAGAGGCGAAGCGCTCAAACCAGGCGCGAGGGGCCTGTTTAAGACCATAGAGGGAGCGGCGAAGTCAACAGACCATACCATCAGGAGCATAGTACCCCGATGGTGGCTGCATATAAACCTCCTCACGCAACTCGCCATTAAGAAAAGCGTTCTGAACATCAAGTTGAGAAATAGACCAGTGACGAACAGAAGCAATAGCAAGAAGAGTGCGAACAGTGGTCATGTGGGCCACAGGAGCGAAGGTCTCATCATAATCGCGTCCCTGCTCCTGCTGAAAACCACGGGCCACAAGGCGCGCTTTGTAGCGCTCAAGAGAACCATCAGAGCGAGTCTTAATCTTGTAGACCCACTTGCAGGTGATGGGACGGACACCGGAAGGAAGAGAAACCAGATCCCATGTGCCAGAGCGCTCAAGGGCAGCAAGCTCTTCGGCCATCGCAAGCTGCCATTCAGGCTAAGTCATGGCAGTCAGATAGGAAGTGGGCTCAGCAATAACAAAGAGACCGTACCGATCAGGAGAGTAGCGATCAGGCGGGGGGCGAGGCCGAGCACAGAGGTTATGAACCGGGGGAGGCGGGAAAGGAGGGGCACCAGAGGTGGAGGGCGCATCAGGGGAAACATCCTCAGAACAAGGGCGATGGGTATAGTGAAGAGGAAATGGTGAGAGAGGGCGACAGACTGGAGATGATGGTGGAGAGTTGGAGGAGGGGGATGGGGAAGATGATGTCGGTGGTGAAGGAGAGGGAAGGAGAGGTGCAGGCGGAGGAGGAAAGACATGAGGAGGCACATAGCAGGGTGTATCAGGGAGAAGAAGAAAGGAAAGATCAGCCATAGAGAAGCTCAAGGTAGAAGGACGTGGGTAGTAAGAGCGCGACTCGTCAAAGGTCACATCACGCGAGATGCGCAAACGATGGCCAACAGGATCCCAGCAGCGATAGCCCTTATGCTCATCACTGTAGCCAAGAAAAACACACTCAACCGACTGAGCAGTCAGTTTGGTGCGTTCTTGCGGGGCAAGAAGGACATAGCACACACATCCAAACATACGAAGAGCGGAGTAATCAGGAGAGCGACCAGTGAGACACTCCATAGGAATACCACCCTGCAAAGCAGTTGATGGCTGTATGTTGATGAGATAGGTGGATGCAGAAACAGCCTCAGCCCAAAAGTGGGGTGGGAGAGAAGCGGCAATCATCAGAGCGCGAGTCGTCTCAAGTAGATGACGATGCTTACGTTCGGCAACGCCATTCTGAGCATGTGCACCCGGACATGAGAACTGGGCAAGAGTACCCTGTTCCGCAAGAAAACCACGCAGCAGCTGGGAGATAAACTCACCAGCGGAGTCAGCACGAAAAGTGCGTGTGAACCATGGCAGAAAAACGTTTGTATATAGAGAGAACCTCGCTACGAGATTTCATGAAGTAGAGCCAAGTGTAGCGAGAGAAATCATCAATAAACAAGATATAGTAGCGATAACCACCTTTCGAATCAAAGGGAGCAGGACCCCATACATAAGAATGAACTAAATCAAAAGGACGCTGAGATACCGACTCACTGGTAGGATAAGGTAACTGGGTCTGTTTGCCAAGCCTGCAGCCATTACAATGTAAAGAAACATCTCCAGATACTGACCCTAAGAGGCCCTGACGGACTAAAGAAGACAGGCGAGAGCCACATATGTGACCAAGGCGATGATGCCACTGCTGGAAGAACGCGGACGAAGAGGTGGCAGCAAGAGCATGGGAGCTGGCTGAAGTGGTGGCAGCGGAAGGAACACAAAGCCAGTCAACCTCCCAAAGGCCCTCGGACTCACGGCGCCGGGGGCCAGCACCAACCAAAGCCTTGGTGCGACGATCCTGAATAGAGCAAGAGTCGGTGTCAAGAATGACACGACAACCAGAATCAGTAAGTTGGGCAGCGGAAAAAAGATTCATGGTGAGGCGAGGAACATGTGAAACACTAGGAACAGAAAAAGATGGAGTGGAAAGAAGACCACGGCTAGCAACAGGAAGAGGTGTGCCATCAGCGGTAAGAACATTAACAGGCGAATCAAGCGGTCGGAGAGAAGACAGCGGAAGAATCGAAGACATATGGAAAGAGGCTCCAGAATCCAGAACCCACGAAGATGTACCTGAATGTGTAGATGCCTGCGGTGGTGGAAGCGATGGCTGCGATCCAAGCAGCAGCAGAGAACCGGTCGACGAAGAGCTGAGGAAGCTAAGAGGCGCTTAAGCCTGATAATGTCCTGGTCAGTGAGTGACGGGGTCAAGGAGGATCCAGGAGTCCCACTGGAAGAGGAGCGCCTCTGGTCTCGCTTCTTCTCACGATAATCAGACTCTGGGTGACCTGGCCGTGAGCAGTAGCCACAGAAGGTGTCACGGCGCGACCGGCCCCTCTCGAAGGACGACCCACCCCCTGAAGGAGTAGGCAGGAGCGGTGGAGCTGTGAGGCGAGCAGGTGGCATAGGAGCTCGGGCGGCCAACACTGATGGAACCTCAAGTAACCCGGCATAGCGAAGGTAAGTCTCTTCAGCACGGAGGTCAGCAAGTACCTCCGAGATAGGAACACGACCATGAGCAAGCAGGTGAGCACGGCGAGGCTCGAACTCAGAGCGAAGACGAGATAAGAACTCGTGAACCGCTGAAACTCCAAATCGGAGCGTGTAGTCGGACAAAGAAGGCAAGTTCCACAAGCAGCGGTCCGAAGAGAGTCAAGTCGGCGCCGATGGCGAGCACCTGTGAATAGAACTCATCAATAGAGGAATCCCCTTGCTGGAGTGCATGCTCTGGCGCACCTGAGATAGGTAGAGAGCATCACGGAGGGCTGATAAGCGTGACAGAGATAAGACCACATCGCTGCAAGAGTGCCAAGTCCCATGAACTCCGAGGCGAACCGAGGAAGGACACTCGCGATGAAGAACAGCAGCAGACGAGCATCATCATTGCATCACCGAGTGTAAGGCATGATCATCACGATGGCGAAAGGGCATCCGAATAAGCCGACATCTGCTGATCATAGGCATCAACTCGCAGTATCATCGAGAGCCTTGGCGGCATCGCGATCGGCTTTGAAGCATCAGCAGAGCAAGAACCGGCGGTCTTTGGCGGGGTAGAACCCACAGAACAACAGGGCAAAGGCGGACGGGGACCTCGCCAGAGAGAACACCCCACAGAAGGAGACCGCGCATATGGATACGCATGAACCCCGCAAACTCGGCATAGTTGGTGCCATCGAAGATGACCGAGCACCGAGGAACGGCGACATAGCCCGAAGAAGACATGAGGAGCTCTCTCTCTTCTTTTTTTTGGTCAACTACTACAGGGGACCCCGATCCAGATCGGGATTAGGCTCGCGCTGGCCCGATCCAACCCCGATGGAGGAAGCGGGGGGAAGGGCGAGCGTGGGAGGGGCCGGACCTGGGCAGCAGGCAGCCAGGGGCGGCCAGGCGCGGGGAGGTCGTGGCCGGGCGCGGGAAGACGCAGGGAGGTGGTGGCTGGGCCCGGGAAGGCGCGGGGAGGAGGCTGCCGCGGGGGCGCGGAGAGGTGGCTGCGGCCGCTGACCAAGCACGGAAAAGTCTTGGCGGCCTTGAAGCGGCGAGGGCAGACCACGGCCGCACTCGTGGCGGCGCGGGACATCGACGACAGGCTGCGGCCGAGCTCGGGGCTGCGCAGACCGGGGCGAGACGGCGTGGCAGCGGGAAGGGAGAGAGACGGGGGCGAGGGAGGAGGTGGCCGGCGCCAGTGACGAGGGAGAGGGAGGCCGGCGACGGTGGAGCGAGGCACGGAGCTGCGAGCGTGCGGGAGCGGGAGAGGAACCTAAGCATCTGATACCATGTTAGGAATGGGCAACCACATTCACAGGAGGGCCAAGGGCCAGTACATATACATGAGTATAATAAAGTGCAAGAAAGACTATACACATCTAACAGTTACAAAAGAACTCATGACATGGTGTGCATCAGCTTAAATTTGATTTACCTGATGTTCCTTCTGTTAGAGTTATATTTATGGTGTTCTTTGGCCTTTTATATCCTGGCCTTTGGCCTTTCCTGTACATATGTATATATGATGGCGTTTGCCTTCTAATAATATTAAGTTGCATGTTTTTCTAACATGGTATTAGAGCTTTAGGTTCTTTTTTCACACGCTGCAACTCGTGCTAGATCCAATCACGCCATGGCGATCATCCTTTTCCGGCTCTGCTGCTCAAAATCTTCTCATCCCTCTGCTTGGCCGTTGGCTTTGCGCGTGTAGTTTTCTCTGCTGCCGCTGCTCTACTCTCGTCCCCGTCCGTGCGAGATCGATCTTGAACTGGAAAACGGAGCAGCTCCTATCGGAGGTCACGATCTTCGTTCCCGCCCGGATTCCATCTCTGCTGCCGGTTGCACGCCGGTTCTCTGCTGCCGGCGACAGGTTCCGTCCCAAGTCACCGTTCCTAGAAGATTTTCTGCCGCGCTCCCGATTTCGCCACACTCGATCAGGACGCCCGCCACCGACCTGATTCCCGCCGCCGTTCGCCGGTTCCCGTCGCCGGCCACTTTCAGATCGGGCGCTAATCTGGCCGCCGCCTACTGCCGATCAAACCTGATTCCCGCCGCCGTCCGCCGGTTCCTGTCGCCGGCCGCCTCCAGGTCGGGCACTCATCAGGCCGCCGCCTGCTGCCCATCGGGCGGCGCTTTCCGCCCGCTTCCTCCATCGAGGCGCTCGGCTGGGCGGCTGCGATCGGGCTGGTTCGGCCCGCTGGCTTCCTGCCTCGTGCCTGTGCGCTACCTTTCAGCTGCTTTTGGCTGATTTTGCTGGTCGTTTTTCTGTGTTAGAAAAAGGAGAGAAAAAGGAAAAAGGAAAAAAAAAGTACTATGTCGTTGTCTTCAGGCGCTGGTTGTCTATCCAACATCAGCTCACACATGCACCTTCCATCTTTACTCGGTGCTCCTCCTCACGCCTTGCAGTCTGTTACTCCGATATTTTTGGATGGCAATGGCCGCTTTGTGTCGACTCCTCTCGACGCTTCCATGGGCGGTGGTGGTCGCTCTTCGTCGGCTCCTTTGCGGCTTTTACACGTCGTGGTGGCTGCTCTTCATCAACTCTTGCAGCTTCCGCGCGCGGTGGTGATCTCTCTACATCGACTTCTCTCGTGGTTTTCGTGCGCGGCGGTGGTCGCTCGACGTCGACTCCTCTCGCGGCTTCTCCGCGCGACGGTGGTCGCTCGACGCTGACTCCTCTTGCGGCTTCTGCGTGCGGTGGTGGTCGCGCTACGTCGACTCCTCTCGCGGCCTCCGCGCGTGGCGGTGGTCGCTCTACGTCGACTCCTCTCGGGGCCTCCGTGCGTGGCGGTGGTCGTTCTACGTCGACTCCTCTCGTGGCTTCCACGCGTCGAGATGGTTGCTCTATGCCGACTCCTCTCGCGGCTTCCACGGGCGGCGGTGGTCATTCTACATCGACTCGCTACTCTCGGTCGACTCTATAAGCGGCCGGTGTTCCTACCTCGACCTCTTTCGCTGTGTCCCTGTCTGCGCGCGTAATTGCGCAGCTCCGAAGTCTGCTTGCTGCTTCAGAGTCTTCGCCGACTGGTTCTGCATGTTCTGTGACTGACACTTCTGGCATTGAGAAACCACATTCTACTCATTCAGGTACATCTCCATGGATTCTTGATACTGGAGCATCTTTTCATACGACTTATGATTCTTCCACTTTGACCTCCATTCGACCCGTCGAGTCTCCCATTCGTGTTCTTACAGCTGATGGTACTCCCCTCCCTGTAGCTAGTCGAGGCACTCTTAATACTTCTTCATTTCATGTTCCTTCTGTCGCTCATGTTCCTCGACTTACTATGCAGCTCATATCTGGTGGTCAGATTGTTGACTCTAGTTGTAGGGTCATTCTCGACTTTGATTCATGTTCTGTTCAGGATCGTCGCACGGGCGCTCTGCTTGGTGCTGGCCCTCGACGCTCTGATGGTCTCTGGGAGCTTGACTGGCTTTGTCTTCCCTCCGCTCCCACCGCTGCCAGTCTCGCAGCCCCTGTTGCTGCATCTACCAGCTCTTTTCAGCAGTGGCATCATCGTCTTGGCCATTTGTGTGGTTCTCGTCTCTCGTCTTTGGTTCATCGTGGTGTTCTGGGATCTGTCTCCAGTAACGCTTCGTTGGATTGTCTGGGTTGTAGACTTGGTAAGTAGATTCAGCTACCTTATCCTCATAGTGAGTCAGTGTCCGAGCGCCCTTTTGATCTTGTTCACTCTGATGTTTGGGTTCCGGCTCCCATAACTTCGAATGGGGGTCATCGCTACTATATTATCTTTATAGATGGTTTTTCTCGGTACACTTGGATCTATTTCATGTCTTCTCGTAGTGAGGTCTTATCTATATACAAAAAATTTGCTGCCATGGTTCATACCCAGTTTTCTACTCCTATTCGTGTTTTTCGCGCAGATTCGGCTGGTGAGTATATCTCCCATGCGCTGCGAGGATTCCTTGCTGAGCAAGGTACTCTTGCTCAGTTCTCTTGTCCTGGTGCTCATGCTCAGAATGGTGTGGCTAAGCGCAAGAATCGTCACCTTCTTGAGACGACACGTGCGATGACGATCGCTGCCTCTCTCCCGCCACACTTCTGGGCTGAGGCTATTACCACTTCCACCTATCTCATCAACATTCAGCCATCTGCTGCTCTACAGGGTGGTATTCCTCTTGAGCGTCTTTCTGGTCGTTCTCCTGATTATTCGGCCCTTCGCTTGTTTGGTTGTGTTTGCTATGTTTTGCTTGCCCGTCGTGAACGCACCAAACTGACCGCTCAGTCTGTTGAGTGTGTCTTTCTCGGATACAATGATGAGCATAAGGGCTATCGGTGTTGGGATCCCGCCGGTCGCCGGATGCGTATTTCCCGGGATGTCACCTTTGTTGAGTCTCATCCCTACTACCCTCGTCCATCCTCCTCGGCCTTTTCCATGGAGGACATCTCATTTCTTGCCTTTCCAAATACACCTCCCTTTGTGCCCAGTAGTATTCCTACTCCTCGTCTCGCTGTTGCAGATCAGACGCAGTCCTCTCCTATGGTTTCTTCTCCTCCCTCATCACATGACTCACCACATTCATCACCGATACCTTCCTCTTCTCCACCTTCATCACCGATACCTTCCTCTTCTCCACCTTCATCACCGATACATTCCCCGTCTCCACCTCCAGTGATTCCACCTCTCCCCTCCTTTCCATTCCATTATACTCGTCGTCGCCGTGTTGTGGATGAGTCTTGAGTCTACTGATGTGCCCTCTACTTCTGATGTGTCGTCTTCCTCCTCTCAGCCGACTTATGGTCTCCGTTCTCGGCCTTGTCCACCCCCTGATCGATATTCTCCTTCTCGCTATGGTCTTTCGACCGTTGTTGAGCCAACTTCTTATCAAGATGCTATTGTTCATCCTGAATGGAAGTTTGCCATGGCAGAGGAGATTGCTGCCCTTGAACGCACCGGCACGTGGGATCTGGTTTCTCTTCCTCCCCGTGTTCGCCCCATCACTTGTAAGTGGGTCTATAAGATTAAGACTCTCTCTGATGGTTCTCTTGAGCGTTATAAAGCTCGTCTTGTGGCTCGTGGCTTTTAGCAGGAGCATGGTCGTGATTACGATGAGATATTTGCTCCTGTGGCCCATATGACCACTGTTCGCACACTTCTCGCCGTGGCCTCTGTTCGCCACTGGTCTGCGTCTCATCTTGACGTTAAGAATGCTTTTCTTAATGGTGAGTTGCGTGAGGAAGTTTATATGCAGCCACCACCTGGGTATTCAGTTCCTGATGGCATGGTTTGTCGTCTTCGTCGCTCTCTCTATGGCCTTAAGCAAGCCCCCCGCGCCTGGTTTGAGAGTTTTGCCTCGGTTGTCACTGCAGCTAGTTTTTCACCCAGTGTTCATGATCCAGCGCTATTTGTCCACCTTTCTGCTCGTGGTCGCACTCTTCTTCTTCTATATGTTGATGACATGATTATCACCGGCGATGATCTTGAGTACATTGCCTTTGTCAAGGCTCGTCTTAGTGAGCAGTTTTCTATGTCTGATCTTGGTCCACTTTGTTACTTTCTTGGGATTGAGATTTCCTCCACCTCTGATGGCTTTTTTATTTCCCAAGAAAAGTATATCTAGGATCTTGCTCGTGCGGCTCTTAGTGATGACCGCACTGTTGAGACTCCTATGGAGCTTAATGTTCACCTTCGTGCTACTGATGGTGAGCCCTTGTCTGATCCGACTCCTTATCGTCATCTTGTTGGGAGTCTTGTCTATCTCGCTGTCACTCGTCCGGATATCTCCTATCCTTTCCATATCCTGAGTCAGTTTGTTTCTTCTCCCACTTCGGTTCACTATAGTCACCTTCTTCGTGTTCTACGATATCTTCGTGGAACGATCTCTCACCATCTCTTCTTTCCTCGTTCTAACTTGTTACAGCTCCAGGCCTATTCGGATACTACCTGGGCTAGTGATCCTTCGGATCGTCGTTCACTTTCTGCTTATTGTGTCTTTCTTGGTGGTTCTCTCATTACCTGGAAGACGAAGAAACAGACTGCATTTTCCCGTTCAAGTGCAGAGGCTGAGTTGCGAGCTATGGCTCTTCTCACAGCAGAGGTGACTTGGTTACGCTGGTTACTTGAGGATTTTGGTGTTACTGTTACTGCACCTACTACACTCTTGTCAGACAGTACATGTGCTATCAGTATTGCGCGGGACCCAGTGAAGCATGAGCTTACTAAGCATATTGGTGTTGATGCTTTCTTTGTGTGATGTGGTGTGCAGGACCATGTTATTGCTCTTCAATATGTGCCTTCAGAGTTACAGCTGGCGAACTTCTTCACGAAGGCCCAGAGTAGAGCGCAACATGGATTTTATCTCTCCAAACTCAGTGTTGTGGATCCACCATGAGTTTGAGGGAGGGTGTTAGAGTTATATTTATGGTGTCCTTTGGCCTTTTGCATTCTGGCCTTTGGCCTCCCCAGTACATATGTATATATGATGGCGTTTGCCTCCTGATAATATTAAGTTGCATGTTTCCTAACACCTCCAATTAATTTTAAGCTGGGTGGTTTGTGCCCGGCTGTACATCGACCGATATTTCTAAACCTTGCATGGTGTGGCATGTGTCAATGTGTGTGATTGATGAACCATATAAAACTGAACTTGATTTGTGTGTGTTTGATGAAGTGAGAAATGTTACACTGTCATGAGTGCTTTGTGAAATATATGGTTGTTACCGAAAAAGGCTTTCGCCCCGCTTTATATTATAAAGCCAACCACACAACAAGCATCCAACAAGATCCAACACACAAACGAGCACACACACACACGGAGGTCCACAAGAGCAAAATAGCACAAGATAGGGTCACAGCTAAGGGCACATCAGAACAAGCCCTAAACCCAAAAAAATGCATGCCACAGTCCACAAAGTCGCCATGCAGCCTAGTCAGGCTCAGGAGGAGGAGGCGGCAGCGGGGGAGCCACGCGAAGCGCCATCGAGCGGAGATCGGAGAGGAGGGCGGTGATGACGTCCCGGTCCTGGGGGCGGCTAAGAGGCCGCCAAAGCTGCAGGTAGCCACACAATTTGAAGATTGCGTCAGTCGCACGATGAAGGGGCACCTTCTGAATAGCAAGCTTATTACGAATGTTCCAAAGCGTCCTGGCGAGAACCGCAACGCACAGCCATCTAATATGGTGGTAGCGGGCAGGGCAGGCGTTAAGCTGGGCAAGCAGGTCGGGGAAGTTGGTATTACACCACTGTCCGCCAACCGTTTCGCGGAAGCAGGCCCAAAGGAACTGGGCAGAGTGGCACGAGAAAAAGATGTGGTTAGCATCCTCAACGGTGCCACAGATGGGGCACCTCCCATCACCCAGGCCGTTACGCTTGAGGACCTCAACATCAGAGGGGAGCCGGCCACAGATCCATTGCCACAGGAAGATCCTGATCTTCAGCGGGAGACAGATGTCCCAAATCAGGCTAAATGGTTCTGGTGCCGACAGGGAGCAATGGCATCGTATAAGGACTTCGTGGAGAAACGTCCAGAGGGCTCGAGGTGCCAGGACAGAACATCTCGGTCCTCCGCCACATCCATAGGCAGAAGCACGATGTCCTGGAGGAGGGAGTCCCAGGCGGCCACCTCAAGGGGGCCAAAGGGGCGCCGGAAGGCGAGACACCCTAAGTCAATAAGGGCCGTCTCGACAGAGACCCGAGGGTCAGCCACAATGGCAAAAAGCTCAGGGAAACACGCCGCCAGGGGGGGCGTCCCCTAGCCAGCGGTCGAACCAAAACAGGGTCGAGGCTCCGGAGCCAACAGATATAGAAGTGCCGATGCGCAGTACGGGCAGAAGCTAGATCATGAACTGCTAGAACTGGGAACCGCCCGTTCGTTGGCAAAAGGCAAGAGGTTGGCCACGAAGGTACTTATTACGGATGATGGTGAGCCAAAGGCCTCCCTCCCCATTGGCAATACGCCACAACCAGCGAGTCAGGAGGGCAATGTTCATGCGTCGAGAAGAAAGGATCCCAAGACTCCCCTGGTCTTTGTGTTCGCAAATGTCGGGCCGGCTCACCATATGGTACTTCTGTTTGTCACCCTCGCCAGCCCAGAAGAACCTCAGCTGGTATTTGTCCACCTCCTGGTGGAGGGTCTCATGAAGACAGTAGAAGCTCATGAGGAACCAGAGGAGGCTAGCAAGCGAGGAGTTGATAAGGATCACCCTGGCGGCTTTTGACAACCAGCGACCCCTCCAGGGTTCAACCCTGCGCTGCATCCTAGTTATCGTCGGGCGAAGATCCGCGACGGTGAGTCTGGAGTCACTAATGGGCACCCCTAAGTAGGTGGTGGGGAAGGTGCCCAGGCGGCAGTTAAGCCGGTCCGCAATGGACGAGGCTTCGTCCGGGGTGTAGCCAAGGACCATCACTTCGCTCTTGTCGAAGTTAATGGTGAGTCCGGACATCTGCTGGAAACACAAAAGGAGGAACTTCAGGTTTGCGATGTCGGACGCAGAGCCTTCTACCATGATAATGGTGTCATCCGCATATTGGAGGAGGGGACCCCTCCTCCGCCTACAAGGTGGGGGACAACGCCCCGAATGTGACCGCAAGCTTTGGCCTTATCCAGGATGACCGCAAGGGCATCGACCACCATGTTAAAGAGGAACGGGGAGAACGGGTCACCCTGGCGAACCCCACATAAGGTGGGGAAGTAGGGCCCGATCTCGCCGTTAATATTGACCGCCGTCCGGCCGCAGGTGACAAGTTGCATAACCCGAGTCACCCAGCGGTTGTCGAAGCCCTTCCGGAGCAATACTTCCCGAAGGAAGGGCCAGTTGACCGTGTCGTAGGCCTTGTGGAAATCGAGCTTAAGGAACACAGCGCGGTGGTGCTTGGCTCGAACTTTGTGGAGGACTTCATGGAAGACCAACACCCCATCCAAAATAAATCGGCCTTGGATGAAGACGGACTGGTTGGGGTGGGTAATAGAGTCCGCAAGAAGGGTCACCCTATTGGCGTATCCCTTGGCCAGGATCCTGAAGATCACGTTAATCAGGGTGATCGGACGGAACTGGCGGATGTCCGAGGCCCCAGGAACTTTAGGGATGAGGGTAATGATCCCATAGTTCAGGCGCCCCAGGTCCATGGTCCCAGAGAAGAACTCGTCGAAGAGGGCCATGACCTCCGGTTTAATGGTCTGCCAGAATGTTTTAAAGAACAATACCGGCAATCCATCCGGGCCCGGGGCCGAGGAGGGGTTCATTCCTTTGATCGCCGCAAGGACCTCCTCCTCCGAGAAAGGTGCCACTAGAGCGTCATTGGCCTCGGCGGAAACAAGCTGGTCACCCGACCAGGTATCGGGGGCCAGCGCAGCCCCACCCCGAGGGGTGGGGGTGAAAAGGGCTTTATAGAAGCCATCTACGTGGGCGCGGATGTCGAGGGTCAAACAAGCTGAGTTTCCCCCGCCCACAGGGTGTGAATGGAGTTGCGGCGCCGCCGGCCGTTGGCAATCGCCTGGAAGTAGGCCGTGTTGGCGTCGCCCTGGAGCACCCAACGTTGGGTGCCGCGCAACCGCCAGTAGGCCTCCTCGTCAGAGTAGATGACCGAGAGCTGGTCCTCGAGATCATATCTCAACATCCACTCATCTGGGGTGATCCCGGACAGGTCAGCACGGGCGTCCAGGGCCTGGATGGCGCTTAAGATGGCCTTCTTGCGATCACGAATATCCCGGTCGAGGTCCGCGCCGCAGCCCTTCATGAACTGGCGGGCTAGCTTGGCACAGAACTGCCAGGAGTCGATCACGGACATGGCGCGGTGGGGGGAGTCGCGCGCGGCGGTCCACTTAGCCGCAACCGCCTCACGGAACCCGGCTTGGTTGAGCCAGAAAAGCAATGGGGGGGGGGGCGTTCATCAGCAGAGGAGAGGAGGAGAGGGACATGGTCAGATCCGATCTTTGTATTAGCATGGACCTAGGCCAGGGGGCAACGGAGCTCCCAATCCGGGGAAACTAAGACGCGGTCCAGGACAGACTGCGTCGGGTTCGCCTGGCGGTTAGTCCAGGTGAACCAGGCCCCCGTGCGCTCGAGCTCACGGAGGCCAAACTCCGCGATGCAGTCGTTAAACATCTGCATCCGGGGGCGATTAAACCGGTCGTTACTCTTCTCATCCGGGGAGCGGATGAGGTTAAAGTCCCCACCCACCACAACAGGCAGAGAGGAAGAAGAGATCTTCTGCTGCAACTCGGCGAGGAATGTCGGGGAGCGGCTGTGATCCGCCGGTCCGTAGACAATGATGACCTCCCATTTGAAGTTGAGCGCACGCTCGAAGATCTCCATACTGACGAAGAACTCGCCCCGATCCATACCTCCCACCTCAAAGGTGGCATCCTTAACACCTAAGAGGATGCCACCCGAGTGGCCATTGTTCCCACTAGAAGGGAGCCAATGCCAGGCGAACAGGTGGGAGCTAAGGAAGTCAAGCTCGGTGAGACAAAAATCCGTGCGCATGGTTTCTTGGATGGCGATGATGTCGATGTGCTCGCCCCGGATGTACTCAACAAGCTGGCGGCAGCGGCCGTCATGGCCGAAGCCGCGAATGTTCCAGAAAAGGGCGCGCATCTAAACCGCCATGGAGGGGCTGCTTGACCCCAGGACGGTGGAAGCACTGTGGGTTCTAAGAGCGGCAGTGCGGGAGCGTGTGCGGCCCCGGATCTCCTCGACCGGCGTCCCCGAAGGCTGGGGTGCCGGGGTGCGGAGGATTCAGGCTCGTGTCTCGGCAAGTTTCCCATCGAGAATCTCACGGGCCTGGATAGCCGCAATCTGCTCCAAGGGGGGGCCAACCTCCCCCCTGAAAACTATGGCCGAGTCTAGGGCCACCTTGGCAAGGCGGCCAAGCGGGACGGCTTCGAGAGCAGAGAATGAACATCGGGAAGAGCTAGAAGGGATGTCGGTCGCACCTGTCTCGAGGTTCCGGGCCGTAGCCCGGATCTCAGCCCACTCGGAGATGGATGGTGCCGGGAGGCCGGACGGACGGTCCGCGTCGAGCCGGGCGTTGCGGCGGGAGGCCGTCACCGGGGTCGACGAGGCCCGAGCCCTGCGGATGTAGGACACTGAACGAGGCGGGTGCAGGGCGACGGGGGTGACCACCTCCTCGGAGGCCACCAAGAGTGAGCGAGTCGGGAAGCGAGCCGGGAGGATCGAGGCAGGCACTAGACTCCGCCAGAGGGGAGGGCGGGTCCAGGGCCGGTGGATCCAGGGCAGCACGTCGTCCACCGGGGCCAGGGAGGGAGCCGGGGGGTAGGCGGGCGGCGGCGGCGCATCCGCCCCAGAGGGGTCCAACAGGGGGGACCCGAGGAGGGGAGGCACCGACGTCGGCGAGGCCGGGGGCAGCACAGATGCCGAGGTCGGAGGCGAGGTGGCCGTGGCCACCACGGGAAGGAGACACGGCGAGCGCGGCGAAGATGCCGGGAGGACGAGGAGGCTGACGCTGGAGATGTCACTGAGCTCGGCCGAGGAGGAGGGAGAGGAGCCAGGCAGTGTGGTGGGGGCGACCTCGGAGGAGACGGCCAACCCACGCGACCTGCCCGTACCCGAGCTTCCCCGCCCCGGAGGAGGTGAGGGGTCCCGAGAGGGGGGAGCGGCTGCGGCCAGAGTGCTCGTCATCGTCCTCCGGGTCCTTGTGGCGGGAGGGGCGCGGACGGCGGTAGTGGGAATCATCGCGGGGGTCCGCGCCGCCCCCACCAAAGTGGTCCGCAGCGAAGTGACGAGGACGGCCGACGTGGTTGGGGGGGGCTCGGGGTAGATCTTGAGGTCGAATCCCTGGTCGTTGAAGAACACTCGAACGGTGGCACGGAAGGTGGAGGAGTCCAAACACTTGACCTTGACACGGACCTCCTCCTTCTTGCGGAGGGAGAGCTCGTCCACCACCACCACCTTGCCCAGGAGCTTGGACATGCTCCGGATCACCTTCTCAGAGCGGGCGATGTCGGGGAGGCCCGCTATGAGAATCCAAGCGGTGTCCAGCACGGCAACCGCCTTGGGATCCAACAAGGGCTCAGAGATGTTGACGACAAGTTTGTTGAGGGCAAGGGTGATGTCGTCGCTACAGGTGTAGAGGCCCAGGCTGAGAGTGTCGGGGAAGACCACGGTGAAGGAGCTATCAGAGGACGGAGTCACCTGTCAGTGCCAGACACGTCGGCAGAGGTGGTTAAGCTCCGCCTCGATCATCTCAGGCGAGGCGACCCCGGCCCCCACAATGGACACAACAACAAGGAGCGACGGGGACGGAGGGGGGACGTCCTCCACCTCGATGTGGAAGAATCCGAGGCCCTCGATGCCGTGGCCGTACATCATGAGCTCCTCAGTCATCTGTCGGTCGGGGCAGAGAACCGCGGGATGGCCCGGCTCCTTGCAGAGGTAGCACGTCGGCGGGTTGGGGCACTCAACTTGGTAGTGGCCAACAACACCGCAGTTGAAGCACGGAGGAGGGTCGCGAGGGGCACCGGAAATGGGCGCGACAGAAGACGTGGGGGCCAGAGCCGCGGTGGAGGGGGCGCGGGCTGCACCCCGCTTCTTCTTCTTCTTAGCCCCTTGGCGGCCACGGGCCCCAGGGCCACCGCTGCCCGGAGGATGGATCGGCTGGGTCCTTGGGGGCTGGTAGCGGCGGGTGGCCGCTTGGCGTCGGGCCGCGCCCGAGGAGGGGCGAGGCACGCCCATGGCGGCAGGCGAGGGGAGCGAGGGTCGGTCGCGACGGCTGTCCCGGAGGGGAGAGCTCTGATCGGCCCACACCGGGGAGCGGCCCGCCGCGTCCCGGAGAGAGACGGTCGAGTCGGGCGGCGGCGCCGGAGTCGCGGGGCGGCGTCGAGAATCGCGAGGAGGCGACAGCGTCCGTGGGGAATGGCGGGGTTCACGCGCGGGGACAGCGCGAGTCGCGAGCAGGAGACCGACGGGCGTCGCGGCCGTCGCGGTTGGCCAGCTAGTGGCGGAGGTCAGCCTCGCGCCGCTGGCCCTCCGGCGAGGCGCGGCCTGACGGACGAGGATCCTCCAGAGGGCGCTTGGGGCGCCCGGAACCGTCCCCCCAAGAGCGGGTCATGGGGGTGGATGGCGGCCTCGCAGGGGGCGAGGGAGAAGCCGGCGGTGGCGGGATTGAGGGAAGGAGGGAGCTAGGTCGGGCAGCGGGAGGGAAAGGGGGCCGCAGCAGAAACCCCTTCGGGAGCCAAATGCTACCCCGAGCCGGGGAGCTGGGCCGAGGCCGCGGGGCAGCCGGTCGGGAGGTGGGCCGAGGCCGCTGGGCCGCCGCACAGAGGCAGGATCGTCCCGCAGATCTCAGGCCTCCCAGCAGGGCCGGCCACACGGGGGGAGGGTAGCAGGCCAAGCTGGCACCCTGGGCCCCACAAGGCGAGGCCCAGCCCAGGGGCAGACCCCGCACCACCAGCTAGCTAGGGTTCTGCGCCCGCCCGAGGACGCCAGGACGACGGCCGGGCAGCGAGGGGCAGCTAGGCGGCGGGGGGACGGGGTGCAACAGACCCGGGAGGAGCCAAAGAAGGCGATGAAAGGCCGAAACGGAGCTCGCTGGGATAGCAGAGGAACGCCGGCGGTTGAAGGCGTCGACGGGGCGACCGGCCGACGCGGGGCGGGCCAGCCGGAGCCCTTCCAGGAGGCCAGGGCAGAGCCGCGATCCGCCCGACCAGCCACGCCCCAGCCAAAGGCGCCGGCGGCGGCGGCCGCCCCACCACAGCCCAAAGTTCGCTCCTTTCCCATGGGTCACCGGGCGGCGCGCAGCAACCGGCGGGAGGGCAGCGCGCCGCCGGGCAGCCGAACTCCACCCCGGGAGTAAGGCCGCCCGGCGGAGGCGTGGCGGCCTGCGAAGCGAGCCGGGCGGGGCGGGGGACGCGTCACTCACTCGACCGGCCGGCCAGCCTGTCCCGTGTCCTCCTTGAGTCCGCCCAAACCACCCAACTAGGAGGTCCAGGGGCCGGAGGGAGGGGCCAAGGGGAGGAGGGAGCCGCTGGGAGGCGGAGGCCACGGCGGATGGGGACGCCGGCGGCGAGGGGCGCGGCCGGGGAGACAGTCAGCGGGGCGGCGGAGGCGCCCGCGTCGCCAGAGCCCAAGCCGTCCATCGTTGGCTTCGCGCTTTTCGTTCCTACCTACCAAATATCTTAGATACTGAACGAATCATATATGGTTGTTTGCGATAGTACCGAAGAGTTTGAGTGGATAATCTTGTGGCTACCATCATAGTAGTACTGGTATATGCTTCTTCATGATGCTGGGTTCCTGTAATTTCGGCAGATCCGTTAGTTGAACTTACTCTAGTAGGTTTCATTCAGACGATGAATTATAAGTTAAGTCACTTCCCAACAACAAGTATTGTTCTCTTTCCTGTTGGAGATCGTTCAAATTCTGCAGAAAAAATCATTCGGAAACCAGCACATTCAGGTTGGCTTATCATACATTCTGCGGGTAGCATCTTGAATTCCGAATTTCTGCAAAAAAAAAAAAAGAACCATTCAGTCGAAGATTGTTCAGATTTGGTTCATAAATCGAGCCTTTCTTTTGGCAGGCTGCGTGTCAATTTTTAAACAGATGTTTCGTATTTGGCTTCTGCGCCTTGCTCAAAAGATTGTTTGGTTCTGCACTTCCTTGCTCAAAAGATTGTTCAGACTCTCAAGAAAGCAAATAGTTCAGCTGTGAGTAAATAGTAAATACCCTCTCCAAACTAGTACCTGAATACCATTGTATACACCATTGCATCGTGTCACACTCTCACAGCTCACAACCACGCAATGCAGCTTGCAAGTTGAGACCACAAAATTAAACCGTGGACTATACAGCAAATTCCCATCCAACGCATAGTTCATATCTCTACCTAATAATATAAGACGGAGTGTTTCTCTACTTTTTTTCGTTTGCGGTGGGACCCAGGAATATTTTCGTCCGTCATGGAACCAATGATTTTGGTTCGTCCCAAATCATCTCGCTCTCGTGCAGAGTTTTCCGACCGGTAAAAAATCGTCAAAAAAATGTGGCCCGGGTGGGGTTCAAACCTGCATCCTGGAGTATCTACAACCATGCTGCTAACCCATGCGACCATCTATCTTTTGTGACTTAAAAGCAGCGCGAAGCTTTATTAAAAGGATCGGCAGTGGCAAAGCATAAAAATAACTAGCAAAAGTCTAGGCCTGAGTGGAATGGAACACGGCACCTTGTGCGAGTTAACCATGCCCCTAGCCAGTGTATTTCTTCAATTTCTTGTATAAACATTGCAGCTCAGCTTATATAAACTATATGCAGCGAAAGATCTAAACTTTTTTTGAATATCAAACGTCGTTTTTTTCAAAAAAAGTAAATAGTTTTGCAAACAAATAAACATTTTCAAAATATGTTAACACAT
Organism: Aegilops longissima; assembly: GCA_021605205.1. Classification (NCBI taxonomy): domain Eukaryota; kingdom Viridiplantae; phylum Streptophyta; class Magnoliopsida; order Poales; family Poaceae; genus Aegilops; species Aegilops longissima. The sequence goes on along the minus strand of CM038682.1, from coordinate 85,698,439 downwards.
TTTTAGAGACTTGAACATTTCATGAAACTATGAACAACTACTTGAAAATGTAAACATTTATTGAAAAAAGAACGTAATTGAAAAATGGGAACTTTTTCTTAAATTATGAGCGTTTAAAAAAACTATGAACAACTATTTGAAAATGCAAACACTTAATGAAAAACAGGAACATAATTGAAAAATGGGAACATTTTCTTAAATTATGAACATTTTTTAAAACATGAAAATTTGTGAAATTCCCCTAAGAATTTATGCACAAATTATAAAAGCATGATTTTTGTTTAAATTTATGAACAAAATTTGAAAACAGAATTCTCTTTTCTAAAAAGCGAACATATTTTGAAGTTGTGGACAAATTTTGAAAACCCAAACATTTTATGAAATCCCCTGAACATTTTTTCGAATTTCGGAACAAATATGGAAAACATGAACATTTTTTAATGACTGAACAAAATTTGAAACAAAAGCATTTTCTGAAATCATGAACATTTTTAAAATCTATGAAAATATATAAAAATGCAAATAATTTCAAACTTTTGGAGTTTTCTCAAACACCTTTAAAATTTCTGAACATTTGTTGAAAAATAAAAATAAACCTTGAGTGAGTAAATTTTGCTAGCTCATACTTGTGTCTGTTACCTCCATCCATTATTACTAAGGTGAAATGAGTAGATTCTTTGTTTTGTGGTTGTTCGTCAAAAGTGCCTGATTTAATCTCTCTAGCAGATCGTTATAGAGCACCAGCCAATGTATGCGATGGGTTTTCTTTCCATCAATTGGAAGTTGTTTCTTCATGTTGTCGCCGGCTACAATTATATGCATTTAATCTTCGTGCGAGGTTATCACTTGGTTGTATAGTTTTGGTCGTCAAGCCCTTTAAATCCAGAAGGCAGGGATTGTTTACTTATCAAACTAAATATTCGCCTTCTCATTTTTTACACTAAATTTCATCAATTTATATACATTTGCAAGTTGTATGGAAAATCAATAAAGCGCTCCAGGAATCGCTAGAGTGAAGAGTCAGCCACGATTATCCCTAGAGAAAGGAACACACCATTATGTTTTTACAGACGAGCGGGAAGGATTTAACTCGGCATTTCTCAAAAAGAAGAAATTAACTCCCAATACTTGTGGATGGTTTGTACACGGTGTCGGTGTCAAAACCGGCGGATCTCGGGTAGGGGGTCCCGAACTGTGCGTCTAGGCGGATGGTAACAGGAGACAAGGGACACGATGTTTTTACCCAGGTTCGGGCCCTCTCGATGGAGGTAATACCCTACTCCTGCTTGATTAATATTAATGATATGGGTAGTACAAGAGTAGATCTACCACGAGATCAGAGAGGCTAAACCCTAGAAGCTAGCGTATGGTATGATTGTTGTTCGTCCTACGGACTAAAACCCTTCGGTTTATATAGACACCGAATAGGGTTAGGGTTACACAGAGTCGGTTACAATGGTAGGAGATCTACATATCTGTATCGCCAAGCTTGCCTTCCACACCAAGGAAAGTCCCATCCGGACATGGGACGAAGTCTTCAATCTTGTATCTTCATAGCCTAGGAGTCCGGCTAAAGATGATAGTTCGGCTATCCGGACACCCCCTAGTCCAGGACTCCCTCAGTAGCCCCTGAACCAGGCTTCAATGACGATGAGTCCGGCGCGCATATTGTCTTCGGCATTGCAAGGCGGGTTCCTCCTCCGAATATTTAGAAGGTTTTGAACACAAGGATAGTGTCCGGCTCTGCAAAACAAGTTCCACATACCACCGTAGAGAGAATAACTTTTGCACAGATCTGCTGACGTATTCCACGGCGTGACATCACACCACGGCCAGGCCTTTATTCGAATCGTTTTTTACTGTCCTACCTCAACGCGTTTAGCGAGGCGGTTTCCTTGGCACGTCTTATCAAAGCGTAGATCGTGCCCCCTTATTCCGGGATTCTCATCAATACGAACGTGGGTAACCCAACCGCGCCATTGATTGCGGCGCTTGGGAGATAAGCGAGTTTTATCAGGCTGGTGGGGGACGCATAGCTTCGTCCATCCATATAAGGGGATAAGGATCCTCTTTTTCACCTACGCCTTCTTCCTCCTTTGCTCATCCATTTCCGCGCACTCTGAGCTCCAACGCCCAAGTCCGCACATCCTTCCTCAACCATCTCCAGCCATGTCCGGAGCGGGAGGCAGGTGGATGGTCTCCTCCGTCACGGAGGGCCAAGTAAAAAAACTGCGGAAGGCCGGATACTTGTCCGACGACGTCGCACATCGGCTGACCGACGAAGGGCAGCTCATCCCCACCCCCAGGCCCCATGAGAGGGTGGTGTTCCTCCCCCACTTCCTCCGCGGACTAGGGTTTCCACTCCACCCATTTGTCCGGGGGCTCATGTTCTACTACGACCTAGATTTCCACGATCTGGCCCCGAATTTCATCCTCAACATCTCGGCGTTTATCGTCGTGTGCGAGGCCTTCCTCTGCATCCAGCCCCACTTCAGCTTATGGCTGAAGATCTTTAATGTCAGGCCGAAGGTAGTGGGCGGCCGCCAAGCGGAGTGCGGAGGTGCCATGGTTGGCAAGATGGCCAAAGTCCTATGGCTCGAGGGCTCCTTTGTGGAGACCATAAAGGGGTGGCAATCGGGGTGGTTCTACATCACCGAGCCGCGCGACTCTCAATGGGCGGCGGCCCCCGAATTCCGATCTGGCTTCCCCACACGACTCACATCATGGAAAGAGACGGCCCAGACGTGGGGGGATTCAGATGAGCTGTCCGGACTCCAAACTTGCGTCGGAAACCTGGTGGACAAGAATCTCAGGCTTGTCAACGTAATCCAGGTGATGCTCATCCGCCGGATTCTCCCATGCCAACAACGGGCCTTCAAATTGTGGGAGTTCGATCCGGCACATCACCCAACTCTGAAAAGGCTCTTCGACACTACGTACGAAGATGCCTGGAAGGTGCTGTTCAAGGGCGCCGAGGCTCCCACATCCGCTACCGAAGATCGCGGATTCAGCTCGCAGCGTCAAGCCAACGAGGTAAGTTATTTTGCCCTTTATGGGACTCTTTTTTCATAGTTTGACTCTATGCGGGATCTAAAACTCCCTAACCTTTGACAGGACTGGCTGAAGACGTCCGGACAGATTAACTGTCCGACCCCTTTGCCAGAAGACCCAGCGGACGCCCGATTGACGGGGCTGCTGGCTCCGGCACCTCACGTGGTGCCGGAGAAGAAGGCCAAGAAGAAGGCCACGGGAACTCGAAGGAGCTCCCGGCGCCAGGGGCTGTCGGACTCATCGCCCGACAACCCTGAGGCGGAATCCTCCTCTGAGGAAGAGGAGGAGGAAAAAGAAGCCTCTCCCCCAGTGGGGGGAGAGAAGAAAAGGAAGGCCGCCCCAACTGGGGAGGCCGGAGGGTCCAAGAAGGGAAGGACCCTTCCTACGGACTTCTCCACCAACGCCGACAACGACGAGGAGGAGTAGCCAACAAGGGCCAAGCCCCTGGCGACATCGTAAGTGTCCGGATACCCATGGCTTTTTTTCATTGCATAGTGTTCTCTAATGCCGAACAATCATGCAGCCCGCCCAAGGACGGCTCGCCGCCGTTGCCGGCGGGTCCCTGAATCGTCTGAAGTGGAGAGCACTTCACTTCCGGCCGCCTCCTCACCTCACGTTCTTGACGACGCCGAGGTGGGGCCCCAAGGGGGCCTGGTCAAGAGGAGGTGGCGCAGGAGGCGCCGCAAGGCAGCCTCCCGGACTCAGTCTGCGAGGGGCGAGACCCCCCAGGCTCTAAGCCCGACCCTTGTCCGGACTCCATACCGGAACCTTCAGCGGTTCCAAAGTCCATAAGCTGCCCTTCGTAGGAAGGGTAAGACGCCATGATGTCCTCCGTCCAACCGGAGGCACCGGATAACTCTCGAGGCGCTTAACGCCCTCCATCAAGGAGGAGCACCGCCTTGTTATGAGTGTGGTGATCCAGAAAGTTCAGTCCGCCAAGAGCGGGCTGATCAAGCTTCTGTGACCTTCTAACAGGCTTTGAGGTAAGTATTCAATATATGTAAGAAGATTACCGCATAGACAGTAGCCCTCGATGCTTAGTTCGGTGTTCGAAAGAAAAGCCGGACTAAGGATCTAAAAAGATATACGAGGAGTCTAACATAATTATGTCAATATGGGAATGCAGGCTGCCATGTCGACCTCTGCCCATGTGACTGCGGAGGTCAATGCATTGAAGGAGAGCCTCGAGCGGTCCGAGAACGAGCTCGGCCTTGCCAAGAAGCAGCTCGAGGACAAAAAGGTAGGTAATACCTTATTAAAGTAATACCTTATAGAAAGGATTTGGTTGCAAAAAAAAGAGACAGGAATAACGTGGGTATTGTAGGGGCCACGAGCGAGGTGACGACCCTGAAGGAGGCGGTGTCCGCAGCCGAAAACAAAGCGGCCGCGGAGTGCACCGAGCAAGAGAAGGGGGAGGCGCAGCTGGCGGAGGTACGGCTAGAGCTCCAGGCTCTCGTGAAAAAACACGAGGGTTTGGAGCGTGACTCGAAGACCCGAGAGTCCGAGCTTGCCTCGGCTCTTGAGAGTGCCAAAGCTGCTAAGGCCGAGGCCAAAAAAGCCCTCCAGGAGATTGAGGCAATAAAGAAGATCGCGGTGGGTAAGGCATTCTTTATGCAGAGCAAGAATGTAAAAGTCAATTATCTAGTACTTACCCGAATCCGGAGCTCTCCAGGAGCGTTCGCAGATCTGCCGCGGAGTGTCTCCGATGCCGCCGCTTTCTACCGAGCCGAAGAAGGGAGCTCGACGGAAAAGGTGTTTTGGTCTCAGTATGCTGAGGCCGGACACCCGGTGCCCTTGAGCGACAAACTGAAGCAATTGGTCGAGCTCCACAAGGTCGCCGAATAGGCCATGAAGGGCCTCATAGTTCGGCTGTGGCCAACTGAAGCCATGCCTGGGAGCTACTTCGGTCTAGTGCGGCGGCTGGTGGACGCATGTCCATGGATTGAAGTCATCAAGCGCTCCATCTGCATTGAAGGTGCCCGTAGGGCCCTTGCCCGTGCTAAGGTGCACCGGGGCAAGCTGGACGATGAGAAGCTTGTGAAGGACGGACCACCACCGGGCAAGGAGCATCGCACGCTTGAAATGTATTATGAGGGCATCCTGAAGGGTGCCCGTCTTATAGCGGGTGAATGCTCCAAAGATGTAATATTTGAGTAGACTCGCATTTGTTATCCTGTATGCTGAAAAATTGTTCATGTGCGCTAAACAACGCTTGTTAATTTAAAATATTACCTTTTGTGTGGCCGTTTATCAAATTTGAGAGATGGCAAGTCGTTGGCTTCAGCCCCCATGCCACGAGTGCTGGGGTGTTTGGGATAAACTTGAGCGCTCTTGTTCCCATTCTTGGGTCCTTCGAGGGAGGCGCTCAACGCAACGAACAAGGCAACCGGACTTATAGTGCTTGAACACTCTCACTTAGCCATAGAATTCTATAATTTTAAATTTCGGCGAAGCCCCTAGTATTCAGAAGACCGAGTTTGGGGCGCTATCCACGCCTTGGCCGGACAATGCTGACTCCTCGCTCTAAGCGGCATAAGTCTTTAGGGACCCGAAAAAACCTCTCGAACAGCGACCGGCTCTCGCCCTATCATGACGGTCAGTTTTAGCTTTCTCCACTGAGGTGCTCAACCCAGCTCAACCGGGGCACAATCGCAGTGGTTCTCCTAGCGCTACCTTAGCCGATATAACGGAACGTAAGGTACCAAAACATGGGAGCCGGGCAAACCCAACTATTGACCCAAGACATGATTCGGAGCCGATGCATATAATGCTATAAGTTCGGGGTGCCGCACTTGTGAAAGTGTTCGGACTTATCACACCATACTTTTGGGATACTTAGGCCCCTGGTGTATTGGTCGTACCAAAGTGTACGGGTGCAACATGTCATGAAATTGTTGGAAATATGCCCTAGAGGCAATAATAAATTAGTTATTATTATTATATTTCCTTGTTCATGATAATCGTTTATTATCCATGCTATAATTGTATTGATAGGAAACTCAGATACATGTGTGGATACATAGACAACACCATGTCCCTAGCAAGCCTCTATTGGCTAGCTCGTTGATCAATAGATGGTTACGGTTTCCTAACCATGGACATTGGATGTCATTGATAACGGGATCACATCATTAGTAGAATGATGTGATGGACAAGACCCAATCCTAAGCCTAGCACAAAGATCGTAGTTCGTATGCTAAAGCTTTTCTAATGTCAAGTATCATTTCCTTAGACCATGAGATTGTGCAACCCCCGGATACCGCTTTGGGTGTACCAAACGTCACAACGTAACTGGGTGGCTATAAAGGTGCATTACAGGTATCTCCGAAAGTGTCTGTTGGGTTGGCACGAATCGAGATTGGGATTTGTCACTCCGTGTGACGGAGAGGTATCTCTGGGCCCACTCGGTAGGACATCATCATAATGTGCACAATGTGATCAAGGAGTTGATCACGGGATGATGTGTTACGGAACGAGTAAAGAGACTTGCCGGAAACGAGATTGAACAAGGTATCGGGATACCGACGATCGAATCTCGGGCAAGTACAATACCGCTAGACAAAGGGAATTGTATACGGGATCGATTGAGTCCTTGACATCGTGGTTCATCCGATGAGATCATCGTGGAACATGTGGGAGCCAACATGGGTATCGAGATCCCGCTATTGGTTATTGACCGGAGAATGTCTCGTTCATGTCTGCATGGTTCCCGAACCCGTAGGGTCTACACACTTAAGGTTCGATGACGCTAGGGTTATAAAGGAAGTTTGTATGTGGTTACCGAATGTTGTTCGGAGTCCCGGATGAGATCCCGGACGTCACGAGGAGTTCCGGAATGGTCCGGAGGTAAAGATTTATATATGGGAAGTCATGTTTTGGTCACCGGAAAAGTTTCGGGCTATATCGGTAATGTACCGGGACCACCGGGAGGGTCCCGGGGGTCCACCAAGTGGGGCCACCTACCCCAGAAGGCTGCGTGGGCCAAGTGTGGGAGGGAACCAGCCCCAGGTGGGCTGGTGCGCCCCCCACAAGAGGCCCAAGGCGCAAGGGAGAGTGGGAGGGGGCAAACCCTAGGGCAGATGGGCCCTAAGGCCCATCTAGTGGGCGCCTCCCTCTACCTCCCCTCTTGGCCGCCTCCCCAAGCCCCATCTAGGGCTGGCCGCACCCCTTGGGGGTGGAAACCCTAGATGGGGGCGCAGCCCTCCCCCTCCCCTATATATACTTGAGGTTTGGGGCTGCCCAACACACATGAGAACTTCTCCTCTTGGTGCAGCCCTGCCTCTCCTCCTCCTCCTCTCCCTTGGTGCTTGGCGAAGCCTGCTGGGATTGCCACGCTCCTCCATCACCACCATGCCGTTGTGCTGCTGCTGGATGGAGTATTCCTCAACCTCTCCCTCTCTCCTTGCTGGATCAAGGCGTGGGAGACGTCACCGGCTGCCGCGTGTGTTGAGCGCGGAGGTGCCGTCCGTTCGGCACTAGGATCTCCGGTGATTTGGATCACGACAGTCGACTCCTTCAACCCCGTTCTCTTGAACGCTTCCGCTTAGCGATCTACAAGGGTATGTAGATGCACTCTCCTTCCCTCGTTGCTAGTTTCTCCATAGATAGATCTTGGTGACACGTGGGAAAATTTTGAATTTCTGCTCGTTCCCCAACAAAGGGCATCATGAGCTAGGTCTATTGCGTAGATTCTTTGCACGAGTAGAACACAAAGTAGTTGTGGGCGTTGATGATGTTCAATATGCTTACCGTTACTAGTCCAATCTTGTTTGACGGTATTGTGGGATGAAGCGGCCGGACCGACCTTACACGTACTCTTCGTGAAACAGGTTCCACCGACCGACATGCACTTGGTGCATAAGGTGGCTAGCGGTGCCGCCTCTCCACTTTAGTCGGAACGGATTCGATGAAAAGGGTCCTTATGAAGGGTAAATAGCAATTGGCATATCACATTGTGGTTTTGCGTAGGTAAGAAACGTTCTTGCTAGAAACCCATAGCAGCGACGTAAAACATGCAAACAACAATTAGAGGATGTCTAACTTGTTTTTGCAGGGTATGCTATGTGATGTGATATGGCCAAGAAGAATGTGATGAATGATATGTGATGTATGAGATTGATCATGTTCTTGTAATAGGAATCACGACTTGCATGTCGATGAGTATGACAACCGGCAGGAGCCATAGGAGTTGTCTTTATTTATTGTATGACCTGCGTGTCATTGAACAATGCCATGTAATTACTTTACTTTATTGCTAACCGGTAGCCATAGTAGTAGAAGTAATAGTTGGCGAGACAACTTCATGGAGACACAATGATGGAGATCATGGTGTCATGCCGGTGACGATGATGATTATGGAGCCCCGAAGATGGAGATCAAAAGGAGCAATATGATATTGGCCATATCATGTCACTACTATATAATTGCATGTGATGTTTATTATGTTTATGCATCTTGTTTACTTAGAACGACGGTAGTAAATAAGATGATCCCTTACAACAATTTCAAGAAGTGTTCTCCCCTAACTGTGCACCGTTGCCAAAAGTTCGTCGCTTCTAAGCACCACGTGATGATCGGGTGTGATGGATTCTTACGTTCACATACAACGGTGTTGAAGCCTAGCATGTACAGACATGGCCTCGGAACACACGCAATACACTTAGGGTTAACTTGACGAGCCTAGCATGTACGGACATGGCCTCGGAACACGAGACCGAAAGGTCGAGCATGAGTCGATAGTAGATACGATCAACATGAAGATGTTCACCGATGATTACTAGTCCGTCTCACGTGATGATCGGACACGGCCTAGTTAACTCGGATCATGTAATCACTTAGATGACCAGAGGATGTCTATCTGAGTGGGAGTTCATAAGATGAACTTAATTATCTTGAACATAGTCAAAAGACCTTTTGCAAATTATGTCGTAAGCTCGCGCTTTAGTTCCACTGTTTAGATATGTTCCTAGAAAATATAGTTGAAAGTTGAAAGTAGCGATTATGCGGACGAGAAAGCTTATGTCCTTAATGCACCGCCAGATGTGATGTACCCCAAACGCCGCTTGTGGATGTTGCGAACATCGAACATACACGTTTTGATAACTACGTGATAGTTCAGTTAAACGGTTTAGAGTTGAGGCACGAAAGACGTTTTCGAAATGTTGCGGAACATATGAGATGTTTCGAGGGCTGAAATTAGGATTTCAGGCTCGTGCCCACGTCAAGAGGTATAAGACCTCCGACGATTGTCTTAGCCTGCAAACTAAGGGAGAAAAGCTCAATCGTTGAGCTTGTGCTCAGATTGTCTGAAGTACAACAATCACTTGAACCGAGTGGGAGTTGATCTTCCAGATGAGATAGTGATGTTTCTCCAAAGTCATTGCCACCAAGCTGCTAGAGCTTCGTGATGAACTATAACATATCAGGGATAGATATGATGATCCTTGAAGTATTCGCGATGTTTGACACCGCGAAAGTAGAAATCAAGAAGGAGCATCAATTGTTGATGGTTGGTGAAACCACTAGTTTCAAGAAGGGCAAGGGCAACAAGGGATACTTCGTGAAACGGCAAAACAGTTGCTGCTCTAGTGAAAAACCCAAGGTTGAACCCAAACCGAGACTAAGTGCTTCTGTAATGAGAGGAACGGACACTGAAGCGGAACCACCCTAGATACTTGGTAGATGAGAAGGCTGGCAAGCTCGATAGAAGTATATTGGATATACATTATGTTAATGTGTACTTTACTAGTACTCCTAGTAGCACCAGGGTATTAAGATACCGGTTCGGTTGCTAAGTGTTAGTAACTCAAATAAAAGCTATGGAATAAACGGAGACTAGCTAAAGGTGAGTGACGATATGTGTTGAAGTTTTTCCAAGCTTGATGTGATCAAGCATCGCGCTCCCTCTACCATCGAGATTGGTGTTAAACCTAAATAATTGCATTTGGTGTTTATGCTGAGCATAGACATGATTGGATTATGTCTATCGCAATACGGTTATTCATTTAAGGAGAATAATGGTTACTCTATTTATTTGAATAATACCTTCAATGGTCTTGCACCTAAAGGAATGGTTTATTGAATCTCGATCGTAGTGATATACATTTTCATGCCAAAAGATATAAGATAGTAATGATAGTACCACTTACTTGTGGCACTGCCATGTAAGTCATATTGGTATAAAATGCATGAAGAAGCTCCATGTTGATGGATCTTTGGACTCACTCGTTTTTGAAAAGTTTGAGACATGCGAACCATGTCTATTGGTGTATATGCATGAAGAAACTCCATGCAAATGGACCGTTTGGACTCACTTGATTTTGGATCACTTGAGACATGCAAATCATACCACATGGGCAAGATGACCAAAGCCTCGTTTTTCAAAGAAAATGGAACAAGAAAGCAACTTGTTGGAAGTAATACATTTTGATGTGTGCAGTCCAATGAATGCTTTGGCATGCATGGATATCGTTATGTTCTTACTTCATAGATGATTTGAGTAGATCTTGAGTATATTTACTTGATGAAACACAAGTCTGAATTATTGAATGGTTCAAGTAATTTCAGAGTGAAGTTTAAGATCTTCGTGACAAGAGGATAGAATATCTATGATATGATCATAGAGATGAATATCTGAGTTACGAGTTTTGGCACACAATTAAGACATTGTGCTAATTGTTTCACAATTAATACCGCCTGGAACACCATAGTGTGATGGTGTGTCCGAACATCATAGTTGCACCCTATTAGATATGGTGCGTACCAGGATGTCTCTTATCGAATTACCACTATCGTTCATGGGTTAGGCATTAGAGACAACCGCACTCACTTTAAATAGGGCACCACGTAATTCCGTTGAGATGACACCGTATGAACTATGGTTTAGAGAAACCTAAGCTGTCATTTCTTAAAGGTTTGGGGCTATGACGCTTATGTGAAAAAGTTTCAGGTTGATAAGCTTGAACCCAAAGCGGATAAAATGCATCTTCATAGGACACCCAAAACAGTTGGGTATACCTCCTAATTCAGATCCGAAAGCAATAGGGATTGTTTCTTGAATCGGGTCCTTTCTCGAGGAAAAGTTTGTCTCGAAAAGTTGAGTGGGAGGATGGTGGAGACTTGATGAGGTTATTGAACCGTCACTTCAACTAGTGTGTAGCAGGGCACGGGAAGTTGTTCCGTGGCACCTACACCAATTGAAGTAGAAGCTTATGATAGTGATCATGAAGTTTCGGATCAAGTCACTAACGTACCTCGTAGGGTGACAAGGATGCGTACTACTTCAGAGTGGTACGCAATCCTGTCTTGAAGGTCATGTTGCTAGACAACAATGAACCTGCGAGCTATGGAGAAGCGATGGTGGGCCCAAATTCCGACAAATGGTTAGAAGCCATGAAATCGAGATAGGATCCATGTATCGAGAACAAAGCATGGACTTTGGTGGACTTGCCCGATGATAGGCAAGCCATTGAGATGAATGGATCTTTAAGAAGAAGACGGACGTGGACGGTAATATCACCGTCTATGAAGCTCGACTTGTGGCGAAGAGTTTTTCACAAGTTCAAGGAGTTGACTACGATGAGATTTTCTCATCCGTAGCGATGCGTAAGTCCGTTGGAATCATGTTAGCATAAGCTGCATTTATGAAATCTGGCAGATGGATGTCAAAACGAGTTTCCTTACCAGTTTTCGTAAGGAAAGGTTGTATGTGATACAATCAGAAAAGTTTTGTCGATCCTAAGGATGCTAAAAGGTATGCTAGCTCCAGCGATCCTTCTAAGGACTGGAGTAAGCATCTCGGAGTTGGAATGTGCGCTTTGATAAGATGATCAAATATTTTGGGTTTATACAAAGTTTATGAGAAACTTGTATTTCCAAAGAAGTGAGTGGGAGCACTATAGAATTTTTGATGAGTATATGTTGTTGACATATTGTTGATCAGAAATGATATAGAATTTCTGGAAAGCATATAGGGTTATTTGAGAAGTGTTTTTCAAGTGAAACCTGTATTAAGCTACTTGAACATTGAGCATCAAGATCTATAGGGATAGATCAAAACCACTTAATGGTACTTTCAAATGAGCACATACCTAGACATAATCTTGAAGGTGTTCAAGATGGATCACTCAAAGAAGGAGTTCTTGCCTGAGTTGTAAGGTATGAAGTTAAGAGTTAAAGCTCGACCACGGCAGAAGAGAGAGAAAGGACGAAGGTCGCCCCTATGCTTCAGACGTAGGATCTATAGTATGCTATGCTGTGTACCGCACCGAAGTGTGCCTTGCCATGAGTCACAAGGGGTACAAGAATGATCCAGAATGGATCATTGGATAGCGGTCAAAATTGTCCTTGGAGTAAATAAGGACATGTTTCTCGATTATGGAGGTGATAAAGAGTTCGGCGTAAAGGGTTACGTCGATGCAAGCTTTAACACCTATCCGAGTGACTCGAGTAGCAAACCGGATACGATAGTGGAGCAACCATTTGGAATAGCTCCAAGTGGAGCGTGGAAGCAGCGTTTACAATATGACCTAGAAATTTGCAAAGCACACACGGATCTGAAAGGTTCGGACCGTTGACTAAAACCTCTCTCACAAGCAAAACATGATCAAACCTCGTAACTCATTGAGTCTTAATCACATGATGATGTGAACTAGTTTACAGACACTAGTAAACTCTTTGGATGTAGGTCACATGGCGATGTGACCTATCAGTGTTAATCACATGGCGATGTGAACTAGATTATTGACTCTAGTGCAAGTGGGAGACTGTTGGAAATATGCCCTAGAGGCAATAATAAATTAGTTATTATTATTATATTTCCTTGTTCATGATAATCGTTTATTATCCATGCTATAATTGTATTGATAGGAAACTCAGATACATGTGTGGATACATAGACAACACCATGTCCCTAGCAAGCCTCTATTGGCTAGCTCGTTGATCAATAGATGGTTACGGTTTCCTAACCATGGACATTGGATGTCATTGATAACGGGATCACATCATTAGTAGAATGATGTGATGGACAAGACCCAATCCTAAGCCTAGCACAAAGATCGTAGTTCAGTATGCTAAAGCTTTTCTAATGTCAAGTATCATTTCCTTAGACCATGAGATTGTGCAACCCCGGATACCGCTTTGGGTGTACCAAACGTCACAACGAATCGGGTGGCTATAAAGGTGCATTACAGGTATCTCCGAAAGTGTCTGCATTGGGTTGGCACGAATCGAGATCGATTTGTCACTCCGTGTGACGGAGAGGTATCTCTGGGCCCACTCGGTAGGACATCATCATAATGTGCACAATGTGATCAAGGAGTTGATCACGGATGATGTGTTACGGAACGAGTAAAGAGACTTGCGGAAACGAGATTGAACAAGGTATCGGGATACCGACGATCGAATCTCGGGCAAGTACAATACCGCTAGACAAAGGGAATTGTATACGGATCGATTGAGTCCTTGACATCGTGGTTCATCCGATGAGATCATCGTGGAACATGTGGGAGCCAACATGGGTATCCAGATCCGCTATTGGTTATTGACCGAGAATGTCTCGGTCATGTCTCAGATGGTTCCCGAACCCGTAGGGTCTACACATTAAGGTTCGATGGCGCTAGGGTTATAAAGGAAGTTTGTATGTGGTTACCGAATGTTGTTGAGTCCGGATGAGATCCCGGACGTCACGAGGAGTTCGGAATGGTCCGGAGGTAAAGATTTATATATGGGAAGTCATGTTTTGGTCACCGGAAAAGTTTGGGCTATATCGGTAATGTCTGGGACCACCGGAGGGTCCTGGGGTCCACCAAGTGGGGCCACCTACCCTGAAGGCTGCGTGGGCCAAGTGTGGGAGGAACCAGCCCAGGTGGGCTGGTGCGCCCCACAAGAGGCCCAAGGCGCAAGGGAGAGTGGGGGGGGCAACCCTAGGCAGATGGGCCCTAAGGCCCATCTAGTGGGCGCCTCCTCCCTCCCTCTTGGCCGCCTCCCAAGCCCCATCTAGGGCTGGTCGCACCCCTTGGGGGTGGAAACCCTAGATGGGGGCGCAGCCCTCCCCCTCCCCTATATATACTTGAGGTTTGGGGCTGCCCAACACACATGAGAACTTCTCCTCTTGGTGCAGCCCTGCCTCTCCTCCTCCTCCTCTCCCTTGGTGCTTGGCGAAGCCCTGCGGGATTGCCACGCTCCTCCATCACCACCATGCCGTTGTGCTGCTGCTGGATGGAGTCTTCCTCAACCTCTCCCTCTCTCCTTGCTGGATCAAGGCGTGGGAGACGTCACCGGGCTGCACGTGTGTTGAACGCGGAGGTGCCGTCCGTTCGGCACTAGGATCTCCGGTGATTTGGATCACGACGAGCACGACTCCTTCAACCCCGTTCTCTTGAACGCTTCCGCTTAGCGATCTACAAGGGTATGTAGATGCACTCTCCTTCCCCTCGTTGCTAGTTTCTCCATAGATAGATCTTGGTGACACGTAGGAAAATTTTGAATTTCTGCTACGTTCCCCAACAGAAATGAACATATATATAGATAAATAAAGGAGTGCAATAATAGGACGAAGCTATGTATTATTTAAAAAAGGTACTGCAATAGAAGCAGAACGATACAAATAGTGCGATAAGCAAGGGATGGGACTATTTAACATGTCCCCCTCCAGGGGTAAGCTGCGGGATGGTATGTAAAACAGGTATAATGCTCGTAGTAGAGACCACCTGGACACTCGACGTAGTTTTCTTCTTCCCTGGCTGTTGCATCGTGAGTTCGGCAATTCTAGTGCCGTACAAGACTTCTGGTAAACGTAGTCCTGAAAGTAAGAAAAAAAGAAGAAAGAAAAAGAATGACACAATCGGGAGTCCCTGGTGCGGTTGAGCCGCATTCTGGGCGTGCCGTGGTCGTGCCCCTCCCCTTAGGCCCATGGTATCTCCAGAGCGTAGTTATGTACGCGTAGTACTGGCTTCGCAGTTTCGCGAGGGCTGGGGTTGGGGCCGGATTGCTACGCGTGCTCTGATCGTGCTAGGCGGTCTTGTTGTGGGTTACTCCGGGCGCGCTTGACGGTGGCCGAACGTTTAATAGCCGGACTCGAGAATTGCTGTGAGAGGCTGCTTTGCACCTCCGCCACGAGGGCCTCCGTGTGCTCCTCCGTTCGGAGAGAGCGTTCGGTGTTTCCATTGACCATGATTACTCCTCGAGGGCCTGGCATCTTGAGCTTGAGGTATGCGTAGTGCGGCACCGCATTGAACTTTGCAAATGCGGTTCGTCCGAGCAGTGCGTGATAACCGCTGCGGAACGGGACTATGTCGAAGATTAACTCTTCGCTTCGGAAGTTATCCGGGGATCCGAAGACCACTTCGAGTGTAACTGAGCCTGTACAATTGGCCTCTACACCTGGTATGACGCCTTTAAAGGTCGTCCTTGTGGGTTTAATCCTTGAGGGGTCTATGCCCATTTTGCACACTGTTTCCTGATAAAGCAGGTTCAGGCTGCTACCGCCGTCCATCAGGACTCTGGTGAGGTGAAATCCGTCAATAATTGGGTCAAGAACCAATGCGGCGAAACCGCCGTGACGGATGCTAGTGGGGTGGTCCCTTCGATCGAAGGTAATCGGGCAGGAAGACCATGGGTTGAACTTCGGGGCGACTGGCTCCATCGCATATACGTCCCTTAGCGCACGATTCCGCTCCCTTTTGGGTATGTGGGTTGCGTATATCATGTTCACCGTCCGCACTTGTGTGGGAAAGCCCTTCTGTCCTCTACTATTTGGCGGCCGGGGCTCTTCCTCGTCATCGCTATGCAGCCCCTTGTCGTTGTTTTCGGCGCTTAGCTTGCCTGCTTGCTTGAACACCCAACAATCCCTGTTGTTGTGGTTGGCTGGTTTTTCGGGGGTGCCATGTATCTGGCATAAGCGATCGAGTATTCGGTCCAAGTTGGACGGGCCCTGGGTATTTCTTTTGAATGGCTTCTTCCGCTGACCAGGTTTAGAGCCTCTGAATCTGGCATTTACTGTCGTATCTTCAGCATTATCACCGTTAATGCGGCGTTTATACTTGTTGCGACGCGACCTGCCATTGCTGTCCTTGGTATCCGAACTACCAGGGTGTTTGGCCAAGTTGTTGCTTCGAGCTAGCCAGCTGTCCTCTCCCGCGCAAAAGCGGGTCATGAGTGTGGTGAGGGCTGCCATGGATTTCGGCTTTTCCTGTCCTAGGTGCCGGGCTAGCCACTCGTCATGGATGTTGTGTTTGAAGGCTGCTAGCGCCTCTGCATCCGGACAGTCGACGATCTGATTTTTCTTTGTTAGGAACCGCGTCCAGAATTGTCTGGCCGATTCTTCTGGCTGCTGAATTATATGGCTAAGGTCATCGGCGTCTGGTGGTCGCACATATGTGCCCTGGAAGTTATCAAGGAATGCGGCTTCCAGGTCCTCCCAACAACCGATTGACTCTGTTGGCAAGCTGTTGAGCCAATGCCGAGCTGGTCCTTTAAGCTTGAGTGGGAGGTATTTGATGGCATGTAGATCATCACCGCGGGCCATGTGGATATGGAGGAGATAGTCCTCGATCCAGACCGCAGGATCTGTGGTACCATCGTATGATTCGATGTTTACGGGTTTGAAGCCCTCAGGGATTTGATGATCCATTACTTCATCTGTGAAGCATAGTGGGTGTGCGGCGCCTCTGTATTGGGCTATATCACGACGTAGCTCATATGAGCTTTGTCTCGTGTTCAGCCCGCCGGGTTTGTTGTATCCGGCGTGACGGTAATTATCCCAGTCGTTATTTCCACGCGATCTGTAGATCGATCTTGTATGCTTTGCCTTATCCTCCAATATATCTCGCAAGTCCGCGCGTTTTCCGTGCCTTGGTACTTTTGAGCGCGCCGGGCGTGGCTTGAGCGGAGGGCCGAGAGGCTTCCCTGTCGCGGCCACGGGGTGGCCGGTCTGCCATATCGTGCGCTGGTGACGTGGGTGCTTCCTCCTCTGATCGAGGCAACGGCCTGCGTTTGGGGTAGCTTTTGGAGGGGTGTTCGAGTTCATACTCTTCGGCTGCAAGGACTTCGGTCCATCTGTCAGCTAGCAGGTCTTGGTCAGCTCTAAGCTGTTGCTGCTTTTTCTTGAGGCTGCTTGCCGTGGCCATGAGCCTGCGTTTAAAACACTCTTGTTCGGCGGGGTCCTCTGGCACGACGAATTCGTCGTCGCCGAGGCTTGCCTCGTCTTCGGAGGGGGGCGCATAATTATCGCCCTCTACCTCTCTTTCTGCCGCACTGTCGTGCGGACTTGCTTCTCCCTCCTCCTGCGCTGAGTCCTGCTGGAGGGGGTCATCTTCGCCACTGTCCGGGGTATTATTGTCTCCCGTGCCGGAATCGCCGTTTTTACTGTGGCGGGATTTAGAGCGGCGCCGCTAACGTCGGCGCTTGGGTTGTTTCTTGGAGGGGTCATCCTCCGCCGTTCCATCGCCATTCCTATCTTTTGGGATGTCCACCATGTATATGTCATATGACGAGGTGGCCTTCCAGTGCTCTGTAGGCGCTGGTTCTTGGTCGTCTCCGGCATCGTCGTCCATACCGTCGATGTCTTCGGAGTCGAAGTCGAGCATGTCGGTTAAATCATCGACAGTGGCTACAAAGTGGGTGGTGGGTGGGCGTTAAATTTCTTCGTCGTCCGCATCCCAACCTTCCTGAGCGTAGTCCGGCCAGGGCTCTCCAGATAAAGAGAGAGACTTTAGTGAATTCAGGATGTCGCCAAAGGGCGAGTGTTGAAAGATGTCTGCGACAGTGAACTCCATGACCGGCGCCCAATCGGATTCGATTTGCAGGGGCGCGGAGGGTTCGGAGTCCGGAGAGGAGTCCGGCACCTTGGAGTCACGGTCTTCTCAAAGGACAGTGATGGAGTTCGGCTCAATCGCCGTTGAGATCGTAGCCCCCGAGGCGGTGTCCAACCACTCGTCCTCGATCGGGGGAACCGGCTCCGGATTAAGGGTCGGAGCGGGCACTAGTGCGACCTCCAGGGCACTATTCGGCGGCAGAGCTAGATCGTACCCATCGAGACAGTGTGGCACGCTCGGCCGTGGCTCGAATCCGTCGAAGATCAAGTCTCCGCGGACATCGGCCGTATAGTTCAAGCTTCCAAATCTGACCTGATGGCCAGGGGCGTAGCCTTCGATCTGCTCCAGATGGCCTAGCGAATTGGCCTGCAGTGCAAAGCCGCCGAATACGAAGATCTGTCAGAGGAGAAAAGTCTCACCCTGGACTCCGTCGTTGCTGATGATTGAAGGAGACATCGAGCTTATAGGTGACGACACAGAGGAACTCTCAATGAAAGCACCAATGTCAGTGTCAAAACCGGCGGATCTCGGGTAGGAGGGCCCGAACCTGGGTAAAAACATCGTGTCCCTTGTCTCCTGTTACCATCCGCCTAAACGCACAGTTCGGGACCCCCTACCCGAGATCCGCCGGTTTTGACACCGACACACGGGATTGTGGGTGAAGATGATAGGCAGTGTAATATGGGATAGTGGGATTATGATACAACTTAACATATAATTGCAATCGGACTATTGTTTAACTTGGCTAGATGGTCAACTTTTCTCCAGTGCAACGCACGGGTATATGTGCTAGTTACCTACTATATACCGATATGTCCTGAAGCATTGCCGTCTGAGAGGTGCAACACAGGCATCCACAGATCGGTATGCACATGAATGGCTTCAACACGAATGACTTGACCGCTAGCTGGAGATGGCCGTAACTCTCATGCATACTCTCCCTCAGGCACGCATGGAAGGTTCTGCAGACTCTCATACGGTTCGCATACGGTCTAGATGGGCATGGACAAAGGTGTGATCAACTATTTAGTGAAATCGTTGATGGTGTGGTTGTGTTCATGACTTTCCGGTTGTTGCAGGCGAAAAAGCATCGTCGTGCTGTATTATTCCGCTTCATGAACACACTTGCAGAATTTTTGGCACTCCATTATATCAAAAACGGACGTTTGGCTCTCGGCATCCATGGAGGCCTTCTTTTGAAAACAAATCAAATTTCAAACTTTTTGGTTTCAAAGAAATCTGAAAAAAAATTGTGGAAGTAAACAAGTATGTTATGCGTATATGTGTAAAATGTCAGGATGAAAAACGTTGAAATACGACCTGTACAAAAAAGATAAATTCATGGCATGTGAAGATGAATAGTATTATGTGTTAGAAAGCCTCAGATTTGTCTTTTTTGCACGGCCCTCATTTCAAGGTATTTTTCCCTGAAATTTCAATATATATATCCGCATTTTATTCAGAATTTTTTGAAATGTAGAAAATATGAAATTTGATGAAATTTGAATTTTTCAAAACGAAGCAGAAAATCAGGAAGATTTGCGTATATATATCCGCATCATATATATTGACTGACTGCAAATCTTTTACAGACATATATTTTAATCTTGACTGATTCATAGTCTTGTTCAACCGCATCATACAGTTGATCGAGGATCGGCTTTTACAAACTAGTATTTTGATGTTAGTCCGTAGTACAATTTATAGTTTTCTGTTCTCTAGGTTAAGCACCAAGAGAGACAAACACTCGTTCCGCTGCCTGGTTTGGTCTATGTATCCATCGAATGTTTGGAAGCTAGTACAACATTGTCGTGCCGTGTGGTGTGAGACATGCAACGCAGCCATCCGCAAATCAGTATGCAGATGCCTCCGATGCGAATGACTTGACCAAGGTTGTAGCTAGAGCTGACGGTAAATCTCATGCCTACTCTCATCAAGCTTGGCAGGTTCTGCCGACTTCCATGGCCAAGGTTGTTCTCTTCATTGAGCAAGGTGCACCTGCTCCTCCTTCACCATGTAGTCATACCTGCACACGCTTCAATAACCTTTGAACAATCTGATTCAACGATTATTTGGCGGTACCGCCATCAAACAAGGGAGGAAGGAGTTGAAAGTTCAGTAGCGCTAATGTGATTGGGTTCAGAATGCATTCCAAAACAGCCCTCCACTATCAGTGCAAAGCAAAAGTGGAAGCAAAAAAGAGAAGGAAAAAGAAAGTAAAGCAAAGTAAGAAGACAGTATGCGTGCTGAACACATCGTCATCGAAGACTGGTTCAGGGGCTACTGAGGGAATCTTGGACTAGGGGTCCTCGGGTGTCCGGATTACTCGATATGGGCCGGACTAATGGGCCGTGAAGATAAAGCAGAAGATTATCCCCGTATCCGAATAGTTTTGTGCCTGGGTGCAATGTTTCCTTCCTCTGCAAGATGACTTTGTACAACCCTAGGTCCCTCCGGTGTGTATATAAACCGGAGGGTTTAGTCCGTAGAGGCCATCAGAATAATCTAAGGCTAGACAGCTAGGGTTTAGCCAATACGATCTCAAGGTAGATCAACTCTTGTAACCCCTATACATATCATATTCAATCAAGCAGGAAGTAGGGTTTTACCTCCATTAAGAGGGCCTGAACCTAGGTAAACATCGTGCCCTTGTTTTCCCTTGTTACCATTGATCCTCAGATACACAGCTTGGGACCCCTTACCCGAAATCTGCCGGTTTTGACACCAACAATGTCCTTCATGAAAACATGTTTAGTATTTGGATTCTGCAGCGCTTGTTTAAAATGTTGTTGCAGAGGTTGACCCTTGTTCTCGGGATAAATGAGAGGATGATACCAGTTGTCAAAGATGTAGCTTCACTCGCAAGGTTAGATCTCGCCAATTCCATCGTTACAGTCTCTACTTCACTTGCTGGAATTATGGCACGCCATTGTGCTTGGAGGGATGGTCTTCCACAACAGATTGCACAAGCACTGCCTGAGATAACACTTCCAACAGGGTTCTCTGGTGATGAGTTTCCAAAAACAGATGTTGGTATCACAAACAGCAGCTGAAGTAAGAAATCATATCGTCCAAGTTTTATGCGTTTAGCACCTTTGCTAAAATTTACGCTTTTGCTATTTTACAGCTGACTGTTTTTCAATTCGTTTATGTTCAAGTTGTTGTACGTCCGTTCTTGCGCGGAGATTCATGCTGGTTCTTGTTGTCGTGTCCGGTTTTTTCTGTCTTGTGCGGTCTTTTCTGTGCCCGTTACCGCCGCGCCCGGCCGGTCTGAGTTTTGTCTCGTTTGAATTTCGGGCTGTGTGCCTTCCCCGTTACCTCCTCTTTCATTTTGTCCTCTCTGTTTCGATAAGGCAGAGGCGGAGCTTGAGCGGCGGAGCATGAGGCGATTTCCCCCCGTCCATGGCGATTTGGCGACCTTCCCCCGCCGGAGCTTGATTTCTCTCCCTTCCTCCTCGCTCCCCGGTTGTCGCGGTTGGTTGTTCCTCTCTCTCTCTCTCTCTCTCTCTCTCTCTCTCTCTCTCTCTCTCTCTCTCTCTCTCTCTCTCTCTCTCTCTCTCTCTCTCTCTCTCTCTCTCTCTCTCTCGTCGCGCGCTTGTGCTGCTCTGCTCTTGTTCGTTCCAGATCTAGGTCAGTTCATGCCGATCTCTCGCGCATCTGGTGCAGCCGCTGGTAGGTGTGATTGGTAGGGTTTCTGATTGTTGTGGTTCCCCTTTTGTCTGTGTAGTTGGAGCATGCGGATTTTCGGTAGGTGAAAGGGCGGCTTGTGGTTGTTTTGTTCCCCTTTTTGTCTGTTTAGATGCAGCGTGTTGATTTCTGTAGATGTTCGTGTAGGTGCTCATGTTTCTGTAGGTGAGAGGCCGATCTGTAGGTGCTCTTGTACCTGCTCATGTTCCTATAGTTGAGCGGGATTCGTGTTCATGTTGGTGCGGATGCCGTAGGTGTACTGGTAGATGAGCGGGATGCCGTAGGTGTACTGGTAGATGCCGAGCTGTTTTCCTGTTCATGCTGCGATGCTCCCTGATGCTTCCTGCTCATGCCCTTATGCTAGTTGTTAATGTTCCTGCTCTAGCTCTTTATGTATTCCAATGAAATTTGGCTCCTGGTGCTCCTTTTCAGTGTTGTCAATTGTTTGGTCAGTTATTTTCAGTGTTGTATTTTTGCTTCTAGGGGTGATTTTTTATTGTAATTACAGTGTAATTTTCACAGAATGTCACTGTAACTTTATGTCTGGTTTACTGTGTAATTCCAGTGTAGATAAACATGATTTTTCATACTTAGTTTCTTAGTTGGTTCTAAGCTCTGGATATCATGAGATAATTGCAGATAATATGTCTTAGTTATCAGTTTAGTTCTTAATCTCTTTCTCACACATAGAAAGAGAGAGAACGGGAAGTAGGATATGTGGCAGCAATGATGGGGTGACGTATTGCACACAAATAAGCTACGTATAGAGTCAAGCTTACCAGGTTACGGATTTGTGGTTTTTTTTCTACCGTTGCAACGCACGGGCATGTTTGCTAGTAACTTAAAAATTAGAAAACAAAGTATAAAAAAGGAAATTCATGACGTCAAATATGCTCAAAGTTTTGAGCGCTGATTTTTTTTGCCATGCATAGAGCTCATCGGGTGATATTTCTCGATAAAAAATTGCAAGCACCAAAAATGTTTGAGCATATTTGATGTCACAAAATTTTCTATTTTGTTTTATATTTTTATTACTATTTATGTAGGTGAAGGGATACCAGGGAGCTACCACACCTTTTTCTCATGCAATCGCCATGGTGGGTGTGCGTCTTTAGCACAGTGACTTGGAATCCTAATTTAATCCAAAGCGAAGACAGCAGATCGGATCTGAAGAATCTTTGTTGGAAGTTTGAATTAGGCGGCCTTGATCTCGTCGAATAGAAATGATGACCTATTATTTTCGCCCAGCCAATTCTTATTTATGGTAACTGACATTTTGCTCTGTAGGGAACCACAAGTGCACAATGTAGTCTTTCCTCTGGTTGTAGAAACATGAGCCATTGACCTTCTTTGCCAGTGGGTCGATGCCTTGAGAAAGTTCAAATAAGATGGAAGATTGATTTGCGCTTCGGTTTTATTCATGTCGAGGGGACAAGGTACTGAGGAGAATCCAAGCCAAGAGAGAAGATTAAAGTCCAGGACCTTGAGAGCTTTGTGTTGAAATAGAAAGCATGGACATGTTTGGGGTGAGCAGATGGGTTGAGGCAAGCTTATCGCCTTACGAGCGAGTAACTTTTTCTCCCGTTGCAACGCACGGGCATATTTCCTAGTTGATAAAAATACATAAGCTATCATAAAACTAGAAAAGAACAACACAATTAAATTATCATTTACTAGACGACCATATACAACATAATAAGATGTTACACAATATTACATATGATATCCAATTATTACAAAACGATGAGAGCATTCACATGAAAATGGCACCACCAAGACCCTTTGTAGTATTATATAGAAAGGAACACAAATAAGGTGACACACTGGATTGGACATGATACCCAATTATTCAACATAACATCGATGCGCCCGTGGTTTCAACATGAAATCTCGGTGCTTACACTTTTTTAAGCAGTAACTTTGGCAACGTAAGTATCCTTGGTGCATAGGCGGTAGCATCCATTTTTGCAGTGCTCTGCAACATCGTTCACTTCTTCACTGCCAACCACCGACGGAAAATAGCTCGCATTAGAAACAATCACTAACTGACAATGCATAAAAATAAGCAAGCCAAAGGTACATAATGAATTTATCTCATAGGTGCTCATGCTAGCGCAAAATGAGGATGTACATCCCAGCTTGCATAGCATTATGTAAGAAACGTCTTGTATTTAAAAGGAATATTGTGTACGTAACAGATTAACAGCTAAAAATATATGAAAAAAAATTGGTTTGCATTTTACCTGCGTCCGGGTAAAGATTGAAATGAACACAAGGAGGACAAGTTTGCAGCCTTTGGCAGCCACATCTCTTTACACATCTGAGAATATCACCCGTGATACTGCAATATCTAAAGCAGTTATATGCGGTGGCAGAACAACAACAGATCCTAGCTTCTATCTGGGTTTGCTCTAGGACTAGGCCTAGTATGAGTATTCCCAGAATCACACTCTTAAGACTCTTGGTTTCCATATTCTCCTTGTATGATGAACTCAGAAAAGTTGCTTATGGACCTACACTTGCATGCCAGCTATTTATAGGAGATATTGCAAGCTGCAACTACACACTCCTAACTGCCCCACGGCAACAACCGTACAATGTTGTATTGTTTTTTTTTGCGGGTGTACAATGTTGTATTGTTAAGGTGTGGTTTGACTTCCAGCACAGGCAGGAGGTTGATTAGGTAGTAACGTACGGTGGTGGTGCATGCATGTCATATAAACATGTAGTCGCCGTCGCCACCGTCGTGGTCTTGGTGGTTGTTCACTGTCATGAATACAGGAAAGTAACCCCGCAAAAAAATGAATACAGGAAAGTATAATCATGTCACAGGCTCACAACACTTATTGCTATGGATGACAACAGCTTGTACGTACGTGTTGGCCAATTAGATAAGATCTGGCTCAGCAGGGCTTATAGCTTCTATCTTTGATTCGTGAGAATTGAAAACAATAGGATCATTGCACAAGTTTGATTGTACCATGGAGAAATACTAGTATGTTCAAAGTAAAAAAGTTGGAGTACTTTAGAAAAACAATTGGCCTACTCTTGATAATTTTTTGATTTGTTTGCCTCATGCTGAAATTTATATCTAACCACTCGGCCACTGCTCCTAGCCCACTCGGGCCCACTTATTTATGGTTAATCCCGATCATCTCTCTTTCTATAATCCTCCTAAAGTTGCAGCAATATTCAACCCAATCCGAAAATAAAAGTCAGAATTGAGTACTGTGGTGGCCAAAATCGAACATAACAAGATTGCATTCACAGCTGAAAGAAAAAAACAAGATTGCATTCATTAACTTGTAGTATTTGTTTGAGCGTCTCGATCCTTAAAGATGGACATACCAAAACGCTGAGGTGAGACGTCACTAGCATACCAATTAATCGACTCATTTGGTTAATTGGGTTATTTTATGACGGGACTAAGGTCGTCTAGTTTAACCGGTTAGTAACATACTCGTATTAACATATTGAGGGTGTGACGACTCGCCAAATCATATATAGTATGGTTACTTGATCGGTAATTAAAACATGTCACGAACGACGAGCACACCTAGCGACAATGATATTTCATTTGTTAACTGCCACTTGTTTGTTGTACTACGTATGCATATGACAAGGGGCTGACCAACAACCATACATGCATGATTAGGTGATTTGAAGCGAGCAATAAAATGTGCTAATAGAAAATAGAAAAAATTAATCGAGAAAGACAACATCAGAAAAAAATGCTTATAGACGACATGGATTATATTTTATATGTGCTAACACATGATATTTTTATTATTAATTTGATTACATATACATTAGTAAGTTAATTTCATTGTATATAAATATTTTATATGAAGTGTCCATGTTTGTGTATTTCTAAAAAAATGTTAGTGTGTTTTACCTAAATAAACCGGAGAAAGGGATAGCAAAAACCTAATGTGAAAAGAACCAAAAAAACAAATTGTGTTGTTTGGTCCGACTCATGAGAGCGTAATTGACAGCTAGGAAAGCGGAGCAGCGACGAAAACATGCATGTATTGCTCACTGATACAGGGCTATTTTTTTCAGTGTTAACATGTAGAGGGTATATATATGTAGAAATCACTACCTGGATAAAAACCTTATGAAAGCGCGAGAAAAACCAATTTATCTTTTCTTTGCTTGGCCGTACGGATAATATGTTCTTCTTTCTCCTCTTCATTTGATTTTCATTTTTTTCATGCTAACTTTGCACCTTCACTTTCTTAGTTACACCTCTTTTGTTCTTTACATCCTCTCTCCTCCTCTTATTCTTTCTATATACATGAGTTTCGTTACTCCGGTTAATCCCTTGGCCACTATTTTGTTTACTATCCCAATGGCTTTGTATTAATATATTTAGCTCTTGTGATTAGTCGCTTCTAGATTTCATTGGACTGCTACTATGGGCGTCGGATCTAGGAGAGACTGGCGGGGAGATGGAGGATCATCCACCAATGGCCACCGATGGTGCATGCATACAGTGCTACCTTTTATTTGGTCTCATCCAGTGGAGAAGTTATATACAATTATGATGTGTGTTAAGAGGAGGGGGAGATTGATACGTCTCCCACGTATCTATAATTTTTGATTGCTCCATGCTATATTATCTACTGTTTTGAACATTATTGGGCTTTATTTTCCACTTATATATTATTTTTGGAACTAACCTATTAACCGGAGGCCCAGCCCAGAATTGCTGTTTTTTTGCCTATTTCAGTGTTTCGAAGAAAAGGAATATCAAACGGAGTCCAAACGGAATGAAACCTTCGGGAACGTGATTTTCTCACCGAACATGATACAGGAGACTTGGACCCTACGTCAAGAAACAAAGGAGGAGGCCACGAGGTAGGGGGCGCGCCTACCCCCCTCCCTAGGCGCGCCCTCCACCCTCGTGGGCCCCCTGTTGCTCCACCGACGTATTCCTTCCTCCTATATATACCTACGTACCCCCAAACGATCAGATACGGAGCCAAAACCCTAATTCCACCGCCGCAACCTTCTGTATCCATGAGATCCCATCTTGGGGCCTGTTCCGAAGCTCAGCTGGAGGGGGAATCCATCACGGAGGGCTTCTACATCATCACCATAGCCTCTCCGATGAAGTGTGAGTAGTTTACCTCAGACCTTCGGGTCCATAGTTAGTAGCTAGATGGCTTCTTCTCTCTTTTTGGATCTCAATACAATGTTCTCCCCCTCTCTCGTGGAGATCTATTCGATGTAATCTTCTTTTTGCGGTGTGTTTGTTGAGACCGATGAATTGCGGGTTTATGATCAAGATTATCTATGAACAATATTTGAATCTTCTCTTAATTCTTTTATGTATGATTGGTTATCTTTGCATGTCTCTTCGAATTATCAGTTTGGTTTGGCATACTAGATTGGTTTTTCTTGCAATGGGAGAAGTGCTTAGCTTTGGGTTCAATCTTGCGGTGTCCTTTCCCAAAGGATGTGAGGGCAGCAAGGCACGTATTGTATTGTTGCCATCGAGGATAACAAGATGGGGTTTTATCATATTGCATGAATTTATCCTCTACATCATGTCATCTTGCTTAAGGCGTTACTCTGTTTTCTTGAACTTAATACTCTAGATGCATGCTGGATAGCGGTCGATGAGTGGAGTAATAGTAGTAGATGCAGGCAGGAGTCGGTCTACTTGTCTCGGACGTGATGCCTATATACATGATAATACCTAGATACTCTCATAACTATGCTCAATTCTGTCAATTGCTCAACAGTAATTTGTTCACCCACCGTAGAATGCTTATGCTCTTGAGAGAAGCCACTAGTGAAATCTATGGCCCCCGGGTCTATCTTCATCATATTAATCTTCCATCACTTTATTATTGTCTTTGCTTTTTACTTTTATTTTATTTTACTTTGCATCTTTATCATAAAAATACCAAAAATATTATCTATCATCTCTATCAGATCTCACTCTCGTAAATGGCCGTGAAGGGATCAACCCCTAATCGCGTTGGTTGCGAGGAGTTATTTGTTTTGTGTAGGTACGAGGGACTCGCGCGTATAGTCTCCTACTGGATTGATACCTTGGTTCACAAAAACTGAGGGAAATACTTACGCTACTTTGCTGCATCATCCTTTCCTCTTCAAGGAAATCCAACGCAGTGCTCAAGAGGTAGCAAGAAGAATTTCTGGCGCCGTTGTCGGGGAGGCTTACGCAAAAGTCAACATACCAAGTACCCATCACAATCCCTTATCTCCCGCATTACATTATTTGCCATTTGCCTCTCGTTTTCCTCTCCCCCACTTCACCCTTGCCATTTTATTCGCCCTCTCTTTTCCATTTGCCTCTTTTTCGCTTGCTTTTTGTTTGCTTCTGTGTTGGATTGCTAGTTTGTCATTATGGCTCAAGATAATACCAAATTATGTGACTTTACCAACACCAACAATAACGATTTCCTTAGCACTCCGATTGCTCCTCCTACCAATACTGAATCTTGTGAAATCAATGTTGCTTTGTTGAATCTTGTCATGAAAGATCAATTCGCCAGCCTTCCTAGTGAAGATGCCGCTACTCATCTAAATAGCTTCGTTGATTTGTGTGATATGCAAAAGAAGAAAGATGTTGATAATGATATTGTTAAATTGAAGTTATTTCCTTTTTCGCTTAGAGATCGTGCTAAAGCTTGATTTTCGTCTTTGCCTAAAAATAGTATTGATTCATGGAATAAGTGCAAAGATGCTTTTATCTCTAAGTATTTTCCTCCCGCTAAGATCATCTATCTTAGAAACGATATTATGAATTTTAAGCAACTTGATCACGAACATGTTGCACAAGCTTGTGAGAGGATGAAATTAATGATACGTAATTGCCCTACTCATGGTTTGAACTTGTGGATGATTATACAAAAAATTTATGCCGGATTGAATTTTGCTTCTAGAAATCTTTTAGACTCGGCTTCGGGAGGCACTTTTATGGAAATCACTTTAGGAGAAGCTACTAAACTCCTAGATAATATTATGGTTAAATATTCTCAATGGCACACTGAAAGATCTACTAATAAAAAAGTGCATGCGATAGAAGAAATTAATATTTTGAGTGGAAAGATGGATGAACTTATGAAATTATTTTCTACTAAGAGTGTTCCTTCTGATCCTAATGATATGCCTTTATCTACTTTGATTGAGAATAATAATGAATCCATGGATGTGAATTTTGTTGGTAGGAATAATTTTGGTAACAACGCATATAAAGGAAACTTTAATCCTAGGTCTTATCCTAGTAATTCCTCTAATAATTATGGAAATTCTTACAACAACTCTTATGGAAATTTTATTAAGATGCCCTCTGAATTTGAGATTAGTGTTAAAGAGTTTATGAATTCGCAAAAGAATTTTAATGCTTTGGTTGAAGAAAAATTGCTTAAAGTTGATGAATTGGCTAGGAACGTTGATAGAATTTCTCTTGATGTTGATTCTTTAAAGCTTAGATCTATTCCTCCAAAGCATGATATCAATGAGTCTCTCAAAGCCATGAGAATTTCCATTGATGAGTGCAAGGAAAGAACCGCTAGGATGCGTGCTACGAAAGATGCCTTTATTAAAGCGTGTTCTTCCAATTTCCATGAAAATAAAGATGAAGATCTAAAAGTTATTGATGTGTCCCCTATTAAATCTTTGTTTTGCAATATGAATCTTGATAATGACGGGACTGAATATGATCCACCATTACCTAGAAGGCGTTCCAAAAATTCGGAGTTTTAGATCTTGATGAAGGAAATATGCCCTAGAGGCAATAATAAAGTTATTATTTATTTCCTTATTTCATGATAAATGTTTATTATTCATGCTAGAATTGTATTAATCGGAAACATGATACATGTGTGAATACATAGACAAACATATAGTCACTAGTATGCCTCTACTTGACTAGCTCATTAATCAAAGATGGTTATGTTTCCTAACCATAGACATGTGTTGTTATTTGATTAATGGGATCACGTCATTAGGAGAATGATGTGATTGACATGACCCATTCCGTTAGCCTAGCACTTGATCGTTTAGTATATTGCTATTGCTTTCTTCATGACTTATACATGTTCCTGTAACTATGAGATTATGCAACTCCCGTTTACCGGAGGAACACTTTGGGTGCTACCAAACGTCACAACGTAACTGGGTGATTATAAAGGAGTACTATAGGTGTCTCCAAAGGTACATGTTGGGTTGGCGTATTTCGAGATTATGTTTTGTCACTCCGATTGTCGGAGAGGTATCTCTGGGCCCTATCGGTAATGCACATCACTATAAGCCTTGCAAGCAATGTAGCTAATGAGTTAGTTACGGAATGATGCATTACGTAACGAGTAAAGAGACTTGCCAGTAACGAGATTGAACTAGGTATTGGATACCGACGATCAAATCTCGGGCAAGTAACATACCGATGACAAAGGGGACAACGCATGTTGTTATGCGGTTTGACCGATAAAGATCTTCGTAGAATATGTAGGAGCCAATATGAGCATCCAGGTTCCGCTATTGGTTTTTGACCAAGAATAGTTCTAGGTCATGTCTACATAGTTCTCGAACCCGTAGGGTCCGCACGCTTAAGGTTTCGATGATGCTTATATTATGAGTTTTGATGTACCGAAGGAGTTCGAGTCCCGGATGAGATCGGGGACATGACGAGGAGTCTCGAAATGGTCAAGACGTAAAGATCGATATATTGACGACTATATTCGGAGTTCGGAAAGGTTCCGAGTGATTCGGTATTTTGAAGTACCGAGAGTTACGGAATTCGCCGGGGAGTATATGGGCCTTATTGGGCCATACGGGAATAGAGGAGAGAGGCCAAAAGGATGTTCTTCCAAAAATTTCCATGAAAATAAAGATGAAGATCTAAAAGTTATTGATGTGTCCCCTATTAAATCTTTGTTTTGCAATATGAATCTTGATAATGACGGGACTGAATATGATCCACCATTACCTAGAAGGCGTTCCAAAAATTCGGAGTTTTTAGATCTTGATGAAGGAAATATGCCCTAGAGGCAATAATAAAGTTATTATTTATTTCCTTATTTCATGATAAATGTTTATTATTCATGCTAGAATTGTATTAATCGGAAACATGATACATGTGTGAATACATAGACAAACATATAGTCACTAGTATGCCTCTACTTGACTAGCTCATTAATCAAAGATGGTTATGTTTCCTAACCATAGACATGTGTTGTTATTTGATTAATGGGATCACGTCATTAGGAGAATGATGTGATTGACATGACCCATTCCGTTAGCCTAGCACTTGATCGTTTAGTATATTGCTATTGCTTTCTTCATGACTTATACATGTTCCTGTAACTATGAGATTATGCAACTCCGTTTACGGAGGAACACTTTGGTGCTACCAAACGTCACAACGTAATCGGGTGATTATAAAGGAGTACTATAGGTGTCTCCAAAGGTACATGTTGGGTTGGCGATTTCGAGATTATGTTTTGTCACTCCGATTGTCGGAGAGGTATCTCTGGCCCTATCGGTAATGCACATCACTATAAGCCTTGCAAGCAATGTAGCTAATGAGTTAGTTACGGAATGATGCATTACGTAACGAGCAAAGAGACTTGCCAGAACGAGATTGAACTAGGTATTGGATACCGACGATCAAATCTCGGGCAAGTAACATACCGATGACAAAGGGACAACGATGTTGTTATGCGGTTTAACCGATAAAGATCTTCGAGAATATGTAGGAGCCAATAT
Source organism: Aegilops longissima (assembly GCA_021605205.1). NCBI lineage: Eukaryota > Viridiplantae > Streptophyta > Magnoliopsida > Poales > Poaceae > Aegilops > Aegilops longissima. The sequence goes on along the minus strand of CM038682.1, from coordinate 85,667,147 downwards.
GAGCATCCAGGTTCCGCTATTGGTTTTGACCAAGAATAGTTCTAGGTCATGTCTACATAGTTCTCGAACCCGTAGGGTCCGCACGCTAAGGTTTCGATGACAGTTATATTATGAGTTTATGAGTTTTGATGTACCGAAGGAGTTCGAGTCCCGGATGAGATCGGGACATGACGAGGAATCTCGAAATGGTCGAGACGTAAAGATCGATATATTGACGACTATATTCGGAGTTCGGAAAGGTTCCGAGTGATTCGGTATTTTTGAGTACCGAGAGTTACGGAATTCGCCGGGAGTATATGGGCCTTATTGGGCCATACGGGAATAGAGGAGAGAGGCCAAAAGGAAGGAGGCCTGCGCCCCCCCTCTGGTCCGAATTGGACAAGGGGCGCAACCCCTTTCCTTATTCCTCTCCCCTTTTCCCTTCTCCTACTCCAACAAGGAGGTGGAATCCTACTAGGACTAGGGAGTCCTAGTAGGACTCCACACTTGGCGCGCCCCCTCCTAGGGCCGGCCTCCTCCCCCCTTGCTCCTTTATATACGGGGGCAGGGGGGCACCCCATAAAACACAAGTTGATCTACGGATCGTTTCTTAGCCGTGTGCGGTGCCCCCCTCCACCATATTCTACCTCGGTTATATCGTCATGAGTTTAGGCGAAGCCCTGCGCCGGTAGAGCATCATCATCGTCACCACGCCGTCGTGCTGACGGAACTCATCCCCGACACTTTGCTGGATCGGAGTCAGGGGATCGTCATCAAACTGAACGTGTGCTGAACTCGGAGGTGCCGTACGTTCGGTACTTGGATCGGTCGGATCGTGAAGACGTACGACTACATCAACCGCCTTGTCATAACGCTTCCGCTTATGGTCTACGAGGGTACGTGGACAATACTCTCCCCTCTCGTTGCTATGCATCACCATGATCCTTGCGTGTGTGCGTAGGAAATTTTTGAAATTACTACGTTCCCCAACAGTGGCATCCGAGCCTGGTTTTATGCGTAGATGTCATATGCACGAGTAGAACACAAGTGATTTGTGGGCGATACAAGTCATACTGCTTACCAGCATGTCATACTTTGGTTCGGCGGTATTGTGAGATGAAGCGTCCCGGACCGACATTACGCATACGCTTACGCGAGACTGGTTTCACCGCTATGAGCACTCGTGCTTAAAGGTGACCGGCGGGTGTCTGCTCTCTCACTTTAGCTGAACGAGTGTGGCTACGCCCGGTCCTTGCGAAGGTTAAAACAGCACTAACTTGACGAACTATCGTTGTGGTTTTAATGCGTAGGTAAGAACGGTTCTTGCTTAGCCCGTAGCAGCCACGTAAAACTTGCAACAACAAAGTAGAGGACGTCTAACTTGTTTTTGCAGGGCATGTTGTGATGTGATATGGTCAAGACGTGATGCTATATTTTATTGTATGAGATGATCATGTTTTGTAACCGAAGTTATCGGCAACTGGCAGGAGCCATATGGTTGTCACTTTTTTGTATGAAATGCAAACGCCCTGTAATGCTTTACTTTATCACTAAGCGGTAGTGATAGTCATAGAAGCATAAGATTGGCGAGATGACAACGATGCTACGATGGAGATCAAGGTGTCGCGTCGGTGACGATGGTGATCAGGACGGTGCTTCGGAGATGGAGATCACAAGCACAAGATGATGATGGCCATATCATATCACTTATATTGATTGCATGTGATGTTTATCCTTTATGCATCTTATCTTGCTTTGATTGACGGTAGCATTTTAAGATGATCTCTCACTAAAATTATCAAGAAGTGTTCTCCCGAGTATGCACCGCTATAAAGTTCTTCGTGCTGAGACACCACGTGATGATCGGGTGTGATAGGCTCTACGTTCAAATACAACGGGTGCAAAAACAGTTGCGCACGCGGAATACTCAGGTTAAACTTGACGAGCCTAGCATATAACAGATATGGCCTCGGAACACAGAGACCGAAAGGTCGAGCATGAATCATATAGTAGATATGATCAACATATTGATGTTCACCATTGAAACTACTCCATCTCACGTGACGATCGGACATGGTGTAGTTAATATGGATCACGTAATCACTTAGAAGATTAGAGGGATGTCTATCTAAATGGGAGTTCTTAAGTAATATGATTAATTGAACTTAAATTTATCATGAACTTAGTCCTGGTAGTATTTTGCAAATTATGTTGTAGATCAATAGCTCGCATTGTTGCTTCCCTATGTTTGTTTCTTTCATATGTTTATTTTAATATGTTCCTAGAGAAAACTGTGTTGAAAGATGTTAGTAGCAATGATGCGGATTGGATCCGTGATCTGAGGTTTATCCTCATTGCTGCACAGAAGAATTATGTCCTTGATGCACCGCTAGGTGACAGACCTATTGCAGGAGCAAATGCAGACGTTATGAACGTTTGGCTAGCTCAATATGATGACTACTTGATAGTTTAGTGCACCATCCTTAACAGCTTAGAATCGAGACTTCAAAGACGTTTTGAACATCATGGACCATATGAGATGTTCCAGGAGTTGAAGTTAATATTTCAAGCAAATACCCGAGTTGAGAGATATGAAGTCTCCAACAAGTTCTATAGCTAAAAGATGGAGGAGAATCGCTCAACTAGTGAGCATGTGCTCAGATTGTCTGGGTACTTCAATCACTTGAATCAAGTGGGAGTTAATCTTCCAGATAAGATAGTGATTGACAGAATTCTCTAGTCACCATCACTAAGTTACTAGAACTTCGTGATGAACTATAGTATGCAAGGGATGACGAAAACGACTCTCGAGCTTTTCATGATGATGAAATCGATGAAGGTAGAAATCAAAAAGGAGCATCAAGTGTTGATGGTTGACAAGATCACTAGTTTCAAGAAAAGGGCAAAGGAAAAAAAGGGGAACTTCAAGAAGAACAGCAAGCAAGTTGCTGCTCAAGTGAAGAAGCCCAAGTCTGGTCCTAAGCCTGAGACTAAGTGCTTCTACTGCAAAGAGACTGGTCACTGGAAGCGGAACTACCCCAAGTGATTCGCGGATAAGAAGGATGGCAAAGTGAACATAAGTATATTTGATATACATGTTATTGATGTGTACTTTACTAGTGTTTATAGCAACCCCTCAATATTTGATACTAGTACAGTTACTAAGATTAGTAACTCGAAACGGGAGTTGCAGAATAAACAGAGACTAGTTAAGGGTGAAGTGACGATGTGTGTTGGAAGTGGTTCCAAGATTGATATAATCATCATCGCACACTCCCTATACTTTCGGGATTAGTGTTGAACCTAAATAAGTGTTATTTGGTGTTTGCGTTGAGCATGAATATGATTTGATCATGTTTATTGCAATACGATTATTCATTTAAGTAAGAGAATAAATTGTTGTTCTATTTACATGAATAAAACCTTATATGGTTACACACCCAATGAAAATGGTTTGTTGGATCTCGATCGTGTGATACACATATTCATAATATTGAAACCAAAAGATGTAAAGTTAATAATGATAGTGCAACTTATTTGTGGCACTGCTGTTTGGGTCATATCGGTGTAAAGCGCATGAAGAAACTCCATAAAGATGGATTTTCGAAATCACTTGGTTATGAATCATTTGATGCTTGTGAACCGTGCCTTTTGGGCAAGATGACTAAAAACTCCGTTCTCCGAAACAGTGGAACAAGCTACTGACTTATTGGAAATGATACATACCGATGTATGCGATCCAATGAGTGTTGATGCTCGTGGCAAGTATCGTTATTTTCTGACCTTCACAAGATGATTTGAGCAGATATGGGTATATCTACTTGATGAAACATAAGTCTGAAATAGTTGAAAGGTTCAAAGAATTTCAGAGTGAAGTGGAAAAATCATCATAACAAGAAAAATAAAGTTTCTGCGATCTGATCGTGGAGATGAATATTTGAGTTACGAGTTTGGTCTTCATTTGAAACAATGTGAAATAGTTTCGCAACTCACGCCATATGGAACACCACATCATAATGGTGTGTCCGAAAGTCGTAACCGCACTTTATTGGATATGGTGTGATCTATGATGTCTCTTATCGGTTTACCACTATCGTTTTGGGGTTATGCATTAGAGACAGCTGCATTCACGTTTAATAGGGCACCATCTAAATCCGTTGAGACAACACCGTATGAACTATGGTTTAACAGTAAACTAAGTTGTCGTTTCTTAAAGTTTGGAGTTGTGATGCTTATGTGAAAAAGTTTTCAACTGATAAGCTCGAACCCAAATCGGAGAAGTGCGTCTTCATAGAATACCCAAAGGTAACTATTGGGTACACCTTCTATCACAGATCCGAAGGCAAGTTATTCGTTGCTAAGATGGATCCTTTCTAGAGAAGAAGTTTCTCTCGAAAGAAGTGAGTGGGAGGAAAGTAGAACTTGATGAGGTAATTGTACCTTCTCCCTTATTGGAAAGTAGTTCATTACAGAAATCAGTTCCATTGATTCCTACACCAATTAGTGAGGAAGTTAATGATGATGATCATGAAACTTCAGATCAAGTTTCTACTGAACTTCGTAGGTCAACCAGAGTAAGATCCGCACCAGAGTGGTACGGTAATCCTATTCTGGAAGTCATGTTACTTGACCATGGCGAACCTACGAACTATGAGGAAGCGATGATGAGCCCAGATTCCGCAAAATGGCTAGAAGCCATGAAATCTGAGATGGGATCCATGTATGAGAACAAAGTATGGACTTTGGTTGACTTGCCCGATGATCGGCAAGCCATTGAGAATAAATGGATCTTTAAGAAGAAGACTGACGCTGATGGTAATATAACTGTCTATAAAGCTCGACTTGTTGCGAAAGGTTTTCGACAAGTTCAAGGGGTTGACTACGATGAGACTTTCTCACCCGTAGCGATGCTTAAGTCTGTCCGAATCATGTTAGCAATTGCTGCATTTTATGATTATGAAATTTGGCAAATGGATGTCAAAACTGCATTCTTGAATGGATTTCTAGAAGAAGAGTTGTATATGATGCAACCAGAAGGTTTTGTCAATCCTAAAGGAGCTAACAAAATGTGCAAGCTCCAGCGATCCATCTATGGACTGGTGCAAGCATCTCAGAGTTGGAATACACGCTTTGATAAGTTGATCAAAGCATATAGTTTTATACAGACTTGCGGTGAAGCCTGTATTTACAATAAAGTGAGTGGGAGGACTACTGCCTTTTTGATAAATATATGTGAGTAACATATTGTTGATCGAAATGATGTATAATTTTTCCGAAAGCATAAAGGAGTATTGAAAGGAGTTCTTTAAAAGAAAGACCTCAAAGAAAGCTACTTACATATTGAGCATCAATATCTATTGAGATAGATCAAGACGCTTGATAAGTTTTTCAATAAGTACATACCTTGTCAAGATTTTGAAGTAGTTCAAAATGGAACAGTCAAAGAAAAGTTCTTGCCTGTGTTGCAAACGTGTGAAATTGAGTAAGACTCAAATCCCGACCACGGCAGAAAATAGAAAAGAGAATGAAAAGTCATTCCCTATGCCTCACCATAGGTTCTATAAAGTATGCTATGCTATGTACCGGACCTATTGTATACCTTGCTCTGAATTTGGCAAGGAGTACAATAGTGATCTAGGAGTAGATCATTGGACATTGGTCAAGAACATCCTTAGTGAGAACTAAGGAAATATTTCTCGATTATGGAGGTGATAAAAGAGCCTGTTGTAAAGAGTTACATCAATGCAAGCTTTTTACGCTGATCCAGATGACTCTAAGTCTCAATCTGGATACATATTGAAAGTGGGAGCAATTAGCTAGAGTAGCTCCGTGCAAAGCATTGTAGACATAGAATATTTGCAAAATACATACGGCTCAAATGTGATGCACCCGTTGACTAAGCTTCTCTCACGAGCAAAACATGATCATACCTTAGTACTCTTTGGGTGTTAATCACATAGCGATGTGAACTAGATTATTGACTCTAGTAAACCCTTTGGGTGTTGGTCACATGACGATGTGAACTATGGGTGTTAATCACATACAGATGTGAATATTAGTGTTGAATCACATGATGATGTGAACTAGATTATTGACTCTAGTGCAAGTGGGAGACTGAAGGAAATATGCCCTAGAGGCAATAATAAAGTTATTATTTATTTCCTTATTGCATGATAAATGTTTATTATTCATGCTAGAATTGTATTAATCGGAAACATGATACATGTGTGAATACATAGACAAACATATAGTCACTAGTATGCCTCTACTTGACTAGCTCATTATCAAAGATGGTTATGTTTCCTAACCATAGACATGTGTTGTTATTTGATTAATGGGATCACATCATTACGAGAATGATGTGATTGACATGACCCATTCCGTTAGCCTAGCACTTGATCGTTTAGTATATTGCTATTGCTTTCTTCATGACTTATACATGTTCCTGTAACTATGAGATTATGCAACTCCGTTTACGGAGGAACACTTTGGTGCTACCAAACGTCACAACGAATCGGGTGATTATAAAGGAGTACTACAGGTGTCTCCAAAGGTACATGTTGGGTTGGCGTATTTGAAATTATGTTTTGTCACTCCGATTGTCGGAGAGGTATCTCTGGCCCTCTCGGTAATGCACATCACTATAAGCCTTGCAAGCAATGTAGCTAATGAGTCGTTACGGAATGATGCATTACGTAACGAGTAAAGAGACTTGCCATGAACGAGATTGAACTAGGTATTGATACCGATGATCAAATCTCGGCAAGTAACATACCGATGATAAAGGGAACAACGTATGTTGTTATGCGGTTTGACCGATAAAGATCTTCGTAGAATATGTAGGAGCCAATATGAGCATCCAGGTTCCGCTATTGGTTATTGACCGAGAATAGTTCTAGGTCATGTCTACATAGTTCTCGAACCCATAGGGTCCGCACGCTTAAGGTTTCGATGATGCTTATATTATGAGTTTATGAGTTTTGATGTACCGAAGGAGTTCGAGTCCCGGATGAGATCGGGGACATGACGAGGAGTCTCAAAATGGTCGAGACGTAAAGATCGATATATTGGACGACTATATTCGGAGTTCGGAAAGGTTCCGAGTGATTCGGGTATTTTTCGGAGTACCGGAGAGTTACGAGAATTCGCTGGGGAGTATATGGGCCTTATTGGGCCATACGGGAATAGAGGAGAGAGGCCAAAAGAAAGGAGGCCTGCGCCCCCCTCTGGTCCGAATTGGACAAGGGGCGCAGCCCCCTTTTCCTTATTCCTCTCCCCTCTTTCCCTTCTCCTACTCCAACAAGGAGGTGGAATCCTACTAGGACTAGGGAGTCCTAGTAGGACTCCACACTTGGCGCCCTCCTAGGGCCGGCCTCCTCCCCTTGCTCCTTTATATACGGGGCAGGGGGCACCCCATAAACACAAGTTGATCTACGGATCGTTCCTTAGCCGTGTGCGCCCCCCTCCACCATATTCTACCTCGGTCATATCGTCATGCGAGTTTATGCGAAGCCCTCGCCGATAGAGCATCATCATCATCACCACGCCGTCGTCTTGTGGAACTCATCCCCAACACTTTGCTGGATCGAGTCCGGGGATCGTCATCGAGCTGAACGTGTGCTGAACTCGGAGGTGCCGTACGTTCGGTACTTGGATCGGTCGGATCGTGAAGACGTACGACTACATCAACCGCGTTGTCATAATGCTTCCGCTTACGGTCGGGTACGTGGACAATACTCTCCCCTCTCGTTGCTATGCATCACCATGATCCTTGCGCGTGCGTAGGAAATTTTTGAAATTACTACGTTCCCCAACATTTTGATGCTAAAATTGATAAAAGTGGGATTGAAGAAATCAAAACCCTAGATGTTGCTAAACCCACTATTTTGGATTTCAAGGAATTTAATATGAAAGTTTCTCTTTGATTGATTCTATTTCCTTGTTGCAATCCGTGCTAAATTCTCCTCTTTCTTATAGTCAAAATAAAGCCTTTACTAAACATATGTTGATGCTTTGATGCAATCTTATGAAGAAAAACTTGAGTTGGAAGTTTCTATCCCTAGAAAACTTTATGATAAGTGGGAACTAACTATTAAAATTAAAATTAAGGATCATGAGTTTTATGCTTTATGTGATTTGGGCGATAGTGTTTCCACTATTCCCAAAACTTTGCGCAATTTGCTAGATTTCCGTGACTTTGATGATTGCTCTCTAAACTTGCACCTTGCGGGTTCCACTATTAAGAAGCCTATGGGAAGAATTAATGATGTTCTTATTGTTGCAAATAGGAATTATGTGCCCGTAGATTTTATCGTTCTTGATATAAATTGCAATCCTTCATGTCCTATTATTCTTGGTAGGCCTTTCCTTAGAACGATTGGTGCAATTATTGATATGAAAGAAGGGAATATTAGATTCCAATTTCCGTTAACGAAAGGCATGGAACACTTCCCTAGGAAGAAAAAAAATTACCATATGAATCTATCATGAGAGCCACTTATGGATTGCCTACCAAAGATGGCAATACCTAGATCTATCCTTGCTTTTATGCCTAGCTAGGGGTGTTAAATGATAGCGCTTGTTGGGAGGCAACCCAATTTTTTTTTGCTTTTGCTTCTGTTTATGAATAAATCTTAGATCTAGCCTCTGGTTAGATTTGTTTTTATGTTTTAATTAATGTTTGTGCCAAGTTAAACCTATAGGATCTTCTTGGATGATAGTTATTTGATCTTGCTGTAATTTCTAAAAACTTTCTGTTCAGGAAAACAATTGTTAAAGATCATAAGAACGTGATAAATTAGTGATTCCAATTGCTGCTGATCAATAAACAAATTGCCTAGGTCTTACTATGTTGGCTGAATTTTTGGAGTTCCAGAAGTTTGCGTTACTTACATATTGCTACAGACTGTTCTGTTTTTGACAGATTCTGTTTTTCGCGTATTGTTTGCTTATTTTGATGAACCTATGGCTAGTAAAATATTTTATAAACCATAGAGAAGTTGCAATACAGTAGGTTTAACACCAATATAAATAAATAATGAGTTAATTACAGTACCTTGAAGTGGTCTTTTGTTTTCTTTCGCTAACGGAGCTCACGAGATTTCTGTTGAGTTTTGTGTTGTGAAGTTTTCAAGTTCTGGGTGAAAGATTTTTGATGGATTATGGAACAAGGAGTGGCAAGAGCCTAAGCTTGGGGATGCTCATGGCACCCCCAAGATAATCTAAGGACACCAAAAAGTCAAAGCTTGGGGATGCCCAGGAAGGCATCCCCTCTTTCGTCTACTTCCATCGGTAACTTTACTTGGAGCTAAATTTTTATTCACCACATGATATGTGTTTTGCTTGGAGCGTCTTGTATGATTTGAGTCTTTGCTTTTTAGTTTACCACAATCATCCTTGCTGTACACACCTTTTTAGAGAGCCATACATGATTTGGAATTTGTTAGAATACTCTATCTGCTTCACTTATATTTTTTGAGCTATATAATTTTTCTCTAGTGCTTCACTTATATCTTTTAGAGCACGGTGGTGGATTTGTTTTATAGAAAATATTGATCTCTCATGCTTCACTTATATTATTTTGAGAGTCTTAAATAGCATGGTAATTTGCTTAAACAATCCTAATATGCTTGGTATTCAAGATTTGTAAAACTTTCTTTTGAGTGTGTTGAATACTAAGAGAAGTTTGATGCTTGATAATTGTTTTGAGATATAAAGATGGTGATATTAGAGTCATGCTAGTTGAGTAGTTGTGAATTTGAGAAATACTTGTGTTAAAGTTTGTGATTCCCGTAGGATGCACGTATGGTGAACCGTTATGTGATGAAGTCGGAGCATGATTTATTTATTGATTGTCTTCCTTATGAGTGGCGGTCGGGGACGAGCGATGGTCTTTTCCTACCAATCTATCCCCCTAGGAGCATGCGCGTAATACTTTGCTTTGATAACTTGTAGATTTTTGCAATAAGTATATGAGTTCTTTATGACTAATGTTGAGTCCATGGATTATACACACTTTTCTTCCTTCCACCATTGCTAGCCTCTCTAATACCGTGCACTTTTCACTGGTATCATACACCCACCATATACCTTCCTCAAAACAGCCACCATACCTACCTATCATGGCATTTCCATAGCCATTCCGAGATATATTGCCATGCAACTTTCCACCGTTCCATTTATTATGACACGCTCCATCATTGTCATATTGCTTAGCATGATCATGTAGTTGACATCGTGTTCGTGGCAAAGCCACCGTTCATAATTCTTTCATACATGTCACTCTTGATTCATTGCATATCCCGGTACACCGCCGGAGGTATTCACATAGAGTCATATTTCGTTCTAAGTATCGAGTTGTAATTGTTGAGTTGTAAGAAAATAAAAGTGTGATGATCTTCATTATTAGAGCATTGTCCCAAGTTAGGAAAGGATGATGGAGACTATGATTCCCCCCACAAGTCGGGATGAGACTCCGGATGAAAAATAAAATAAAATAAGAGGCCATAAAAAAGAGAAAAGGCCCAAATAAAAAAAGAGAGAAAAAGAGCGAAGGGACATTGTTACTATCCTTTTACCACACTTGTGCTTCAAAGTAGCACCATGATCTTCATGGTAGAGAGTCTCTCATTTTGTCACTTTCATATACTAGTGGGAATTTTTCATTATAGAACTTGGCTTGTATATTCCAATGATGGGCTTCCTCAATATGCCCTAGGTCTTCGTGAGCAAGCGAGTTGGATGCACACCCACTTAGTTTCTTTTGTTGAGCTTTCATATACTTATAGCTCTAGTGCATCCGTTGCATGGCAATCCCTACTCACTTACATTGATATCTATTGATGGGCATCTCCATAGCCCGTTGATATGCCTAGTTGATGTGAGACTATCTTCCCTTTTTTGTCTTCTCCACAACCACCATTCTATTCCACATATAGTGCTATATCCATGGCTCACACTAATGTATTGTGTGAAGATTGAAAAAGTTTTGAGAATGTCAAAAGTATGAAACAATTGCTTGGCTTGTCATCGGGGTTGTGCATGATTTAAATACTTTGTGTGGTGAAGATAGAGCATAGCCAGACTATATGATTTTGTAGGGATAACTTTCTTTGGCCATGTTATTTTGAGAAGACATAATTGCTTTGTTAGTATGCTTGAAGTATTATTATTTTATGTCAATATGAACTTTTGTCTTGAATCTTTCGGATCTGAATATTCATACCACAATTAAGAAGAATTACATTGAAATTATGCCAAGTAGCACTCCACATCAAAAATTCTGTTTTTATCATTTACCTACTCGAGGACGAGCAGGAATTAAGCTTGGGGATGCCTGATACGTCTCCAACGTATCTATAATTTTTTATTGCTCCATGCTATATTATATATTGTTTTGGACATTATTGGGCTTTATTTTCCACTTTTTTATTATTTTTGGGACTAACCTATTAACCGGAGGCCCAACCTAGAATTGATGTTTTTTGCCTATTTCAGTGTTTCGAAGAAAAGGAATATCAAACGGAGTCCAAACGGAATGAAACCTTCCGGAACGTGATTTTCTCACCGAACATGATTCAAGAAACTTGGACCCTACGTCAATAAACAAAGGAGGAGGCCACGAGGTGAGGGGCACCTACCCCCCCCCCCCCCCCAAGCGCGCCCTCCACCCTCGTGGGCCCCCTGTTGCTCAACCGACGTACTCCTTCCTCCTATATATACCTACGTACCCCCAAACGATTAGATACGGAGCCAAAAACCTAATTCCACCGCCACAACCTTCTGTATCCACGAGATCCCATCTTGGGGCCTATTCCGGAGCTCCGCCGGAGGGGGCATCCATCACGGAGGGCTTCTACATCATCATCATAGCCTCTCCGATGAAGTGTGAGTAGTTTACCTCAGACCTTCAGGTCCATAGTTAGTAGCTAGATGGCTTCTTCTCTCTTTTTGGATCTCAATACAATGTTCTCCCCCTCTCTCATGGAGATCTATTCGATGTAATCTTCTTTTTGCGGCGTGTTTGTTGAGACCGATGAATTATGGGTTTATGATCAAGATTATCTATGAACAATATTTGAATCTTCTCTGAATTATTTTATGTATGATTGGTTATCTTTGCAAGTCTCTCCGAATTATCAGTTTGGTTTGGCCTACTAGATTGGTTTTTCTTGCAATGGGAGAAGTGCTTAGCTTTGGGTTCAATCTTGCGGTGTCCTTTCCCAGTGACAGCAGGGGCAGCAAGGCACGTATTGTATTGTTGCCATCGAGGATAACAAGATGGGGTTTTTTATCATATTGCATGAATTTATCCCTCTACATCATGTCATCTTGCTTAAGGCGTTACTCTGTTTTCTTGAACTTAATACTCTAGATGCATGCTGGATAGCGGTCGATGAGTGGAGTAATAGTAGTAGATGCAGGCAGGAGTCGGTCTACTTGTCTCGGACGTGATGCCTATATACATGATCATACCTAGATACTCTCATAACTATGCTCAATTCTGTCAATTGCTCAACAGTAATTTGTTCACCCACCGTAGAATACTGATGCTATTGAGAGAAGCCACTAGTGAAATCTATGGCCCCCAGGTCTATCTTCATCATATTAATCTTCCATCACTTTATTATCACCTTTGCTTTTTTACTTTTCATTTATTTTACTTTGCATCTTTATCATAAAAATACCAAAAATATTATCTATCATCTCTATCAGATCTCACTCTCGTAAGTGGCCGTGAAGGGATTGACAACCCCTAATCGCGTTGGTTGCGAGGAGTTATTTGTTTTATGTAGGTACGAGGGACTCGCGCGTATAGTCTCCTACTGGATTGATACCTTGGTTCTCAAAAACTGAGGGAAATACTTACGCTGCTTTGCTGCATCATCCTTTCCTCTTCAAGGAAATCCAACGCAGTGCTCAAGAGATAGCAGAGATTAATCTATTTATTATCGTCCAAGCCCATCAAAAAATCCTTCCGAGTTTATTCCTAGGATGCCGGGGTGTAGTTCTACCATTTATTGTATGATGATTATTCGATTTTGTTTCTTATGTTTGTACTTGTGTTTCGAGTGACGGAATATGTGTGGGCGTGTGATTTTCTTAGAATCGTGGGTGTAGATAAATTGACAATCCTAATATATTTTTTACATGAACAAATATGAAAATATGTGAATACTTTACACATAAATATTTATTGGAAGTACATGAATATTTTAGTTTTTTTATATTTGGTAAAAAAAATATACCATCAAAATGTTATTATTATTAAGTTGGTTACATATACACTAGTAAGCTAAATTGATTGTGAATAAATATTACACAAAAAGTGTTAATGTTAGTGTATATATAAAATATTTTATGCATACATGTAAGAGTAAGTGATCAAGACTCCTCGTTGGTCTATAAAACAAATAAAGCATTATTGCACTACTTAACTACTCCACATATGCAACTTTCAACTAAAACACATCTCATGAAGCAAGACGACGAATGCTGATGAAATGGTCATGTAACTATATGTTGACACCGGATTATTGCGTAGAAGAAAATATTATTAAGATGGCATGAAATGAAAAAGTGCTATACATGAATAAGTTTCATAGTGTCGACACTAACATATTTGAAGTTTGGGCCATAGCCATCTGATCTCATCTCAATGGTCGAAGTTCTGTTCGAAGTACTGAGATTTTGTATTTAGAAGACTATTCTGGCAATTATACCTTCAAGACTGCCTCATACGAGAAAAGGTTCTACATGAATTGTCAAAACGGTTGATTATCATATAAAATACGTCTAATTCTAAGGTCATATGAAAAAGTTACAGCCGGTATAAGACGCTGCTACAGTGGATGGCCAGACACTCTGAGGGCAACCATCCGGGTTCCTGATTTCTCTGTTGCAGACTTCAGAAAACAGTCCAAACACCCTTTAAGATGGCCTCTAATCGTAAAACGTTCGACATGAAAGTTGTTCGTCTCGTCGAAACCATTAAAATTGCTTTTGGACTCGTTTCCGTCCGAGATCATTTAGTGCCTCAAAATTGACCAGCGAGGTGCAGTCAGCTTTCAAACCGAACAGTTCTGGAAAGTTCGGATTCCGAGTAGCACTCAAATTAGGGTTTTGGACATGAATCCAAACATTTCCTTGCACGGAAAGTCCAGCCGCCTCTTATATACACGAGAGGTGACGGCCGTTTAGAAAAACAACACACAGACGCAAATAGGGATGAAAATGGAGTGGAAACTTTTCGTTTTTCCGGAGGAAAAATGGAAACGGAGAGGAAATATGAAAACGGAAATGGAAATTTGCAAAACGGAAGTGGAAATGGAAATTTTTATGCGGAAACGGAAACAAAAACAGAAAGGTGTTTTCCGATGAACATGCATGGAAATGGAAACTTTCCATTTCCGTGAATATGAAATTTTTGCTTTTACTATAGACCTATAGCTGCTTTGTAGCCCAACCACCAAAGAGAACACAATGACACAATTAGTAGAATAGATCTAAGGCCCAACGTCTACTACCACACATATATTCAGCTTGACCCTATACGCAATTGTCCGGTACTACTACAATACTTGCGAACTTAATGATATTATTTTGTAGCCATGTTAACAACTCTTTATATTTGTTTGTTTTTGTGTGTATTTCTCTATGATTTAAGGGGTTTTTAAGTTCCGATCAATACCTATTTCTGTTTCCGTATACGCTTTGTATTTGCTCCTTGTCCGTTTACGGTAGTATCTGTTTTCGTATTCATTTCCGGGGTTTCTGTATTTGTTTCCGCTTCTGCAAAAAAATATGAAAACAAATATGATAGCACTCAGTTCCGTCTGTTTCCGCTCCGTTTTCATTCCTAGTCGCAAACACATCTATAATTTTTTCATCTATGTTTTGTCTCTTTCTCGTTCTTGCTCCCTCATTCTTCGTCGTTGTTCGTGTAGGAGAGCTGCGAATGACGAGGCTCTCGAGGCAGCTTGACCGACCTAGGGCAGCCCATAGCCGCTGCACTCCTCGACGGGGTCACTCCCGGGCGTGTGGAGTTTCGGGTCTTCAAAAGTTCTCTCCTGTTGTCTTGCAAATAGCGCTTTCGGTGAGACTCCTTCGACGTGAGCTGCAGTGCATCACCCCCGGCATCGAGGGTACAAGTGACGTGTTCATGTGCGAACACTATATAATTTAAAATCTACTTGCACCTCATAATTTGTACTTCTTAATGTGTGAACTGAATTTGGATTTGACATTTCAGGACATGATATAGTAGATGCAGCTACATGCGGTGTGATCGTCGCTGCCGCACAACCATCCCTCTGCATCAAGACTTTGTTCATAGATTGCATCTCGCCCGCGAAGTCAATCATCGGATCTGCAGAGATAAAACTCACAGAAAGATCTTTCGATGGCGAGCACAATCAACGAGGCAAGCAGCCAGGACCGTGGGTTGCAGCTAGTCTGCGGCCGTCATCTGCACATGTGCACAGCTCATCAGCTTGTGTTGACCGTACTCCTGGCCATGGAGACCAACCAGATCGGAAGACCGGAATCACCGGCTAGCAACCAGATCGGGAGGCACCTAGCCATGGACATGATCCAGATCAGAAGGCCAGCAACCATCTGCAAACTGCCACATCGGAAGGCCAGCAATCACCAGCGAACTGTTAGATCGGGAGGCTGGCAGCGAACAGCGAACAACGGCGACGGCGGCGGCCAGATCAGAAGGCACCACCAGGGAACAACAGATTAAAACCGGTCAAAGACGCCCCGCCGCGGCCGTCCATCGGGCGGCCGGCTTCCTCCGGCGGCGGCGAGGTGAACGGGGCTGTGAAGGAGGGCTTCCGAAGCTGGCTGCGGCAGCGCCTCCGGAGGCTGAGATGACGTCACCACTTAATTAAGTGCCACCACTTAATTAAACAATGACGTCACCCAGCTCATCCCCGTTTTGTTTAAGCCCATCTACAAGGGGTGAACTGTATATGATGCCCTGATTTTAGCAATGGCTGGTGTATTTTAGTCCTACCCAAACCATAGCATATATTCAGCTAATCTACTCAATACGACCCAGGAGGACGGCACCGCGGCTGAGTCAAGTCCGGAACTAAGCGATTTTTCTTAGTGAGCAACTCGCCCCATCGGTTGTTGAAGGGCTTCCTTCTATACCGGTGTTGGCATCCCAAGACTTGTTCGAACATAGTTTTGTTATTGCACGTCTAAATCATGACACCTCACTCAGATCTTAGTTTATGTGTAAATTCACCGGTGCTGAGTTTCCTTTTCCGCGCAAAAGGTGACCGCACTCCTGACCGTCGATTGATCGACGCACAATGTCACGTAGTATTAACTAAAGAATCTTGAGGACAACACGGGACCAAAATCGTTGGCTCTTCATAGACGGGCTTTTGGTTTTGCAGCTAAGATGTCAATTGTCCAAAATCATACTATTATCTATCAACAACTGTTGTTTTATCTGGAAAGAAAAACAGCAAGTGCTGTACAAGTTTCACCTTTGGCAATGAACATTAGAAATTCAGAAGAGCTGCATCGGGAGATTTTTTACTTGCAGGATTACACTTTTGTTTGTGTGGAAATAGACAGCTAGAAACTAGGGATTGTCTCTTCTGCTGAACATTTGCTGCAAGTTGCTGGTAGTAAATTTCCATGCACTTGATCTATCTAGGGGGGCATCTGTTCAGACTTTCTTCCAGTCCTTGAGAGAGCAGCTGGGCCTGGGCTGGGCAAATCTTTCTTGTTTGTTTATTGAGGTGGCTGGCTATTTTTCTGATCAGTTGGGCTGGGCCATTTGGGGCACAAGAAACCGAACAAACCTCCCTCTACATGTGCAGGACAAATTTTAAAAGCAGAGCTTGTCATGGCTATGCAGGGTGCAAGAGAAGAAACCGTATGATGAATTCCAAGCATGCATGAGTTCATTGGGTTGAAGGCTATATTTGAATAGTATCTCTCTCTATCTATATGTTATGTTATTTTACTTCAGTTACAGGCATTTGAAAAATTGAATGTACATGCAGTAGCCAGTAGGATAGTTACTGTTTTCCTTGAAAAATGTTCAGAAGAGTGTTTTTTTTCCTGAAGTGAATGTTTCCTTGTACTTCTCCAATGCCGCCCCCCCACACACACACACAACACCATAATTTTTTTGGTTTTTTTAATGAAGAAAACTGAAACTATGAAAGCTTGAAATATTTAGAAGTTCCAAATTCCTTAAAGTCTGAATTACCATAAGTTTTGAAATTTCCAAAGTTCTAGATACTGGAAAGTCTGACCAAGAGATGACTTCCACAAAAAGGAGATAACACCTGGTCGGAATTGAGCCGCTGAGGAACAAACTGGCGGGTGGCCGCCAATTAGCATCGCCAGACCAGGAGCTCAACCTCTCATTTCAATAGAGAAGAGAGGAACTAGATTATCTATCACCTGGAAAAAAGCCGTGTGTAATTCTCAGTTGATCTCCCTTTGTGGCATGTATTGGACGCCAAACATTGTCCGAATAAACATATATACCTCAAAACTATGTACAAATCGTGGACTGAGTTTTTGCACAAATTCAGATCTTAGAGAATTCCCACTTATCTCCACATCACATGAGTTGGACTGTTGGAGAGAGGAAAATATCATATTGTGTATGAACAACTGCTATACTCCGTTGGCTCAATCGAAATCCAGAAGCATCTATCAGTTTAAGATTTCCTTTGTTGTTTGTTCCCTGGAGCAGAGAGCAGCTGGGCCTGGGCTGCGCAAACCTTTGTTGTTTGTTCATTGAAGTGGCTGGCTATGCTGATCACTAGGGCTGGGCTAGTCGTGGTACAAGAAACCCAGCCAAACCTCTACAGATGCAGGGCAAATTTTAAAAGCAGAGCTTTCCATGGTTGGTTATGCATGGTGCAAGAGAAGAAATCATATCATGAATTGCAAGCATGCATGGGTTGAAGGCTATATTTGAATAGTACTCCTCCGTCCGGAAGTACATGTCGTAGAAATGGATGTATCTAGATGTATTTTAGTTCTAGATACATCTATTTTTATTCATTTCTTCGATAAATATTTCCGGACGGAGGGAGTATCTCTCTATCTTTATGTTTTGTTATTTTACTTCAGTTACAGGCATTTGAAAATATATATGTACACGCAGTAGGATAGTTACTGTTTGCCCTTGAAAAAGGAAATTCAGAAGTGTGTCTTTTTTCCTGGAAATTCAGAAGAGTATGTTTCCTTCAGCTTCTCCAATGCACAACTTGGACATTCACATCTGAATGAAAGTCAGAGAGGAAGAGGCAACCACATCAGGTGGGCAGTTTCGGCCCCCCGCCGTAGACCCTTCAATCAAAGAGAAAAAAGGGGCAACCATTTCACTTTTGGTGCACGTTGAGATGTTTTCAATGTAGAGTAGCGGCATTTTGGCGACCCTTCAATCAATGTTGAGATCTCCCTGCATGTAAGCACTGATAGCACCAGCGATTGAGATGCTTCACTTAATTAAGTGCCATCACTTCTGTCACCTAGCTCATCCCTGTTCTAGTTTATGCCCATCTACAAGAGGTGAACTGTACATGCCCTGATTTAACAATGGCTAGTGTATTTTAGTCCTACTCAAACCGTAACATACGGAACCTAATCTAGTCAATACGACCCAAGAGGGCACCGGCCGAGTCAAGTCCGGAACTAAACGATTTTTCTTAGTGAAGAGCTCGACCCATCGATTATCGAGGGGCCACCGTCTAAACCATGTCGGCATCTAGAGACTTGTTCGAACATAGTTCTTTTATGGCACATCTAAATCATACCACCTCTCTCTCAGATCTGAATTTATGCGTAAATTCCCCGGCGATAAGCTTTCATTCTTTTTCCCGAATCAACTGATCGATGCACAAAGTCATGTATTGACTAAAGAATCTTGAAGACAGCAGCACGCAACCCAAATCATTGGCTCTTCACATATGGGCTTTTGGTTTCACAGCTAAGATGTCAGATTCTCAAAAACCATATTATCTCTCAACAACTGCTGTACAATTTTCTCATTGGCTCAAGGTTGGAAATTAATTCTGAAGAGCTACAGCGGAAGAATTTCTACTTGCAGGATTACGATTTGTGTTATGTGTGGAAATTTACAGATAGAAACCAGGGATCATCTCTTATTCTGATGACCATATTCTGCAAGTTGCTTGCGGTAAAATTTTCCATCCTTTAATCTATCTAGGCAGCATCAGTTCAAGACTTCCTTCGAGTCCTCCAAGAGTAGCTGGGCCTGCACAAACATTTTTTTGTTCATATGTTTGTTCAATATATCGCTCTCTCATACTTCCTCAGCATATATACGTGCTTTTGTGGACCATTGTTCTACATTTCTACCCAAACCTTCAAGCAGCAGGTTAGGTGTAACACCTCGGATTCGATGCGCCAGGTGTCCGTCAGTTATTCGTTGGTGTTGCCATGTCATGTGCTTGCGTGTTGCACTTTGCCATGTCATCATCTGCATTTTATATCATGTCATCATGTGCATCGCATTTGCATACGTGTTCGTCTCATGCATCCGAGCATTTTCCCGTTGTCCGCTTTTGCAATCCGCACTCCTATGTCTCCGCGCCCCTTTTACCTCTTTTCATGTGCGGGTGTTAAACGGTCTCGGAATGGACCGAGGTTTTTCAAGCGGCCTTGGTTTAGCACCGGTAGACCGCCTGTCAAGTTTGTGGTCATTTGGAGGTCGTTTGGTACTCCAACGGTTAACCGGGTAACCGCAAAAGCCTCTTTTGTGTTGCAGCCCAACTCCCCTTTCAAAGTGGCCCAAAACCCACCAAACTCCCCTCCATGCTCTCGGTCGTTCGATCACGATCGCGTGGCCGAAAACCGCACCTCATTTGGACTCTCCTAGCTCCCTCTACCTATATATATGCACTCCCCCCAAAAATTCGCGGATGTTTTCTCCCCCGAAACCCTAAAATTCTCCCCACGCCGCCTCCGGACATGTCCGGCGCCCGCCGGACGTCCTGCGCCGCCGCCCCGCGTCAATGGCAGCGCGCCACGTGCGCGCCGCCGCCACCGCCGCGCGGCCAGCGGCCCACGGCACCCGCCGCCCGGCCGCCGCGTCCGCCCTCCCGCCTCCGCGCCCGCCGCCCCGGCCTTCGCGGCTCGCCCGAGCCTGCGTCGGCCTCCCTCCGCCGCCCATGGCTCCCGTCGAACCCGCCGCGCTGGCTCCCCTCCGGCTGCCGAGTGCCGCCACCCGCCATGCCGCGTCCGCCGCCAGGCCTCGCCCTCCGCCCGCCATGCGCCGTCGCCAGCGCCCGGCGGATCCGCCACCCGGCCTTTCCTCGACTCCGGCCGGCGTCCTCTTCTTCTCCGGTGAAGCTCAGGCGAACCTCGGTTCGCGTGCCCACGAGGAACCCTAGATCTGGATCCAGAGGTTGACCCTCGAATATCACTAAGTCCCCGAAATTATTACATTTTGTTGCATTTTCATTGCATCGTAACTCTGTCATCGTTGCTCCGTTTTGCGCGTGTAATATGTCAAAATGTTCGGCTCGATGAGTAGATCATTTCATCTCATTGCATCATTTTCATTTGAGCTCATATTGATGCCCGAAATGATGTTAGAAGAGTGCTATGTGATGTTAGTTTCTGATTTTTATCAGAACATGCACTTTTGTCATTTTTGCCATGATTGATGTGTGCATCCTATGAATTTGAGTCCTACATGTGTTTTGTAATATGCCATGTCTTCTTTACAGTGGTGCTTGCTATGTATTTTTGTGATCTATGTGGTGACTAGCACAAGCATGCAAAGTAGGCTTCCTGATGTTGCTGATTTCAGCCCTGTGTTGCTGATATTTTTATGCCATGTTAACTTGATGCTACCGAGAGTTCCATGCTTATTTTGAGATACTTCAGTAAGGATGTTTTGTTAAACATGTCTTGCCCTATCCATCCATGCCCTTGTTTGCAATTATGGAGTGTCATAGCTTGAGTCAATCGAGCTCTACTTTTGCTATAAAATGTTTCCTGGCAGATTGTTTACATGTTATTCAATTTTGCCAAGGTTGTTGTAGTTGATCCTTGCATGCTATGATCTTGTTCTTGCCATGTATAGCTTCTATTCCATGTCTTCTTGATGGATGTATGCTTAGTTTATCATGTATTGCTCTGTGGTGAGTGGTTCAAGCTCACCAACATGCCTACTTGTCTTTGTTCCTGCCATGTATGAATCTGTTATATAACTTGCCATGTTTACATGGGTGCCATCATATCTTCTGATCCTTTTTGGCTTATGGTCAGTAAATGACTTTTGTTATATGAAATTAGTAGGTTCATGCCATGCCTTTGTTTGCCATGATAAGTTCCTGTAGCATGCTGTTTTCTTGCTCTAAACATTGCAACCTGATGTTATTTTCTGCCAATGCCTGAAACTGTTATTATTTGCAATCTTGCCATGTCATTTTGAGCATGTTCTAGTGATTTCTGGAGATAGCTCAGTGCTCATGTTTTGTAATGCTTTACCTGTACATCATGTCCATGCCTTTTGTTTTCTCGTTGAGGTCCTGTAGCTTGTTGTTTTCATGCTTGCAATATGCCTAGTTGTTGTTTTGGACAGTTTGTTGTCATAACTTGTATAGGGTGTATGTGTTGAACCGTTGCGCCGTTTTGAGTGTGCTCTATATGAAACTTGCTTGATTTTGCATGTAGCTTCATATTATCATGTTGCATCCATGTTTTGAGGTGTTTGCTTGATGTTTGTATGCATTTTGCATCAATGCCATGCTTATCTTGTTTTGCTCATATCTTCTAGGCCGTAGCTCCAAATCTAATGAACTTTATATGTAACTTGACTAGAATTTCGTGTAGATCATCATGGTGCATCTTAACTTTCTGTTTAACAACTTGAACATAATGTTTATTCAGATCTGTAACAATTTCGAAATAATGCATATGAGGACTTACCGGAATTGTTATATGTTGTTCCCGGCCTCATTTAAACTTGCTTTGACGTGGTGTTCTTGTTTGCATCATCTCTTGCCATGAGTAGCTTCATGTATCTTTGTCATGCATCATGCTTGTTGTGCATCATGTCTTGTCTATGTGTGGTGTGTTTACTATGTTGTGTGCTTCTTCTTGTTAGTTCCTGTTTCGTTGCGATCGTGAGGATTCGTTCGTCTACGCTTGGTTCGGCTTCATCCGTTCGTCTTCTTCATGGACTCGTTCTTCTTCCTTGCGGGATTTCAGGCAAGATGACCGCTACCCTGGATCTCACTACTATCATTGCTATGCTAGTTGCTTCGTTCTATCGCTATGCTGCGCTACCTATTACCTGTTTATCAAGCCATCCCAAATTGCCATGTCAGCCTCTAACCTTTTGCACCCTTCCTAGCAAACCATTGTTTGGCTATGTTACCGCTTTGCTCAGCCCCTCTTATAGCGTTGTTAGTTGCAGGTGAAGATGAAGTTTGTTCCTTGTTGGAACATGGAGATGTTGTTCCTTGTTGAAACATGTTTACTTGTTGGGATATCACAATATATCTTATATTATTAATGCATCTATATACTTGGTAAAGGGTGGAAGGCTCGGCCTTATGCCTGGTGTTTTGTTCCACTCTTGCCGCCCTAGTTTCCGTCATATCGGTATTATGTTCCCGGATTTTGCGTCCCTAACGCGGTCGGGTGATTTATGGGACCCCCTTGACAGTTCGCTTTAAATAAGACTTTTCCAGCAAGGCCCAACATTGGTTTTACATTTGCCTCACTCTAGCCTTTTTCCCTTGGGAGTCGCGCTCTCAAGGGTCATCTTTATTTACCCCCGGGCGATGCTTGTCTAAGCGTTGGTCCAAACTAGAGCACCGTCTTGGGACCATCCCTTGGCAACTTGGGTTACGCGGTACTGTCGCTTAGCTTATCCGGTCGTGGCTCGAGACGAGATACGCGCGGCTACTATCGTGGTGTCGGCACGCCGGAGGTCTTGCTGGTCTTGTTTTATTACTGTCGAAATGTCTTGTAGCCGGATTCCGAGACTGATCGGGTCTTCCGGGAGAAGGAATATCCTTCGTTGATCGCGAGAGCTTATCATGGGCTAAGTTGGGACACCCTGCAGGTATAAACTTTCGAGAGCCGTGCCCGCGGTTATGTGGCGATGGGAATTTGTTAATGTCCGGTTGTAGAAAACCCGGTTGATCTCAATTAAAATACACCAACCGTAAAGCGTAACGTGAGTGTCTCTTTTCGGGTTGATCGAGAGGAGAACACGGTTTCGGGTTATGTCGGACGTAAGTAGGAGTTCAGGATCACTTCTTGATCATTACTAGTTGACGACCGTTCCTTTGTTTCTCTTCTCGCCTCATTTGCGTATGTTAGCCACCATATATGCTTAGTCGCTGCTGCAACCTCACCACCTTACCCCTTCCTTTCCCTTTAAGCTTTGCTAGTCTTGATACCCATGGTAATGGGATTGCTTGAGTCCTCGTGGCTCACAGATTACTACACCACCATTGCAGTACAGGTTTGCGATGATCATGACGTGAGAGCGATG
This sequence comes from Aegilops longissima, assembly GCA_021605205.1. Classification (NCBI taxonomy): domain Eukaryota; kingdom Viridiplantae; phylum Streptophyta; class Magnoliopsida; order Poales; family Poaceae; genus Aegilops; species Aegilops longissima. The sequence continues at coordinate 85,643,644 of CM038682.1, read as the reverse complement.
TTTGCTTGTATTGGAGTTCTTCTTCGCTTCTTCTTCGATCGGGGATGGGTTCCAGTCGGCAGCCTGGGCTAGCAGGTGGATGTCGTTTGAGTTTGTTTATGTTTCATCCGTAGTCGGATGTTGATCTTGTGTATGATGTTGATGTATTCTTGTGGCATTTGTGCCTTATGTATGTATCCCTATGTATTATGTAATGTTGACGTAATGATATCCACCTTGCAAAAGCGTTTCAATATGCGGGTCTATCCTTGGTGGGAACGTCGAGTTCCTTTTGGATAGGGTCGCATATTGGGCGTGACATTAGGTGACAAAGTATATGCATACATGTAAGAGTAAGCAAGACTCCGCGTTGGTCTATCAAACAAATAAACCATTATTGCACTACTTAACTACTCCAGATATGCAACTTGTCAGTTTTCTCCCTCTCGAATTATGTATATATGCGTTGGTCTATCAAACAAATGAACCATAATTGTTTTATCTAAATTTATGTTGTGCTAACATTTTCTTGTTTTCCCTTGAAAAAAGAGGTTCCTTGTACTCCCAGCTGTCAATTGATCGATGCACAAGGCCATATATTAACTGAGAGATTTAAGAATACATGCAACCAAAATCGTTGGCTCTTCACAAACGGGCTTCCCGCTTCGCAACTGAGGTGTCAGATGTTCAAAAACTATAAAATTGTTGTACATTTTTTCTCCTTGGCTCATGGTTGGAAAATTCAGAAGAGCTGCAGCGGGACATTTTATACTTGCGCAATTACACTTGTGTTATGTGTGGAATTTTACTACTAGAAACCAAGGATCATCTCTTCTGATGATGATCATTGCTGCATGTTGCTTGCAGTAAATTTCTAGGCACTCGATCTATACAGGGGGGCATCAGTTCAGACATCCTTCCAGTCCTTCAGAGAGCAGCTGGGCCTGGGCTGGACAAACCATTTTTTTTCGAATGTGGGCAAACCTTTGTGGAATATCCTATTTGACGCTCTCTGCGTCAAGCTGTCTAGGCTTCGCATAGGAGATGGCGATCGAACGATGAACTGGGCCGGCCCATTAACAGCCTGTTTTTTCTGGTTTTGGGAAGCTTCTAGAAGGTTCCCTAAACCGGTTTTTTCTTTCTTTTTGGTTTTGGGTTTTTCTTTTTTAAGTTTTTCTGTTTATTTTTCTACTTTATTTTGTCTTTTCTGTTTCTTTTTTTCGTTTCTTTTTTATTTTTCAAGTTTATTTTTTTCGAAAACAACTCATGTTTCAAAATTTGTTTGTAAACTTAAAAAATTGTTCTCACTTTTAAAAAATGTGATTTTTTCAAAAATAAAGTTTGTGTTTTCCAAAAAAAACATAAATTCAAAAAATGTTCTCATTTTAAACATAATTTCGCTCAAATTTGAGAATTATTCGCTCGTAAAATAATCACGTTTTTGAAAATATTGTTCGACTTTGGAATTTGACAAAATGTTCGGATCTGACATTACCTATAATTTTGCGCGCCATCTTAAACCAACAAAGCACGTTTATCCCGTTGGCTAGCCACTCGTGAAAACAGTGGTCCTTGTTCGATCCCTCTCCCTCGATCACTTAACTTTTTGCGATTTTCACTGTGTTGCGCTAATGGGCCGGCCCAGTTGGAGTTGCCTGTGCGTCCGCTCGGCAATTTGCCGCAGAGAGCGGCACATAGGAGTTCCCAACCTTTGTTGCTTCTTCTTCATTGAGGTGGCCGGGGGAGCAACTAATTAACGAGCGCTTCTTCGGGAGCCTCGCAACGATTAGCGTCACTTGGCGCGTTCTCAGCCATTCGTCAGGTGTCCCGCTCTGGGCGCTCCCTCCGAATTTTGTTTTTTTTTCGTACGCACGTGTTTTTGGCTTTTTAAACGGGTTTTTTTTTATGTTTTGGTTTTCCACCGGTCTTCCCTAGCTTTTCGATCAAAAAAAATTTGCGAAAAAAACGCATTTTTTTTTCGTGAGAGTCACGGTTTTGTTTTCGCGAGAGTCACGGTTGTGCTTTCGCGAGAGGCACGGTTATGCTTTCGTGAGAGTCACGGCCGTTATCTCCTGAGTCCACGGCTTCCGAAGAGAGGTTAAGCTACCCGTCTTCGGACGACGCGATCTGTTCTGGATCTATGTCCAGAGCGGTTTCAGGCGCTATCTCCTGAGTGTTGCCAGATGACAGATTTAAGTCATGCTTAGGAGCTCGCCATGGTCCGCGTGGTCGTGCTGCTGGAGAGGACTAGAGACATCCCTTGTGATGTCTGGCCCTGGGGTCAGTGGCGAAGCCAGCTATCTGGCGAGGTTTGGCGCATGCCGTACCTAAAATTCGACCCAAGTACGTACGTACAGTATTAGTTTGATACAATATTAAGTTTTAAGCTGGGCTTAGCTGCTGATGGGTCGAGTCCGTGGCTTGACTACACGTCACGTCTGCACATGGATTATGGCTGAAACCTTCCGAGTTTCGACTGTGCGTGTACTTGTTCTAGACCGTGATCTGCGTGATGGAGGCACAACAGGCAGGGCAGTACGCCGGGGCGGTGACGCCGGTGTCGGGTGGCGGCCGTTCACCGGCGAGGCGAGGCTCTGACCGGTATATGGCAACGCCGACTCGGCGAGGCCGCGAGTGTGAGCAGACGGCGCCACGTTAACTGAAATTGTTTTTTGTTTACGAATATGTTAACTGAAATTGGGCTATATCAGATCAAATATACGTAATTACGTTCTCCGATTTTAGTTTATCTAGTGCCTTCCCTTTGTTGAAATACTAATGGATTAATTTCCTTTATTAAATTGGTGAACATTCATCTATATAATTTAAATCTAGTGATGTATTTTGAGTGTCAATACTCATTTTTTGGATTTGTCTTGTATATTTGCTAAATATAAAGTAGTACCTCTGTCTCAAATTACTTGTCTTAACTTTTTTTAAATATGAATGTATCTAATACTAAAACATGTCTTAACACATCTATATCTTAGGCATACCTACGACTAGTAATTTGAGGCAGAGTAAATATACATATAATATTCCAGCGAGCCTTTATAATCATATTATACTTGGTTTTCTTTTTTACAAACTCCGCCACACCTAAAAATTATTCCTGTCTTCGCCACTGCCTGGGGTGGCCCCTGGCCGACAAGGGTGATCTTCATCGAGCCGGCTAGGGTTTGGCCCATGCCGGACTCGTTCAGGGAGGACGGAGAGTACATCCCCTTCTTCGTCAACCCTCCTTCGCCGTTCGCCCACAATGGTGGGGGCGATGCTGCCCGTCGCCTGCGCAATCGGGGGGAGCCCTCAGTCCCTATGCTCCGTCGGGTCGGAGGTGGAGGCGGGGGCGGGCGTGTTCTTGCCTCTGTCCTTCGCGTGCTCGGCGCCCCTCCCCTCCCACGAGAGGGCATCTGTCCCGGCGCGGGGGCGAGCACGGCTTGGTCCTGCCTTGGATCCCCAGCGGTGTCGCTTCCCTCTTCTCTGTCGTCGGTGCGCATCACCGAGCTGCCGGACAAGACAACCGTGTCGCGGGTGTGGACGTGGCGGGGGAAGCCGTGAGCGACCACTGCATGGGGGGCGCGCGTGGCATGGCCCATGTTGGGCCGTTTGGCCGGGCCCGCCGCAGCGCTCGTCTGGCGCAGGCTGATACCGACGCTTTTGTGGGCATGGAGGAGAAGGCGGTGAAGCGCAGAGCTCTCAAGGATGCGCTGGTCTCCCCTCACTTACAAGCCAAAGCGGTGCGTGACAAGGTCCTTGCCGCTGTTGTCAAGCCGCTGCCTGCGAGCGCGGTTGCCGGCCTGAGGGCAGCCGCTGCCATCAAGCCGACTACGGTGCCTGGGGCTCGTCATGTTTAGGAGCGCTCCCAGCCTATTTGGGTGTGTCCCGGCGTCCATCCCCTCTGTATCCATTGTATCCCTTGTTCTGTCCCCCACCCCCTTGTTCAGGCGGCCGTGTCTCTGTAGTCTCCCAGCTCCCCTGGTTCATGTATGAGCGATGTGTCGCTACGGTGTTGAGTGGTCTCCATGGTTAGTCGTGCGTGTCAACAATTTGCCCTCCTCTTCTGGAATGTTCAGGGCCTGGGGGAGGATGACAAGTGCGATCTGGTTCAGAACGCTCTCATCTCCAATGATCCCTATGTTGCATGTTTGCAAGAAACTAAGCTGGCCATTCTAGACATGCACAAGGCTCGTTCGTTCCTTCCTTCCTCCCTATCTGAGTTTTTTGCGAAGAACGCTGACGGATCCAAGGGCGGCGTGGTGACCGCCTGGAACCCCTGTCTCCTTTATCTCTCCACCTCTTCTCAGTCCCGCTTCTCGCTTACCTCGTCCCTCGTGTCCACTGTCTCCGATCTCGCGTTTAAGATCACTAACGTTTACACCCCATCGGACCACTCTCACACCGTGGCTTTTGCCGACGACATGATGGCCGTCGCCCCCCTTGTCTCTGGGCCATGGCTGATAGTGGGGGACTTCAACCTGATCTGCTACCCCCGCGAGAAGAATAATGATAGGTTTGATGCGGGGCGGGCTTCTGCTTTCAACTCCATGATCAACGCTCTTGGGTGGTTTGAGCTTCCCCTCGTCGATCGCCTCTTCACTTGGATGAGCAGGCGCGACACCCCCCCCCCCCACCTTAACACGCCTTGATCGTGCCTTTTTTGACGTGAACTGGGACTCCGTGTTTCCAAATTTTGTACTCTCTTCCCGTCCGCGGACGACGTCTGATCACTTCCCCCTTGGTATCACCGTTTCGACCCGCCTTCCCTTCTCGGGGTGTTTCTACTTCAACCGGGCTTGGTTTCTCGACCCTCAGTTCCTTCCCATCGTTCTCCCTTCCTGCAGTCGTGCCCCCCGTCCCCCAAGACCGAGAGCCATCTCGTTCGCCAGAAGAAGGCACTCGGGTCAGCTGCCAAGGTTTGGAAACGCCGTCATCATTACACCCCGATATTTGATAATGGCTGCAAGTTGTTGGTTGATCTCTTTGATTACTTGGAGGAACACCGCAGGGTCAAAGGGTACAAGGACGATCTGCGTCACGACGCGCGGCTCTTGCTGGCCGTGTCGGTCGCCCGCCAGGCGGCCTTCTGGAGGCAGCGGGGCAAATGCAGGGCGGTGGTCGCCGTTTGTTGGAGTTGTGTCGAATATAGTGTACGAGGTAGGTTACAGTTGGACTTGTAGTTGTATCATGTTTACATAGGATGTGGAAACGTGTCCTAGTAGGACACTTGTATCCTAGGCCTCTCTTATATATCGGGGGTAGACACACGATGTAACCTATGCCAACATAATAGCACAGGCTCGCAAGGGGGAGCCGGCGGCTTGTGCCGGCGCCCGGGTGGCCGGTGTGCGGTATTGTGACGGTGCCACGGGGAGGAGCGCCCATAGTCATGCCCCGGGGATGTAGCCATATCGGTGAACCTCGTTAAAAAAATCTCGGTGTCGTGCCTTGTGTGATTGCTTGGTCCTCGGATGATCAACGGTATGCCTCGGATTTATTCTAACAAGTGGTATCAGAGCAAGGTTACGAGGAAGCTGCGGATTGTTGATCTAGAGGAAGTATCGAGTTTGAGATGTAGCCGGCTGCGGTGTGGTTCTCGACGAGATTGGAAAAGCGATCAGAAGGCAGGCGACGTGAGGCGAGCACAGTGGACTTCTGGCCGATCGGATCGGTATTTGATCGATCTAGTTTCGGCGAGACGGGCGTGTAGCAGTGGATTCGGAAGCGCCACGGACGGGTGTGTTGTAGACATGCAGGGAGCCGTAGCCAACGTGGCTCGTGGGCATGCCTAGGATGTGACAGGCTGGCCTAGGTGGCTGGTTGTGTGCGTTCTTGATGGGCTAGGCCCTTGTGCAGGCATGAGGTGGGCGGACGACTGGGGTTACTGAGGAAGGAGCAACGGTCAGGCGTTGACGAAGGCTCGATGCTGCCCACGCGTGCAGAGGTGCTGCTGATACGTGTGCTGTGCTATGAGACACCGGATTGTTTTGGACAAAAAGGAAGGACACCGAGTCTTCGTATATGACATTGAGGCAGGCAAATCAATAAGCGATACATATCCATCGGAGTAGTACTTGCGTAGGAAATTGGCAGGAAAGCAATTGCTAGCATCGGGAATTGAATGCCAGGGAGATACACACGTGAAGACCAGAAGATTGTTTTTGGTTGGAATTTGCTACTAGTACAGATTTGCTTGTGTACTTGGGCATCACGTGAGAAAGCTCGGATAATTTTTCGCAGGGTCGGTCGTACAAAGAACTGTGGTGCCATTCCGTACTAGGTTTGAGGTGGAGAAGTTTGATGGGACTGAAAACCTTGGGTTATGGCAGACAAGGGTGAAAGATTTGTTGGCACAATGGGGATGCTTGAAGGCGTTGCAGGAAGTAATGTCAGCTAAGATGGAATTGTCAGGTGATGGATGGAAATTTCGTGGAAGACGATTTGGGAGCCTTGAGCGTGTCATACAGTCGAACGAGTTCGGCTGGGTCAGACTGGGCAGTCTGACGGGATCGACGCAGGTCGGTTGATACAGAAGATGATGGTGGGATCGGCAACAACGACGGAGCGTGATGCTGATGGTGACCAACTTCTGGGCGTGGAAACACGTGGCGCAGGCCCCGAAGGCTTGTGTGGCTTCGACAAGACTATGGCGCGGTTTGATTCAAGGTGGTGTACACACGGAGTTTGAAGTCGACGGAGCACGAGGGTGGACTGATCATCTACCACGGAGTCATGTTGAAGGCGGAGCTGGATTGAGGGGCTACGGCGTAAGTCGACAGAGAGTCGAAGCCTATTCAGCAGGAAAAACGAGTGACACACAATTCGGATTGGAGCCCAGTGGTTTGATGAAAGCGTGAAACTCGTCATCAGTCGGTGATGACCGATGGTACTCTGCAGTGGGGGTTGAGTGGTGTGGTTTCGCGACCCTTGAGATTCGACCGGGACAACGGAGGCTCGACGCGATAATAGCGGCGAGGTGTGCGGTATGCACGGGACATGGAGACGGGCCAGGGCTCTGGTGGTCATACATGTGGTGAGACAACTGCGAATTTGACTTGGGATGACTACAAGCAATGGTGAAATTCTTTCAAGTTTTCAGACAGGCTTTCAAGAAAGGAGCGGTGATGTTGAGTTCAGGTAACTCTTATGTGTACACCCAATATGTGAGTTGTTCACTTTCACGCAGGTCAGTGATTAGTGTGTGATGGCGTTGGACTGATACTCTGGAAGTTGGGAGCACAAACTAGAGTAACAAAGAACTTAATTTTGCTCGAATGTTGGCTCTGGTCAAGAAAAAGAAGGGACTACAAGTTGCAGGTGGAGTCACATGGAGTCTTTGGAGTAGCAGCGGTGCTCATGGGATAAACTCAAGTCCAATGTACATGGAAGTTTGACGCATGGACGAACTCAAGGTGGTGGAGAATATTCGCCAAGGTGGAGTTTGTTGGAGTTGTGTCGAATATAGTGTACGAGGTAGGTTACAGTTGGACTTGTAGTTGTATCGTGTTTACATAGGATGTGGAGTCGTGTCCTAGTAGGACACTTGTATCCTAGGCCTCTCTTATATATCGGGGGTAGACACACGATGTAACCTATGCCAACATAATAGCACAGGTCGCAAGGGGCAGCCGGCGGCTTGTGCCGGCGCCCGGGTGGCCGGTGTGCGGTATTGTGACGGTGCCACGGGGAGGAGCGCCCGTAGTCATGCCCCGGGGATGTAGCCATATCGGTGAACCTCGTTAACAAATCTCGGTGTCGTGCCTTGTGTGATTGCTTGGTCCTCGGATGATCAACGGTATGCCTCGGATTTATTCTAACAGCCGGGGATGAAAATACCAGCTACTTCCATGCCTTGGCTTCGCAGCGCCGTCGCCTGAACACCATTCTCACGCTGCAAGTCGATGGCGTGGAGCTTGTCGACCACAACGCCAAGGAGGCGGCGCTTCGTCGCTTCTATGGCGCCTTGCTAGGCCGGACGCCCATCACGACGTGGGGATTCAGCATGTCGAGCCTCTATGTCAATGCCCCCCGGATCGACGCGGTGCCCTGGTCGCTCCTTTCTCCCGAGATGAGGTCCATGCGGCCGTGCGCGCGCTAGACGGCTCGAGCGCGCCGCGGCCGGACGACCCGGGGCCTGCCTTCTACCAGGTTGCCCGGCCTGTGGTCGCCGACGATCTCCAGGTCCTCTTCGACAACTTCCACGCTAGGGGGAGGGGGCGCCCCTCGACGGGATAGGGACTTCATCACCCTGCTCTCGAAAAAGGAAGGGATCCCCGCCCCTGGGGAATTCCGACCGGTCTCTCTTCAAAATGGTGACATCAAGATCCTCTGTCGTGGGCTTACTACTCGTCTCCAGAAGCAAATTGTCGTGCTCATCGACGAGGACCAGTCTGGGTTCTTGTCTGGGCGCAGCATCGCGGAGAACTTCATCTTCGCGGCTGAGCTCGTCCAGTGTGCTGCAACAGAAGGGGTGCGGTTTCGCTCGTGTTCAAGATTGACTTCGCCAAGGCATTTGACTCCATCGCCTGGCCTGCTCTGCGCCGCATCATGGAGACACGCGGTTTCCCCCCGTGTGGTGCGACTAGATGGATCGCATCTTCCAAGGCGGCGGTCCTCCTAAATGGGATCCCGGGGAGGTGGTTCGTGGTGAAGAACGGCATGCGCCAAGGGGACCCCTTGTCCCCCTATCTTTTCCTCTTGGTGGCCTACATGCTCCAACGCATGATCCAAGGCGACGACATCCTCAGGCGCCCTTATCATCATGAGGGCGGTCCCCGCCGTTGCGGCCCGCCTCCGGGTCATCCTTGACCTGTTTGCCGCGTCGACGGGACTGGTGATCAATTTCTCTAAAAGCACTCTCGTTCCTCTACACGTCGAGGCCGAGGCCCTCGTGTCTATCACCGAGTTGTTCCGATGCTCCGTCGGCTCCTTCCCTCAAAACTACCTCGGGCTGCCGCTCTCCTGCGACATGCTCAAACTTGGGGACTTCGCGCCCATCCTCGCCAAGGTGGACAGGTACCTGGCGGGGTGGCGGGCACGGCTCCTGTCCCCAGCGAGGAGGCTGGTTCTGGTCAACGCAGTGATCGACTCCATCCCCACCTACGCCATGGCGGCCATGCGCCTGCCACCTGCAGTGTTTGCTGCGCTCGACAAACTATGGCGCGCGTTCCTGTGGAGCATCGTAGACCGGGCTTCCGCGGCGCAGTGCCTGGTTGCTTGGGACCGGGTTGTTGGAAATATGCCCTAGAGGCAATAATAAAATGATTATTATTATATTTCCTTGTTCATGATAATTGTCTATTATTCATGCTATAATTTTGTTATCCGGAAATCGTAATACATGTGTGAATACATAGACCACAACATGTCCCTAGTGAGCCTCTAGTTGACTAGCTCGTTGATCAACAGATAGTCATGGTTTCCTGACTATGGACATTGGATGTCATTGATAACGGGATCACATCATTAGGAGAATGATGTGATGGACAAGACCCAATCCTAAGCATAGCACAAGATCGTGTAGTTCGTTTGCTAGAGCTTTTCCAATGTCAAGTATCATTTCCTTAGACCATGAGATTGTGTAACTCCCGGATACTGTAGGAGTGCTTTGGGTGTACCAAACGTCACGACGTAACTGGGTGACTATAAAGGTACACTACAGGTATCTCCGAAAGTCTCTGGTGGGTTGACACGAATCGAGATTGGGATTTGTCACTCCGTATGACGGAGAGGTATCTCTGGACCCACTCGGTAATGCATCATCATAATGAGCTTAATGTGACCAAGTAGTTGGTCACGGGATCATGCATTACGCAACGAGTAAAGTGACTTGCCGGTAACGAGATTGAACGAGGTATTGGGATACCGACAATCGAATCTCGGGCAAGTAACGTACTGATTGACAAAGGGAATTGAATACGGGATTACTTGAATCCTCGACATCGTGGTTCATCCGATGAGATCATCGAGGAGCATGTGGGAGCCAACATGGGTATCCAGATCCCGCTGTTGGTTATTGACCGGAGAGTCGTCTCGGTCATGTCTACGAGTCTCCCAAACCCGTAGGGTCTACACACTTAAGGTTCGGTGACGCTAGGGTTGTAGAGATATTAGTATGCGGTAACCCGAAAGTTGTTCGGAGTCCCGGATGAGATCCTGGACGTCACTAGGAGTTCCAGAATGGTCCGCAGGTGAAGATTTATATATAGGAAGTCCAGCCCACCGGAATGTTTGAGGGTCACGGTATTGTACCGGACCACGGAAGGGTCCCGGGGTCCATCGGTGGGGCCACCTATCCGGAGGGCCCCATGGGATGAAGTGGAAGGAACCAGCCTGGTGGGCTGGTGCGCCTTGGCCTCCCCTGCTGCGTGGGGTTGAAACCCTAGGGGTGGGGCGCCCACCGACTTGGGGGCAAGCGCCCCTTGCCCCCCTTGAGATTCGATCTCTAGGGGGCCGGTGCCCCCCAGGGCCCCTATATAAAGAGGAGGGAAGGGAGGGATGTGCACCCTAGTCCCTGGCGCCTCCCTCTCCCCCCGCAACACCTCTCCCTCTTGCTGAGCTTGGCGAAGTCCTGCCGAGATTCCCCGCTACTTCCACCACCACGCCGCCGTGCTGCTGGATCTCCATCAACATCTCCTTCCCCCTTGCTGGATCAAGAAGGAGAAGACGTCTTCCCCAACCGTACGTGTGTTGAACGCGGAGGTGTCATCCGTTCGGCACTAGGATCTTCGGGGATTTTGGATCATGACGAGTACGACTCCCTCAACCCCGTTCTCTTGAACGCTTCCGCTCGCGATCTACAAGGGTATGTAGATGAACTCCTCTCTCTCGTTGCTAGATGACTTCATAGATTGATCTTGGTGAAGTGTAGAATTTTTTTATTTTCTGCAACGTTCCCCAACAGTGGCATCATGAGCTAGGTCTATGCGTAGTTTCTATGCACGAGTAGAACACAATTTTGTTGTGGGCGTAGATTTTGTCAATTTACTTGCCACTACTAGTCTTATCTTGTTTTGGCGGCATCGTGGGATGAAGCGGCCCGGACCGACCTTACACGTACGCTTACGTGAGACGGGTTCCACCGACTGACATGCACCAGTTGCATAAGGTGGCTAGCGGGTGTCCGTCTCTCCCACTTTAGTCGGATCGGATTCGATGAAAAGAGTCCTTTTGAAGGGTAAATAGAAATTGGCATATCACGTTGTGGTTTTGACGTAGGTAAGAAATGTTCTTGCTAGAACCCTATTGCAGCCACGTAAAAAACATGCAACAACAATTAGAGGACGTCTAACTTGTTTTTGCAGCATATGCCTTGTGATGTGATATGGCCAAAAGGATGTGATGAATGATATATATGTGATGTATGAGATTGATCATGTTCTTGTAATAGGAATCATGACTTGCATGTCGATGAGTATGACAACCGGCAGGAGCCATAGGAGTTGTCTTAATTATTGTATGACCTGCGTGTCATTGAATAAACGCCATGTAATTACTTTACTTTATTGCTAAACTGTTAGCCATAGTAGTAGAAGTAATAGTTGGCGAACAACTTCATGGAGACACGATGATGAAGATCATGATGATGGAGATCATGGTGTCATGCCGGTGACGATGATGATCATGGCGCCCCGAAGATGGAGATCAAAAGGAGCAAAATGATATTGGCCATATCATGTCACTATTTGATTGCGTGTGATGTTTATCATGTTTTTGCATCTTATTTGCTTAGAACGACGGTAGTAAATAAGATGATCCCTCATAACAATTTCAAGAAAGTGTTCCCCCTAACTGTGCGCCGTTGCGAAAGTTCGTTGTTTCGAAGCATCACGTGATGATCGGGTGTGATAGATCTTAACGTTCACATACAACGGGTGTAAGCCAGATTTACACATGCGAAACACTTAGGTTGACTTGACGAGCCTAGCATGTACAGACATGGCCTCGGAACACAAGAGACCGAAAGGTCGAACATGAGTCTTATAGAAGATACGATCAACATGGAGATGTTCACCGATGATGACTAGTCCGTCTCACGTGATGATCGGACACGGTCTAGTTTACTCGGATCATGTATCACTTAGATGACTAGAGGGATGTCTATCTGAGTGGGAGTTCATTAAATAATTTGATTAGATGAACTTAATTATCATGAACTTAGTCTAAAACCTTTGCAAAATGTCTTGTAGATCAAATGGCCCACGCTCATGTCAACCTCAACTTCAACGCGTTCCTAGAGAAAACCAAGCTGAAAGATGATGGCAGCAACTATACGGACTGGGTCCGGAACCCGAGGATCATCCTCATAGCTGCCAAGAAAGCATATGTCCTAGAAGCACCGCTAGGTGAAGCACCCGTCCCAGTGAACCAAGACGTTATGAACGCTTGGCAGTCGCGTGTTGATGATTACTCCCTCGTTCAGTGCGGCATGCTTTACAGCTTAGAACCGGGGCTCCAAAAGCGTTTTGAGCAACACGGAGCATATGAGATGTTTGAAGAGCTGAAAATGGTTTTCCAAGCTCATGCCCGGGTCGAGAGATATGAAGTCTCCGACAAGTTCTATAGTTGTAAGATGGAGGAAAATAGTTACATCGGTGAGCACATACTCAAAATGTCTGGGTTGCACAACCGCTTGTCCCAGCTGGACATTAACCTCCCGGAAGAGGCGGTCATTGACAGAATCCTTCAGTCGCTCCCACCTAGCTACAAAAAGCTTTGTGATGAACTACAATATGCAAGGGATGGTGAAAACTATTCCTGAAGTATTTTCAATGCTGAAATCAGCGGAGGTGGAAATCAAAAAGGAACATCAAGTGTTGATGGTCAATAAAACCACTAGTTTCAAGAAAGGCAAGGGTAAAAAGAACTTCAAGAAAGATGGCAAGGGAGTTGCCGCGCCCGGTAAGCCAGTTGCCGGGAACAAGCCAAAGCATGGACCCAAACCTGAGACTGAGTGCTTTTATTGCAAGGGAAGCGGACACTGGAAGCGGAACTGCCCCAAGTACTTAGCAGACAAGAAGGCCGGCAATACTAAAGGTATATGTGATATACATGTAATTGATGTGTACCTTACCAGTACTCGTAGTAGCTCCTAGGTATTTGATACCGGTGCGGTTGCTCATATTTGTAACTCAAAACAGGAGCTGCGGAATAAGCGGAGACTGGCGAAGGACGAGGTGACGATGCGCGTCGGGAATGGTTCCAAGGTCGATGTGATCGCCGTCGGCACGCTACCTCTACATTTACCTACGGGATTAGTTTTAAACCTCAATAATTGTTATTTAGTGCCAGCTTTGAGCATGAACATTGTATCTGGATCTTGTTTAATACGAGATGGCTACTCATTTAAATCCGTGAATAATGGTTGTTCTATTTATATGAGAGATATGTTTTATGGTCATGCCCCGCTGGTCAATGGTTTATTCTTAATGAATCTCGAACGTGATGTTACACATATTCATAGTGTGAATACCAAAAGATGTAAGATTGATAATGATAGTCCCACATATCTATGGCACTGCCGCCTTGGTCACATTGGTGTCAAACGCATGAAGAAGCTCCATACAGATGGACGTTTGGAGTCTCTTGATTTCGAATCATTTGACACGTGCGAACCATGCCTCATGGGTAAAATGACCAAGACTCCGTTCTCCGGAACAATGGAGCGAGCAACCAACTTATTGGAAATTATACATACTGATGTGTGCGGTCCAATGAGCGTTGAGGCTCGCGGTGGCTATCGTTATGTTCTCACTCTCACTAATGACTTAAGTAGATATGGGTATGTCTACTTGATGAAACACAAGTCTGAGACCTTTGAAAAGTTCAAGGAATTTCAGAATGAGGTAGAGAATCAACGTGACCGAAAAATAAAGTTCTTACGATCAGATCGTGGAGGAGAATATTTAAGTCACGAATTTGGTACGCACTTAAGGAAATGTGGAATCGTTTCACAACTCACGCCGCCTGGAACACCTCAGCGTAACGGTGTGTCCGAACGTCGTAATCGCACTCTATTGGATAGGTGCGATCTATGATGTCACTCACCGATTTACCGCCATAATTTTGGGGATACGCTCTAGAGACAACTACATTCACTTTAAATAGGGCATCGTCTAAATCCGTTGAGACGACACCATATGAATTGTGGTTTGGGAAGAAACCTAAGCTGTCGTTTCTAAAAGTTTGGGGATGCGATGCTTATGTCAAGAAAATTCAACCTGAAAAGCTCGAACCCAAGTCGGAAAAATGCGTCTTCATAGGATACCCTAAGGAAACCATTGGGTATACCTTCTACCTTAGATCCGAAGGCAAGATCTTTGTTGCCAAGAACGGGTCCTTTATGGAGAAAGAGTTTCTCTCGAAAGAAATAAGTGGGAGGAAAGTAGAACTCGATGAAGTACGGCCTCTTGAACCGGAAAGTAGCGCAGCTCAGGAAGATGTTCCTGTGGTGCCTGCACCGACTGGAGAGGAAGTTAATGATGATGATCAAGGTACTTCGGATCAAGTTGCTACTGAACTTCGTAGGTCCACAAGGACACGTTCCACACCAGAATGGTATGGCAACCCTGTCCTATAAATCATGTTGTTAGACAACGGTGAACCTTCGAACTATGAAGAAGCGATGGCGGGCCCGGATTCCAACAAATGGCTTGAAGCCATGCAATCCGAGATAGGATCCATGTATGAAAACAAAGTGTGGACTTTGACAGACTTGCCCGATGATCGGCGAGTGATAGAAAACAAATGGATCTTTAAGAAGAAGACGGACGTGTATGGTAATGTTACCATCTATAAAGCTCGACTTGTCGCTAAGGGTTATCGGCAAGTTCAAGGGGTTGACTACGATGAGACTTTCTCTCCCGTAGCGAAGCTGAAGTCCGTCCGAATCATGTTAGCAATTGCCGCATACTATGATTATGAGATATGGCAAATGGACGTCAAAACGGCATTCCTTAACGGATATCTTAAGGAAGAATTGTATATGATGCAGCCGGAAGGTTTTGTCGATCCTAAGAATGCTAACAAGGTATGCAAGCTCCAGTGATCCATTTATGGGCTGGTGTAAGCATCTCGGAGTTGGAGCATTCGCTTTGATGAGAGGATCAAAGCGTTTGGGTTTATGCAGACTTATAGAGAAGCCTGCGTTTACAAGAAAGTGAGTGGGAGCTCTGTAGCATTTCTCATATTATATGTAGATGACATACTTTTGATGGGAAATGATACAGAACTTTTGGACAACATTAAGGCCTACTTGAATAAGTGTTTTTCGATGAAGGACCTTGGAGAAGCTCCTTACATATTAGGCATCAAGATCTATAGGGATAGATCGATACGCCTCATAGGTCTTTCACAAAGCACATACCTTGATAAGATATTGAAGAAGTTCAATATGGATCAGTCCAAGAAGGGGTTCTTGCCTGTGTTGCAAGGTGTGAAATTGAGCTCGGCTCAATGCCCGACCACGGCAGAAGATAGAGAAAAGAGGAGTGTCATCCCCTATGCCTCGGCTATAGGGTCTATTATGTATGCCATGCTGTGTACCAGACCTGATGTAAACCTTGCCATAAGTTTGGTAGGAAGGTACCAAAGTAATCCCGGCATGGAACATTGGACAGCGGTCAAGAATATCCTGAAGTACCTGAATAGGACTAAGGATATGTTTCTCGTTTATGGAGGTGACAAAGAGCTTGTCGTAAAGGGTTACGTCGACGCTAGCTTCGACACAGATCTGGATGACTCTAAGTCACAAACCGGATACGTGTATATTTTGAATGGTGGGGCAGTAAGCTAGTGCAGTTGCAAGCAGAGCATCGTGGCGGGATCTACATGTGAAGCGGAGTACATGGCAGCCTCGGAGGCAGCACATGAAGCAATCTGGATGAAGGAGTTCATCACCGACCTAGGAGTTATTCCCAATGCGTCGAGGCCAATCACTCTCTTCTGTGACAACACTGGAGCTATTGCCCTTGCCAAGGAACCCAGGTTTCACAATAAGACCAGGCACATCAAACGTCGCTTCAACTCCATTCGTGAAAATATTCAAGATGGAGACATAGATATTCGCAAAGTGCATACGGATCCGAATGTCGCAGATCCGTTGACTAAACCTCTTCCGCGAGCAAAACATGATCAACACCAGAACTCTATGGGTGTTCGATTCATCATAATGTAACTAGATTATTGACTCTAGTGCAAGTGGGAGACTGTTGGAAATATGCCCTAGAGGCAATAATAAAATGATTATTATTATATTTCCTTGTTCATGATAATTGTCTATTATTCATGCTATAATTGTGTTATCCGGAAATCGTAATACATGTGTGAATACATAGACCACAACATGTCCCTAGTGAGCCTCTAGTTGACTAGCTCGTTGATCAACAGATAGTCATGGTTTCCTGACTATGGACATTGGATGGCATTGATAACGGGATCACATCATTAGGAGAATGATGTGATGGACAAGACCCAATCCTAAGCATAGCACAAGATCGTGTAGTTTGTTTGCTAGAGCTTTTCCAATGTCAAGTATCATTTCCTTAGACCATGAGATAGTGTAACTCCCAGATACCATAGGAGTGCTTTGGGTGTACCAAACGTCACAACGTAACTGGGTGACTATAAAGGTACACTACAGGTATCTCCGAAAGTCTCTGTTGGGTTGACACGAATCGAGACTCGGATTTGCACTCCGTATGACGGAGAGGTATCTCTGGGCCCACTCGGTAATGCATCATCATAATGAGCTCAATGTGACCAAGTAGTTGGTCACGGGATCATGCATTACGCAACGAGTAAAGTGACTTTCCGGTAACGAGATTGAACGAGGTATTGGGATACCGACAATCGAATCTCGGGCAAGTAACGTACCGATTGACAAAGGGAATTGAATAAGGGATTACTTGAATCCTCGACATCGTGGTTCATCCGATGAGATCATCGAGGAGCATGTGGGAGCCAACATGGGTATCCAGATCCCGTTGTTGGTTATTGACCGGAGAGTCGTCTCGGTCATGTCTATGTGTCTCCCGAACCCGTAGGGTCTACACACTTAAGGTCCGGTGACGCTAGGGTTGTAGAGATATTAGTATGCAGTAACACGAAAGTTTTTTGGAGTCCCGGATGAGATCACGGACATCACAAGGAGTTCCGGAATGGTCCGGAGGTGAAGATTTGTATATAGGAAGTCTAGTTTCGGCCACCGGGAAAGTTCCGGGGGTCACCGGTATTGTACCGGGACCACCTGAAGGGTCCCGGGGGTCCACAGGGTGGGGCCACCTATCCCGGAGGGCCCCATGGGCTGAAGTGGGATGGGAACCAGCCCCTGGTGGGCTGGTGCACCCCCTTGGGCCCCCCCCCTGCGCCTAGGGTTGGAAACCCTAGGGGTGGGGGCGCCCCACCTGACTTGGGGGGCAAGCCCCCTTGCCCCCCCTTGAGATTGGATCTCTAGGGGTCGGCGCCCAGTGGCCCCTATATAAAGAGGGGGAGGAGGGCTGCACATCCTAGTCCTGGCGCCCCTCTCCCCATAACACCTCTCCCTCTCGCTGAGCTTGGCGAAGCCATGCCGAGATTCCCCGCTACTTCCACCACCACGCCGTCGTGCTGCTGGATCTCCATCAGCCTCTACTTCCCCCTTGCTGGATCAAGAAGGAGGAGACGTCTTCCCCAACCGTACGTGTGTTGAACGCGGAGGTGCCGTCCGTTCTGCACTAGGATCTTCGGTGATTTTGGATCACGACGAGTACGACTCCCTCAACCCCGTTCTCTTGAACGCTTCCGCTCGCGATCTACAAGGGTATGTAGATGCACTCCTCTCTCTCGTTGCTAGATGACTCCATAGATTGATCTTAGTGAAGCGTAATTTTTTTTTATTTTCTGCAACGTTCCCCAACACGGGTGTGCCGAGCCAAGGTTGAAGGGGGGCTCGGCATCCGGGCCCTCGCTGTCCAGAATGACTGCCTGCTCCTCAAGATCTTGCATGGTCTGCACGCAGCAGTGCTGTTGCGATGGGTATCTGCTACCTCTTGAGCACTGCGTTGGATTTCCCCGAAGAGGAGAGGATGATGCAGTAAAGTAGCGTAAGTATTTCCCTCAGTTTTTGAGAACCAAGGTATCAATCCAGTAGGAGATCACGCACGAGTCCCTCGTACCTACACAAAACGATAGCTACTCGCAACCAACGCGATTAGGGGTTGTCAATCCCTTCACGGTTTCTTACGAGGGTGAGATCTGATAGAGATGATAAATAATATTTTTGGTATTTTTGATATAGAGATGCAAAGTAAAAAGTAAAAGGCAAAGTAAAAAGTAAAAGGCAAAGTAAAAACAAAGCAAGTAATAAAGTAATGGAGATTGATGTGATGAGAATTGACCCGGGGGCCATAGGTTTCACTAGTGGCTTCTCTCAAAAGCATAAGTATTCTACGGTGGGTGAACAAATTACTGTTGAGCAATTGATAGAAAAGCGAATAATTATGATGTTATCTAGGTATGATCATGTATATAGGCATCACGTCCGATACAAGTAGATCGAAACAATTCTGCATCTACTACTATTACTCCACTCATTGACCGCTATCCAGCATGCATCTAGAGTATTAAGTTAAAAACAGAGTAACGCCTTAAGCAAGATGACATGATGTAGAGGATAAATTCATGCAATATGATAAAACCCCATCTTGTTATCCTCGATGGCAACAATACAATCGTGCCTTGCAACCCTTTACATCCTTTGGGTAAGGACACCGCAAGATTGAACCCAAAGATAAACACTTCGCCCATTGCAAGAACTACCAATCTAGTTGGCCAAACCAAACGGATAATTCGAAGAGACTTGCAAAGGTAACTCAATCATACATAAAAGAATTCAGAGAAGAATCAAATATTGTTCATAGATAAGCTGGATCATAAACTCACAATTCATCGGTCTCAACAAGCACACCGCAAAAAGAAGATTACATCGAATGGTTCTCCACAAGAGAGGGGGAGAACATTGTATTGAGATCCAAAAAGAGAGAAGAAGCCATCTGGCTACTAGCTATGGACCCGAAGGTCGGAAGTAAACTACTCACACTTCATCGGAGAGGCTATGGTGTTGATGTAGAAGCCCTCCGTGGTAGATGCCCTCTTCGGCGGAGCTCCGGAACAGGCCCCAAGATGGGATCTCACGGATACAGAAGGTT
This sequence comes from Aegilops longissima, assembly GCA_021605205.1. Lineage (NCBI taxonomy): Eukaryota > Viridiplantae > Streptophyta > Magnoliopsida > Poales > Poaceae > Aegilops > Aegilops longissima. The sequence goes on along the minus strand of CM038682.1, from coordinate 85,624,484 downwards.
GCGACGGTGGAATTAGGTTTTTGGCTCCGTATTTGATCTAACGGGGATACGTAGGTATATATAGGAGGAAGGAGTACTTCTGTGGAGCAACAGGGGGCCCATGTGGCAGGGGGGCGCGCCCAGGGGGGCGCCCCCCACCCTCGTGACCTCCTCGGTTGTTCCTTGGAGCAGGGTCCAAGTCTCCTGGATCACGTTCGGTGAGAAAATCACGTTCCCGAAGGTTTTATTCTGTTTGGACTCCGTTTGATATTATGTTTCTTCTAAATACTGAAATAGGCAAAAAACAACAATTCTGGGCTGGGCCTCCAGTTAATAGGTTAGTCCCAAAAATAATATAAAAGTGGAAAATAAAGCCCAATATAGTCCAAAACAGTAGACAAAGTAGCATGGAGTAATCAAAAATTATAGATACGTTGGAGACGTATCAAGCATCCCCAAGCTTAATTCCTGCTCGTCCTCGAGTAGGTAAATGATAAAAAAGAATTTTTGATGCGGAATGATACTTTGGCATAATTTCAATGTGAATCTTCTTAATTGTGGCATGAATATTCAGATCCGAAAGATTCAAGACAAAAGTTCATACTAACATAAAGGTAATAATACTTCAAGCATATAAATTAAATCAATCATGTCTTCTCAAAATAGCATGGTTAAAGAAAGTTATCCCTACAAAATCATATAGTCTGGCTAAGCTCTATCTTCATCACACAAAATATTTAATCATGCACAACCCCGATGACGAGCCAAGCAATTGTTTCATACTTTAGTAATTTCAAACTTTTTCAACTTTCACGCAATACATGAGCGTGAGCCATGGACATAGCACTATAGGTGGAATAGAATGATGGTTGTGGAGAAGAAAAAAAGAAGAAGATAGTCTCACATCAACTAGGCGTATCAACGGGCTATGGAGATGCCCATTAATAGATATCAATGTGAGTGAGTTGGGATTGCCATGCAACGGATGCACTAGAGCTATAGGTATATGAAAGCTCAACAAAAGAAACTAAGTGGGTGTGCATCCAACTTGCTTGCTCACGAAGACCTAGGGCACTTTTGAGGAAGCCCATCATTGGAATATACAAGCCAAGTTCTATAAAGAAAAATTCCCACTAGTATATGAAAGTGACAACATATGAGACTCTCTATCATGAAGATCATAGTGCTACTTTGAAGCACAAGTGTGGAAAAAGGATAGTAGCATTGTCCCTTCTCTCATTTTTTTTGGTGGGCTTCTTTGGCCTCTTTTTTTTATTTGGGCTTCTTTGGCCTCTTTTATTTTTCATAAAGTCCGGAGTCTCATCCCGACTTATGGGGGAATCATAGTCTCCATCATCCTTTCCTCACTGGGACAATGCTCTAATAATGATGATCATCACACTTATATTTTACTTACAACTCAACAATTACAACTCGATACTTAGAACAAAATATGACTCTATATGAATGCCTCCGGCGATGTACCGGGATATGCAGTGAATCATGAGCGACATGTATGGAAATTATGAAGGTGGCCTTGCCACAAATACAATGTCAACTACATGTTCATGCAAAAAAGCAATATGACAATGATGGAGCGTGTCATAATAAACAGAATGGTGGAAAGTTGCATGACAATATTGTTGGGGAACGTAGTAATTTCAAAAATTTTCCTACGAACACGCAAGACCATGGTGATGGCATAGCAACGAGAGGGGAGAGTGTCCGTCCACGTACCCTCGTAGACCGAAAGCGGAAGCGTTATAACAACGCGGTTGATGTAGTCGTACGTCTTCACGATCCGACCGATCCAAGCACCGAACGTACGGCACCTCCGAGTTCTGCACACGTTCAGCTCGATGGCGATCCCGGACTCGATCCAGCAAAGTGTCGGGATGAGTTCCACAAGACGACGGCGTGGTGACGATGTTGATGCTCCACCGACGCAGGGCTTCGCCTAAGCTCATGACGATATGACTTCTCCGGCGCAGGCTTCGCCTAAGCTCTCGACGATATGACTGAAGTGGAATATGGTGGAAGGGGCACCGCACACGGCTAAGGAACGATCCGTAGATCAACTTGTGTGTCATGGGGTGCCCTCTGCCCTCGTATATAAAGGAGGGAGGGAGGAGGAGGCCGGCCCTAGGAGGAGGGCGCGCAAGGGAGTCCTACTCCCACCGGGAGTAGGACTCCTTCTTTCCTAGTCCAACTAGGAGAAGGGGAAAGGGGGAAGTGGAGAAGGAAGGAGAGGTGGGCTGCGCCCAAACCCCTTGTCCAATTCGGACTGGGCTTGGGAGGCGCACGCCACCTCCCGGCTCCTTCCCACTAAGGCCCATTAAGGCCCAATACTCTTCCCGTATTCCCGTAACTCCCGGTACTCGAAAAATACCGAATCACTCGGAACCTTTCCGAACTCGAATATAGTCGTCCAATATATCGATCTTTACGTCTCGACCATTTCGAGACTCCTCGTCATGTCCCGATCTCATCCGGGACTCCGAACTCCTTCGGTACATCAAAACTCATAAACTCATAATATAACCGCCATCGAAACCTTAAGCGTGCGGACCCTACGGGTTCGAGAACTATGTAGACATGACCTAGAACTATTCTCGGTCAATAACCAATAGCGGAACCTGGATGCCCATATTGGTTCCTACATATTCTACTGAAGATCTTTATCGGTCAAACCGCATAACAACATACTTTGTTCCCTTTGTCATCGGTATGTTACTTGCCCGAGATTCGATCGTCGGTATCCAATACCTAGTTCAATCTCGTTACGGCAAGTCTCTTTACTCGTTCCGTAATACATCATCTCGTAACTAACTCATTAGTTACAATGCTTGCAAGGCTTAGGTGATGAGTATTACCGAGAAGGCCCAGATACCTCTCCAGACAATCGGAGTGACAAAACCTAATCTCGAAATCGCCAACCCAACATGTACCTTTGGAGACACCTGTAGTACTCCTTTATAATCACCCGATTACGTTGTGACGTTTGGTAGCACCAAAGTGTTCCTCCGTAAACGGAGTTGCATAATCTCATAGTTACAGGAACATGTATAGGTCATGAAGAAAGCAATAGCAACATACTAAGCGATCATGTGCTAGGCTAACGGAATGGGTCATGTCAATCACATCATTCTCCTAATGATGTGATCCGTTAATCAAATGACAACTCATGTCTATGGCTAGGAAACTTAACCATCTTTGATTCAACGAGCTAGTCAAGTAGAGGCATACTAGTGACACTATGTTTGTCTATGTATTCACACATGTATTATGTTTCCGGTTAATACAATTCTAGCATGAATAATAAACATTTATCATGAAATAAGGAAATAAATAATAACTTTATTATTGCCTCTAGGGCATATTTCCTTGAGTCTCCCACTTGCACTAGAGTCAATAATCTAGTTCACATCATCATGTGATTCAACACTAATATTCACATCTGTATGTGATTAACACCCATAGTTCACATCATCATGTGACCAACACCCAAAGGGTTTACTAGAGTCAATAATCTAGTTCACATCGCTATGTGATTAACACCCAAAGAGTACTAAGGTATGATCATGTTTTGCTCGTGAGAGAAGTTTAGTCAACGGGTCTGTCACATTCAGATCCGTATGTATTTTGCAAATCTCTATGTCAACAATGCTCTACACGGAGCTACTATAGCTAATTGCTCCCACTTTCAATATGTATCTAGACCGAGACTTAGAGTCATCTAGATCAGTGCCAAAACTTGTATCGACGTAACCCTTTACGACGAACTTTTTGTCACGTCCATAATCGAGAAAAATATCCTTATTCCACTAAGGATAATTTTTGACCGCTGTCCATTGATCTACTCCTAGATCACTATTGCACTCCCTTGCCAAGCTTAGTGGTAGGGTATGCAATAGATCTGGTACACAGCATGACATACTTTATAGAACCTATGGCTGATGCATAGGGAATGACTTTCATTCTCTTTCTACTTCTGCCGTGGTCGGGTTTTGAGTCTTACTTAATCTCACACCTTGTAACACAGGCAAGAACTCTTTCTTTGACTGTTCCATTTTGAACTACTTCAAAATCTTGTCAAGGTATGTATTCATTGAAAAACTTATCAAGTGTCTTGATCTATCTCTATAGATCTTGATGCTTAATATGTAAGCAGCTTCACCGAGGTCTTTCTTTGAAAAAACTCTTTTCAAATACTCCTTTATGCTTTGCAGAATAATTCTACATTATTTCCGATCAACAATATGTCATTCACATATACTTATCAGAAATGCTGTAGTGCTCCCACTCACTTTCTTGTAAATACAGGCTTCACCGCAAGTCTGTATAAAACTATATGCTTTGATCACACTATCAAAGCGTTTATTCCAACTCCGAGATGCTTGCACCAGTCCATAGATGGATCGCTGGAGCTTGCACATTTTGTTAGCTCCTTTAAGATTGACAAAACCTTCGGTTGCATCATATACAACTCTTCTTTAATAAATCCATTAAAGAATGTAGTTTTGACATCCATTTGCCAGATTTCATAAAATGTGGCGATTGCTAACATGATTCGGACAGACATAAGCATCGCTACAGTTGAGTAAATCTCATTGTAGTCAACACCTTGAACTTGTCGAAAACCTTTCTGCGACAAGTCGAGCTTTGTAGATAGTAACACTACTATCAAGATCTGTCTTCCTCTTGAAGATCCATTTATATAATATGGCTTGCCGATCATCGAGCAACTCCATCAAAGTCCACACTTTGTTCTCATATATGGATCCCATCTCAGATTTCATGGTCTCAAACCATTTCGCGGAATCTGGGCTCATCATCGCTTCCTCATAGTTCGTAGGTTCATCATGGTCTAGTAACATGACTTCTAGAATAGGATTACCGTACCACTCTGGTGCGGATCTTACTCGGAAGACCTACGAGGTTTGGTAGCAACTTGATCTGAAGTTTCATGATCATCATCATTAACTTCCTCACTAATTGGTGTAGGAATCACCGAACTGATTCTGTGATGAACTACTTTCCAATAAGGGAGAAGGTACAATTACCTCATCAAGTTCTACTTTCCTCCCACTCACTTCTTTCGAGAGAAACTTCTTCTCTAGAAAGGATCCATCTTAACAACAAATATCTTGCTTTCGGATCTGTGATAGAAGGTGTACCCAATAGTTACCTTTGGGTATTCTATGAAGACGCATTCTCCGATTTGGGTTCGAGCTTATCGGTGAAAACTTTTCACATAAGCATCACAACTCAAACTTTAAGAAACGACAGCTTAGGTTTATTGCTAAACCATAGTTCATACGGTGTCATCTCAGCGGATTTAGATGGTGCCCTATTAAACGTGAATGCAGCTGTCTCTAATGCATAACCCCAAAGCGATAGTGGTAAATCGGTAAGATACATCATAGATCGCACTATATCAAAATAAAATACGGTTCTGACGTTCGGACACACCATAACGTTGTGGTGTTCCGGTGGCGTGAGCTGTGAAACTATTCCACATTGTTTTCATTGAAGACCAAACTCGTAACTCAAATATTCATCTCCACGATCAGATCGCGAAACTTTATTTTCTTGTTGCGATGATTTTCCACTTCACTCTGAAATTCTTTGAACCTTTCAACTATTTCAGACTTATGTTTCATCAAGTAGATATACCCATATCTACTCAAATCATCTTGTGAAGGTCGAAAATAACGATACTTGCCACGAGCATCAACACTCATTGGATCGCATACATCGGTATATATGTGTTATTTCCAACAAGTCGGTAGCTTGTTCCATTGTTCCGAGAACGGAGTTTTAGTCATCTTGCCCAAAAGGCACGGTTCGCAAGCATCAAATGATTCATAACCAAGTGATTCCAAAATCCATCCTTATGGAGTTTCTTCATGCGCTTTATACCGATATGACCCAAACGGCGGTGCCACAAATAAGTTGCACTATCATTATTAACTTTGCATCTTTTGGCATCAATATTATGAATATGCGTATCACTACGATCGAGATCCATAAACTATTTTCATTGGGTGTATGACCATCGAAGGTTTTATTCATTTAAACAGAACAACAATTATTCTTTGACTTTAAATGAATAACCGTTTTGCAATAAACATGATCAAATCATATTCATGCTCAACGCAAACACCAAATAACATTTATTTAGGTTTAACACTAATCCCGAAAGTATAGGGAGTGTGCGATGATGATCATATCAATCTTGGAACTACTTCCAACACTCATCGTCACTTCCCTTCAACTAGTTTCTGTTCATTCGCAACTCCTGTTTGAGTTACTACTCTTAGCAACTGAACCAGTATCAACTACCGAGGGTTGCTACGAACACTAGTAAAATACACATCAATAATTTGTATATCAAATATACTTTTGTTCACTTTGCCATCCTTCTTATCCGCCAAATACTTGGGGTAGTTCCGCTTCAATGACCAGTTCCATTGTAGCAAAAGCACTTAGTCTCGTGCTTAGATCCAGACTTGGGCTTCTTCACTCGAGCAACAACTTGCTTGCCGTTCTTCTTGAAGTTCCCTTCTTCCCTTTGCCCTTTTCCTTGAGACTAGTGGTCTTGTCAATCATCAACACTTGATGCTCTTTCTTGATTTCTACCTTCGTCGATTTCAACATCATGAAGAGCTCGGGAATCGTTTTCGTTATCCCTTGCATACTATAGTTCATCACGAAGTTCTAGTAACTTAGTGATGGTGACTAGAATATTCTGTCAATCACTATCTTATCCGGAAGATTAACTCCCACTTGATTCAAGCGATTGAAGTACCGGACAATCTGAGAACATGCTCACTAGTTGAGCGATTCTCCTCCATCTTTTAGCTATAGAACTTGTTGGAGATTTCATATCTCTTAACTCGGTATTTGCTTGAAATATTAACTTCAACTCTGGAACATCTCATATGGTCCATGACATTCAAAACGTCTTTGAAGTCCCGATTCTAAGCCGTTAAGCATGGTGCACTAAACTATCAAGTAGTCATCATATTGAGCTAGCCAAACGTTCATAACGTCAGATCGCTCATATTGAGCTAGCCAAACGTTCATAACGTCTCGCATCTGCTCCTGCAATAGGTCATCACCTAGCGGTGCACTAAGGACATAATTCTTACGTGCAGCAATGAGGATAAACCTCGGATCACGGATCTAATCCGCATCATTGCTACTAACATTTTTCAACATAATTTTCTCTAGGAACATATCAAAACAAACATATAAAAGCATAGGGAAGCAACAACGCGAGCTATTGATCTACAACATAATTTGCAAAATACTACCAGGACTAAGTTCATGATAAATTTAAGTTCAATTAATCATATTATTTAAGAACTCCCACTTAGACCGACATCTCTCTAGTCATCTTAAGTGATTCGTGATCCAAATCAACTAAACCATGTCCGATCATCACGTGAGATGGAGTAGTTTCAATGGTGAACATCACTATGTTGATCATATCTACTATATGATTCACGCCGACCTTTCGGTCTCCGTGTTCGAGGCCATATCTGTTATATGCTAGGCTCGTCAAGTTTAACCTGAGTATTCCGCGTGCGTGCAACTGTTTTGCACCCGTTGTAGATGGACGTAGAACTTATCACACCGATCATCACGTGGTGTCTGGGTACTACGAACTTTGGCAGCGGTGCATACTCGGGAGAACACTTCTTGATAATTTTAGTGAGAGATCATCTTATAATGCTACCGTCAATCAAAGCAAGATAAGATGCATAAAGGATAAACATCACATGCAATCAATATAAGTGATATGATATGGTCATCATCATCTTGTGCTTGTGATCTCCATCGCCAAGCACCGCCATGATCACCATCGTCACCGGCGCGACACCTTGATCTCCATCGTAGCATCGTTGTCGTCTCGCCAACTATTGCTTCTCGACTATCGCTACTGCTTAGTGATAAAGTAAAGCAATTACATGGCGTTGCATTTCATACAATAAGCGACAACCATATGGCTCCTGCCGATTGCCGATAACTCGGTTACAAAACATGATCATCTCATACAATAAAATATAGCATCACGTCTTGACCACATCACATCACATCATGCCCTGCAAAAACAAGTTAGGCGTCCTCTACTTTGTTGTTGCAAGTTTTACGTGGCTGCTACGGGCTGAGCAAGAACCGTTCTTACCTACGCATCAAAACCACAGCGATAGTTTGTCAAATAGACTCGTTTTAACCTTCTCAAGGACCGGCGTAGTCATACTCGGTTCAACTAAAGTGAGAGAGACAGACACCGCGGTCACCTTTAAGCAACGAGTGCTCGGGCGGTGAAACCAGTCTCGCGTAAGCGTCTGGCGTAATGTCGGTCCGGGCCGCTTCATCTCACAATACCGCTGAACCAAAGTATGACATGCTGGTAGGCAGTATGACTTGTATCGCCCACAACTCACTTGTGTTCTACTCGTGCACATGACATCAACGCATAAAACCAGGCTCGGATGCCACTGTTGGGGAACGTAGTAATTTCAAAAAATTTCCTACGAACACGCAAGACCATGGTGATGGCATAGCAACGAGAGGGGAGAGTGTCCGTCCACGTACCCTCGTAGACCGAAAGTGGAAGCGTTATAACAACGCGGTTGATGTAGTCGTACGTCTACACGATCCGACCGATCCAAGCACCGAACGTACGGCACCTCCGAGTTCTGCACACGTTCAGCTCGATGACGATCCCCGGACTCCGATCCAGCAAAGTGTCGGGATGAGTTCCGTCAAGACGGCGTGGTGGCGATGTTGATGCTCCACCGGCGCAGGGCTTCGCCTAAGCTCATGACGATATGACTTCTCCGGCGCAGGGCTTCGCCTAAGCTCTCTGACGATATGACCGAAGTGGAATATGGTGGAAGGGGCACCGCTGCACGGCTAAGGAACGATCCGTAGATCAACTTGTGTGTCATGGGGTGCCCCCTGCCCTCGTATATAAAGGAGGGAGGGAGGAGGAGGCCGGCCCTAGGAGGAGGGCGCCAGGGGAGTCCTACTCCCACCGGAGTAGGACTCCTTCTTCCTAGTCCAACTAGGAGAAGGGGAAAGGGGAAGTGGAGAAGGAAGGGAGAGGTGGGCTGCGCCCAAACCCCTTGTCCAATTCGGACTGGGCTTGGGAGGGCGCACGCCACCTCCTGGCTCCTTCCACTAAGGCCCATTAAGGCCCAATACTCTTCCCCGTATTCCCGTAACTCCCGGTACTCGAAAATACCGAATCACTCGGAACCTTTCCGAACTCGAATATAGTCGTCCAATATATCGATCTTTACGTCTCGACCATTTCGAGACTCCTCGTCATGTCCCGATCTCATCCGGGACTCGAACTCCTTCGGTACATCAAAACTCATAAACTCATAATATAACATCATCGAAACCTTAAGCGTGCGGACCCTACGGGTTCGAGAACTATGTAGACATGACCTAGAACTATTCTCGGTCAATAACCAATAGCGGAACCTGGATGCCCATATTGGTTCCTACATATTCTACGAAGATCTTTATCGGTCAAACCGCATAACAACATACTTTGTTCCCTTTGTCATCGGTATGTTACTTGCCCAAGATTCGATCGTCGGTATCCAATACCTAGTTCAATCTCGTTACCGGCAAGTCTCTTTACTCGTTCCGTAATACATCATCTCGTAACTAACTCATTAGTTACAATGCTTGCAAGGCTTAGGTGATGAGTATTACCGAGAAGGCCCAGAGATACCTCTCCGACAATCGGAGTGACAAAACCTAATCTCAAATCGCCAACCCAACATGTACCTTTGGAGACACCTGTAGTACTCCTTTATAATCACCCGATTCGTTGTGACGTTTGGTAGCACCCAAAGTGTTCCTCCGGTAAACGGGAGTTGCATAATCTCATAGTTACAGGAACATGTATAGGTCATGAAGAAAGCAATAGCAACATACTAAACGATCATGTGCTAGGCTAACGGAATGGGTCATGTCAATCACATCATTCTCCTAATGATGTGATCCCGTTAATCAAATGACAACTCATGTCTATGGCTAGGAAACTTAACCATCTTTGATTCAACGAGCTAGTCAAGTAGAGGCATACTAGTGACACTATGTTTGTCTATGTATTCACACATGTATTATGTTTCCGGTTAATACAATTCTAGCATGAATAATAAACATTTATCATGAAATAAGGAAATAAATAATAACTTTATTATTGCCTCTAGGGCATATTTCCTTCAAATATATCTCGGAATGGCTATGGAAATGCCATGATAGGTAGGTATGGTGGCTGTTTTGAGGAAGGTATATGGTGGGTGTATGATACCGGCGAGAAGTACGCGGTATTAGAGAGGCTAGCGATGGTGGAAGGGTGAGAGTGCGTATAATCCGTGGACTCAACATTAATCAAAAGAACTCATGCACTTGTTGCAAAAAATTAGAAGTCATCAAAAACCAAAGCACAAAACGCATACTCCTAGGGGGATAGATTGGTAGGAAAAGACCATCGCTCGTCCCCGACTGCCACTCATAAGGAAGACAATCAATAAATAAAATTGTGCTCCGACTTCATCACAAAGCGGTTCACCATACGTGCATGCTACGGGAATCACAAACTTCAACACAAGCATTCTTTAAATTCATAATCACCCCAACTAGCATTGCTTCGATATTATCACCTTCATATCTCAAAACAATTATCAAGCATCAAACTTATCTTAGTATTCAACGCACTCAAAAGAAAGTTTCACAAATCTTGAATACCAAGTATATTATCTTTAAGCAAATTACCATGCTATTAACAACTCTCAAAATAATCTAAGTGAAGCATGAGAGATCAATAGTTTCTTTAAAACAAATCCACCACCGTGCTCTAAAAGATCTAAGTGAAGCAGTAGAGCAAAAATTATCACGCTCAAAAGATATAAGTGAAGCACTATGAGAAAAAACTATCAAGCTCAAAAGATATAAGTGAAGCACATAGAGTATTCTAGCAAATTCCAAATCATGTATGGCTCTCTCAAAAGGTGTGTACAGAAAGGATGATTGTGGTAACCTAACAAGAAAAGACGCAAATAATACAAGACTATCCAAGCAAAACACATAACATGTGGTGAATACAAATATAGCTCCAAGTAAATTACCGATGGAAGTAGACAAAAGAGGGGATGCCTTCCGGGGCATCCCCAAGCTTTGACTTTTTGGTGTCCTTGGATTATCTTGGGGGTGCCATGGGCATCCCCAAGCTTAGGCTCTTGCCACTCTTTGTTCCATAATCCATCAAAATAATTCACCCAAAACTTGAAAACTTCACAACACAAAACTCAATAGAAATCTCGTGAGCTCCGTTAGTGAAAGAAAACAAAAGACTACTTTAAGGTACTGTAATGAACTCATTCTTTATTTATATTGGTGTTAAACCTACTGTATTTCAACTTCCTTATGGTTTATAAACTAATTTATTAGCCATATATGCATTGAAATAAGCAAACAACACATGAAAAACAGAATCTGTCAAAAACAGAACAGTCTGTAACAATATGTAACTAATGCAAACTTCTGGAACTCTAAAAATTCTACCAAAATAGGACGTACTGGACAATTTTTTTATTGGTCATCATCAAAAAGAACAAATGCAAAATCACGTTTCTGTGATTTATTGAATTTTTTCTCGTGAGTGCAAAGTTTCTGTTTTTCAGCAGAATCAAATCAACTATCATCATAGCTTATCCTATAGGTTCTACTTGGCACAAACACTAATTAAAACATAAAACCACATCTAAACAGAGATTAGATGGATTATTTATTCCTAAACAGAAGCAAAAACAAAAAACACAAAATAAAATTGGGTTGCCTCCCAACAAGCGCTATGTTTAACGCCCTTAGCTAGGCATAAAAGCAAGGATAGATCTAACGAGTGCCATTTTTGGCACTTGATTCATGAGTAGCAAGAGAGGATCTCCTTTCTATGGCATTCATCCTTCTATTCAGGTTAAGAACATTGCCATTAATGGATGAAGTAAGATTAAGCACGTTGCGGAAATTTGCATCTAAGCTATACTTCATTTCTTTGATAATTTCATTTTGATAAAAGCACAAGAGAGTAGTTGATTCAACTTTATCATTTAAAGGATGCCCAAATATGGTTTTCATTTTTTCATAGGTATCTATAGCATCCCCTTCAAGAAAACCTTCTTCAAAGATAGAATCTAGAACTTGTTTGAAAGAAGCGGGCAAGCCAACATAGAAACTTTTTAAGTAAACCTCAATTTGATATTGTGGCACATAACTAGCTCGAATCCTTAATAACCTATCCCAAGCATCTTTTAAAGATTCATCAAGTAAATAGCGAAAGATTCCGGAGTCATCATCATCAAAATCATCTAAATTCTCATTGGTGATCCCGGTGGGTCTTTCCGTAGCATCATTGTTTATGAGCTTAGAAAGGATAGAGGGGTTATCCAAGGCACTAGAACTTGGGAGAAATCCCTTAGTTCTTTTTGATTCGGCCATGGCAACAAGTAATCCAACACACAAGCAACGAAAGGGTAAACGAGAAAAAGGCGAAAGAGAAAGAGAGAAGGAGATTGGGAAAGAGAGGGCGAATAAAACGGCAAGGGTGAAGTGGGGGAGAGGAAAACAAGAGGCAAATAATGTAATGCAAGAGATAGGGATTGTGATGGGTACTTGGTATGGTTGACTTTTGCGCAAACTGCCCGGCAACGGCGCCAGAAATTCTTCTTGCTACCTCTTGAGCACTGCGTTGGATTTCCCCGAAGAGGAGAGGATGATGCAGTAAAGTAGCGTAAGTATTTCCCTCAGTTTTTGAGAACCAAGGTATCAATCGAGTAGGAGATCACGCACGAGTCCCTCGTACCTACACAAAACGATAGCTACTCGCAACCAACACGATTAGGGGTTGTCAATCCCTTCACGGTTTCTTACGAGGGTGAGATCTGATAGAGATGATAAATAATATTTTTGGTATTTTTGGTATAGAGATGCAAAGTAAAAAGTAAAAGGCAAAGTAAAAACAAAGCAAATAATAAAGTAATGGAGATTGATATGATGAGAATAGACCCGGGGGCCATAGGTTTCACTAGTGGGTTCTCTCAAAAGCATAAGTATTCTACGATGGGTGAACAAATTACTGTTGAGCAATTGATAGAAAAGCGAATAATTATGATGTTATCTAGGTATGATCATGTATATAGGCATCACGTCTGAGACAAGTAGATCGAAACGATTCTGCATCTACTACTATTACTCCACTCATCGACCGCTATCCAGCATGCATCTAGAGTATTAAGTTAAAAACAGAGTAACGCCTTAAGCAAGATGACATGATGTAGAGGGATAAATTCATGCAATATGATAAAAAACCCATCTTGTTATCCTCGATGGCAACAATACAATACGTGCCTTGCAACCCTTTCTGTCACTGGGTAAGGACACCACAAGATTGAACCCAAAGCTAAACACTTCTCCCATTGCAAGAACTACCAATCTAGTTGGCCAAACCAATCAGATAATTTGAAGAGACTTGCAAAGATAACTCAATCATACATAAAAGAATTCAGAGAAGAATCAAATATTGTTCATAGATAAGCTGGATCATAAACTCACAATTCATCGGTCTCAACAAACACACCGCAAAAAGAAGATTACACCGAATGGTTCTCCACAAGAGAGGGGGAGAACATTGTATTGAGATCCAAAAAAAGAGAGAAGAAGCCATCTAGCTACTAGCTATGGACCCGAAGGTCTGAAGTAAACTACTCACACTTCATCGGAGAGGCTATGGTGTTGATGTAGAAGCCCTCCTTGGTAGATGCCCTCTCCGGCGGAGCTCCGGAACAGGCCCCAAGATGGGATCTCGCGGATACAGAAGGTTGCGGCGGTGAAATTAGGTTTTTGGCTCCGTATTTGATCTGACAGGGGTACGTAGGTATATATAGGAGGAAGGAGTACGTTGGTGGAGCAACAGGGGGCCCACGAGGCAGTGGGGCGCGCCCAGGGGGGAGCGCCCCCCACCCTCGTGACCTCCTCGGTTGTTCCTTGGACCAGGATCCAAGTCTCCTGGATCACGTTCGGTGAGAAAATCACGTTCCCGAAGGTTTTATTCTGTTTGGACTCCGTTTGATATTCTGTTTCTTTGAAATACTGAAATAGGCAAAAAACAGCAATTCTGGGCTGGGCCTCCGGTCAATAGATTAGTCCCAAAAATAATATAAAAGTGGAAAATAAAGCCCAATATAGTCCAAAACAGTAGACAAAGTAGCATGGAGTAATCAAAAATTATAGATACGTTGGAGACGTATCAGTATCTTGGGTTTGGACCCAACTAGGAGATCGCTTGCTTCTTGCCTCCAGCGCCTCGGTCCTCGGTGGTGATCACGAGGGCGTACTCAAGCAGCTGATGCCGACCTATCGCGCTCTCTCCAGAGTGCGCGCGGGGGACGGGCGGAAGACCTTGTTCTGGCACGACTGGTGGCTTGACGATGGTCCGTTTCGGTGCTCGTTCCCTGCCCTGTTCTCTCACGCTCTATCTTCGGAGGTTTCAGTGATGGAGGCTCGTCGTCGCGGCCTGCGTGCCCTCCTTGTCCCCCGCCTCACCGAAGTGGCGGAGGGGGAGTCCCTGGTCGTCCAGGGCCTCATGGGGAGCGTGAGCGCCGTCGGGCCGGACACGTAGAGCACAGTGCTATGTGCGGGGGCCAAAGGCGCCTTCTCGGTCCGAGCGGCGTACGCGCTCGCTCGGTTTGGAGGGGTAGAGGTGTTGAATGCTGACTTCCTCTGGGCCTCCCCAGCCCCATCTCGGGTGAAGTTCTTCGGGTGGCTGCTCACTTTGGAGCTCATGCGCACGAGAAATGTGCTGCTCCGCGAGACGATCCTCACGGTTGCTGAAGCTGGGTGCCCGTGCTGCTCGGCGGGCTGGAAACCGCCGACCACCTTATCTTCGGGTGCCCGTCCACGCGCCTGTTCTGGCACCACGTCGGCCTGTCGCCGGAGGGAGCCTCGGTGTGTAAGCTGCATCTCTTCGACGCCTCCCCCGCTGTTGGCACGGCGTCGCCCGCCGCCTTCGTCCTCCTGTGCTGCTGACGGCTCTAGAAACGAAGAAACGCCGTCGTCTTTCGCGATGGTGTGCCGTCACTGGCAGCCACTCTCAAGGACTGCCGCGACGATGCTGGTCTCTGGCAGCAAAGATTCAAGGAATGCCATCGTGGGCATATAGATGTCTGGCTCGGTGTTCTCGAGTCAGATATATAAGCAAATTCAGGTGGCGGAGCCCCCCCCTCAACCCCTGAGTTGAAAATTCAAAAAAAAAGTCATAATAAAAGAATTAAAAGCAATAAAACAGAAAAGGAGAAAGTATAGGGCGACGAGGTCCTTTATCGCGTGAAAAACATGATTTACTTGACCACAGTGCATCTGAAAAAAAGAAGTAAAAATGCAATCAAATTCGGTGGCTGTCGGATCTGCGTAGCGATTGGTGCCAACATAGACTGTCTGGGTGGCGGAACAGAGCAGCAGCAGCATAGGAGGAGCAGGGAAGAGGGACTTGAGAAAGCAGAGCAGGTACCGCCAAATGGTGCGGGCGGGAGAGGCGGATGGTTCCGCCGGCGGTGACGATGGTTCAGGCGGAGGTCGAGTGACGTCACGGCGGCTTGATCTGTTTGTAAGTGCTCTGTCTGTCTCTCTGTCTGTCTCTCTGTCTGTACCCAGCTAGGCTAGGGTTTCTTTCTGATGCTTTCTGAATTGGGCCGGCGTGGATGGCAAATGTTCCGTCCGTCCGTCCTGTACTCTACACATGTGTTGAGGACGGAGAGAAGAGATTTGTCTCCTGACTACGTAGTGGGAGGAGATTGGGGCATAAGAGCAACTCCAACAAGCGTCGAACGCGCTAAAAACTGATTTGGCGTGCGCCCATCGCCTGGTTTGGCGCGGCGCGCAGCGTTTGCTCCAGCAGCCGCGCTGAAAAGCCGCCGCGCGCGCGCAGCTCCAGCAGGTGCGGTAAAAATGCAGTGCGCGCTCATTCTACAACATTTTTTTGCATAGATAATAAAAAAAGATACAAGATATTTTACATTGATGCAACTAGATAGATAGTTTGACATACATAGATAGATACTACTACGGCATAGATAGATAGATAAAAACTACTACGTCATACGTAGATAAAAACTACTCCAAGTCGCTACCATCACCATCATCATCCTCGTCGCTGTCGTCCGAGGTTGAGATCCATATGTCGTCCCAATGTTCGTCGTTCGCGGTGAAGAACAACCTCCCACCTGCTGAAACGATATCGCACTGCTCGTTCGCCAATGCCTTCCGCTGGCGCCGGTCAGCCGCTCCGCGCGGCGCCTTGCCGTCCTCTCCGCCCAGTAGGCCCGCTCATCGGCGACGTCCTTCGGGTGGCGACAGGCGCTACTCCGCCATGGCTCGCTCGTCCTCCTCGGCGACGAGGAGGCGGCGCTGCCACCGAGCGTGGTCGGCACGGTCCATGTCGATCATGAGACGCGGCGGAGGGGCGACGCGCTGCGCCTGCTCGCCCGTGAAGACGTCCGGGAAGTTCATCTGCGACCGGGCCCTGTCCAAGCGCCATGCCGCCGCGTGTCAGTCTGCTGGCCGCCTCCTCGCACTCACTCGAACGTCCCAAGGCCGAGCAGACGTCGCCGGACCGTATCTCGGCGGAGTACCAGCCGTTGGGGCGCTCGCGGACGCTGCGATAGCCCGAAGCACCCCGGCGGCGCGGCGGCATGGTGGCGCGGTGGTGGCGCCGAAAGCGACGAAGCGGCGAGGCGGCGAGGTTGCGAGGGGAGGGCGCCTGTGCGCGTGGCGAGCACGGGAATTTATAGGCGCGCGGTAAGCGGCGCGCAAAATCTACCGTGCCGCGTGCCGCTTTCTCCCACGCACGCGCAAACTCTTTCTGCGCGCGGTAAGTTCCTGCCACCGCTGGAGCGCGCGGAACCAGCCGGCGCGTGCTAAAAGCAATTTTTAGCGCGCGGACGCGCCTTTTGCCACACCTGTTGGAGATGCTCTAACGAACTGCTTTCTAGTGAACATCTTGTTGTGTTTTCGTCTCCGGTTAGACCAATCAGTCCTTCAAGAAATCATGAACATGAGTTCTCATTATCAAACAGGGGAACAATTTCCAATGTGTAATTAATTAACCCCCTTACCAAAGGAGTAAAATGCAACATTTTATTATTATTTTTCATGCTAAGGTTAGCACACGCAATTAGCACGCAAAGTTTAGGGCACACATCATCAGGTTAAACTTTTGTTTGAAGAAGAGAGTGATTTCCTGATTACGTTGCCACCACAAACAAACAAGGATGGTAGAGTACACATGTAACCTGTGACAGAGCTCACGCTAATGATAATCGGGATGTAACTTGTGACATTTTATTACTAGCATGTCTGCTGTGGAATTTAATTATTAAAAGGGAAACTGATCTTGTGACTGTATGAAGGACGATGAGAAGTAGACGCCAAACTCGAACGCGACAAAATATATGTCCAACGGCATACATGGTGGACACTATCACCAGGACAGCAGAAAGCCACCAACTCTGAATTCATCAAAACAAATCATGTATATTCAGCACAAAATTATCAGAAGTCCTTCATCCTCTTCAGGAGACAAGTCCTCACAATCGTAGCTGTCTGGCACACCCAGCAACTGAGAGCCCACCATTAGCGCATCAGAAATTGATTTATTTTTTTTAAATGGAGGCATGCCCCCGGCCTCTACATCATGATGATGCATACGGCCCTCTTATTAAAAATTCAGAAAGTAGCGTCATGATTGTCTGACAGCTCGCAAACGGAGCAAAACAAAAAAAACAAAAACTGGAAAAATACAAGCTGGCAAAGACAACCGGAGCGATAAAAATAAGGATACGCTCTCTAGACTCCTATCCTATTATGCGAACGTCATCCGAACCGGTTGAATATACCCCGAGCCACCATCTCCCATTGGTTGCACCCAATAACCAAAGGCTCCCTGGAGTCCATAGGAGTGAGTAAGGACAACGTACGGATCCAAGCTGTAGCTCTGAAGATAACCTGCAAAAAAGTTAAGTTGTGTCGTCTGTTAAAAATCATATCATTTCTGCAGTTCCATATGGCCCATAATAGCGCGCATATTCCAATCCGAATACGAGCTGCCATGTTCTGTTCAATCCCAGCTAACCACGTCCCAAACATAGACGCAATATCTACCGGAGTATTGATATTAAAGGCTACTAGCAAAAGAGCCCGTGCGTTGCAACGGGAGATAAGAACACACACGTCCCTAACCCAGTAATCATGACTCATTCCCACAATAGGTCCACATTCTTTATAGCATGGCATCACATCTGTCACCTAGTATCCTCCTTCCCACCCTCCCCGACAACATAGTTTAAAAAACCAAACCGGTGAGACCATTGATTTAGGTTTTTACTGCTCGAACCTCCGATTCACCCGTTCGATGTCTTGTTTTGATACCATAATTCTTTTTTTACATATTAGTCTTATACTAAATAGGAAACATGGCGGTGTGTTGCTACGTGTTATAAAAATAAATAAATATGTATATACATAAAAACTAAAAAAAACTCAAACAACTTCCAAGGACCATTCTTAAAATGAAAATCCATCATTGTCTTGATTATAGATACTAGCACAAATGCCCGTGCGATGCAACGGGAGAGATATTTTATTTACGACAAACAACGGGAAAGATAAATCGATGTGTCCATAAAAAAGGGTCTCGACAACGGTAGGCGACAGAGCAAGGAGTTGCGGTCTTCCCACTGGACGTGTTTGGCCCATGAAATCTTGATAGTGGTGGGAGCACCCAACTCGTGGTGGTGAGCACCCAACTCGTGCCTTTTTTTCTTTCGCGTCCGCCTTTATCTTGGGGTTGTACATGCCTCCTCGTTTGATAGATGTGTGACGACCTTCGGGACATGGTTGCTTTGACCACTTTTCAACAACGGCGTAACCGGATGGATCACTAATGGCAGCACATAAATCATGTCTCATAAGCATAATCAGGCATGAATGTCCCTTCATTATGATGTTTTATTTGCTTTGATTAATTCTAGTGCTCACGTATGCACGGTTTTTTCTTCTAATTAGAGCCAAACAACATATTCTCTTTTATTGGCATATGCCCACAATTTTTTAAATTTATATCCAACCTGGATAGAACCAACGCGTGCTCTAACAAATGGCCAACACGATTATTTAAGAAGATACGGAGGCTTCAGATTTTATTTATTTATTATTTGGAACATTCAAAGAAATATGAACTGCCGAATATTCTTGGAAACATTAATTTTTTTAAATCCCGGATAGTTCTAGAAAATGTGAACATTTTTTTTTAAAAATTCCATATAATTTTGGAAAAACACAAACAAAATTAGGAACGGAAATAGTAATTGAAATTAATAAACAATATTTTGAAAATATGAACTATTTATACAACACAACATTATTATTACTTTTGAAAAGGGAACATTCAGGACATTTTTTAAATGTTTTCTTAGATGCAAACATTATTTTGTTTTTGTGAACTTTTCACTAAAATAGGAATATTTTTGAATATGGGACATTTTATAAAATATTATTTTGATAAAAATCTCGAACAATTCTGATTTTTTTAAATTGCAACATTTTTGTAAATTTTGCGGAAATTCCGAAGCGAATGTTATTTAAGTTTCTAATATTTTTAGAAATAGGAATAAATTTTTTTAATGCTAATTCTTTTGAATATTTGAACAAAAATTGAAATTATGAATAAATTTTGTATATTATTATTTCACGAAAAAATAAAAACAAAGAAGGGAAAATGAAAACGAAACAGAAACCGAAGACTGAAAAAACAAAAACGGGCCGGCCTAGTCTTGGGCGACCTGTGCGTACATTCAACTATTTGTCGCCCTGTGCGGCAAATAAGCTCCTCCCAACGCATGGGCAGGATAATTACTGGGTTGGCTTTGTTGGGCTGGAGTGCGCCTGGCCCAGTTGCGGTATTCTGGACAAACTTTTTGTATTTTTCAGTGGAGAGACACACAAAATTTTAGTACCACCTCGGATAGCAAAAAAATATTTTTGATGGTGAACGGATGAAAATATTGGAGAAACGCACCTTGCTTTATTAGTAGGTATAGATAACTTCCAATACATTGATCAATGCAAGTGAGCTACATATACATAACCAATTTAAATTTCATCCACCCAGATCTGTACATGCTCATATATGTGTGCACGGGTTCAGACAAAATTAACTGGACCATTATGAAATAATATTACAGAAACAACAACTTGAACATATATAACTGGACTGTTATAATCTTTTTCAATTGTAGAGCTCACTCTGTATTAAATTATTTTCTGTGAATAAAAATATATATTTGGATCTCCAACTAATCCTAGAGGCTGGGCTTGGCGGGCTCAAGTTGTGCATCTGCATTGGATAACACTTAATATATTTATTAATGTATACGCAAAGTTTGTACGCTTTCACAAAAAAAGCAAAGTTTGTATGAAATAGAAATATCGGACAAAAATAAGATATGTGTATTGCAACAACTTTAAATTGTTAGACATTGAGATAAAAGGAGGTATATCTCATGGACGAATATGTGATTAGATTCTTTGTATGCATTACACTCCAAAAACAAATTGTCGGAACATGACAAGTATTCTCATCAGAACGTGCACTGCCAGCCATGGAGCAATGTGTGATCTTGGCAAGCTGTCCACCTAGCTTATTTACGGGTGATGCTACCGAGAGAAAAACATAGTAGACTTTTATTGGTTTCGCCACATCGGAAAAATCTGTTCGTGAGGTAGTCATGTACCTCCCCTTGGACGAACCCCAGCACGTACGTAGCTGGGTTCTTGTTGCCTGGTCATCCGGCTGGAGAGGTAGATATTCATGACTACCAGCGCAGAGCGCAGCCGATCCAGGCGGCACGGCCAGGCACGATGTCGCCGCAATGAGTTACTTTATGTCGTTCTCTATGGTGGCGATCCCGGTCAAGACTTCAGACGCCCGCTCTAGGTTTGATGCGTTCATGCACTCGCCATGGCTGCAGAGCACGTCACATGGACGTCGATCGGGTCGAGGATCCGTTTGAGGCTTGAACCCGTCGACAAGGGCGGCCGGAGCGATTCGCTCGAAGCCGGCCGTCCTTGATCTGGGTGAGCTGGGCTCCTCCACCGATGTTGTCTGTTTTTCCCGTTCATATATAGTGAATTCCTCACATCGTCGTCGAAGATGGATGGCCAAGTGAACAGCCGCAGCCGCTCCGGTGTTACAGCGACCACCGTATAGATGGCCGGCTCTCTCTTTTAGCGTGCTCTCCCGTGCTTCCGTTGAGCTTCCTCGCCGCTTGTTTAGGCACCGGCCCGTCACATTGATCGACCCGCTGGGTATGATAGGGGCTCCGTATATGTATTACGTTCTGGTCGAGCTAGTTCGTATCCAACACGTAAGGAATCATAGTCTTCTTTTTATTTGAGGATTATAAGGAATCAGAGTTGGGAAGGAAAGATCAATCTTTTTCTTTTGAAGAAAGGAAGGAAAGATCAATCGAGATGTGATCGATCGATCATTGTGGTGACGATAGTCAGGAACGCAGGAACGCTTTGGCTGGGCTTGGGCTGATTGATCCGATCGAGTTCTCATGGGCCAGCCAACAATCTATATATATGAAAACCCTTCAACTTTTAAATCTCAACCATCAATCTATATATTCGTGGTTCCCCGAATTAGTACCACCTCACGTATATGTTTTAAATTCAAACTGAAGGCGTAAACTTACGGGAAGAAGCGTATTATGACGGTGAACCCACGGAGTCAATCCGTGCTTTATTATTAGGGAAAGATATGAATCGTTCTCCAAAGTAACTTGGCAAGTGGGCAATCAATTAATAACTGTTGTATTGTCTCATCCTGAGCACAAAAACAACACCGCGAGTTTCCACCCATCGCCTCTTAAGAAGGTTGTCCTTTGTGAGAATAACTTGCTTGTGAACAAACCACATAAAGATTTTGATCCGCAAAGGAACTCTAACCTTCCAAATATGCAAAGACCTTGAGAGGGGGCCAGAATTAATCAAATCCGTATAAAAACATTTCACAGTAAATATCCCATTTTTAGTTAACTTCCATTTTGTTGAGTCCGGCATGTCGGAGAGTCGAACTTCAATCAACCTCCGAACCAAGTGCATCCAGGCTGTCCACCTCTCACCCACTAACGTACGTCTGAACTGGATATTCAAGGAGATAGTTTGAAGGATTATACCTACGTACTCCTCCTTTCGTTGCACAATATTGTAGAGGGTAGGATATTGTAAGGCCAGAGGCGTCTCTCCTAGCCACGTATCCTCCCAAAATCTTGTTGACATCCTGTTGCCAACCAAGAATTTGACCCTACGAAAGAATATGTCCTTCGCTCTCATAAGTCCCTTCCAGAACGGCGAGTCAGTGGGTCTGATGGTAACCTGGGCAAGCGTTTTCGTGTGCAAATACTTATTACGCAAGATTTGAGACCACATGCCCTCCGGCTCTGTCTCTAACCTGTATAACCATTTGCTCATAAGGCATTTATTCTTAATTTCTAAGTTCTCAATACCAAGCCCCCCTTGATCTTTTGGTCTACACATGATATCCCATCGCGCGAGGCGGTATTTCCTCTTGGCCTCATCAGACTGCCAAAAGAAACGAGATCTAAAGAAATCAAGTCGCTTTCGGACCCCTTTCGGAATTTCGAAGAACGAAAGTAAAAACATTGGCATGCTGGTTAGAACTGAGTTAATCAAAACTAGCCGACCGCCATACGACATCAGCTTGCCCTTCCAGCAGCTGAGTTTTTTTTTCAATTCGTTCTTCAATACATTTCCATTCTTTATTGAACAGCTTACGGTGATGAATCGGAATACCCAAATAACTGAATGGTAAAGCACCTAAATCGCATCCAAACAATTGTCTGTATGTATGTTCCTCGTCTTTGGCCTTCCCAAAGCAGAACACCTCGCTCTTATGAAAATTGATTTTTAAGCCAGACAATTGTTCGAATAGACATAAAATAAGTTTCATGTTTCGTGCCTTAGCCAAGTCATGTTCCATGAAAAGAATAGTATCATCAGCATATTGTAGAATGGACACGCCTCCATCCACTAGATGAGGAACTAGACCCTCTACATGACCATGCTGCTTAGCCCTGCCAATAATGACGGCCAACATATCTGCCACAATATTGAACAGAAGAGGTGACATGGAATCCCCTTGTCTCAACCCCTTATGCGTCTGGAAGTAGTGACCGATGTCATCGTTCTCCTTAATTCCGACACTACCCTTCTGGACTTGAGTATCCACTTGGTTCCTCCAGGTTTCACTAAAACCCTTCATACGCATTGCCTGTTGAAGAAAAGGCCATTTTACTTTATCATAAGCCTTCTCGAAATCCACTTTGAAGATAACCCCGTCTAGTTTCTTCGAGTGAATCTCATGAAGAGTTTCATGCAAGACGACCACGCCTTCTAGTATGTGTCGTCCCGGCATGAAAGCTGTTTGATTAGGTTGAACCACTGAGTGAGCAATTTGTGTCAATCTATTGGTCCCTACCTTTGTGAAAATTTTAAAACTCACATTCAGCAGGAAAATGGGTCGGAATTGTTCGATCCGAACCGCCTCATTCTTCTTAGGTAACAACGTTATCGTACCAAAGTTGAGGTGAAACAACTCCAAATGGCCATCGAAAAAAATCGTGAAACATAGGCATAAGATCATCTTTAATGATATGCCAAAATTTCTTATAGAATTCAGCTGGGAACCCATCTGGTCCTGGTGCTTTATTCGGCTTCATTTGGGTTATGGCCAGATGCACTTCCTTTTCAGTAAACGGTGCAGAGAGAACATCGTTCTCTGCTGCCTGCAATTGAGGTATATCATCGATCACAGACTCATCAAGAGATACCGTGGAGGTATTGGGGGGTCCAAAGAGGTTTTTATAATAGTTGGAAATATACGCTTTCAGATTGTCATGGCCCACAATGGTGCCTTCGTCCTGTTCAAGCTGAAAGATCTTCTTCTTCCTATGTTTACCATTTGCAACCATATGGAAGAACTGTGTGCTGTCGTCCCCTTGGACAATCTTAAGAGTTTTCACACGCAACGCCCATTTGAGCTCTTCTCTCAGGAGAGCTTGTAGGCCTTGCTCAGCCTCGGACTTGGTTCGATGTTCATTAACAGAAAGGAGAGTGGTCTCAGCCTTTACGTCCAGGGCCTCAATGAGTTGAGTGAGACGTTCTTTTTCCTGTTTATAAATCCCGCTCTCGTTTCTGGCCCATCCTCTCAGAAATTGTCGTAGATGTCTAATTTTATTCTGCCATCTCTCGACATGTGTCCTTCCTATCACCGGCTTAGCCCACTCACGTGCAATAATTTCCATAAATCCTTCTCGTTCAAACCAGCTTTGCTCGAAGGAGAAGATATTTTTATTTGCCACATGGGTAGCCTCACCCGAATCTAAAAAGAGTGGTGTATGATCCAAGATTGCTCTCTACATCGCATGAACCGACACCAACGGATATTTTTGTTCCCACTCCACACTAGCAAGTACCCTATCCAACTTTTCATAAGTCGGGATAGGTAGCGAGTTGGCCCACTTAAACTGTCTACCGGTGAGCTCAATTTCTCTCAAGTTGAGGCTCTCGATAATCATGTTAAACATCATAGACCAACGCCCATCGAAATTGTCATTATTCTTTTCTTCTCTCCTCCTAATGATATTAAAATCCCCCCCCCCCCCCCCGACTAGTATCGGCAAATTCTCATCTCCACAAATCCGCACTAGATCGGCCAGAAAATCTGGTTTTAATTCAGGTTGTGCTGCCCCATATACCGCAACAAGCGACCATCGAAACCCATCCAATTTTGATCTTACCCTGAATTTAACCGAAAAATCACCATGAACCACATTAAGCACCTCTAACGTTTCACATCGTACTCCTAGTAAAATCCCGCCGGATCTTCCCCTAGGAGGTAAAATGTGCCAGTCAAAATCGATACCACTAGAGAGGGTTTGAAGGAACTGGGATGTGAAATTATCTCGTCCTGTTTCCAAAAGTGCTATAAAATCTAAGTGATGCTCTAACGTTGTCTCTGCTAAGAATCTTTGTTTAGCCAAGTCTGCTAGACCTCTGGTATTCCAAAAAAGTCCTTTCATAAATCATCATGAAATTTTTTCTTAAGCTTAACTCTAGCACTTCTTCGTACTGCCGAAGTAGGATAAATTTTCCGCTTCCAGGGTCGTTTGGGCTTCTCCTCAACACCCTGCGGGACGATATTATTATCAATGACAGTCAGTGCCTCCTCCATCAAGAGAGGCTCTACCGTTTCAGTGATCTCAACATCCTCCTCATCCTCAGCCTCGACAGTAGGCAACATATTATTACAAATATTTGCTAGATCAGTAATCCTTAAGTTATGCATGTCATTGTCATTCATAGGCTGGATAGAGGCAAGATTATGAATGATCTCAGAAACCCTCTCCGCTTCGAAGTCTAAGAGATCATTAACGGATTTGACGACCTCGGTTTCATTTGATCCCAAAGAAATACCTAAGTCGTTTGCCTTATCAACTATTTCATTCTCAGACAAGTGCAAAATTGAACAACTTTTATCAAAAGACGCACCTGCAGTAGTCTCGGCGTGACGAAGCATGGCTGCCCTCTTGGCACGCTCTAGCTGTAAGTCGTCCACATCCGGCTGTCCCTGGATCCGGTTGCTAACACGCCTGCCAGCCGACACCGGATCCGCTATCCCTCCAAAAGCGATGAGCTCCTCCGTCGTCCTCTCGCGAGGAAAACAGTCAGGACTCCCCCGCCCCTCCCTTATCGTCGGTGAAGAAGGGAAGGGCGCAGGAGGGTGGGCCTCCGCAGCAGAGGACAGGGGGAGGTGGGACCGTGGTGACGCCATCAGAGTGTCCAAAGGCTCAACAAGACAGCCTAGCTGTCCAAGCAACACAATCTACATCTACATGAAAAAGCCAACCTGACAATGAATGACTCGAAGCAAACCGCACTCCTGTCCCGAGCTGATTAACCCAGCCCAGGCACCAGCCGCCCTTGTCCACTTTTTTGGCGAAACACCCCAATTGCCACCAGCGACCGCAACCTCGTGCGCAGGCGATGTTTGTTTTGTAGGCCTCGTTTCTGCAAACCAGTCTAGATGATAATCAACGTGAAAAACCGTGGTTGTAATAGGAAACATGTTTTTGAAGACAACATTTCTAGCTATCCATATGCTCCAACCTAAAGCAGCAACTATAACTATGTCAGCCATCAAATTTCTAACACCTCCAGTAAACTTTATTAACCAACTACACAGGTCATTAAAAAAAATAGGTACGATTGGATTGGTGTGTGACTCAGCACTGGATGGCTTGCTTGGTTGGTTTCTCCAGCTCCAGTTTGGTGTACGTGGTGTTAAGGATCGATTAAGCTGGCTGGTTTGCTTAATCATGTTGATTTGTAATAAAAGGGATGTTTGTGCCGAGCCGTGCATCCTAGCGTGCTGTGTGTGTGTGTGTGTGTGTGATTGATGAGCTGTATATAAGTTGAGCTTGATTTGAACAAGAAATGTCATAATGTCATGAGTATTTGTTAATTACTCCCTCCGTTCCATAATGTAGTGCTTATAGATTATTATAAAAGTCAAACATTACAAACTTTGACCATATTTATAGAGAAAAATGGGTACATGTAGAATGCCAAATGCACATCACTGGATACATCATGAGTTATATTTTGAGAATGTACATGTTTGGTATTGTAAAAGTAGATAGTTTTCTCTATGCACTTGGTCAAAGTTGGAAAAGTTTGACTTTCAAAAAAATCTATAGGCACTACATTATGGAATGGAGGAAGTATATGGCAGCTGTGATTGTGTTGAAGAGTTTGCATTCAGATGATTGCTACTCCCTCCGTTCCAAAATAGATGACCTAACTTTGTACTAATTATAGTATAAAGTTGGGTCATTTATTTTAGAACGGAGGGAGTAGTTAATAAACAAACTGATTTCTGTGAGCTGCTACACATATGGTGCTAACACGCAGGCGTCTCCCCGTAGCAGAGGAGTAGAGAGAGATATGCCGGAGAGGTGGCAGGTGAATAGTTATGCCGGCGGCGGTGGCTGTGGTAGTTTCTCAATACCAGCGTCGGCTGCATCCCGTAGTAGGCTTGAGTGGAGTAGTCGCTGCTTGATTGCAAGTGTTGGGTTTGTACCTAGCTATGGATCCTGATGACGTCGATTCGACGTTGTATCTAAAATATCACAGTCTAGTGTGCATTCTCCCTGCTAACAAAAAGAAAGAGAGGATGTCTAGCAGCCTCCATTAACATGAGGAGGCAGGCAGCATCTCCGTCGGTCCCATGGTCGGAAGGAGGAAGATTGTCAGGCCCGAAGTCGATTCAACTTGACGCATGAAACCTCAAGCTAAAGCCAAATATCCATGCTGGAATTTTTGTCTATTTAGGCCTAGCCCAATAACAGTTTCAGAAATTTCTAATAAATTCTAGAGGCCCACTTAGTCCATTTATGCAAGGCAAGGGATACTACTAAAGTTTTTTTTTTTTGAAACTTCGGCCTCTTTATTAGATCAAGTAACCGTTACATCATCCACCAGCCACCGTACAATGGATTCCGGTGGTTCCTCAACCCACAAACCGGGTGGATTAAGAGCCGCCAGCCTAGCTAGTTCATGAGAAACACAATTTGCCTCTCTAGGACAGTGAATGAAAGAAACCGAAGTATAACCTACTAACAAAGCCATACAATCTGCATAAATTGCCGCCGCTCCTGTTGCAGTGAAGCCACCCGAGTTCATTATATCGATCACCTCCAGACAATCCGCCTCCACTATCAGCTTGTTTATTCCAAACTGTTGCGCTAGTAGGAGGCCATGCATCAACGCATATGCTTCCGCTGCTGCTGCATCGGTTACATGCTCCAGCTTGTCGTTGGAGGCTGCTAGGAACCCCCTTTATCATCCCTGAGCACTGCCCCGACTGCTCCATTCAAGTTCTGTGCATAAAATGATGCGTCCACGTTGAGTTTCACAAATCTCTCCCTTGGCTTAGTCCATCCGCCCTTCTGTGCGCCCATCTCCTTCTTCCTAGCGTTCATATAGTTAGCCGCTAGAGCCGAGATTGACAGCGCTGATTGGGCTGGCATTTGAACATCTTCTCCATGGACCTTTTGCCTCCTTTCCCACCACACATACCACAAACCCACAAGGACCAGGGTCTGCGCACTGACATCCGGAAGCAAACTTCCTCTCTGTGGTGCACATAACATATAATCCAGTACCAACGATCCCGCTCTATCCACTTCGCATGCCTCCTCTACAAACCCGTCTAACTTTAAGAATCTTCAGGGATACTACTAAAGTTTAGTCCCACATTGCTAGTTTAGTGGGAGTTGGACTTCCTTATAAGGGAGGTTCTTTCCCCACTTGTATGAGCATGAGAACAAGAGGGACATCCACGCGCGCTCCTCCTCCGCCGCCCGCCTCGCCACGCCACGCCTCGTCACGACGCGGGTTGCGGGAATGAGCCGAGCCGATGTCTAAATTTTCTGTAGTGGACAGAGACGCACCAGAATCTCTTCCTCCTCTCGCCACAAGTTCCTGAGCACTGCGCTGTTGTTACGTTCTTCCTCATCCCGGCTTGCGGCGTGCACCGCTGGTCGGGACAGTAGGCCTCCGGAACCGCACCCTTTGAGTCCTATACGGGAGAAGGGTGATAAGGTTTTGGGGCGCTCAGCGCGACCTGGCTGCTTCATCACGGACGATCCGTCGCCGACGACTTCTTCCCGACGTCCACGACCTCCTCGACGACATGGCAGGCGAGGACACCGACCCCAAGTCCAGCGCTCCTGCTGCTGCTGTGCCGTACGTGTTCTTCTCCTTTCTGTTAGAAGTCCTACTACAGTTCTTGGCTCTAGTTTCTGCCCTACGTATGTTAGACTCTATTTCATATGTGCAACATGCTATACTGTCTGCTCTAGATATGTTTACTTACGGTTCATATATGAACATGTTGTTTACCTTTTCTTTGTCAAATCACATGGCTTATTTTATCACTGCTATACTAGCCATGTTTTATCTACTATTTCTGTTAATAAAATCATTCGGTAAATTGCTCATATTTCCAACAATCCAAAAACCTTATTGAAAGATTGAGGATGTCGCCTAGAGGGGGGGGTGAATAGGCGCTTTAAAATAATTACGGTTTAGGCTTGAACAAATGCGGAATAAACCTAACGGTTAATTTGTCAAGCACAAAACCTACAACAACTAGGCTCACCTATGTGCACCAACAACTTATGCTAAGCAAGATAAGCAACTATGTGATAGCAAGATATATGACAAAGAACAATATGGCTATCACAAAGTAAAGTGCATAAGTAAAGGGGCTCGGGAAAGAGATAAGCGAGGCACGCGGAGACGACGATGTATCCCGAAGTTCACACCCTTGCGGATGCTAATCTCCGTTTGGAGCAGTGTGGAGGCACAATGCTCCCCAAGAAGCCACTAGGGCCACCGTAATCTCCTCACGCCCTCGCACAATGCAAGATGCCGTGATTCCACTAAGGGACCCTTGAGGCGGTCACCAACCCGCACAAATGGCAACCCTTGGGGGCGGTCACCGAACCCGTACACTTTGGCAACCCTTGGGGGCGGTCACCGGAACCCGTCAAATTGCTCGGGGCGATCTCCACAACCTAATTGGAGACCCCGACGCTTGCCCGGAGCTTTACACCACAATGATTGAGCTCCTAACACCACCAACCGTCTAGGGCGCCCAAGCACCCAAGAGGAACAAGCTCAAGGGCACCAAGCACCCAAGAGTAATAAGCTTCTCAACTTGTCACTTCCACGTATCACCGTGGAGAACTCAAACCGATGCACCAAATGCAATGGCAAGGGCACACGGAGTGCCAAGTCCTTCTCTCTCAAATCCCACCAAAGCAACTAATGCTAGGGAGGAAAATGAGAGGAAGAACAAGAAGGAGAACACCAAGAACTCCAAGAACTAGATCCAAGGGGTTCCCTCACATAGAGGAGAAAGTGATTGGTGGAAATGTGGATCTAGATCTCCTCTCTTTTTCCCCAAAAACTAGCAAGAATCCATGGAGGGATTGAGAGATAGCAAGCTCGGAGAAGGTCAACAATGGGGCAAGAACACGAGCTCAAAGGATAAGGTTCAATGGGAAGAAGACCCCTTTTATAGGAGGGGAAAATCCAACCGTTACCCACTGAAAATCCCTTGACAGAGCGGTACTACCGCTAGGGAAGGGCGGTACTACCGCTGAGGCGGTACTACCGCTCCTATCCAATGAGTACTACCGCAACTGAAGAGAAGGTCAAGGCCACGCCCCAGAGCGGTACTACCGCTAGGGAAGAGCGGTACTACCGCTCGAGCGGTACTACCGCTTCTCTCGCCGCTACTAGTGCCGCAAAACCCGACACGAAAAACTTCGTTCAAGAATCGAGGCGAAGTAGCCAGACGCCTGCAATGGTACTACGGCCGAAACTCCCAAGCGGTACTACTGTTCGGGAGCGGTACTACAGCTGGGAGCGGTACTACCGCTCGAGAGCGGTACTACCGCTGGGAGCTTCAAGGTACTACCACGAGGGTCACAGTACTACTACCGGCACCAACCTTAAGCCACAACCACGAAAACAAAGAATACTCCAAGGAAAACCAGAACTGCCATAACTTCTTCATATGAGCTCCGAATTGAGCAAACTCAAGCTTGTTTGAAACAAGACAACGAGTAGCATCAAAACAGCGAACAAAGGAGTGAAACCTCCAACCGAGAAGAACCGGCATACCCTCCAACATCGAAAACATCATAGAAGATGCATGAGAACTCCGTTTTCGATGAACTCGAGCTTGTCATAAAAATGACCATAAGCTCCAAATCTCACAAGGAGAAGAACCAAACAAAAACCAAAAAGATGATGCAAGGATGCAATGGTTTGATCTCTCTACGAACGATACGATCAAGCAACTCATCGAGAGCCCCCCTTGATAGTACGGCAAACGATCCTATAACCCGGTCTTCCACAACTACCATGAGACCGGTAAAATAGAAAACCTATCAAGGGCAAACCTTTGCCTTGCACATGGTCCACTTGAGCTAGATGATGACGATCTTGACTCCCTCAAGTTGGACCACCTTTCTTGATTGCGTTGGCTCGAAGAAGACTAGTTTATTGCTCGCCCATACTCCACTATGGGTGAGCCACTCTTCCAAGACATCTTCACAAGTCCATTGTCACCAAATGGACGGCAAGCTTCAAGCACTTGATCTCTTCGTGATGCATCACTTGAACTTGCACACCGCAACCTAACCCCACAAAGAACTCTCACGAAGACCATGGGTTAGCACACAAAGCGTAATGGACAATGCTTACCATACCATGGGATCACTTGATCCCTCTCGGTACATCTTCTACGCTTTGTGAGTTGATCAACTTGATTCACTCTTGACTTAGTCTTGATCAACCTTGAATCTTTCCAACTCTCTTCGTTTGGATGATGTCTTGAAGGTAAACATGAATGATCACACAATCTTCTTCTTCAAGACATGCTTGCAATAAGCTCAACACTCACATGACCAATCTTTGGATAATTCCTTAATAGCACCTTGGTCAACACATAAACTCCTTGAAACCAACACATGGACTTCAAGAAATGCCTATGGACAAATCCTTCAAATATAACTCAATGCAACCATTAGTCCATAGAGAATGTCATCAATTACCAAAACCACACATGGGGGCACCGCATGTCCTTTCACATATTATAGGCAATTTACCCCGAGTGGTTTTGCTGCTTCCATGAGACCTCCTATGTTTGAGGGTATCCACTATAAGAGGTGGCGCGTGAGAGCAGTCTTATGGTTTCAGACCATGAGCTGTTATGACGCCACTCTTAGCAAACCTGAAGGAGAGCAAGATGCCCAACAGGCACATGCTTTTCAGAAAATGGACACTCTGTTTAAGGCTGCTCTCTTGAGTGTTCTTGGTGAGAACATAGTTGATGCTTATGCGTCAATTGACAATGGAAAAGATATGTGGGGCCTTTTCGAGACCAAGTTTGGGGTCTCGGATGCGACACCGAGCTGTACATCATGGAGCAATTCTATGATTACAGGATGGTGAAGAGCGCCCGTCGTTGAGCAGGCTCATGAGATACAGATCATTTGCTAGAGAACTTGAGCACTTCAATTGCATACTACGGACAAGTTTGTTGCCGAGGGTATCATTACTAAGCTTCCTCCTTCATGGAGGAACTTTGCTACTCTTGAAGCATAAGAGACAGGAGTTTTCCGTTCGGATCTCATTGGTACTCTTGATGTGGAAGAAAAGGCGAGAGCAAAGGACACACGTGATCAAGGTATTGAGGAGGATCTAGTGCCAATGTGGTATGTAGCGTAACTTCCAGCCCCACAAGTTCAAGAACAAGGACAAGTTTGATGGTAAAGCAAAGTTTGATGGAAAGAACAAGGTTGTGCAACACACGAACTTCAAGAAGAAGAATGGCAAGAAGAAAGGTGCTTGTCATGTGTGTGGAGATCCTGATCATTGGGCTCCTAGTTGCCCTAATCGCTATGACAAGCGTCATCACAGGAAAGGCGGCAAGACCGCTAATGTTGTCATTGGATACACCGACATGAAGGATGCCGGTATGGTATATTTCCCACTATTCTTTCAATATGTCATTCTCCGATTGGTTGATTGACACGGTGCTAATGTGCATGTATGCGGTGATATTTCCATGTTTTCGTCTTATCGGATCATAGGGACTTCAACCGTGCTGATGGGCAACGGTTCAAGTGCTTCGCTCGTGGTGTTGGCACAATCGATCTGAAGTTTACTTGGGAAGATCGTCTGGTGAAGAATGTGCATTATGTCCCTCCGTCAATAAAAATCTTGTTAGCGGATCTCTTTTGTGTAGAGATGGCTACAAGCTTGTCTTTGAGTCGAATAAATTTGTAATATCCAAGTATGGAACCTTTGTCGGTAAACGCTATGACTCAGGAGGCCTGTTTCGTTTATCCTTGTCAGACATTTGCAATAAAGTTGTTAATCATATTTGCAACAATAGTGAATCAAATGTGTGGCATTCACGTCTTTGTCATGTTAACTTTGGTTGCATGTCGCGACTAGCGAAGTTGAACTTAATCCCTAGTTTCACCACTGTCGAGGGATCTAAGTGTCAAGTGTGTGTGCAAGCTAAGCAACCTCGTAAGTCTCATGTAACTGCGGAGATGAGAAATCTTGCACCACTAGAACTTATACATTCAGATCTATGTGAAATGAATGGTGTTTTGACAAAAGGTGGAAAGAAATATTTCATGACATTAATTGATGACTCCACTAGATACTGCCATGTGTATCTTCTGAAATCTAAGGATGAGGCTTTGAACTTTTTCAAGATCTATAAAGCTGAAGTGGAAAACCAACTTGATCGGAAAATCAAGAGGCTTAGGTCCCACCGTGGTGGAGAGTATTTTTCCAATGAAGTTGATGCTTTTTAAAGCGGAACATGGTATAATCCATGAGAGGATGCCTCCCTACTCACCTCGGTCAAATGGGGTGGCGAAAGAAAGAACCGTACTCTAACGATTTGGTTAACGCCATGTTAGACACATCGGGTCTCTCAAGGCATGGTGGGGGAGGCGATATTGACAGCATGTCATGTCCTAAATCGAGTCCCCACAAAGAACAAAGAGATAACTCCATTCGAGGAATGGGAGAATAAAAGGTTAAAACTCTCTTATCTGCGAACATGGGGTTGTTTGGCGAAAGTCAATGTTCCAATTCCAAAGAAGCGGAAGCTTGGACCAAAGACGTGGATTGTGTTTTCCTCGGATATGCTTTTCATAGCATTGGCTATAGATTCTTGGTTGTAAAATCTGAGGTACCGACATGCATGTCGGACGATCATGGAGTCGAATGATCGACTTTCTTTGAAGATATCTTTCCCATGAAGGATATGGCTACCTCATCTAATCAGAGATGCCTAGTTCATCGAATCAGAACCGATTACAATTACCGAACCTGGCATTTCGATGGAACACTTTGAAAGTCCTGTGGAGGAGAACAATGAAGTTCCTACTAGGAGCAAGAGACAGAGGACTGCAAAGTCCTTTGGTGATGATTTTCTTGTGTATCTCATAGATGACACTCCAGTTCTATTTCAGAGGCCTATGCATCGAAGATGCCGACTCTTGGAAGGAAGCAGTTAAGAAGCGAGATGGATTCCATCTTGGCGAATGAAACTTGGGAGATAACTGATCGTCCTTATGGGTGCAAACCTATAGGATGCAAATGGGTATTCAAGAAGAAGCTTAGGCCGATGGTACTATCAAAAGTACAAGGCTCGGCTCGTGGCTAAGGGTTATACCCAAAAGGAAGGTGAAGACTTCTTTGATACTTACTCACTGTGGCTCGACCGACCACTATTCGAGTTCTACTTTCACTAGCTGCCTCACATGGTCTTCTCGTTCATCGATGGATGTTAAGACTGCTTTCCTAAATGGAGAGTTGGATGAGGAAATTTATATGGAACAACCAGATGGGTTTGTAATAGATGGTCGGGAAGGAAAGTGTGCAAGTTCTTGAAGTCTTTGTATGGACTCAAGCAAGCACCCAAGCAGTGGCATGAGAAGTTCGAAAGAACTTTAACAGCTCTGAGACTTTGTTGTGAACGAAGTTGACAAATGTGTGTACTATCGCCATGGTGGGGGCGAGGGAGTTATGCTTTGCTTGTATGTTGATGACATACTGATTTTGGAACAAATCTGAATGTTATTAAGGAGGTCAAGGATTTTCTATCTCGCTGTTTTGAGATGAAGGATTTAGGAGTGGCTGATGTCATTCGAATATCAAGTTGTTGAGAGATGATGATGGTGGGATTACATTGCTTCAATCTCACTATGTGGAAAAGATCTTGAGTCGCTTTGGCTATAGTGACTGCAAGCCCTCTCCAACACCATATGATGCTAGTGTCTTTGCTTGAAAGAATCGAAGAATTGCTAGAGATCAATTGAAGTATTCTCGATTATTGGCTCGCTTATGTACTTAGCTGCTACAAGACTGACATCTCTTTTGCTGTTAGCAAACCGAGTCGGTTTGTCTCAAAACCAGGAGATGTGCATTGGAAAGCTCTAGAGAGAGTTTTGCGTTATTTGAAAACCTTTCAAATTATGGAATTCACTACACCGGCACCCAAAGGTGCTTGAAGGGTATAGTGACTCAAACTGGATCTCGAGATCTTGATGAGATAAAGGCCACGAGCGGATATGTATTCACTCATGGAGGTGGCGCTGTTTCTTGGAAGTCTTGCAAGCAGACCATCTTAACGAGGTCAACAATGGAAGCAGAACTCACAGCACTAGATACAGCTATGGTTGAAGCAGATTGGCTTCGCGGCTCTTGAATGACTTGCGGTTGTTGAGAAACCTGTACGGTGTCCTTATGAACTGCAACAATCAAACTGTGATCACAAAAGTGAGCAGCTCAAAGGATAACATGAAGTCATCAAGACACGTTCAGAGAAGGTTAAAGTCTGTCAGGAAAATGAAAAACTCCGGAGTTATTGCGTTGGATTATATCCAAACGTCTAAAAATCTGGCAGATCCTTTTACTAAGGGTCTATCGCGTAATGTGATAGATAATGCATCGAGGGAGATGGGTATGAGACCCACAATATGAGTTGTTCACAGTGGTAACCTATTCTTTGTGATCGGAGATCCCGTGAGTTAGATGTGGAAGACAAGTTGTTGGTCAACTGAGAGGAGAGGTATCCCTACTATTCGCAATACCACTCCATGAAGATGCAATACTCTCCTAATATGCATGGCAGGTTGATGTACATCTTAAGTGTTCTAAGTGGCTTATTTAAGCAGAGATGTTATCCTGCAGAACATCTTTTGAAGAACACACCTATATGAGTCTGATTGTCAAACATCGCAATCTGTGAGAGTAGGATTCTTTCTAGTAAACTCATAAAAGGTCACGGAGTATGACGCATAAGCTCCACCCGCGGGGAAGACCCACGGTAGCCACGTATCGGTCAAGGCTTTATGTGAAGCTAGATTCATGAAAACTTGCGCTTCAAGGCCCATCCACTGTTCAAGTTGCTTACTAGTGTAGCATAGAGTTCTAGGTGGAAGTTCAACTTAACAGTCTCCATTGGAGTACCGGTATATAAAACAGTGTTTTGGAACCAAAGGCAAATTTCTGTGTGCCTCTGGGATCTGGTGGGGGGTTGCTGGAATTTTTGTCTATTTGGGCCTTGCCCAATAGCAGTTTCAGAAATTCCTAATAAATCCTAGAGGCCCACTTAGCCCATTTGTGCAAGGCAAGGGATACTACTAAAGTTTAGTCCCACATTTCTAGTTTAGTGGGAGTTGGACTTCCTTATAAGGGAGGTTCTTTCCCCACTTGTATGAGCATGAGAACAAGAGGGACATCCACGCGCGCACCTCCGCCGCCGCCTGTTCGTTTCGTCTCCCGCGTTCCCTTCAGCTCCTGGTGCAACCTCTCGCCTCCTTCTCTTGCGCCTATAAAAGGGAGGTCGCTCCTCTCAGAGAGACGCACCAGAATCTCTTCCTCCTCTCACCACAAGTTCCTGAGCATTGCTGCACTGTTACGTTCTTCCTCATCCCGGCTTGCGGCGTGCACCGCACCGGTCGGGACAAGAGGGCTCCGGAACCGCACCCTTTGAGTCTGTCGGAGAAGGGTGATAAGGTTTTGGAGGCGCTCAGCATGACATCGGCTGCTTCATCACGGACGATCCGGTCGCCGACGACTTCTTCCCGATGTCCACGACCTCCTCGGCGACATGGCGGCGAGGACACCGACCCAAGTCCAGCGCTCCTGCTGCTCTTTGTCAGACGTGTTCTTCTCCTTTCATTAGAAGTCCTACTACAGTTCTTGGCTCTAGTTTCGCGCCCACGTATGTTAGACTCTATTTCATATGTGCAACCTGCTATACTGTCTGCTCTAGATATGTTTACTTATGGTTCATATATGAACATGTTGTTTACCTTTTCTTTGTCAAATCACATGGCTTATTTTATCACTGCTATACTAGCCATGTTTTATCTACTATTTCTGTTAATAAAATCATTCGGTAAATTGCTCATGTTTCCAACAATCCACAGTTGACAAAACAGAGCAAAAATAGAGGAAGCGACAGGCAAATATCCAGAGTTGAGAAAACAGAGCAAAACAGAGGGGTAGAGGAGGCTAGCTACATGCCAAGCAGAGTTCAGAGGGAAGCACAATTGCAGCATGTATCTATATATGTGTCAGTTCTAGCTGTCCATCTCTGTCCACTGCCTTGTGCCTTCATCCTTCTGTGATAAAATGCAGGCTTGGCGCCTTGAGCTGCGATTGGCCCGGGGTCAGCCTCCTGCTGTGCGGGCTCTGCTCTGCTCCTGGCCGGCTGGAGCTATGGTGGGTTCTTGGTGGCGGCATCGGTCGTCGGCAGCGTTAGGAAGTCTAATTATTTTTTTCGTTCTTCATTGTTTCAATTGCACTTTCTTCATTGGAGTGGCGACGTACAGCGGCAGGGTGCGGGTGGTGGTGATTCCTCCCTTTCTCCTGGGTTTGGGCTAAAGGGGCCGGCTTTCACACGAAGAGGGCCAAGACCCGAGGCTCGTGTTCGGGCGGACCACTTTGAGGCCTAAGATGAGTCAGTGCTTCCGCTCCGGGTAGATGATGGTGGGCGCGGTTCGGGAAGTGCTCGTTTGTGGTGGTCGTACTTGCGGTGCCTAGGTACGCGGATCGATGCCGATGGCCATGGGCATGGCGTTGTGTGAACTCGTCTGGCCAGGGGCTGGTTTGGCGGCGTGCGTAGTTAGTTTCAGAGTCGAAATGGCTTTGATGCCTGTTAGCTGCTTTTCTTTAGTACTTCTTTCGTCGTTGGTGTTAAAAACACTCTTATATTATATAAAATAAAAGGAGAAGTGGGGAATCATTTGTGACGACTAAATGAATAACCCTGTCGGTCTGGTCTCGAACTACAGGCTGCTAGATCTCCCACTCTGCTCTCCACACTCCCCTTCCCCCAGATCCCTAAATCCCGCCGCCGCCGGCGGCTATAGCACAGCCTCACCGTCCTCCCCCCACCGCCAGACGCCGCCTCGTCCTCGCCCCGACCATAGCAGCGCCATCCCGCGGCATCCTAACGCCGGCTCTGCCGCTCCGACCCCAGCACCGCCGGCCGCCCCGACCCAGCGACCCCGGCTCAACCAGCCGCGAGAGCCATGGACGTGGCGACGGGGGCCATGGGCAGCCTCATCCTGAAGCTCGGCGAACTCCTCAAGGAGGAGTACAAGCTGCAGGCCGGAGTCAAGGAAGACGTCCAGTGCCTCAAGAGAGAGCTGACCAGCGTGTACGCCGCCCTCCGCGAGGTCGGGGACATGCCGCTGGGCCGCCCAGGCCAGGGATCTCTCATACAGAATAGAGGACATGGTCGACAAGTTCCTGGTGTGTGTTGAAGGCCTTGAGCCCGATTTGGGCAACCTCCAATGTCTCATGAAAAAGATGGGTGATTTGCTCACCAAGGGCAAGATTCAACACAAGATGGCCAGCGAGATAGAACACATCAAGACCAACGAGGTTGGTGCTAATTCAACTGGCGCAACCATGGTTGACCCTCGCCTGCTGGATCGGAAAGAGCTCGTTGGCATTGATGATTCACTGAATGAGCTAACCAAGATGTCAGATGGGGATGGTGATGTGTCCAAGCAACTCAAGATGCTCTCTATTGTCGGCTTTGGAGGTCTTGGCAAGACAACTCTTGCCAAAGCAGTGTATGATAAGCTCCAGGGGGAATTTGATTGTAGCGCTTTTGTCCTCGTAGGAATGAATCCGGGCACGAAGAAGCTTCTTAACGACATTATCTATGGAATTAACAAGCAAATGTACCGGGGGTTGAATGAAAGGCAGCTGATCGCCGAACTTCGAGGATTACTCAAGAACAAGAGGTAACCACCTTATTATATATTTATATAGTTTTATATAAAATTAAGTATATTTGAAAAGGCACTGAATTTGTCTTGAGATGTTCTACATTAGAGAACGGTTTGGGTAGCCCATGCTAGCTCTTATGTATTTTTACAAATTAATGAAAAATACCATGCTTCCTTACCTTGTTTGCTATCGTTTGGGTCGTGAATGGGTCAACATACAGTACCTAGAACTTCTTACAATAATTGTGGATTAAAATATATCTAGTGCATAAAATTATTTAAATTAGAAATTTAATTTATCATAAATATGAATTCTGGACACTGAAATCAAATTAAACTCTTGTATGTCCCTCTCCTCCAGCTTTTTGTCCTCGAGTTCTTAATTGAATGATGCCTTTAACGAGGTGGTTTGCCATGCATGCTTTTCATTTTAATCTTTAGCAGTTATCAATCAGCGCATTACTAGATTGTCTTACCAGCTTATTATGGTTTTTTTTTTATGCATGTGGTTAGGTACTTCATCGTTATTGATGATATATGGGATCCCGAAACATGGGGCATAATCAAGTCTGCTTTTGTGGATAATAATTGCGGAAGCAGGATAATCACAACTACCCGTTTTCTCAGTGTCGCCCAAGCGACCGGTGAGATATATGTGCTAAAAAAACTTTCTAAGGAGTCATCTGCGGAGTTATTCAATACAAGATTGTTTGGTGGTAAAAGCAAATGCTCTCATGGTCGGCCAACAGAGGCATATGATAAAATTTTACATATATGTGGTGGTATACCGTTGGTTATAATCACAATGGCTGCCCTGCTTGTTGGTAAACCAGTGGAGTCTTGGTCTAAGGTATACAACTGGATTGGTTTTGCAAATGGAGATGACATCTCTATAGAAGCCCCAAGAAAGATGCTTGTATTCAGCTACTGTGATCTACCTTGTCATCTAAGGACTTGTTTATTGTATTTGAGCATATATACAAAAGAACATATGATAGAGAAACATACTCTGATATGGAAGTGGGTTGCTGAGGGTTTTGTCCATAAGGAAGCCGAAGTAGGATTATATGAGACTGGGGAGAGATACTTCAACGAGTTAATAAATAAAAACATGATACAACCCGTAGAGAGACGCCGGCATGATGGTATCATAATTGGTTGTCGTGTCCATGATATGGTGCGTGATATTATCAATCAAATATCGAAGGAAGAAAATTTTGTCAACATATTAAACAGATACGAGTACGACAATTCTTCATATATCGATGCTCCGAGGTTAGCCGTTCAACGGACAATGGGCACCCTGTCTAGCACGTGTATGTACCAAGTAAGGTCATTTAATGCCATGTACTTGGATGAATCCATGCCATCGCTCTTGTGCTTTCAAGTCTTGCGTGTCCTATCTCTAGAAGGTGATATTTCATCGAGGAACAACACTAAGTGTCCTGAGAATATTGGGAGGTTAATTCACTTGAGGTATCTTGGACTAGGGAAGATGGTGGATGTCCTCGAGCTACCGAAGGAAATTGGGGACCTAAAGTTCTTACAGGCATTGGACTTGGGTTGTGATACATTAGAAGAACTGCCTCAGAGTGTTTGCCATTTAAGTCAGCTCAAGTGCCTGCGCTTTGATGGTACAAGGGCAAGAGTGCCAGATTGGATAGGGAACCTGACATCTCTGGAAGAGCTTTTGTTAGGCTCCGTCAACAGGCCTTCAAACTTTGTGAGTGAGGTGGGCAAGCTGAGAGAGTTGAGGAAGCTCCGCATCAGTGGATGTTTATGGTTGAATAGTGCGAGCTCGGTAAAAGCTTGGGCGGGGTCTCTAGTAAAACTGCAGAAGATTAAAGTCTTGGACATTCATCGGGTTTATTTTGATATCCTAAGTAGTTGTTAGTTGTTAAGATCATGTATGTTGTGGTTATTTCCAAATTCAAGCTCGATAGAATTCGTTATGTGTTTCTAAACCATATTCGTCGCCTGTGACGTATCGGGTCGGGTTGTATCATGTTTGTCTTTAATTGTCTTGCTGTGTTTTGGCAACGAGTTGTGTTTTGTATTTTCTATATGAATCAGAGAGAAAACAAAGAAAAGAAGCAAGTTGTACGCTTCACAAAATTTCTTGTCTTGGTTTTTTTGGGAACTGAGTTTCTTCATCCTGTTTTTTCGTGTGTACAGGCTCCTCTATCTGATCAGGTTCACTGCAAAACGTGTCTTCCCTGTTTTTGGAAAGCTTTCAAACCTGACCGTTCTAAATCTCCAGTATACCCACCTTGAAGCGAGGGAAAAGCAATGACTGTGAATTATTCATAAATGAACTGAGAAACTGCCGATCTGTGAAACTGCCCTTACTCTGTTTCAGTTAGCTGCAGGCATATATTCTGCTATTACCCTGTTACAATCAGCTGCAGGGATATATATCTTTTAAATCTTCTCTAGGCATATCACTCTCATACTTCCTCATCATATGTATGATCTCTCTGCATTTAAGCGATGATGCCATCAGTAATTAAACATGCTTCTATTTTTATTGGCATTTGGGAGGCATAATCCCATCTTTGTAACTGAACCTTTATTGCTTCGCCTCTGAAATGCATTACCACAAAAAAACATCGGTTGTCGAAGGGCCACGATCTACCGTGTCAGCACACAAGACTTGTTCAAACATGGCTCTTTTATTGCAAATATAAAACATGACACCTCTCTCTCCTGCTGTCTGGAAGAACATGACACCTCTCTCTCTCTCTCTCTCTCTCTCTCTCTCTCTCTCTCTCTCTCTCTCTCTCTCTCTCTCTGGTCTGAACTTATGTGCTTAACTTTCCTTGTACCTGAAAATGGACACACAGCCAAATTCGTTGTCTCTTGACAGACGAAGCTTTTGGTTTCGCAGGTGGGATGTCAGATTTTCAAAAATTATAGCCGAACCTCCCTCTAGAGATGCAGGGCAAATTTTCAAAGCAGAGCTTGTGATTGTTATGTAGTACTCCCTCCGTAAACTAATATAAGAGCGTTTAGAATACTAAAGTAGTGATCTAAACGCTCTTATATTAGTTTACAGAGGGAGTAGTTCAGAAGAGTGTCTTTTTTTGCTGGAAATTTAGACGAGTATGTTCCCTTCAACTTCTCCATTGCAAACCTATCGGAATGAAACCCAAAGAGGAAGAGGAACCTGCTGCATATGTGGTGGTTGTAATACTCAGTGCAGACCTATCGGAATGAAACTTCAATTGGAAAAGTTGAAGGGGACATACTCTTCTGAATTTTACATAAATGTGGTGGAAGTAATACTCCAATCATTTCCAAGAGAGTAACCTGCTGCATATGCTCTTGTTCTGTGAAGAAAGGAAGCAATCACAGAATCACACGAGCAAATATCTCCAATACCTGAGCTTCTTCCCTGACTAAACAAAGAGCAACGCAATACTTGACGCCATAACCATAAGGCAAACAAAAACACCTTCTTTGAGATTTCGTTTTTTTTCCTTCGTCACAGAATACAATGTATAATGTATATAGGTGATTTTGGGGCAATTTTCTGATTCTTCAAGCTCCACACGCACACACGAAAGAACAAGAACAAGTGCGGACTCAACGAGACAAATTTTGTGAAGCGTAAAACTTGCTTCTTTTCGTTGTTTACTCTCTGATTTATATAGAAATACAAACACGACTCTGAAATACGATTTACATGCACATGCAAAATTCCATGTATGAGCAACCCACAGTGCCATGCATGTGACAATGCCATTTTACTAGAGATATCAAAACAACTAACAACTACTTAGGATATCAAAATAAACCCGGTGAATGTCCAAGACGTTAATCTTCTGCAGTTTTACTAGAGATCCCGCCCAAGCTTTTACTGAGCTCACACTGTTCAACCATAAACATCCACTGATACGGAGCTTCCTCAACTCTGTCAGCTTGCCCACCTCACTCACAAAGTTTGAAGGCCTGTTGACGGAGCCTAACAATAGCTCTTCTAGAGATGTCAGGTTCCCTATCCAATCTGGCACTCTTGCCCTTGTACCGTCAAAGCGCAGGCACTTGAGCTGCCTTAACTGGCAAACACTTTGCGGCAATTCTTCTAGTGTATCACAACCCAAGTCCAATGCCTGTAAGAACTTTAGGTCCCCAATTTCCTTCGGTAACTCGAGGACATCCACCATCTTCCCTAGTCCAAGATACCTCAGGTGAACTAACTTTCCAATATTCTCAAGACAGTTGGTGTTTTGCTTGGATAAAATGTCACCTTCTAGAGCTAGAACACGTAAAACTTGAAAGCACGAAAGCGATGGCATGGATTCATCGAAGCATATGGCATTAAATGACCTTACTTGGTGCATACAGGTGCTAGGCAGGTTGCCGATTCTCCGTCCAACGGCTAACCTACGAGCATTGGCATCTGAAGAGTATTGCTCCTCGTATCTATCTAATACAGTGACAAAATTTTCTTCCTTCGCCATAGAACAGATGATATCGAGCACCACATTATGGACACGACAACCAATTATGATGCCATCAATCTGGGGTCTCTCTACCAACTGTATCATGCTTCTATTTATCAACTCGCTGAAGTATCTCTCACCAATCTCATATAATCCTACTTCCTCATTCTTATGGATAAAACCTTCAGCGGCCCACTTCCATATCAAACTATCCTTCTCAATGAAACGATCTTCTGGGTATGTGCTCAGATGCAATAAACAAGTCCTCAGATGATAAGGTAGATCATCATAGCAACATGCCAGTAGATCTCCAAAGCTGGTATCATAATCTTGAGATCTAATGGAGCTGACTACCTTAGACCAAGAGTCCACGGGTTTACCAACAAGCAAACTAGCCATCATGGTAATAGCTATCGGTAGACCTTGACAATGTTTTAAAATTATACATAGCCCTTCTTGCTGATCATACGACCATTTGTTTTTACCACCAGATAATCTTGTGTTGAGTAACTCCAGGGCTGACTCGTCAGAAAGTGGTCTTAGACGGTATACTAAATCGGTCATTTTGGCGACCCCGAGAATGCGTGTAGTCGTGATTATTCTGCTTCGACAATTATTATGTTTGCAGGCACACATGATTATATCCCATACTGATGTATCCCATAGATCGTCAATAACGATGAAATACCTGTCCATGTGAATAACCAACAGCCATAATAAATTAGTGGAACGATTTGG
Organism: Aegilops longissima; assembly: GCA_021605205.1. Classification (NCBI taxonomy): domain Eukaryota; kingdom Viridiplantae; phylum Streptophyta; class Magnoliopsida; order Poales; family Poaceae; genus Aegilops; species Aegilops longissima. The sequence continues at coordinate 85,580,236 of CM038682.1, read as the reverse complement.
CAATCAATAACGATGAAATACCTGTCCATGTGAATAACCAACAGCCATAATAAATTAGTGGAACGATTTGGCAAGGCGTCAATCAGCAATTGCTAAAGAGAAATATCAAAAGCAACATTCAGTAAATGAAAGAGGGAAGGAAAAGCTACAGGAGAGAGACTTCAACAAGTTTGATTTGCTTCAACATCCAGAACTCTAGTTATGATTAAACAATTTCTCAATTTAAATACTTTTAGGCATCAGATATATTTTTAATTCACAGAAGTTCTAAGGTACGTCCACATCAAATGTGGGAGAACATTCGTAAGACTACTCATGACCCAAATGATAACAAGGAAGGCAAGAGAACATGATATTATACCTCATTCATAAAGAGTACTACATAAGAACTAGCACAGGCTACCTAAACCCTTGTCTAATACTCCTTGTCTCACACTCATTTCTTCATGAAATTTTGTGTTATTTTCTTCAGATTACTTGATGTTATGTAAAACTATATAGTATGGTGTGTACCTCTTGTTCTCGAGTGAACCCCGTAGTTTGTCAATCAGCTGCCTTTCATCCATCCCCGGGTACATTTGCTTGTTAATTGCAAAGAGAATGTCATTGAGAAGTTTTTGCACACCAGGGTTCCGTCCTACAGGAACAAAGGCGCTGCAATCGAATTCTGCATGGAGCGTATCATACACCGCTTTGGCAACAGTTGTCTTGCCAAGACCTTTGAATCCAACAATAGAAAGTGTCCTGAGTTGCTTGGAGTCATCCTCATCCCAATCAGACAGCAGCTCGGTTAGCTCCTTCAATGAATAATGCACGCCACCAAGCTGTTTCTGATCCTTGTACAGAGCCAATATACAAGGGTCAACCGTGGTTGCCCCTGGTGAATTAGCACTAACCTCGCTGGCCTTAATGTCTTCGATCTTGTTGTGGTGAATCTTGCCCTTGGCGAGCAAACCACACATCTCTTTCATGAGAGATTCGAGCTTGCCCACATCGGGCTCAAGGCCCTCAACACGCACCAGGAACTTGTCGACGGTGTCCTCCATCCTGTACGAGAGGTCCCTGGCCTCGTCGGCCCAGATCTTGACCTGCTCGTCAAGCTGGTCGCGCCGCACGTGCCCGACCTTGCGGAGCGCGGGGTACATGCTGGTCAGCTCTGTCTTGAGATACTGGACGTCTTCCTTGAGTTTGGCATGCAGCTTGTACTCATCCGCGAGGAGGTCGCCGAGCTTGAGGAGGAGGCTGCCCATGGCCCCCGTCGCCACGTCCATGGCTCGCGCGGCTCGTTGCGCCGGAGTCAGGGTGGTCGGCGGCGCTGGGGTCGGAGTGGCAGATCCGGCGTTAGGAGGCCGCGGGATGGCGCTGCTATGTCGGGGTGAGGACGAGGCGGCGTCTGCCGGTGTGGGGGGGTGAGGACGCCGAGGCTGTGCTACAGCCGGCGGCGGTGGGGGCGGCAGTGGGATTTAGGGATCTGAGGGAAGCGGGTGTGGAGAGTGGTGGTCTGGCTGCCTGCAGTTGGAAGACCGACGGGTTTTTTTTTTTTCAACGAGGCCGCTACGCTAGAAGCGTCCGGCTTTAAATTAATAAAGCCCACGTCAAGGAAGGCAGGGTAACACACAAGTCATAGTTAAGCGAAAACGACCACGGAGGCTCAGACCGAGTAGCTACGGAAACTAGAGAATTCAGACGGCCAAAAGAAGCACGAGCGGGCAGATTACATGGCCATTGCCCAAAGCATACAACACGCAGGCTCGCTCGAACGACAAAAGGACCACTTCACGGCGTAGAAGTGGCAGCTGGCTCCCTTGCCAAAACATAGACCTGACGAAGACGATCTTGAGCTTGCTTCAGTTTCTCAGCATCCTTGCGCCTCGCCAACAGACTCCACTACTGCAGGAAGAGGTTGCATTTGTAGATGATGTTAGCAGGGTGAGTCGGAAAGATCCCCTCGGTCGCTAATTTATTTCTAGTGATCCACATAGCCCAAAGCAGAGCGCCAATACAACTCCAAAGCGCATGCTTGTTGCTTCCTTGCACGGAATCCAGAATCGCCGCGAGATTAGAGGACAACCGCAGGTCCCAAGATGTATTGGCCGCAGACCGGACTGCACTCCAAGCAAAACGGGCCAACGGGCACCAGAAGAAAACGTGATTCGCATCTTGGGAAGCGCTACAGACCGCACACACGCCGGTCAACGGGCCATTTCTTTTGGCGACATTCGCCGAGGTTGGTAGTCTGCTCAAACAAATGCCAAAAGAAGACCTTGATCTTGAGCGGAGACGCGAGTTCCACATGCCCTTGGGCACTGGAGGATTTGCCCACAGCACGATTTGCGGTAAAGGGACTTGACCGAAAACTTGCCGGATGGGGTGAGATCCCATGTCACCGAGTGCGCGGACGTGGATATAACACACCGGGTTAATGAGCGCGCGCAACGCCACATGCTGCGTTTGTTCCAGCCCGGTTAGCTCACGGCGAAAGTGGATCAGGGGGGGGGGGGGGACGAGGCTAGAGCCATGGCCACAGATTGCTCCGGATAGACAACCAAAGCATAGAGGTCCTGGAATTCCGCCCATAGCGGCCGGGATCCGGCCCAATGGTCAAGCCAGAAACGGGCCGAGCGACCATTACCGATGGAAAACTTGGCTCCCATTGCAAAGGTCGGACGGATCGCTTGGAGATTGTTCCAGACAGGTGATCCCCTCGTTGCGCCCTCGAAAAAATTCCCATTCCGGAAATATTTGGCTCGCAACAAGTCTACCCACAGCCCCGTCGCCCCCTGGGACAGCTTCCAAATCCATTTGCACATAAGTGCAATGTTGAGGATTCTAGTGTTTGTTATCCTGAGACCTCCCAGGTCCTTGGGACGACACACCGCGGCCCAATTAACCATGTGATATTTACGTTTAGGCCCCGATCCTTCCCAAAAGAAACGGGACCTAGGCGTGTCCATCTTGGCGTGAACCCCTTCAGCCAAGAGGAAAAGGCCCATAGCAAATTGGGGCAGCGAGGAAAGGCTAGAATTCGTGAGCACCAATCTAGCTACGGAGGATAGGAATTTTCCCCTCCACGGGCAAACCCGCCCGCTCACTTTTGTCCATAGCAGAGCCCACCCGTCAATCGTGACGCGCTTAGCGTCTAACTGGAGACCCAAGTAAGTGAACGGCAGTTTACCGACTTTGCAGTTGAGCAGGTCCGCTATACGTCTGCCCTCTTCTGCGTCCAGACCCATGGGCAACACTTCGCATTTGTGGAAGTTTATTTTGAGCCCTGACATGAGTTCGAAGCTAAGCAGCAAGGCCTTGACCGTCGCCACACTATGGAGGTCAGGTTGGAACAGCAATATGTTGGAAATATGCCCTAGAGGCAATAATAAATTAGTTATTATTATATTTCATTGTTCATGATAATCATTTATTATCCATGCTATAATTGTATTGATAGGAAACTCAGATACATGTGTGGATACATTGACAACACTATGTCCCTAGTAAGCCTCTAGTTGACTAGCTCGTTAATCAACAGATGGTTACGGTTTCCTGACCATGGACATTGGATGTCATTGATAACGGGATCACATCATTAGGAGAATGATGTGATGGACAAGACCCAATACTAAGCCTAGCACAAAGATCGTAGTTCGTATGCTAAAGCTTTTCTAATGTCAAGTATTATTTCCTTAGACCATGAGATTGTGCAACTCCGGATACCGTAGGAATGCTTTGGGTGTACCAAACGTCCACAACGAATCGGGTGGCTATAAAGGTGCACTACGGTATCTCCGAAAGTGTCTCATTGGGTTGGCACGAATCGAGATGGATTTGTCACTCCGTAAACGGAGAGGTATCTCTGGGCCCACTCGGTAGGACATCATCATAATGTGCACAATGTGATCAAGGAGTTGATCACGGATGATGTGTTACGGAACGAGTAAAGAGACTTGCCGTAACGAGATTGAACAAGGTATCGGTATACCGACGATCGAATCTCGGGCAAGTACAATACCGCTAGACAAAGGGAATTGTATACGGGATCGATTGAGTCCTTGACATCGTGGTTCATCCGATGAGATCATCGTGGAACATGTAGGAGCCAACATGGGTATCCAGATCCCGCTGTTGGTTATTGACCGGAGAACGTCTCGGTCATGTCTACATGTCTCCGAACCCGTAGGGTCTACACTTAAGGTTCGATGACGCTAGGGTTATAAAGGAAGTTTGTATGTGGTTACGAATGTTGTTGAGTCCGGATGAGATCCCGGACGTCACGAGGAGTTCCGGAATGGTCCGGAGGTAAAGATTTATATATGGAAAGTTGTTGTTGGGTTCCGGAAAAAGTTCGGGTTTTTCGGTATTGTACCGAAGCTTCGGAAGGTTCCGGAGGATTCGGAGGGTCCAAGGTCCGGAAATTGTTCCACCACGTCCGATACAGTAGCATGGGCTGTGGGGGGCGCCTAGCCTTAATGGGCCAGGGGCACCAGCCCCCAAGGCCCACGCGCATGGGAGGGGGAACCCTAAGGGAGGGCCTCCACTTGACTTGGGAGGCACTCCTCCCCTCTGGCCGCCCCAAGTCCCATCTAGTGCTGGCCGCACCCCTTGGGGTGGAAACCCTAAAGGGGCGCAGCCCCTTTCCCCTATATATACTTGAGGTTTTGGGCTGCCCAACACATGAGAACCTCTCCTCTTGGTGCAGCCCCCTCTCCTCCTCCTCCTCTCCCTTGGTGCTTGGCGAAGCCTCGGGATTGCCACGCTCCTCCACCACCACCACGCCGTTGTGTTGCTGCTGGATGGAGTCTTCCTCAACCTCTCCTCTCTCCTTGCTGGATCAAGGCGTGGGAGGCGCCACCGGCTGTACGTGTGTTGAACGCGGAGGTGCCGTCCGCTTCGGCACTAGGATCTCCGGTGATTTGGATCACGACGAGTCGACTCCTTCAACCCCGTTCTCATGAACGCTTCCGCTTAGCGATCTACAAGGGTATGTAGATGCACTCTCCTTCCCTCGTTGCTAGTTTCTCCATAGATAGATCTTGGTGACACGTGGAAAATTTTGAATTTCTGCTTTCGCTCCCCAACAAAGGCATCATGAGCTAGGTCTATTGCGTAGATTCTTTGCACGAGTAGAACACAAAGTAGTTGTGGGCGTTGATGATGTTCAATATGCTTACCGTTACTAGTCCAATCTTGTTTCGACGGTATTGTGGGATGAAGCGCCCGGACCGACCTTACACGTACTCTTCGTGAGACGGAGTTCCACCGATGACATGCACTTGGTGCATAAGGTGGCTAGCGGTGCCGCCTCCCACTTTAGTCGGAACGGATTCGATGAAAAGGGTCCTTATGAAGGGTAAATAGCAATTGGCATATCACGTTGTGGTTTTGCTTAGGTAAGAAACGTTCTTGCTAGAAACCCATAGCAGCCACGTAAAACATGCAAACAACAATTAGAGGACGCCTAACTTGTTTTTGCGGGGTATGCTATGTGATGTGATATGGCCAAGAAGAATGTGATGAATGATATGTGATGTATGAGATTGATCATGTTCTTGTAATAGGATTCACGACTTGCATGTCGATGAGTATGACAACCGGCAGGAGCCATAGGAGTTGTCTTTATTTATTGTATGACCTGCGTGTCATTAAACAACGCCATGTAATTACTTTACTTTATTGCTAACCGGTAGACATAGTAGTAGAAGTAATAGTTGGCGAGACAACTTCATGAAGACACGATGATGGAGATCATGATGATGGAGATCATGGTGTCATGCCGGTGACGATGATGATCATGGAGCCCCGAAGATGGAGATCAATGGAGCTATATGATATTGGCCATATCATGTCACTACTATATAATTGCATGTGATGTTTATTATGTTTATGCATCTTGTTTACTTAGAAACGACGGTAGTAAATAAGATGATCCCTTACACAAATTTCAAGAAGTGTTCTCCCCGACTGCACCGTTGCTACAGTTAAATCGCTTCTAAGCACCACGTGATGATCGGGTGTGATGGATTCTTACGTTCACATACAACGGTGTAAGACAGATTTACACAAAAAAACACTTGGGGTTAACTTGACGAGCCTAGCATGTGCGGACATGGCCTCGAACACGGAGACCGAAAGGTCGAGCATGAGTCGATAGTAGATACGATCAACATGAAGATGTTCACCGATGATGACTAGTCCGTCTCACGTGACGATCGGACACGGCCTAGTTGACTCGGATCATGTAATCACTTAGATGACCGAGAGGATGTCTATCGAGTGGGAGTTCATAAGATGAACTTAATTATCTTGAACATAGTCAAAAGACCTTTTGCAAATTATGTCGAAGCTCGCGCTTTAGTTCCACTGCTTAGATATGTTCCTAGAGAAAATATAGTTGAAAGTTGACGATGGCGATTATGCGACAAGAGAAAGCTTATGTCCTTAATGCACCGCCAAGGTGTCTGAACCCCAAACATCGCTTGTAGATGTTGCGAACATCGGACATACACGCTTTGATAACTACGTGATAGTTCGCTTAAACGGTTTAGAGTTGAGGCATGAAAGACGTTTTGAAATGTCGCGAACATATGAGATGTTTCGAGGGCTGAAATTAGGATTTCAGGCTCGTGCCCACGCCAAGAGGTATGAGACCTCCGACGATTTTCTTAGCCTACAAACTAAGGGAGAAAAGTTCAATCGTTGAGCTTGTGCTCGATTGTCTCGAGTACAACAATCACTTGAATCGAGTGGGAGTTGATCTTCCAGATGAGATAGTGATGTTTCTCCAAAGTCATTGCCACCAAGCTGCTAGAGCTTCGTGATGAACTATAACATATCAAGGATAGAGATGATGATCCTTGAGGTATTCGCGTTGTTTGACATCGCGAAAGTAAAAATCAAGAAAGAGCATCAATTGTTGATGGTTGGTGAAACCACTAGTTTCAAGAAGGGCAAGGGCAATAAGGGATACTTCACGAAATGGCAAATCAGCTGCTGCTCCAGTGAAGAAACCCAAGGTTGAACCTAAACCCGAGACTAAGTGCTTCTGTGATGAGAGGAACGGACACTGAAGCGGAACCACCCTAGATACTTGGTAGATGAGAAGGCTGGCAAGGTCGATAGAAGTATATTGGATATACATTATGTTAATGTGTACTTTACTAGTACTCCTAGTAGCACCGAGGTATTAGATACCGTTCGGTTGCTAAGTGTTAGTAACTCAAATAAAAGCTACGGAATAAACGGAGACTAGCTAAAGGTGAGTGACGATATGTGTTGAAGTGTTTCCAAGTTTGATTTGATCAAACATCGCACGCTCCATCTACCATCAAGATTAGTATTAAACCTGAATAATTGTCATTTGGTGATTGCGTTGAGCATAGACATGATTGGATTATGTCTATCGCAATACGGTTATTCATTTAAGGAGAATAATGGTTACTCTATTTATTTGAATAATACCTTCAATGGTCTTGCACCTAAAGGAATGGTTTATTGAATCTCGATCGTAGTGATACACATTTTCATGCCAAAGGTATAAGATAGTAATGATAGTACCACTTACTTGTGGCACTGCCATGTAAGTCATATTGGTATAAAACGCATGAAGAAGCTCCATGTTGATGGATCTTTGGACTCACTCGTTTTGAAAAGTTTGAGACATGCAAACCATGTCTATTGGTGTATACGCATGATGAAACTCCATTCGGATGGATAGTTTGGACTCACTTGATTTTGAATCACTTGAGATATGCAAATCATACCACATGGGCGAGATGACCAAAAGCCTCGGTTTCAAGAAGATGGAACAAGATAGCAACTTGTTGAAGTGACACATTTTGATGTGTGCAAGTGCAATGAGTCTTTGAGGCATGCAAATGAATATCGTTATGTTCTTACTTCACGGATGATTTAAGTAGATACTTGAGTGTATTTACTTGATGAAACACAAGTCTGAATTATTGAATGGTTCAAGTAATTTCAGAGTGAAGTTAAAGATCATCGTGACAAGAGGATAAAATGTCTATGATATGATCATAGAGATGAGTATCTGAGTTACGAGCTTTGGCACGCTATTAAGACATTGTGGAAATTGTTTCACAATTAATACCGCCTGGAACACCATAGTGTGATGGTGTGTCCGAACATCATAGTCGCACCCTATTAGATATGGTGTGTACCATGATGTCTCTTATCGAATTACCACTATCGTTCATGGGTTAGGCATTAGAGACAACCGCACTCACTTTAATAGGGCACCACGTAATTCCGTTGAGATGACACCGTTTGAACTATGGTTTGGAGAAACCTAAGTTGTCGTTTCTTAAAAGTTTGGGGCTGCGAAGCTTATGTGAAAAAGGTTTCAGTTGATAAGCTCGAACCCAAAGCGGATAAAATTCATCTTCATAGGACACCCAAAACAGTTGGGTATATCTCCTAATTCAGATCCGAAAGCAATAGGGATTGTTTCTTGAATCGGGTCCTTTCTAGAAAAGGTTTCTCTCGAAAAGTTGAGTGGGAGGATGGTGGAGACTTGATGAGGTTATTGAATCGTCACTTCAACTAGTGTGTAGCAGGCACACGAAGTTGTTCCGTGGCACCTACACCAATTGAAGTAGAAGCTTATGATAGTGATCATGAAGTTTGGATCAAGTCACCGACGTACCTCGTGGGGTGACAAGGATGCGTACTACTTGAGTGGTACGCAATCCATCTTGAAGGTCATGTTGCTAGACAACAATGAACCTCGAGTTATGGAGAAGCAATGGTGGGCCCAAATTCCGACAAATGGTTAGAAGCCATGAAATCGAGATAGGATCCATGTATCGTAACAAAGCATGGACTTTGGTGGACTTGCCCGATGATCGCAAGCCATTGAGATAAATGGATCTTTAAGAAGAAGACGGACGTGGGCGGTAATGTCACCGTCTATGAAGCTCGACTTGTGGCGAAGAGTTTTCACAAGTTCAAGGAGTTGACTACGATGAGATTTTCTCATTCGTAGCGATACTTAAGTCCGTCGGAATCATGTTAGCATAAGCTGCATTTATGAAATCGGCGGATGGATGTCAAAACGAGTTTCCTTACCGGTTTAGTAAGGAAAGGTTGTATGTGATACAATCGAAAGTTTTGTCGATCCTAAGGATGCTAAAGGTATGCTGGCTCCAATGATCCTTTCTAAGGACCGGAGTAAGCATCTCGGAGTTGGAATGTGCGCTTTGATGTGATGATCAAAGATTTTGGGTTTATACAAAGTTTATGAGAAACTTGTATTTCCAAAGAAGTGAGTGGGAGCACTATAGAATTTTTGATGAGTATATGTTGTTGACATATTGTTGATCAGAAATGATGTAGAATTTCTGGAAAGCATATAGGGTTATTTGAAAAGTGTTTTTCAAGTGAAAACCTGTATTAAGCTACTTGAACATTGAGCATCAAGATCTATAGGGATAGATCAAAACCGCTTAATGGTACTTTCAAATGAGCACATACCTTGACATAATCTTGAAAGTGTTCGAGATGGATCAGTCAAAGAAGGAGTTCTTGCCTGAGTTGTAAGGTATGGAATTAAGAGTTAAAAGCTCGACCACGGAAGAAAAGAGAGAAAGGACGAAGGTCGTCCCCTATGCTTCAGACATAGGCTCTATAGTATGCTATCTTGTGTACCGCACCGGAAGTGTGCCTTGCCATGAGTCGGTCGAGGGTACAAGAATGATCCAGAATGGATCATTGGACAGTGATCAAAATTGTCCTTGGAGTAAATAAGGACATGTTTCTCGATTATGGAGGTGATAAAGAGTTCGCGTAAAGGGTTACGTCGATGCAAGCTTTAACACCTATCCGAGTGACTCGAGTAGCAAACCGGATATGTATAGTGGAGCAACCATTTGGAATAGCTTCAAGTGGAGCGTGGAAGCAGCATTTACAATATGACATAGAGAATTATGAAGTAAACATGGATCCGAAAGGTTCGGACCCGTAGACTAAAACCTCTCTCACAAGCAAAACATGATCAAACCCCAGAGTCTTAATCACATGATGATGTGAGCTAGTTTACAGACACTAGTAAACTCTTTGGATGTTGGTCAAATGGCGATGTGACCTATCAGTGTTAATCACATGATGATGTGAGCTAGATTATTGACTCTAGTGCAAGTGGGAGACTGTTGGAAATATGCCCTAGAGGCAATAATAAATTAGTTATTATTATATTTCATTGTTCATGATAATCGTTTATTATCCATGCTATAATTGTATTGATAGGAAACTCAGATACATGTGTGGATACATTGACAACACTATGTCCCTAGTAAGCCTCTAGTTGACTAGCTCGTTAATCAACAGATGGTTACGGTTTCCTGACCATGGACATTGGATGTCATTGATAACGGGATCACATCATTAGGAGAATGATGTGATGGACAAGACCCAATACTAAGCCTAGCACAAAGATCGTAGTTCGTATGCTAAAGCTTTTCTAATGTCAAGTATCATTTCCTTAGACCATGAGATTGTGCAACTCCGGATACCGTAGGAATGCTTTGGGTGTACCAAACGTCCACAACGTAATCGGGCGGCTATAAAGGTGCACTACTGGTATCTCCGAAAGTGTCTGCGGTTGGCACGAATCGAGATCGAGATTTGTCACTCCGTAAACGGAGAGGTATCTCTGGGCCCACTCGGTAGGACATCATCATAATGTGCACAATGTGATCAAGGAGTTGATCACGGATGATGTGTTACGGAACGAGTAAAGAGACTTGCCGATAACGAGATTGAACAAGGTATCGGTATACCGACGATCAAATCTCGGGCAAGTACAATACCGCTAGACAAAGGAATTGTATACGGGATCGATTGAGTCCTTGACATCGTGGTTCATCCGATGAGATCATCGTGGAACATGTGGGAGCCAACATGGGTATCCAGATCCGCTGTTGGTTATTGACCGAGAACGTCTCGGTCATGTCTACATGTCTCCGAACCCGTAGGGTCTACACACTTAAGGTTCTGGCGACGCTAGGGTTATAAAGGAAGTTTGTATGTGGTTACCGAATGTTGTTCGGAGCCCGGATGAGATCCCGGACGTCACGAGGAGTTCCGGAATGGTCCGGAGGTAAAGATTTATATATGGAAAGTTGTTGTTGGGTTCGGAAAAGTTCGGTTTTTTCGGTATTGTACCGGAAGCTTCTGAAGGTTCCGGAGGATTCGGAGGGGTCCGGAGGTCCGGAAATTGTTCCACCACGTCCGATACAGTAGCATGGGCTGTGGGGGCGCCTAGCCTTAATGGGCCAGGGGCACCAGCCCCCAAGGCCCATGCGCATGGGAGGGGGAAACCCTAAGGGGAGGGCCTCCACTTGACTTGGGAGGCACTCCTCCCCTCTTGGCCGCCCCAAGTCCCATCTAGGGCTGGCCGCACCCCTGGGGTGGGAAACCCTAAAGGCGCGCAGCCCCTTTCCCTATATATACTTGAGGTTTTGGGCTGCCCAATGCACATGAGAACCTCTCCTCTTGGTGCAGCCCCGCCTCCCTCCTCCTCCTCTCCTTGGTGCTTGGCGAAGCCTGCGGGATTGCCACGCCTCCACCACCACCACGCCGTTGTGTTGCTGCTGGATGGAGTCTTCCTCAACCTCTCCTCTCTCCTTGCTGGATCAAGGCGTGGGACGCCACCGGGCTGTACGTGTGTTGAACGCGGAGGTGCCGTCTGCTCGGCACTAGGATCTCCGGTGATTTGGATCACGACAGTACGACTCCTTCAACCCCGTTCTCATGAACGCTTCGCTTAGCGATCTACAAGGGTATGTAGATGCACTCTCCTTCCCTCGTTGCTAGTTTCTCCATAGATAGATCTTGGTGACACGTGGGAAAATTTTGAATTTCGCTCGTTCCCCAACACAATAGCGTATCATCCGCATATTGCAAGTGTGATATACCCCCCTGGGATAAGGTGTGCCAGCACCCCTTTGATGTGGCCTGCCTCCGTGGCTTTTCGCAGCATAGCCGCCAATGCATCCACGATAAAATTGAACAGATCGGGGACATAGGGTCGCCTCGCCGCAGCCACGCTTGTACCAAGAAGTGCCCTACTTCTCCATTTACCGAGACCGCATCGGCCCCGAGACCGGTTGCATTACTCGGTGCACCCACACAGGCGAGAAGCCTCGACTGATGAGTACCTGACGTAGGAAATCCCAGTTGACACGGTCGTACACCTTCTCGAAATCTAGCTTTAGGAGGATAGTCGGGTCGTGCGTACGTTTTAGCTCGTGCAAGGTCTCTTGCAGGGCTAGCGGGCCCTCCAAAATGTAACGACCACGGATGAAAGCGGACCATCTCGGATAGATGCCATCTGCTAGGTAGTATTCCTTGTTGTGGTGGCACCCATTGACCTCGAAGTTCACCGGAGGAGCATGACTTTCAGCAAGCTTGCCAAAGACATTCGAGCACTATAGTACGTTGATGTCATTGTCAGTTCCTGGCATACCAAAGGAGTGCCAAATCCAGAGGTCATGTGTGGCCACTGCCTCAAGTACCACACTGCAACCTCCTTTGGCGCCTTTGTACGGCCCCTGCCAAGAAAATGGACATTTTTTCCATGCCCAATGCATGCAGCCGATGCTTTTAAGCATACCAGAAAATCCTCTTGCTGCATTCTGTGCTAGGATCTGAACAATGTCTTCAACATTGGGTGATCGCAATTATTGTGGTCCAAACACTTCCACCACTGCTCTGCAGAACTTGTACAAACACTCAATCGTGGTGGACTCGGCCATGAGTCCATAGTCTTCCAGTATATCACCAGGAGCTCCGTATGCAAGCATCCCCATAGTTGTCATGCATTTCTGGAGTGAGGTGAATCGAAGTGTGCCGGTGCAATCCTTCTTGCACTTGAAGTAGCTATTGAACTCCCGGATGGAATTCACAATCCCGAGGAAGAGCTTTCGGCTCATCCGATAACGGCGCCAAAATACTTTCTTGTCATGCAGTGGAGCATCGATGAAGTAGTCGACGTAGAGCAAGCAATAGCCCTCCAAACGATGCCTCTACTTGCACTTCTGGCGGCCCGGCACGAGCCACCTTGCCGCAACTTTGCATTGCTCACAAACAGGCCGGCCAGAGCGACGATGACCATGAGGTGCTCTTCGTCCTGGGCGTCGGCCTCGGCTTCCTCCTCCAGCACCGCCGCGAACGCCGTCCGAGTCCATCGCCGAGCAGATAAACCGCCAAACACATGGCGAGCGTGGTAGGCGCGCAACCGTCGGTATCCCTGCTTGCGTGGCCGGAACGCCAGAAAGCTTGCCCAAGAGCGGGATAGAGGATGCCGTGGCGAACCCTCTCTTTCCGGCGGGGAAATGGACTTCCTAGCGGCGGTGGGCAGGTGGACATCGCCGGGATCGGCATGGCGGCGAAAGGGGTAGTGCGCGCGGGAGGGGGGAGGCGAATCTGGACGTGCAAAAATCGTTTTTCGCCTGACAGTGATGGCCTATGCGTCGAACCGGCAGAATTCGGTGTCCTGGGAGCCGACTGTGGGGTTTTTCGACGCCGGCGTAAAAAATCTCGTTTTGGGAGGCTGTTGGGGGCGCGAGTGGAGATGCTCTTAAAATGGGCAGGTCAAGATCGTCACCGCGGATAGTGCAACCGACGAGAGCGGGGGCTACGAGTTAGAGCATCTCCAGCTGTTGAGCCCCCCAGGAGGCATTTTTTTCGCCGCCTGGGGGGCTGCCGGCGATAATTTTGCCTGGGTGTCAAAAAGTTTCCACTCGTTGTCCCCCCCCCACCCCCAGATCTATCTCTCCTCCGCTCTGCCATGGAGGTGGAGGCGGCATGGCCCTTCTCCTCCTTCTCTACCCAAAGAAGAGATAAAGGTAGGCGCGGGCGAGCTCCGCGTCTCCTCTCTCTCCTGGCGTCCGCCCTCAGCCAGCTCTCGCCCCGCTTCAGCCAGCTGATGCCGCACCGATCTGGCCGTCCCTTCATGTGCCTTGCTCGCTCATCACGGGCGCGTCTGACCTCTCACAAGACGGCTCATGGCTGGCCCCGGCCATCCCGGCTGGCGCTGCTGCCTCACGCCCGCGTGCGTCGCGCCTCCTTCACGACTCACTTGCTTCCACCAGCGCCCGCCGATGGACCGTGCCCGGTGGCTCCTCTGCTCTGTGGCTCACTGCGCCCATTGCCATGGCTTGGCCGGCCTCCGTTCGCCCATGGTGGCTCGCCATAGCCGGGCAGCGCCGCCTCGGTTCGCCTCTACCATGGCTCGGTTCTCGCCTCGTAGGACCGCCTCACCTCACTTTCTTGCCGCCTTCACTTTGCTTGCGTCGGTAAGCTCCCCGCCAGAGCTAACCGCTCAAGTCCGGTTGGGGGCGCGGACAAGCTCTTCCTCGGCGCGAGTGAGGGAGAGAGAAGAGAGTTTGTTTTTTCTTGCATGTTGCATGTGGTGGGCCTACGCAGGAGAAGGAAGGAGAGAGGCTGGCAGTGGGCCTTGCAGCAGCTAAAAATAGCGTCGGCGCCCCCAGCTGACGCCCAGTTTTCTGTGTTTCGCTTGCCAGCGCTGGCCGTAGTTTCCGCTATTACCGGCGAAAAACGAGCCCATGGGGGTGCGGCTGGGACCGTTTTTGACTGCCGGTGCAGAAAAAAATGCTCCTGGGGGCTTCCTGGGGGGCCTAGTGGAGATGCTCTTACGACGTTGGGGACAAAAAGGAGAAATTTCCACGGAGATGAGTAGCGCGGGCTAGAATCCTTGATCCAACAGCCAGTTGGTAAGACATCCAACGGCCCCACGGTGACCGGTCGGGGGTCAGATCGGCCGACCGACGCCAACAAGCACTAGCCGATATTTTCTTAGGCAGCCCAGTCAACAAACTCTGCCGGCCAAATCTCTCGCTCTCCACACTCCCGGCCCCCAGATCTCTAAATCCCGTCGCCGCCGGCCGTAGTACCTCCTCGCCGTCCTCCACCGCCCGCTCCACCCCCCCGCCCGGCCTCCAAACGCCGGCTCTGCCGCCCCGACCCGCCGACCCCGGCGCAACCAACCGAGCGAGCCATGCCCATGGACGTGGCGACGGGGGCCATGGGCAGCCTGCTGCTCAAGCTCGGCGAACTCCTCACGGAAGAGTACAAGCTGCAGGCCAAGGTCAAGGGAAGATGTCCAGTATCTCAAGAGAGAGCTGACCAGCATGCACGCCGCCCTCCGCAAGGTCGGCGACGTGCCGCGGGACGAGCTCGACGAGCAGGTCAAGATCTGGGCCGACGACGTCAGGGACCTATCATACAGAATGGAGGACATCGTCGACAAGTTCCTGGTGCGCGTCAAAGGCCCCGAGGCTTCTGCCGCCGCCACCAAACCGCGCAAGCTCAAGAGGCTGATGAAGAGGATGAGTAACCTATTCACCAAGGGCATGACTCGTCATGAGATCTCCGACGAGATCAAAGTCATAAAGGCCAGAGTCCAAGAGGCGGCTGACCGGCGTGATAGGTACAAGGTCAACGACGTGGTTGCTAGTCCAGCGGGCTCAGCAACGGTTGACCCTCGCCTATTGGCTCTATATAAGGATAGGAAAGAGCTTGTTGGCATTGATGATTCACTGAATGAGCTAACCAAGATGTTGTCGGATGGGGATGGGGATGCGTCCAAGCAACTCAAGATGCTCTCTATTGCTGGATTCGGGGGTCTCGGCAAGACAACTCTCGCCAAAGCAGTGTATGATAAGATCCAAGGGCAATTCGATTATGGCGCTTTTGTTCCAGTAGGACGGAACCCGAGC
Source organism: Aegilops longissima (assembly GCA_021605205.1). NCBI lineage: Eukaryota > Viridiplantae > Streptophyta > Magnoliopsida > Poales > Poaceae > Aegilops > Aegilops longissima. The sequence goes on along the minus strand of CM038682.1, from coordinate 85,564,487 downwards.
AGGGTGAAACTTCTTAACGACGTTCTCTTTGGAATTAACAAGCAAATGTACCCAGGGTTGGATGAAAGGCAGCTGATCGATGCACTTCGAGCAGTACTCGAGAACAAGAGGTACGTACACACCATAGCATACAGTTTTATATAACTTTAATTATTTGCTTGATGAAAAAGGCACCCATTTTTTTTGAGATGTTGTACATTACAGAATGCTTTGGGTAGCCCATGCTAGTTCCTATGTATTTTTATAAATAAAGTAGACTTTCATGTTTTCTTACCTTGTTTGCTATCATTTGGGTCTTGAATGGCGGTCAACATTCAGATATACAGTATCTTAGGACTTCTTACAATAATTGTGAATCAAAAATATATATAACGCATAAAATTATTTAAATTAGGAAATATAATTTATCATAAATATAGTTCTGGACGCTGAAACCAAATCAAACTCTTTTAGTTGTATGTCTCTGTCCTGCAGCTTTCGCTTCAGTTTTTAGTTGAATGATGCCTTAACAAGGTGGTTTGCCATCCATGCTTTCCGTTTTAATCTTTAGCAGTTGCTGATCAGTGCCATGCTAAATTCTTCTACTGATTTTTTGCGTTTTTTCTGTTATGCGTATGGATAGGTACTTCATCGTTATTGATGATATATGGGATGAAGAAACATGGAGCAGAATCAAGTGTGCTTTTGTGGATAATAATTGCGGAAGCAGGATAATCACAACTACTCGTATTCTCGAAGTGAGGTATACAGGCTAAAACCACTTTCTCAGGAGTTATCTGCGGAGTTATTCAATACAAGATTGTTTGGTGGTAAAAGCAAATGCTCTTATGGTCAGCCGATAGAGGCATATGATAAAATTTTACATAAATGTGGTGGTATACCATTGGCTATAACCACAATGGCTAGCTTGCTTGTTGGTAAACCAGTGGAGTCTTGGTCTAAGGTATACAACTCGATTGGTTTTGGAAATGAAGATAACAAAGATGTCGACATCATGAGAAAGATACTTTTATTCAGCTACTATGATCTACCTCATCATTTAAGGACTTGTTTATTGTATCTGAGCATATATCCAGAAGACCATATGATTGAGAAAGATAGTCTGATATGGAAGTGGGTTGCTGAGGGTTTTGTCCAGCAGGAAGCAAAGGTAGGATTATCTGAGACTGGTGAGAGATACTTCAACGAGTTGATAAATAAAAGCATGATACAACCGGTAGAGAGCCCCCTGCATGATGTCATCATAATTGGTTGTCGTGTCCATGATATGGTCCTTGATATGATCAATCTTATAGCGAAGGAAGAAAATTTTGTCATTGTATTAGATAGATATCAGCAAGACACATCTTCAGATAGCAATGCTCGTAGGTTAGCCGTTGGACGGAGACACAACCCTCTGGTTAGCACATGCATGCACCAGATCAGGTCATTTAATGCCATGTGCTTGGATGAATTTGTTCCAGCCCTTTCGTGCTTCCAAGTTTTGCGTGTCCTAGCTCTGGAAGGTGATATTTTATCCAAGCACAACAGTAATTGTCTTGAGAATATTGGGAAGTTAGTTCACCTGAGGTATCTTGGACTAGGGAAGATGGTGGATGTCCTCGAGTTGCCGAAGGAAATTGGGGACCTAAAGTTCTTGCAGATATTGGACTTGGGTTGTGATACACTAGAAGAACTGCCGCAGAGTGTTTGCCAATTAAGTCAACTCAAGTGCCTGCGCTTTGACGGTACGAGAGCAAGAGTGCCAGATTGGATAGGGAACCTGACATCTCTGGAAGAGCTTTTGTTAGGCTGCGTCAACCAGCCTTCAAACTTTGTGAATGAGCTGGGCAAGCTGACAGAGTTGAGGAAGCTCCGCATTAGTGAACATTTACGGTTGAACAATGCAATCCTGGTAAAAGCTTGGGCAGAGTCTCTAGCAAAACTGCAGAAGATCCAAGTCCTAGACATTCATCGGGTTTATTTTGATATTTGAAGTAATTGTTAGTTTGTATTCATCATGTAAAAGTCTGTTAAGTAATACGTTATGGTTATTTCTGAATTCAGGCTACATGGAGTTTTGTATGTGCATGTAAACCGTATTTCCGAGTCGTGTTTGCATTTCTATATAAATCACAATGTAAACACCAAAAAGAAGCAAGGTTTATGCTTCACAAAATTTCTCTCATTGAGTTTGTACTTGTTCTTGTTCTTGCGTGTGCGTGCGCGCGCGCGCGCGCGTGTGTGTGTACAGCTTGAAGAATCAGAAAATAGTCCTACTGTTTGCCCCCAAAAAAATCACCTATATACATTATACATTGTATTTTGTGACGAAGGAAAAAACGAAATCACAAAAAAGGTGTTTCGTTTGCCTTAAGCCATCAAGTAGTGTGCTGCTCTTTGTTTAGTCAGGGAAGAAGCTGAGGTATTGAGATATTTGCACCCCACATATTTGCTCGTGTGATTCTGTGATTGCTTCCTTCCTTCACATAAGAAGAGCATATGCAGCAGGTTACTCTCTGGGATATGATTGAAGTATTACTTCCACCACATTTATGTAAAATTCAGAAGAGTATGTTCCCTTCAACTTCTCCAGTGCAGAGCTTCCTTGTCCTGCCTACTGGTTGCCTCTTCCTCTTTGGGTTTCATTCCAATATCTGTGCACTGGAGAAGTTGAAGGGAACACACTCTTCTAAATTTCCAGGAAAAAGACACTCTTCTGAACTTCTGTCTTTAACGAAAAACAGTTAATAGCTACCCTGCTATATGTATATATACATTTTTAAATGTTTGTGCATGAAGTAAAATAAAAGATACAAAGACAGAGGTACTATTCAAATATAGCCTTCAACCCGGACACTGATTTTTGTCTCTGGGGAGCATATGCTCCCTAATGAACAGTAAATCAAAATAGATAGCAAATAGATTTTAAAAATTCTGCAATTTTCTTGTAGATGTTCATATTGGTGTAGCAAATGTACTTGACAATTTTCATGCCATATGGGATAGTACTGCTTCGTCGGTGGGAGAAAATTCACATGTACCATTTGGGTGTCACAATGAACACATCTTTTTTTAAATTATTTTTATACTAGTAAAATCCATTTTTGACATTTGCAGGAGCATGTGCTCCCTAGATCCAAAATGAATTTCCGTGCAATAATGGTTTATTTGTTTTATAGACCAACAAGGAGTCTTGGTCGCTTACTCTTACATGGATGCCTAAACTATGTCATCTAACCTGTTTGAAGGTTTGGGTGGAAATGTAAAACAATGCTCGACAAAAGCGTGTGCATATGCTGAGTATGAGAGCAATATGCCTACAATGATTAAAGATATAATGTGTACACTCAAGATAATTTTGGCAGAGCCAATATAATGGTAGTTCTTCAGTGCTAACTGCTAAATAAATAAAAACATATTGGAGTGATAGTTGTCAGAAATTTGAATTTGTTACCTCACACACAATAATGCGTTTTACATTTATCAAAACATCATAATAAGTGGAATTATTGGATTAAACCAACCACTACACCTAGATAGACAGCACGAATATGCACGTTGTACCATATGCATTTAGCACGGTCAAAGCGTCGATCCACACGATTAGCTGAACAAATGCAGACCATGCTTTAGGGCTCCTATAAAGAAAAGTGCACAAAATATATGAGAATAGAACCATTCCATTTAAAGAAACAGAGCAAAGTTACAATTCAAGATAAGTTTCTTCGATCTCAGTTTCAGCAGATACAACTACAAAGACGTGTGTGCCACAAACAAAGCATTATTGTGGCTAAGGTTTAAGATTCTGAGCTGTCCTGATAAATCATTCAATTGTACTCCATACCACTTAAATCATTTCCACCTAGTGCCAGTGTCCGATACTTTGGGGTACTTGTCCTGATAAGCTGTTTCCATCTAACCAAAGTCTATCAAAGTTGAGTGAACTGTGGAATGTATCCCTGCAGCTGATTGTAACAGAGTAATAGCACAATATATCCCTGCAGCTAATTGTAACAGAGTAATAGCAGTTTCCTGATTGTAACAGAGAAATTTTGTGAAGCGTACAACTTGCTTCTTTTCTTTGTTTTCTCTCTGTTTTACATAGAAATACAAAGAGGATTAGGAGTCCAAACACACAACTCGAGACCAACACAACACGGTCTGATACATCACAGGCGACGTATACAGTTTAGACACACATAATGAATTCTATCAAGCTTGAATTCAGAAATAACCAGACCATAGGATCTTAAGGACTCTCAAGATGATTGACACAACTAACAGCTATCAAAATAAACCCGACGAATGTCTAAGACTTGGATCTTCTGCACTGTTACTAGTTTTATTAGAGACTCTGTCCAAGCTTTTACTGAGTTCAACCATAAACATCCACTGATGCGAAGCTTCCTCAACTCTGTAAGCTTGCCCAGCTCATTCACAAAGTTTGAAGGCCCATTGACAGAGCCTAACAAAAGCTCTTCCAGAGATGTCAGGTTCCCTATCCAATCTGGCACTCTTGCCCTTGTACCATCAAAGCGCAGACACTTAAGCTGACTTAATTGGCAAACGCTCTGCGGCAGTTCTTCTAGTGTATCACAACCCAAGTCCAGTGTCTGTAAGAACTTTAGGTCCCCAATTTCCTTCGGTAACTCGAACACATCCACCATCTTCCCTAGTCCAAGATGCCTCAGGTGAACTAACTTTCCAATATGCTCAAGGCAACTACTGTTGTGCTTGGATAAAATATCACCTTCTAGAGCTAGGACACGCAAAACTTGGAAGCATGAAAGCGATGGAAGGAATTCATCCAAGCACATGGCATTAAATGACCTTACTTGGTCCATACACGTGCTAGCAAGAGGGTCGAGTCTCCGTCCAATGGATAACCTCCTGGCATGGATATATGAAGATTTGTTGTGCTCATATCTATCTAATACGGTCACAAAATTCTCTTCCTGCGCTACAGCATTGATCATATCAAGCACCATATCATGAACACGACAACCAATTATGATGCCATCATGCTGGGGTCTCTCTACTGGCTGTATCATGTTTTTATTTATCAACTCGTTGAAGTATCTCTCACCAGTCTCATATAATCCTACTTCTGCTTCCTTATGGACAAGACCCTCAGCAACCCACTTCCATATCAGACTATCTTTCTCAATGATATGATCTTCTGGATATATGCTCAGATACAATAAACAGGTCCTCAGATGACAAGGTAGATCATAGTAGCTGAATAAAAGCATCTTTTTTGCGGTACGTACATAGTTGGCATCTTCATTTCCCAAACCAATCCAGTTGTATACTTCAGACCAAGACTCCACTGGTTTACCAACAAGCAAGCTAGCCATTGTGGTTATAGCCAACGGTATACCACCACATTTAAGTAAAATTTGATCATATGCCTCTGTTGGCTGACCATAAGAGCATTTGCTTTTACGACCAAACAATCTTGTATTGAATAACTCTGCTGATAACTCTTGGGAAAGTGGATTTAGCCTGTATACCTCACCAATATCTATGGCAACACCGACATGACGAGTAGTTGTGATTATCCTGCTTCCGCAATTATTGTCCACAAAAGCACACTTGACTGTGTTCCATGTTTGTATATCCCATATATCATCAATAACGATGAAGTACCTACCCACGTGCATAATGAAACACCATAACAAATTAGTAAAACGATATAGCAAGGCACTGATCGGTAACTGCTACAGATTAAAACGAAAAGCATGCATGGCAAAGCACCTCGTTAAGGCATCATTCAATTAGGACTTGGACAACAGAAAGCTGGAGGAGAGGGAATGTTTAATTTGCTTTCAGCGTCCAGTATTATATTTATGATAACTTAAATTTCCTAATGAAAATACTTTTATGCATTAGATATATTTTTAATTCACAATTATTGTAAGAACTTATAAGATATCGTATGTTGACGGCCATTCACGGCCCAAATTATAGCAAACAAGGTAAGAGAACATGATATTTTACTTTATTTATAAAAATACATAAGAGCTAGCATGGGCTACCCAAACCTTTCTCTGATGTAGAACATCTCAAGAAAAATTTGGTGCTTTTTCAAACGGAGTAGTATATAACTATATAATAAGGTGCTTACCTCTTGTTCTTGAGTAATCCGCGAAGTTCGTTGATCAGCTGCCTTTCATCCAACCCCGGGTACATATTGTTATTAATTCCAAAGATAATGTCATTAAGAAGTTTTTTCGTGCTCAGGTTCAGTCCTACAGGGACAAAAGCACTACAATCGAACTGCCCTCGGAGCTTATCATACACTGCTTTGGCAAGAGTTGTCTTGCCAAGACCTCCGACTCCGAGAATAGAGAGCATCTTGAGTTGTTTGGGCACATCACCATCCCCATCTGACAAAATCTTTGTTAGCTCATTCAGTAAATCATCAATGCCCACGAGCTCTTTCCGATCCAGCCTGCGAGAGTCCACCATGGTTGCGCTAGTTAAATTAGCGCCAACCCCGTTGGTCGTCGAGGTGCTTTTGATCTCGCCGGCGATATTGGCACCCAAAGCAGCCATCTTTTTCATGAGTTTTTTGAGCTTTTTATGGTTGATGGTGGCCTCGGGGCCCTCGAGGAACTTGTCGACGATGTCCTCCATTCTGGCCTGGGCGGCCCAGATCTTGACCTGCCCGTCGATCTGATCCAGCGGTAAGTCCCCGACCTCGCGGAAGGCGGGGTACACGCTGGTCAGCTCTGTCTTGAGATACTGGACGCCTTTCTTGACTTTGGCCCGCAGCTTGTACTCATCCTTGAGGAGGTCGCCGAGCTTGAGGAGGAGGCTGCCCATGGCCCCCGTCGCCACGTCCATGGCTCGCGCGGCTGGTTGCGCCGGAGTCGGGGCGGCAGAGCTGGCGCTTGGAGGCCGCGGGATGGCGCCTCTGTGGTCGGGATGGAAGAGGCGGGCCGTTGGCGGTCGAGGGATGACGGCGAGGGGGTGCAGTGGCCGGCGGAGGCGGCGGGATTTAGGGATCTGGGGGAAGGGGAGTGTGGAGAGCAGAGTGGGAGATCTGGCTGCCTGCAGTGCCAAGACCGAGACTCGTTTTTTTCATTCAGTCGTGAGAAATGATACTACCTCTGGCTCACTTTACTTTATTTTAAGACCAGCAAATGGCATTTTAAACTCACTCTTGAATGCAGATTGCAGGGTTTTGTTCCGAAGCAAAGATATCAATGGAGGCCGGTTCGTTCGTCCTATTCTGATATTCAAGACTAAGAGGTATTGGATTCTTTTTCAAATAGGCCCTGAAAGGAGAAGAAAGGCTGAAATGCCAATGGACCTCTGTCTATTCTCTAATTCAGGTAGGCATCATAAGGATAACTCCAATACACGACCACAAACGCCCGTCTTGTTCGCATTTTGTTCGTTTGCGTTGGCAAAACCAACATGATGAGAGGAAACCGCGGTCGCTGAAGCCCTCAGCGCGAGAAAAGTGACGGAGAAGAGCGGGGAGGCGCGAAGGGAGAAGAATGGATAGCGCGGCAGCAGAGGTTCGTCACCGGCAGCTGGAGCGGTGGTTGAGGCCGACGGCATGGGTCTTCCCAACCATGTCTTTGTTTCTTTTCCTTTCTCCAGGAGAAAGAGAATTTCCTTTTTTTTAGGGGAAGGAGAAAAAGAGATAGGCCGAGGCTGCACTCAACTGGGCCGAAAGCCCATCGTTCCCGCTAGCCACTCCATCCCGCGTTCTGGTGCCCATTTTGGTTTTCGGGTACCCCTATTTCTCGCATTACGCGAGTAGAGCCGTTTCTCCCGCTGAAGACGCCGCGCAGTCGAGCCGGCCCACTGTAGCGAATAGTTTCTGAAAAACGAGAATTAAAAAATGGTGCTAGCTAGCGAGGGATCGATCTGTTGATTCCCAGCGCTGCTAGCCACTGCGATAGATTAGACTAGTTGTACACTATGTAGAGCACGGCCTACTAGAAGAAAAATGAGCGGGGTTTTACCATGTTTGCTTTCTTTTCTTGTTTTTACTTAATTTTTCTTTTCTTCCTTTTCCTATTTTTACTTCCTTTTTCTTTTCTTTTTTTTCTTCATTTCTACACGTCTAATTCAACATTCTTTTTATGGGGTTTTTTCTTTTTACTCGGTTTTCACATTCTTATTCCAAAGAAAAAGGTTAACAAACACAAAAAAATGTTAAATAAGTACTCTCTCCGTTCGGAAAAGCTTGTCCCTCAAATGGATGTATCCAGCATCAAATTAGTGCTAGATACATCTATTTGAGGAAAAAACTTGGGGCAAGAATTTTCGGACGGAGCGAGTGCTAAAAATGTTGAACGAGTATTGAAGAAATGTTGAACAAGTATTCAATAAATGTTGAATAAGTATTAAAATTGTTGAATGAGTAATTAAAAAAAGTTGAACATGTATTTGAAAATGTTGAATAAGTATTAAAAATGTTAAACAAGTGTTAAAAAATGTTGAATGACTGTTTAAAATTGTTGAACATGTATTTGAAAAATGTAGAATAAGTATTAAAAATGTTGAATAAGTGTTCGAACAATGTTGACGTGTATACAAAAATGTTTTCATGTATATAAAAATGTGGAACAGGTATTCGAAAAATTTGGGCAAGTATTTGAAAAATGTTGAGCACGTATACAAAAATGTAGAATGGAAAAAAGAAACAAAGAAAAAAAGAAGGAATTTTTTTGAATAAGTATTAAAATGTTGAACATGTATTTGACAAAGGTTGAATAGGTATTAAGAATAGTTGAATGAGTGTTTAAAATCTTGAAAAAAAATTTGAATTTTTTGTAAGAATGAAAAATGGAGAAGAAAAAAGAAACAAAAGAAAGGAAAAACCAAAACATGATGAAAATTATTTGAAAATGTTAAACAATATTTGAAAATATTTGAACAAATATTTGAAAAAATATTGAACAAGTATTTGAAAAATAATGTTGATCATGTATAGAAAAATGTTGAACACGTATTTCAAAAAATATTGAGAATGTATTTAAGAAATGTTGAACAAGGATTTGATAAAATGTTGAACAAGTATTTGAAAAAATATTGAGAACGTATCTGAAAAATGTTGAAAAAGTATTTGAAAAAATGTTGATCATGTATACAAGAATATAAAACGAAAAACAAAAAGAAACAAAGAAAACAAAAAAGGAGAAGGAAAAAGAAAAAATGGAGAACAAAAAAGAAGAAAAAAAAAGGAGAAAACCATCTCGTTTTGCTTCAAAGAAGGTCGTGTCCCTTTAGTTAACATGAAATGCACGGGGATGCGGTGGCTAGTTGCACCTGGTTCGTGCGCAACGACCAGAGGTTGACCCCCCGTGCCTCCCCTTTTTCTTCGGTTGTGCGCGAAAAATGGGCCGGTCCGGTAATAAATCGTTCGACGCGAGACGTCCTAGGACTCTCACTTAATGTGAGAAATAGTCCCCGCATTGGTTTTTTCCGCATTGATGACAGTGTGCGTCTAGGAACCGCGAGACGTCCTAGGACTCTTACTTATATATTTAGTATTTTCTATAATAAATCTATATATGTTTTTTAGTGAAAATAAATATACTTATTTTTTATAAAAGAAATTTATTTAGGTATACAAAGTCTTTTCTTTTGGGCTGGATGGGCCTGTATTTTTTGTTTTAAAAGCTATGGCCCAGCTGTCTCTGTGTGTGTTCTGCATTTTTGTCCGTGTTCATTTTTTAGCGGTCTCCTATTTGGCGCGAGCAACCTGGTGCGTACCCCCCCTAAACTAACTATGTACAATTGTTTTTTGAAACTGCGAACATTTTCTTATTCATGAACATTTTCTAAACTAACTCCACCTACGTTAACATGATGTTATGCTTCATGTTGCATAGTCGGTCCCAAGCCCGGAAAAGGAGGAGGGGCCAAACTCTACTTATTATGAAATGGTGTGACCCTTTTTTGTTGCCTTTGCTCTTTATTTTCTTGATCAGGTATGTATCATTGTAGTTTGGTATAAAGTTCTTCAAGTTTTTTCTACTTTGGAAACTCTCGAGGGCTTATTTATAAATGAATCATTCCCCAAGGAATGAGTATGGGCATATTTATAAATGAATCATTCCCCAAGGAATGAGTATGGGCATATTTTCTTTGTAGGTTTTCTCTGCCACACAAAATTCCCAACCTTGAGGCAAGGAATAGATTATATAGCAGACATCCAGTACCCGCTGCTGATTTTGTACGTATATTGTTGTTGAAAGAAGTGTGATATAATCAACATTAAAATTGATACTACAGGATTTTTCCTGTTTATTTGTGGTGCCCATTTTGGTACTTGACCACTAATGAGGTATATTCTGCTTTCACTTCAGGCCAAATTTTCTGCCTAGAATTACCCTTGAAAACATATGTGAGCCAGCAAGCAGAGAATCTTGTGACAAATATTTGGGAGATAATGGAAGCTTCTTTTGGGATTTTATTTGCCAAGTCTACTCTCCAGATATCTAGTATTTGATATCTGAACACCCCAGTAGGTTAGGAATATTAACTATTTATATTATGACTCGAAAGTATTTGCCATGTGTGAAAAAGAGAGGGTAGAGGAGTGGTTCAAGCATTATTATATGCTTGAAGCACGAACTAGCATGCACTCTGTAGTCTTACATATGGCCATGAAGCACCTTGGATAATGAAGCATAAGCATAAGCATATGGCCATGATGGACACAACATTTGCCCCAAATATCCGAGACTTTTTTCATTGGCAGGAAATTGACAATATTCAGATGATTATCTGTTACTCTCTTTGTACTTACTAGGGATACTTGTAAGCTATATAAATGTTTCTTTATCGAAATAGTCTGCAAAGAAGACACTTTATTCCATTTTGTTATTTGCCAGGAACCAGCATTTGAACTGATCATACTTTATTCTGATGATTCTGCTCAAAGTAATGAGAAGGAGAGCTCTGAGATGCTGCCGCCGCAGTTGAAAATTTATGAGAAAATACCCATCCCAGATCTGCCAGTAAGTGCATCATTCTCATGGACGCATTGGTTTACCTACATCTACAATTCAATGCTCATAATCCCTATCTATTATGGTTATTAAGATGGAAATTGTGGCCAAAAAACTTCGATGCAGATTTCAGTTCTGACGTTGCATCCAAAAGCCTCTGCACTATTCAGAATATATTTAGCATCATAGTACTTTCTGTTTCGAGAAAACACAAGAGAAATGCAGATCTTCTGCATTAAATTAAAATTGCCAAATATCGTATTAACTACCATCTGAACCTTGTCTGCAGGTGGTTTTCCCTCACAAAAAGTTGTCCGTCCGCATCCTTGAGGCAGTAATTCCCTCTTGAACCTTTTCCCTTCTCTTTTTCATTTTTGTTCCTTTTTCCTTAATACAGGTAAGGCTGGATATAGCTACAGTAATAGGATTGTTGGCATATGTTGTCAACTACAAATTTGAGAGCTCAGCCTCATCACCGTAAGTATGTAATTTGCATCGGTAATATTAGGGAATTCTTTCTTATTTTCTCAAGACAAGTACAAGTAATATTGTTTGCAATCTTCTTCCATGGTACGTAATGCAGGTCGGCTTTCCTTCTTGATCTAGCTGCTTTCACTGCACTTGCAATACTCGTGTTCCGTGTGACCAGGGATAGATACCAGGTGGATCATTTATGTTAGTCTGTATTTGCATAACAATGAAATTCTTTATATGGTTCAATTTCCAAAGCCTGGCAGATATAGTTAGTACTGAGTCCTGAGTACATGCATAAAAATAATAATGCATTGGTGCATATCAAAGTTGACAGTTTGACAAAATCACAATTGTGAAGTAACTTTCAGTATGAAAGAAGATAGTTTATTTGACGCTGGTCCCTCTTCTCCAGCTTCTGGTCAATAAGACGCTCTATGAGAAGACATTAGCTAGTGGCTTTGGTTCAGTTTACTTTCTTCTAGACGCTTCCGAGCAACAACAGGTAACATTCAATGGACAGGCAGAAGTGTAACTTTTATGCATTTCGCTCGGTATATTTGAGAAAGGAAACTCCCTCACCCAATTTTTTTGTCCAGTATAAAGAAGCGCTCTTGGGATATGCTATGTTACTCGGCAGAAATAAGTATCAGGTGTGTGCTGCTGCTTTTATTACTCGAGACTTGTCACATTTAATTTACTGAATCCTTGTCCTCATTCCTTACATGCAGGTGTCATCTCGCGCAAGCATCAGAGATATGTGCAAGCAGTTTATGTACGAGAAATTTAATGCAAGGGCGAGGTGTCAATACCTTCCGCCAGTGTATTTTCTGCATGTCATGAAATCATTAAGTGTGTTCCTGATTTGGTTGTAGATTGAAATGCCTGTCGACAGAGCCATTGAGACATTGCTGCGGTTGGGTCTGGTGATCGAGCCCCCCTCGTCTGTAATAGCTCTTCCATGTCCAGACGCATACGAGATCCTGAAAAGCCGATAAAGGTGCTATTTCCTTTTTGGGAAAGGCATCCCTTGGTCAAACTTTCCATTAACTTCCAGTTGAATTTCTAGAACTTTGGAAATTAACTTTCGGTAATTCAGACTTTAAGGAATTTGGAACTTTTAGAAATTTTCAAGCTTCCATAATTTGAAAATTGTCCATTTTTTTGTTAAAAAAAATCTTGGCACCCTGCCCCCTCCTTGGCTTGGGTGGGTGGCCGTGGCCATGGTCAGGAAGGCAGGAACGTATCAAGCAGCTGGCCATCCAAAATGAGGAGGTAGACATTGCCAACCCCAAAATCCTGCTACTCTACATTGAAAACATGTCAGCCTGCGCCAAAAGCAAAGTGTTTGCCTCGTCCTCTCCGAGTTTCATGAAGATGGGAATGTCCAAAGTGCGCATTGTAGAAGTTGAAGGAAACATACTCTTCTGAATTTCCAGGGAAAAGGACACTCTTCTGAACTCTTTTCAAGGGCAACTATGTTTCCCTGAACTCTTTCATACTTTGGACATTAGTTGGAGAGAGAAAAATATCATATTGTCTATCAACAACTGCCATACTTCGTTGCCTCAAAGTTCGAAATCCAGAAGCATCTATCAACAACTGCCAGGATAGCACTATGTGAGGATTATACTATGGAGGACCATACACATTTATTATTTGGTTGCTCCTTCAGTCAAAGCTTCTGGTGGAGCATTGGGATTGAATGGAACACAAATGAAAATATTCACAATATGATCATGGATGCTAAACACAGATACAGCCTTGCACTTTTTATGGAGATACTAATTACTGAGTGCTAGAGCATATGGTGTCAGAGAAATGACAAAATATTTGAAGGAATTCAATGCTCAATAAGCCACTACAAGGTAGAGTTCATTAACACCTTCCACTCTACAATGATGAGGGCTAAGGCCACCATCAAAGAAGGAATGAGATCATGGATTGATAGTGTATAAGTAGACCCATGTAATGAATACTAACACTCACTGACCCTGTGCGACCCCTCTATTGCACTTGTAATTGGACACTTTGACAATATTATAATGAAAATGACATGCAAAAGGGATTTTCCCTACTATTTTTTGGTCAAAAGGGTGGAAAAATTTCCTGAATTTATGAAAATAAAATAAAAATGTGTACATTTTCTGAAAATTTGAACAAAATTTCAAAACCAGACCATTTTCAAAATCTAAAAGTATAATTTTTTTTGGAATTTTCTTTTGTTTCTGAAAGAAGCGAACATCACTTCAAATTCTAAACTTTTTCAGAATTTCTGAACAAAATTTCAAACACGAACATTTTTCAAAAAATGAATAAAATTTAGAACATGCGAATATTTTTAGAATTCTGAATATTTGTATAAAAATATAATAGAAGGAGAAATAGAAAACAAAAACATAAAAAGAAGAAGGGAAAAAAGTACACAAAAAATAAAAAAGGGAGAAAAGACAAAATCAGGAAAATAAATAAAAGAAAAACAAAAAAAAGGTTCATTGAACCTTTTAGAAGGTTCCCAAAACCGGAAAAACGGGCTGGAACCTTCTAGAAGTTTGCCAAAACCGGGATCTGTGGAACCCACGCCTTGGAGATAATTGCATGTATAGTCCTCGTAGTCGCTGGCGACGTCCAACTTGATCCTGGAACTCACGTATTGCTCCAATACGGTCCCGGTATAAAAAAATACGTGTTCAATACGGTCCCTAAGGTTGAAACAGCAGTCCTGGCTCTACAAGTGGCATACGTATCTCGTATTTCTATAGCTGACGGGCTCATTTGTCTGTGGGCTGAGAAATAAAAAGAAAAAACACACACAGCCCATTTGTCTTTGGGGCGAGGAAATAAAAAGAAAAAACACACCAAAAAATAAAAGGAGAAAAATGGACTGGGGGGATCGAACCTGGCTATCTCGGCACCAGCGCTCGGCGAGCCAACCATCAGGCCAAGTCCACGATCTTTAGTATTATGTGGATGCATCTTCTGTTATCTGGATATATAGTTGTCTTTTAAAAAATCGTGAATTTATAAAATGTTGACATTTTAAAATAAAAATTAACCGATTCAATTTTTTTTCATGATTCAAAAAATAAAAGTTCGTGGATACGAAATATGTCCAATTTTAAAATATCCATAACAATGTTTGGGAATTTTTAATAAATGTTGACTGATTCAAAAAAATATTCATGAATTCATAAAATGTTCGACACAAACAAAGAATGTTTCTGAATTTCAAAAGTTGTTGCCCAATTACAAGAAATGTTCGCCTATGCAAAAAAAACTTGAAGAGTTCCGAAAACCTTTATTAATCCATCATTATGGGGAATTTTATCAAACTATCCAAACTTTTCTTTACATTGTATAGACATTTTCAATTTTCACATACATTATTTGTAAAGTATGCAAAAAAGTTTTTTGCATTGTATAAACATTTTGGAAAATTTCACATACATTATTTGGAAATATGTGAGTATCCTTTAAATGTTACGTTTATTTTTAGAATGGGAATAAACATTTTCTGAACCTTGTTGGAACTTAATGAAACTATGCAAACAATGTACAGTGTATTCTGCCGGTAAAGCGCGTGCTAACCACCAGACCAAGCGTGTGTTTGTGTGTTATATGTGTGGAGATGCACTTACTTATATATTTAGTATTTTCTATAATAAATCTATATAGGTTTTTTAGTGAAAATAAATATACTTATTTTTTATAAAAGAAATTTATTTAGGTATACAAAGTCTTTTCTTTTGGGCTGGATGGGCCTGTATTTTTTGTTTAAAAAGCTATGGCCCAGCTGTCTCTGTGTGTGTTCTGCATTTTTGTCCGTGTACATTTTTTAGCGGTCTCCTATTTGGCGCGAGCAACCTGGTGCGTACCCCCCCTAAACTAACTATGTACAATTGTTTTTTGAAACTGCGAACATTTTCTTATTCATGAACAAAAAAGGGTCACACCATTTCATAATAAGTAGAGTTTGGCCCCTCCTCCTTTTCCGGGCTTGGGACCGACTATGCAACATGAAGCATAACATCATGTTAACATAGGTGGAGTTACCCCCCTATAAACATCGAACCCCCTCAAAACCAAAAACTAAAGAACAAGACACACATGCACATACACACAAAGCAAATGGTTGCAAGACTCCAAGACCTTTTTTTGTGCTTTTCTTTTCATGAATAAACAAGTAAGGAAAACACCACGCAAGCCACAAAGTGAACAGACTTTGTTTTATGGTTTTCTTTTTTTACTTTGCTGTAAAGAAAATAGACATTTTTTTGTTGTTTTCCTTTTTTTGCTTCCTACAGAAGACAACATATATATTATATGTGTCTTTTGGGGCAAAAACTAGGATTTTTTCAAATAGATAGCCAAGCGACATAGTTAAGGATGAAACATCCCTTCGTGTATTTGAAACCTTTTTTTTTTGTAGTACTTTTTTTTCTCGAGAGTGAATAAGGCAACATGGCACTAAAATACTACAACTAAAAAAGGAAACTTTTTTTTGGTTTTTTGGGTGAGCCAATGACTAGCTATGTGATATTCCAGCTGCTAACATTCGCTGCACAAGTCGCTTGCGGCCTTTTTTTTTCTTCTTTGCGATGATTTGCTAACACTGCCAACCTACATATATGAAGGAATAATGGTCACAGAATGTATATATCTAGAGAGAGAGAGAGAGAGAGAGAGAGAGAGAGAGAGAGAGAGAGAGAGAGAGAGAGAGAGAGAGAGAGAGAGAGAGAGAGAGAGAGAGAGAGAAGATATTACACATTAGTTCAGCCTGAGACAGAAATAACCATGTGCTTCCCATGGAGAAGAGGTACTTACCCCAAGCTATCTTGCTTAGTATGTTTTCAGTTCAAATGTGAAACCGCTGGGGCCGGAAAAGATTGCCTCCCTCACCACATCCTTAGCCTTCCCTGAATCGACTTTATTAAAGTTGTACCATACTAGAATTACGACTCTCTGAAGCATAGGGAGATTCATGAAGCTACCAAAGTCAGGTTTAGTGTTGAGGTCCATAACTGAGACGACGAACTCGAGATATTCAAGGTTTAGCATTACTCCAAGGAAACGGGGCGTTCCATCCGTCTTGAAAGCTCTCAACTTGGGGAATGCACCTGGAGCTCCCGTGACATCATAGTGATAAGTATTCACATCCAGCTGGAGAGTAACGAGCTCTGGGAACCTTCCAAAGATCTCCACATCTAGAGCATTCACTTGTAATGATAAGTGGGAGAGGTTTGGTTGAAGAGATGGACTAATCTTTATAGGCAGCCCAGGTTGTTTGTACTGCCTATGCAGAACACAGAATTGGCGAGGGGGGACATAGCCTTCTCGGCAGTAGGTGGCATCACCTTCTTCTTTATATATAAACCAACTAATGTCTATGACCTGAATTTTCTGCAGTTTGGCTAGAGACTCCTCCCAATCTTTGATCAAGCTCGCACTCTTCAACCGTAAAGACACAATGTAAAGCTTCCTCAACTCTGTCAGCTTTCCGAGATCATTCACAAAGTTTGAGGGCTCGCTGACGTTCAATAAGCATAACTCTTCCAGAGATGTCAGGTTTCCGATCCAGTCTCATGCTGTGTCTTCCAGACATGGCAACATCGAAAAACGGTCTGCGTAAACACACAGGCACTTGAGTTGACTTAATTGACCAATACTCTGTGGCAGTTTCAGTAGCTCATTGCAATCCTTCATCTCCAACATCTGTAAGAATTTTAGATCTCCTATTTCCTTTGGGAGCTCACTGATATTTATATTCCTTAGTCCAAGATACCTCAGGTAAACTAACTTTCCAAAATGCTCAAGGCAAGTAGTGTCATGTTCAGAAGAGGTATCACCTTCTAGAGCTAGGACACGTAAAACTTGAAAGCATGAAAGCGATGGCAGCTTAACATCGCTACTCAAGACATTAAATGACCTTACTTGTGGCATACATGTGTTAGCCAGACAGTTTTTGTCTCCAACAGCTAACCTACGGACATTGTCATGTACTGTATATGCTTGTTGCTCATTATTGTACAATGCAATGACAAAGTTTTCCTCCTTTGCTAACCGACAGATCATGTCAAGAACCATATCATGAATACAGCAACCCGGCTTCATCTCGGACTCCGCCGCCATCCCCGACCTCGCGCGCGATCGGCTTGATCACCCACTCGCCGCCGCGATCCGCCTCATATACGCCGCGCGACCGACCTAGCCCGTCGGTTACACGCGCCTCCCTAAGTCCCGTGAAGATCGTCCTGAGTACGGTGCGCCTCTCCGCCGATCGAGCATCGGGCTGCCGCTGCGTCGTCCCGTCGGGCCGCAGCGCCGCCGCCCCGTGGTTCTCCTCGCGGCTGCATTGGTTCGTGCATCGCCGCTGCGTCACCCCTTCGAGCCGTAGTGCCGCGATATGCGGTACCCGTCGCCGCCCCGAGGCCGTCCCTGCGGCTGCACCGACTCGCGAATTGCCGTTGCATC
The DNA here is from genome assembly GCA_021605205.1 of Aegilops longissima. Lineage (NCBI taxonomy): Eukaryota > Viridiplantae > Streptophyta > Magnoliopsida > Poales > Poaceae > Aegilops > Aegilops longissima. Next base: position 85,546,584 of record CM038682.1, on the reverse strand, counting down.
GCCCCTTCAGGCTGCAGCGTCGCGGCCCGCGGTCTCCGCTGCCGCCCCGAGGTCTTCCCGTCGCCGCCCCGACCTGCTCGCCGCCGCTGCGTCGCCCCTTCGGGCTGTTGCGCCGCGGCCCACGGTCCACTCCACCGTCACCGCGCGTCGACCTTCCGTGGTATGCGCCGTGCTGTCTCCCTCGGCGCGAGAACGCCACCGTTCGCGCCGGTCTTCGTCACGTTGTCAGGGTTCTTCGCCTACTTCGAGCACCGTCACCGCACTCCTAACCTAGCCGCCGCCGCCGCCGTCAGGCCGCCGCCGTCGCTCTTCTTTGGCTGCCGCCGCCGCTACCTTCGTAGCCGCCGCCGCCGCCCGTCCACCCCTTCGTCTTCGTCCAAGCACCAGCCCGTCGCCAGCGTCGCCGTCATCTACCCCGACCACTTCGTCTACTCCGACCACCGTTGGTGACATTGGCCCCGCGCCGATGGACGCCGCAATCATCGTCGAGTTCTTCTCTGCTGGCCCCTTCGACTTCTCCGACATGGCGTACAGCTCGTGCAGTTCCCTCGTCTACGCATGCCCGGTGCTGGCAACACCGATGCGTGCCTTCATCCACAACGTGTCCCTGGGCCTGGCAAGCCTGGTCGGCGCTTTGTCAACTTCTTCTTCGTCCATCTGCGCATGCCCGATGTTGGCAACACCGGTGCGTGCCTTCGTCCACGATGTGTCCCCGGGCTTGGCAAACCCGACGTGACGCGTCGTCAACAACATCTTCTTCCCGGCGCACCCTACTTCGACACCACTGCGCCCATGACTAACTCGTCGCCCCCTTGCGCCCGCGGCTCCACGGCGACTTCTTCAACATCGGCTACCCCGACTCGACATCGACCACGGCATTCTTCGCACGGCTACCTCGACCACGACTCCACCACCCACGCTCTCGGCTACCTCGACAAACGGCACAAAGGGCTATCGCCTTGCTTGAGCAACCTCGTCAGTTGCCACTCCAGCCATGACTCCGTGATGCGTCGACCGTTACGACTGTGGGGGGGGGGGGGTGTCCGTCGGCTTGCCTTCAGATTCTTCTCCAATCTCACCGTCTGCGTCACTACTGCTAGTGATCATGGGGATGTTGAGTATAATGTTTATTAGGAAAGACGAGATAGACTAGGATTTGTTCTGGCTTGCCTTGTACTCCAAGTAGATGATTGTACTCCTATATATATGCCCACGAGGCTCAAGCAATACAACGATCTATTACACCAATCCATCTCTCCCTTCTAACAATTGGTTTTAAATTTCCCGAAAAAATTATCGGGTTAATTATTTTCCTTTTGTGAGAAAGAAACAAATAGATAAATATGACTTCACAAAGTAACATATTTTCACTCTTTCTATTGTAGGAATCATATGCACAGGTTGGGTCCTCTGACACTCAGGTGATTTCTTTTGTTGGGGATAAAAGAAACATCTGATAAGTTAATGGTTATACCAATACAACATATGTATCAGGTCAATATTTTTATTTTTTTGAGCGGTATATCAGGTTAATATTAGGCACACATACAATAGCTAATTCATGGTATGCTTCCATCCATTAGTTTGTAAACACTTTATCGCATCGCCTGAGATGGCTTATGAGAGTGTCACTTCTTTTTATAGTGGAACAGTTAAGGAGAATTATTAAATTGCTTCATGTATCTATATTACAAGTTTTGTAAACCTTTTTTCCTTGAAAAGATAGTTCTATAAGCCAAATTTTCCCATTGGTTTTACAATGGTTCCCGCAGCAACGTGCGAGGTATCTTCTAGTATATAGAAACAGAGTGCAAAAGGAAAATGTGGTCCACAGTTTCTATAGCACTACAAAACATAGTTTGGGTCTATTTTTATGAGGTGACTAAGAGGACCGTATCTACTTAAAGTAGCTAAACATCACAGTTCAACTACTACCTCCGTCCGGGTTTAGAGGTGCCGATAGCCAACCATCGTCATCCGTTTTCACAAGGCCTTGTCAACCTTGATACTTGCACGCGTAGTTTATGGTTGTTCTTTCACTGGTGGCATGCAAAGCAAAGTGAGCAAGCGCTGGGCCTTAGCTGCATGCACCCTCAAGTGTCTGCTTCCTCATTGGTTGCATGGAGGAGAGAGAAGGATTAATTGCTCTGTAGCCATCAATTTTATCAAGAACTGCACCATGCCTTGGTGCGAGAGAATTGGCTCACGGGACTTTTAGGAGGTGTTTGTTTCCAGGGACTTTTTTGTGTAGGGACTAGAAAAAGTCCCCCTTAGAAACTTTTTTACCAAACGGGAGGAGAGGTGGTGTTTGTTTCTCTAGTCCTAGGACTTTTTCTAGTCCCTGGGACTTTTGAAAAAGACTCTCAAGGAGGTGTTTCTAAGGACTTTTAGCAAAAAGTCCTAAAAAAGTCCCACCCTGTTTGGTTTGCTAGGGACTTTTTCTAGTCCCTACATCAAAAAGTCCCTGGAAACAAACATCCCCTAATTATTTTTCCTCGTGGTTTTGAGGGGTTTGGGTTGAATAAAGATCCACTCGAGGTTAAATCGAATACATTAGATCGAATAGGCCGTGACTATTTCCTAGGGGGGCCGTGTGGATCCCCATGGTGTTTGGGCCTAAAATCATGTGGGAGGGCGTAACCGAACCGTAGTTATCAGAATTCTATGATTGCCATTATGCACGAGCCTTATACTGATCCATGTAAAGGGAAATCAATTTTGCACGTGGGTGTTTGCCGAAAATGGCGCTTAAAGCATCTACAGCTAAACTGGCCCCTCAGACGTCCACGCACGCGACTGGATGCGTCCGATGACACCTTAAATTTTCGTTCCCATATTCGGATATCTCAATTAGCAAACCGCAAATTCATGTTACACGTGCATCGTAAACTTCTAATACAACATGGATCAAGCCGGATCTCTTCCTTGCCGTAGTTGTCTGCCCCGTCATTTTCGTCCTTCTCCTCTTTGGGTGGCGTTCCGGCTATGGCACGGACCGTCCGGGCTTGCTCTTGGGCGAGGGCATGCGCGCGTGTTCCTTATGTGTCGCTTACGAAGGATACGACACAAATAGCTTCCTCTTCGTGGCAGCGTGTGCAGCCGCCACATCAGCGACGAGACGGTCCTCGCGCTCCCGCCCCGCTGCTTGTTACGATGGACACACTGGCCCCTATAACCTTCGTACTCCTTCGGACCAGAGAAGGGGCAGAAGACAGAGCTCGAGCGCCCGTCAGTCCACACCTTCTCCTTCCTCTCCTTTTCCATCTCCTACTGATTTATTCTCCATTATTCTCTTCTTTCCTAGTTCATTGGCGGTGGTTTCCGATTGGAAGGAGAGGGGACATGCGCCCCGTACCCAGCTTGCCACCCAAACCGTGCAAGGAAGTCGCCATCTCCATCTGCACCGGGTCACCGAGCAGGTTATGGCAGCCCTCCTCCCTCCCATACACGCTCTGGTCGCAGACCTCCCAAGGTCACGGGTGCGACCGGCCGAAATTTCGGCCGGCGCACCGGGGCCTATCATTTCTCAGGGTTTTTTTTCTTGTTAACATTCAACCTGTTTTTTGCAAAACAAAATCTTAGCTCCTACACACCAGTGGAAAAAATCAGCTTTTCTCTCTCGTACATGTGTCTCTCATCGAGGCGACCGAAGCGGTAGCATGGGGTTAACCGAATAAGAGATTGTGTCTGTGATCTCTTAGGCCTTGTACAATGCAAGATGCTTAAGGGAGATGCTTGAGGAAATAAACCAAGCTTTTTTTAAGCACTGGTGCTTATTTATATAGAGTAGACGCTTAATTAGGCGTCTCTCATGCAGAACTAAGCATCGATGCTTTAAAAAAGCCCGGCTTATTTTTCTAAACACCTTCCTAAGCACCTAGCATTGTACAAGGCCTTAGTGGCAGGGAGTCAACCCATGAGTTCAGGTGTTAATCACCCAATTCCTGCAGGATTAGTTCCACTAGGGGAACTAACCTTTCGGTAACCAACAAGACCTACAGAGGAATCGTTTTGAGACCTCTAGATGTGGCGGAGTTTTGTCATGGAGAATCTCATTACGTATAAACAAACACCTCCACAACGTTAATAGGAGTATATTTCTTTCCAAATCGTACATTTCTTTCCAAATCAACGAGAGGTTCCAGTGCATGGAAAAGCCATTCTTTCCCGTGTGCTCAACTTCCTTAATTGTTGGTAGCCTCCAAACAGCAGACATGGTATTCCACAACTCCAAGGCTCTCGGGCATAAGCAAAAGGGATGGAAATTGTCTTCTGTGCCATTGCCACAAAATGGACAAACGTTGGTCTCCTCAAGTCCTTCCTTCTGTTTGTATTGCCAGGTTGGTAATGAATCAGTTGCAATACACTAGTAGAAAAGGGGCCAATGGTCTAGGCCGGTCCAGCCCATTAGTCCCGGCTCAATCTAGAACCGGGACCAATGAGGGCATTGGACCCGGTTCGTGAGCCCCGGGGGCCGGCCAGGCCACGTGGGCCATTGGTCCCGGTTCGTCCGGACCTTTTGGTCCCGGTTGGTGGGACGAACCGGGATCAATGGGCCTCGCTCTGCCCACCACCATTGGTCCCGGTTGGTGGCTTGAACTGGGACCAAAGGCGCCCTTTAGTCCCAGCTTCAAGTCACCAACCGGACCAATTAGTTGCCTATATATACCCTCGCCATGAAAGCAGAGCACTCCCAAAGCTCTGTTTTTCGTGGGCGAGGGAGAGCTTTGTGGTGCTCTAGCTCACCTCCTATGCACACGAGGTGTTCGATGGAATGCCCGAGCCACACTACTTAAGCTTTCTCCTCTCCAAGCTCGACCTCCAAGCTCCATTTTCCTTAATATTTGTCTAGGTTTAGCGGTCCGTCACGTCCCGTCCCCATCTTCACCGCCGTCGATCGCCCGCGCCGATCTCGTCGCCGACACCACCGTGGTGAGCCTCTTGTTCTTATCTTCTTTCTGAAAGGAAAAAAAATTCTTACTTGTATGTTTATATAGATACTTGTATAATTTTCTTACTTTTATTATTGCATCTTATATAGTGCGATGGTTTTGGTATCCGCCCCCGTCGGCCCTCGTCCTGTTTATGATTCGGATGTGGTATATATATATATATTATCTTTTCATAACTAGTGGTTCATTTATTGTTTATGACAATTATGCCGACCAACGTGACATAGATTTTATTTATCTAGGAGGTTGTTGAACCGGAAATTCCAACCGACCCTATTGTCGAGAGGTTAAATTTAGTTGAAGAAGAAAACAATTTGTTGAAGGAAAAAATTAGAAAAATTGAGGAGGAGAAGATGATATTGGAGTTGCACGTTGCGGATGTCGTCGATGATCACAAGATCAAGATGGATACAATGCGCTTGAAGATTAGAAAGATTAGAAAATATGCCATTCATACCGAGGCTTGGTATCATTATGCCGTTGGATCAGTTGTTACATTGGTTGCGATTATGATCGCATTTGTTTTCGCATTGAAATGTTTTACATAGTTTCAGTGTATGGTTTAATTAATTTAGATGCTCTGCAGAGCTTTATGTTGTTAGATGAGAACTATGTATGTACTTTGGTTTTAATGTGATGATGAACTTCTATTAATTTGGTCACTTAATTATCTATTCATGATGTTCTGTAATGATTTTTGACACACTTAATTATATATAATGCACGCAGATGAACCGCAATGGATGTACGGTTCAAGGCACACCTCCGAGTACATTAAGGCGTGCATGATTTTCTCAAGTGGCTGAGGCAAACAAGCAGAATGGTTTTATGTGTTGTCCATGCCCTATATGTGGAATAGAAGTCTTACTCGACCGAAAATCCTCCACACCCACATACTTTACAAGGGTTTCATGCCACACTATAATGTTTGGACGAGGCACGGAGAAATAGGGGTTATGATGGAAGACGGCGAAGAAGAAGAGTACGATGACAACTATGTGCCCCCTGAATACGGTGATGCTACTAAACATGAAGAGGAACCAGACGATGTGCACGATGCTGCTGCAACGGGCGAAGCTGCTGAAGATCAAGAGGAACCAGACGATGTGCCCGATGATGATGATCTCCGCCGGGTCATTGTCGATGCAAGGACGCAATGCGAAAGTCAAAAGGAGAAGCTGAAGTTCGACCGCATGTTAGAGGACCACAAAAGGGTTGTACCCCAATTGCGAAGATGGCAACACAAAGCTCGGTACCGTCTTTGGAATTGCTGCAGTGGAAGGCGAGAATGTCAGGCTCGACAAAGGATTTGAGAAGCTATCAAAATATTGAAGAAGAAGCTTCCAAAGGATAACGAATTGCCCGACAAGTACATACGCAGCAAAGAAGGTCGATGCCCTCTAGGATTGGAGGTGCGAAGATACATGCACGCCCTAATGACTGCATCCTCTACCGTGGTGCGTATAAGGATCTGAACGCATGCCCGATATGCGGTGCATTACGGTATAAGATCGACGAGATGACCTCAGTGATGTTGACGGCGAGCCCCCGTGAAGAGGGTTCTGCGAAGGTGATGTGGTATGCTCCTATAATACCACCGTTGAAACGTCTGTTCGGAAATGGAGAGCATGCCAAGTTGATGCGATGGCACAGTAAGGACCGTAAGAAAGACGGGAAGTTGAGAGCACCCGCTGACGGGTCGCAGTGGAGAAAAATCGAGAGAAAGTACTGGGCTGAGTTTGCACGTGACCCAAGGAATGTATGGTTTGCTTTAAGCGCGGATGGCATTAATCCTTTCGGGGAGCAGAGAAGCAATCACGGCACCTGGCCCGTGACTCTATGTATCTATAACCTTCCTCCTTGGATGTGCATGAAGCGGAAGTTCATTATGATGCCAGTTCTCATCCAAGGCCCTAAGCAACCCGGCAACGACATTGATGAGTACCTAAGGCCATTAGTTGAAAAACTTTTACAGCTGTGGAATGGAAACGGTGTACGTACGTGGGATGAGCACAAACAGGAGGAATTTAACCTAAAGGCGTTGCTATTCGTGACCATCAACGATTGGCCCGCTCTCAGTAACCTTTCAGGACAGACAAACAAGGGATACCACGCATGCACGCACTGTTTACTTGACACCGATAGTATATACCGCAAGCTGCATGAAGAATGTGTACACAGGCCATCGCCGATTTCTTCCGACCAACCATCAATGTCGAAAGAAAGGCAAGCATTTCAAAAGCGAGGCAGATCACCGGAAGAAGCCCGCCATGCGTACCGGTGATCACGTACTTGCTATGGTCAATGATTTACTCGTAATAATTAAAAATAGTAATAATAAGTATTTTGTTGTAAGTAGAAACAAAATAAAATAAATAAAGCAAAAACAAAAAAGTGTTTTCAAATTTGAAAACTAATGGCACTAACAGAAAGTTTATAATTTTCAGTAAAACTAAAAGCAAAAAGAATAAAAAATAAAGCAAAAAAAAAGAAAATAAATAATGCAGAAAACAAAACAAAAAACTGGAAAAAATAAAATAGAAAAAATAAGTAAAGAAAACAAAAAATGCCTCCTAAAAAACTAATGGCACTAACAGAAAGTTTATAATTTTCAGTAAACTAAAAGCAAAAAGAATTAAAAATAAAGCAAAAACAAAAGAAAATAAATAATGCAGAAAACAAAACAAAAAACTAGAAAAAAATAAAATAGCAAAAATAAGTGCCTCCTCTCGAAAACTAATGGCACTAACAGAAAGTTTATAATTTTCAGAAAACTAAAAGCAAAAAGAATTAAAAATAAAGCAAAAAAGAAAGAAAATAAATAATGCAGAAAACAAAACAAAAACTGGAAAGAAATAAAATAGCAAAATAAGTAAAGAAAACAAAAAATGCCTCCCCATCGGGCCCCCACGGCCTGAATACGACTAGAAACCCTACTATGGGCCAGATTCAGACCGCAGAGGCCTGTAAGGCCCACCAGCAAAGCATAGCAAGTAGGCCCGAAGCTCATGGTGGAGAGGAGCTCGAGATGGGTGCGGCGGTGGGGCTTATAAACCATCGCACGCCCTCTCAACTAGCGAGGTGGGACTAAACTTTGGCGATGACGCTGGCAGCACATGGGTTTGGTCCCGGTTGGTGGCACCAACCGAACTAAAGGGGGCATTAGTACGGTTCGTGGCACCAACCGGTACCAAAGGCCGCCGCTTCCCGCCTTTTGGGCTGCCGGTGGAGGCCTTTGGTCCCGGTTGGAGGCACCAACCGGGACTAAAAGGCATTAGTCCCGTTGGTTTCACGAACCGGGACCAATGCCTTTGCTATATAAGCAAACACTTTGCAAAATTTCAAGAATCCCATCGCCAATTGCCCCGACGACGCCGACCTCCTCGACGCCGCCAGTTGCTCCACTCGCCGCCGCCGCCGCCAAGCCGTCGCCTCACCGAGCCAGCGCCGTCCTCGTCGCCCGCCTCCCGAGCCAAGGCCGTCCTCGTCGCTGCCTCCCGAGCCAGCGCCCGTCCTGCGCCCAGCGCCGCCCCCCGAGCCCCTGCCCGCCCCGCCCACGCCCGGCGCCTCGCCGCCCCCACATCGCCATCGCATCTCGCCGCCCCACTGTCACAGGAGCACACACAAGCACTGCTCTGGTTTTTTCATTTTATTAGTTTAATTAGTTTTTTGTTCATATATATATATATATATATATATATATATATATATATATATATATGTATATGTATGTATGTGGCTATATATGTATGTAGATGTTCAAAATTGTTCAGAGCATGTTTTTGTTCATATATGTATTTTTGTTCATATGTGTATTAATGTTTTCATATATGCAAAAGATAGATTTTTAGAAAAGTTAGGTTTTTTTCTGTTCATAGATTTTTTTGTGATATTAATTATTGTAGAATATGCAAATGTTTGTATATTCATATGAACAATGCATTAGGCAAAACCTTTGTTTTTTTTCAAAATTTTCTATTTGAACATTTTTTTTAAAACAAGCAATACTAAAAGAATGAGAGGAAAAAGGAAAATAAGAAGAGGAAGAAAGGAGAAGAAGAGGAGAGGAAGAAGAGGAGAAATAAATAAGAAGAGGAAAAAAGAAGAGGAGAAGAAGAAAGGAATAGAGGAAAAGAAGAAAAATAGAAAATTTCTATTTTTCTTCTTCTCCTCTTTTTTTTTCTTCTTTTTTTTCTTCTTCCTCTTTTCTTCCTTTTCCTTATTTTCCTTTCTCGCGAGAAGAAGAAAAAGAAGAGTAGAAGAAGAAGAAAGGAATAGAGGAGAAAAAAGAAACTTCAACACGAGGGGGGGGGGTTACCGATACCCCCTCCCCGATAACATTATTTTCCCTTGTATATGTATGTCGCGTCGTTGTCGATATAACCCCCTCGAGATAACTTCGACATGAGGGGTGGTCGATATATATACCCCCTCTCGACCGTGATAACTTATACAACGGCAGCACCCCCCTCTCGGCCCTCTCGCTCGACCAAAACTCTCGGGACACCCAAACCCTAGAGAGAAACGATGTTGGTCTCCTACCCTCCCCCGCGCCCCTACCCGACAAATTAACTCTCTCGAGGCCACCCTAATTAACCCTTGAAGCGTTGTCGAGGCGACCCCAAACCCTAGAGAGAAAACGATGTTGGTCTCCTACCCCCTCCCGCCTGCGCCCCTACCCGACAAATTAACTCTCTCGAGGCCACCCAAACTAACATGATTCCTTATTGTGATTAGCTAGCTAGTTCTACGTTTGCCACTAATATATATATATATATATATATATATATATATATATATATATATATATATATATATATATATATATCCATCTGTACCATGTTTGAATAATAATTGACATGTTGTAAATATTTGCGTAAACTATGGAGCACTCCCGAGACGAAGAAATGCAGGCGATGTTTGGGCACATAATCGCACAAGGAAGTGATGAAGTTGCGCCATTTCTCAACGACAGCGGACTGGGTGAAGAAGAGGGCTATGTTCATGATGGCTTCACCCATTAATGCCGGTACAAGAAGAGGACTATGTTCATGATGGCTCCGTTGACACAATGGAGGTACAAGCGAAGGAGACCGTCTTGATCGCTCCGATGACCGAACCGAGTCCGCCAGGTATATATATATTAGTTAAGCCCGTGCTGACTAGTTAATTGATGCATCCATTGTTTTGGTATATGTACCCATATTAATTACTCTCGCTCTTTCTTCCTTATAATTTCTAGCCCTCGGATCGAGCACAACTTCGTAAGGAGACGAGGCCCAAGAAAAAGTTGAGCTCGGATGAAAAGTTTGAGATCATAGAAATCGCGCCGACGGCGAACCGATTGAACCCATGCGGACAAGGAAGGCATTTTCTGCTCGGTCACGGGTTCTTGTTAGGGACAAGATCCCGATCAACATCCATCAATGGTATAAGCCTAAGGAGGAAGACCCGAGGTGTCTTATGTCAATGATATGCGTAAAGAAGATCTTTGGACCGAGTGAAGGCAAATTTAACCCTACCGCCAGAGGAGGATCCGAGAAGCCGTTAAAGAGCAATTAATCAAGTCTTGTGCCCTTAAGAAGATGGCAACCCTAATGAGGAGGTGGAGGAAAGAGCTGAACCAGTTTGTCGAGAAAGATAAGACACCAGAATTCATTGGCAAATATGAGAAGATCAAAGATCATCGCCCGCATTTGTGGCCCACAAGACATCGGAAAAGAGTAAGAAGATGTCGGCGATAAACAAGCAAAATGCTGCGAAGAAGAAGCTTCACCATCGCACGGGTCGTGGCTACCTCAAAGCCCGCCTAAGTGGTCCAAGGCTGAGCATGATCTGCTTGAAAAGGGATCGAACCGAGACAATGTATCGCTGACCGCTGCGGACTTGGTTCTTCGGGCTGGCGGAACCTTGGACCTCGTAATGAGGAAGTGCCGTGGATGGACGAGCAACGCAAATAACACTCGTGAAGCTTCGACACTATATCGATGCAGCGCAGCGAGGGACGCTCCTTCCAAACAGGGGAGAAGGATGAGCTCACAATGGCCCTTGGGAATCCCGAGCACCACGGACGGACACGAGGCACGCCAGCTCCCTTTCGTGGAAGGTTGGTTTTCCGGACACGGGGGTTACAAAACCCACGAGAGGAGGAAGAAACTGAGCAGGACCAACTGCAGCGCTGCACGAAAGGGTAATGGGGCTAGAGGAACAAGAAGAGGAACGAGAAGCAGCAGATCGCAGCAAACGACCTGCCAAGCTTCCCCTGCTACCCCGCCATCTCGGCCGGAGAAGCAGCGGGCTTCCACCGAGCTACTTCAGCCGGAGCATGTTTTGACGGCTCCGCCGCTATCCCGTGGATGGTATCACGGAGTCTCAAAGTTGCCACATTATGGCGCGATGGATGACTTTGAAGGTCAAGGCGGCTGTTGGCCAAGTTTATCCTAGTGGACCCGCACAACTTATCACCGCCAGCCAATTCCGTAGGATATGCTAAGGTGATGGTGGATGAAATAACGGAGGGATTTGAGGACCTCCCGCTTGACCACCCTACCGTGAAGGGGAGACTAGGCTGGGTTCTCGCTCAATACTCCATGCCTATGGCGGAAGGAGCTCATCAACCTTCCGAACTGACGCCTCCGCCTCCTCCTCCTCCTCCCGAAGTCAGGCACTACGCCTCCACCGCCTCCTCCTCCTCCTCCGCGAGTCAGGCACGCCTCCTCCACCGCCTCCTCCGGCGAGTGACGATCAGGCATGCGTGGCGGCACTCCGCCTCCTTCTCCGGCGCGCGGGCGGCACTCCGCCTCCTTCTCCGCGCCGGCCGCGCGAGTAGCCAGCCTCCTCCTTCTCCGCCTCGTCGGCAAGGGCGGAAGAGACCCGCCAGCAGGCTGCTCCGCGCGTCGTAGTCCTTCTCCTCCACCTCGTAAGCAAGCAAAAAAGAAGACATCCTCTCCACTGCTTCTGCCGGGCGTCTAGCAAGACAGCCAAAGGCGGAGGAATATGATGCGGTCCTTCTCTCAAGACTCCAGAGAAGTTACCGTCGAGAGGACCGAGGAGGAAAACGCGAAGATCGCGCAGATCAAGTGAATGACTGGTTTGCAGGGTTGAAAGCAAAGAGACGCCCACCTCCGGAGGAGAAGGTAGATCCGTGAAAGCGAAGCGCCTCTGCTGCCCCGAGGAAACCACCCAAGTCTCCGCCGAAAGGCAACTATGAGCGCATTATTGGAAAGGCATTTGCCAAGTGGAGAGGTCGGGACGTACTCAAAGTGATCAAAGAATGAAAGAACGACGAGCTGGGAAACAAATTGCCCAGCTCGGCGAACAAGCGAAGCAATCGTGCCCCCCGCTCAAGGTGCCTGCTAGCGACATCGTCGATCCGAGGATGGTGCCCGTTATGGAAATCTGAAGATTACCTGCCCGACGATGTACATTATGATTTCTTGGAGGTGCAGATACAAAGATACGAGTACGGGAAGCCTCTTGTCAAAGATGAAAGCTCTCTATCAACGATGATGCGAAGATTGCATGATTGGTACATGAAAACCTGCAGAGAGTCTGAGGGGAGGAGTACTTTGTATGTGAGAGTTAAAAAGGAGCATGACCTCGTTGGAATTGAACTGATGCCTATTCCATTTGAGGAGTTCTATCAGTTTTTCAATCAATTGGCCCTCGATAAAGCAACGATCACCTGCTATCGTCTGTAAGTAGTACTACTTCATCATTAAGTCTCTCTATATAACTCAGCTCTTTCATTGCATGTATTTATAATTATCCTCACTATATTATGCAGATTGAAGATCGCCGAATTGAAGAAAAGACAAGTGGGTTCCATTGGGTTCATTAACACATATCTCATAGATGCAACTGAGGTTGAATTTCATGCCGAAAATACCGAGGCCAACTTGCTACAATCGTTGGTAATAAATGAACACAAGGATATAATACTCTTTCCTTACAACTTCAAGTGAGTGTTACTGTCTTGTGGCATATTCGGTTTCCCTTATATATTAGTCCAGGTTATAGTAATGTAATTGATGAGTTATGCATGCGTGCACAGATATTACTATATTCTCCTAGAGATTAAGCTTGAGCAGGGAGTAGTAACTGTCTTAGACTCGAGACGAAAAGATCCCAAGGAGTATGCGGACATGACTGAAATGCTCGAGAAGTAAGTTAAATCGATCATTATCCACCATATCAGCAATTTGTTCATTTCGATATCAAGTAATTGTTTTCTTTGTATGGCAGGGTTTGGAGAAAATTCACCAAAAAGCTCCGGACTGCCAAGAAGCTGCAATTTAGACACCAAAGTAAGTACTATAGTAGCATATTCCACGATCTCCTAGTGATTCAAGCGCTAGTTTCATCAATACCATTTAACATGCTTGCTAATTATCAGTTTGATTGACCTCTATTTCTTGTAAAGTGGTTGTGGCAGGAACAAGGGAATGATTTCTGTGGATACTACATTTGCGAGTCCATCCGCCACACGACACTGTGAGCGGGCTACTCGACAAACAATATGAAGTGCGAAATAACCATATTCACAATTTTATTTTATTACCATCATTTGTGTTGAGTTTCATTCATTCATATATATATATATATATGTATTGACCCCTTCTTAAAATTAGATGTTTCGGATGCGGATGAACTACTAGCACCAGATCGCTCATGAAAGCAATTCAAGAGGAATTGGCGGCATTCTTTCTTGACCACGTGATCGCTGAAGACGGACAATACTATGTGGACCACGCGTCCGTATGTTAGGAGATTATTTTTGTAAAAGATAATTATTGTATATATGTAGCCGGTAGTGTCGGATAGATATACGAGAACTTGTTGTTCGACCAATCTCTCAGAGAAGGAGAGATGGTCGATATCATCACTTCCCTCTGTATGCATATATGTTCATGACGATCTTCTGTCTCCTTCGTTTGCTTACTAGCTAACTAGCGTGTCCAGCTAGTCCTCTCTATACGTATGTATAGTACGTAGAGTGGACCAAGCACGGACAAAAGAGAGGACACTTCTCTCTATTAATTAGCTAGCTAACACAATATATGAAACACCTAAATTAACCCCTAAACCCCCTCAACCCCCCTTAAAAAAACAAAACCCCAGCCATGGAATGCTGACGCGTGGATGCCTTTTGGTCCCGGTTGGTGCTACCAACCGGGACCAAAGGCCCCCCTGCCTGGGCTCGGCGCACCGGCCACGTGAGTTAGAACCGGGACTAAAGGGGGGAGGTATTAGTAACGACCCATTAGTTCCAGTTCACGAACCGGGACTAAAGGCCCTTACGAACCGGGACTAATAGGTGTTTTTCTACTAGTGATACCCCATGAGAAAAGAAATTATAGGAGGAGGAACATCGCAGGACCAAATGTACTCCCAACACGGTCTGCATCCATCAGGAGTCGAGCTTGATGCAAATGCATTGTCTCGTGTAGCTTCCTCCAACGCTAGAGTATATGCATTTTTTTACCATAAAAAGACCATATTTCCCCGAGCTCCATATCAACGTATCATCTCACGGTCTTGGGGAAGCTCTTAGTTTTAGTGTCTCGGATCCATCACACGGCAGAAAGTGGGTTTGCAGGGAGTCAACCCCCTCGGATACTCCTTTCGTTCTCAACTCTCCTAATCGTTGTCCATGACGAAGAAGCATAACCCGAGAAAACTATGTTCTCAACCTTACCAAGTGAATAATGACAAGCTTTTAAAATCTGAGCACACAAACTATCTTACTCAGGCTGATTGTAATGGATAGTATCATATACTACTATCATGCATATGGTACTATTATATGATACTACCTTCGTAATAGTATCATAAGTTAGTATCTTAGGTTTGCTAGATTGATCTCTTCCCCAATGGGCCCAACGTCCCATTGAACCCTTAACCCACGCCCTGATCGGGGGCGTCCAGCCCAAGCAAGGCTGATGGGCCCCTGTCGCGCAGTGCCATATAGAGAAGGTGGGGACCACGACACAAGGTATGAGGTTCGTCGCCGCCACTGTTCCCCACTCCTAACCCTAGTCCGATCGAGAGGGAGGCACTGAAGCGATGGGAAGCACCACCAGCCACTTCACTGTCAACCTCTATGCCGAGCTCCCCGCCGTCACCATGGCCGGCACCGGGAGTTCCTCGAGTCACAGAGAAGGTACTCCATCGTCCATTCCTAACCCTAATCGATCCAAAGCAATCTATCAATGGTATCAGACAGGTTTGGTTATAGGATCTTCGGTACAAAGAAAAACAGAGATAGAAAGATCCCCCCTCCTCAAGAACCCTAACCCTAACAGAGAAAAGAGGGAAAAGAAATCCAAAAAGTAGCGCCGCCGCACGGCCGCGCCGTTCCTCTCGATCCCGAATCGCATCGGCATGCCGAGGATTCGGGAAGAAGAACTCCACCCCGACCAAGGCAAAGGGCACCGCGGCCAAACTGTTCGACGACGACACGCTCACTGCAAGGCGAACGCGCAGCCGACGAAGGGGATGGCAATGGCGCCACCACCAAGTGCTCCACCATCGCCGTCTTCAAGCAAGGCAGAGGAGGAGCGGGCGCAGCTGCGCCTTGTTCTCTTTGGAAAAGGGGGCGGTGGATGGAGAAAGAGAGGAGGGGAACAAGAGCAGGCACGCGCGCAGCGGTGGCCGCTCGATGCCGTCGCCGGTGGCAGGACAGAGACTTGCCGGTGGCCTTGCGGGACAGGAGCAGAAGATGGCTCCGCCGCGCCCTTATCTCTCTCTCTCTCTCTCTCTCTGTCAAAGAAGAGGGATTAACAAGAAAAGACGGCGCGGTGGCCATCGACGCCGTCGCCGGCGACCGGCGCGACCGGACCGGCCGGCGGAGCCGCCGCTGTGGAGACGAACACATAGAGGGAGGAGAGCGGCGCGCAGGCGGGAAATGAGCGAAGGTTTTCGCCGGCGGAAGCATCGCTAGCTGGTTTTGATCCAGCGATCGACGCGCTAGACCGTCGGATCTGATCCGACGGCCGCGAGTAAACTCGAGATCGCTACCGGACCTTTGGGCCGAAAGAAGGCGGGCCTCTGGTCTGACGGACCAGGCCGCAGCCACCCTCACCTGCGCTAGGCCTTATGGGCCGAAAGTGAGGCGGACCAGGCCGAGGCTCGGCTGGGCTGCAGTTTTATCTGTTTTCTGTCCAAGTTTTGGGCAAATTTTTATATAGTTTTTCTAATCAAATATAATAAAACGAAAATTTGTTTAGAAAATCAAAAGTGACAGAAAAATTTCTATAAAGAATAAAAGGTTCATGAATTTTTTATTCATGTTTTTCGCTGCAAATAAAAATAAAAGTGCTCTTTTAAAAGTGAATAGAAATAAAGTAAAAGATTAAATTGTTGCTTCTATAATGCAATTTTGAACAAACCGGTTAAAATTGCTTAGAGAGTAAAAGAGTATACAATTGTTTCTGGATGGAATATTGTAAAGTTTCCGCTGCAAATAAAAAGTTTTATCCTCCAATTAAATTGGAACCAACGGGAAAATTTAATTGGAAGAATTGTTCTTAGCAATGTTTTCCCCTGTGGGTGAAATAAGATGCAGATAGTTTCCGCTATGACAAAAGAAAGATTTGTATTTTAAAGTTAAAATATGGTATTGTTATTTTCTGACTAACGCTGATGATAACAGTATTATAATTCTATGAGCCTTATGTTCAAAGCTTAAATCTCTGACAAATTTTGTATCAAAGTGATCAATTTTTAGAGAACATATAAAGATCAAGAAATGCTCTTGAACTGGAGAAATGTTTATTTTTTGTTCCCGCTGCAATAAAGTTGATGATGATAGTTATTTCTTAGCAAAGTTGTCTAATAGACATACACATTGTTTATGAGTTATATGCATTATTTCCATTTTCCGCCCAACGGTGATATGAAATTAATGTAGAAGGATGATGTTTTATTCTAATTCTGCCCAACGGTGATTTAGAATATAAAAGAAAATTTTAAAAGTTTAATGTGCATATTTTTTTTAACCAGACCAACATGGGGTTATTTTTTATGCTCATTCTTGTTGATTATTTGCTAATTTTTCTCAGAAGACTAAAAGTTTTTCATGCTTTCATTTGTGAAAGAGAATGGTTGGGTACTTGTGACCCGAAAGATGACCAGGAAAGGTCATAACCTGAGGGAGTATGTTCTCTCTAAAGAATGGCTTCAAAAGAAAAGAGATAGATCATTGAGAAGTCTTGGTTGACGAATGTCTTTCATGTACTCTCTATGAAGAAGATGTTTCAGTCAACATGATTTGAGATGAAACAAGCAACATGCGTGTTTAATTTGACCAACGTTGGATCACGCATGTGTGTCAAAGAGCATTCGGGTTTATTCCTAAATTGATGGTTGAATATGCAGTCAAAAGAGCCAATTCTGGCATTTATGTCCCTTATAGGGAATTACCCGCATGGCGGGAAAAGATGATTATGATAAAACCCGCATGGCGGGAAAAGTCTGGGAAAATACCTGCGTAATGGGGTAAAGTTGACATAATATTATTTCAAAAATCCTGTATGGAGGGAGAAATTTTTGCAAAGGACTTATCCTGTATGACAGGAGAAAGATATGATGACTCATGTGCTTTTATTGTGTCCCACTCTCAGAGGAAAGTATGGAGTAGCTATTATGCTTTCCTAGTATCGACCGTACACCTTATGTGTAACGGTCATTAAGCACTCAATAAATCCAAAGAGAACAAAAATTACAGACGAACCTAAAGATAAGAATGATATGCAAGTGTGACTTGCAAAAGTACTAATGATAAAGAACTATGTTGAGTTTCTGAAATGGAGTGAGGAAAAAGTACTCCCTTACCAGTTAACAGATAACTTCATTTCGTATGAAGTAATCAGACAAATGAAGTAGATAATTGAAGTTTCCTCAATTCACAAGAGTTATGAATGGTTTCTCAAAATTGTGGCAGAAAGGTTCTTGCCACATTTCGAGGGGGAGAAAGAAATATGAGATAAATTAAGAATGCTGAAACTCCCCTATACTTTAGATAATGTGATCGTCTGGGGGAGTACGATGGTTATCAACCCCTAAAGAAAAGAAATAGATGTATTCCTGGATCTTTTACAGTTCCGAAAGAAGACTAAGGAATACTAAGACGGTGCTTAAAGTGCCATAAAGAAGAAAGTTTTAACAGAATAAACCCAAATAATAAAGTTTAAAGCTACGCCATTTTTTAGTGAAGATGGAGTAATCTGGGGGAGCATGTTGTATGACCTATACAACACCTGTTGTCAGCTCTATAAAGGATGAATGAGTAAACATGGATCTTGTGATACAGGTCCCTGTAAAATATATTGCCTCTTGAAATGAAAGACTATAGAATTAATTTGCCTCTTGGCAATGACAGATCAACAACAACCCCATATGAAAGAAGTGCTAGTACCTGAGACACAGATGATCTCAAGGAATGAGAAAATCAGATACTTCTGATTACTATAAAGTCTATGTTAGTGAAATTCAAATGGAGGTTGATCCCACCTCATTTAAAGTGCTTAATCGAGCTTTGAGAAGTGTCTGTTTGTCTAAATGATAAGAGACTATGTGAGATGAAATAAAATTGGTGAATACCGACAATGTTTGGGACACATAAGTAATTTCCAATGGAGCCAAAATAGTAGGCTGTACAGGGTCTACAAGGCCAATGTGACTCCAAAGGAAATATGTAAAGGTGTAAAGCACGACTTAAATCGAAAGTTTTTGTGCAAAGAGAATGAATAAATTACAATGAGTGTTAGTGGCACATCATGATCGACATCATGATCTGAGTTACATCAGATGAGAGTAAAGAACACAAGGGATACTACTTCAAGAAGTCTTTTATGGACTAGAGCAAGTCTCTAGACAGTGGCATTTAAAGTTAGAAGAATCAGATGTTATTTTTGGTTAAAGAAAATGAGAGGACAATTGTATTTATGCAAAGTTATAGAATAGGGAATTCATTCTAATCATGTGCATGTGGATGATGTCCTACTTGATAGTGGTCGTGTCAATCTACTGCAGGAGGAGAAAAGAAGTTCTTGTCCTCAAAGTTCAAAAGAGTGTTCTCGGTAGAGTGTCTCTCGTTATAATTATCGAGATTCACCAAGAAAAGGATAAAAAGGGGGTATTAGGAATGTCGCATGGACATGCTAAGAAAGGTCTCTAAAGTATGTATGCGAGAATATCTACGCCTGTTTTTATAGTCAAGGGTAATGGAACTGGAAACTTTGGTGTTCCAAAAGTTGATGAGAAAATATTGAAAATGGATATGGTGCCATATGCTTCAGCTGTTGGAAGCTCAATATATTACATAGTTCACATATCCGGGTTTTTTTGGCAATGTCCAGTTGCTACCTCTTGAGCACTGCGTTGGTTTTCCCTTGAAGAGGAAAGGGTGATGCAGCAAAGTAGCGTAAGTATTTCCCTCAGTTTTTGAGAACCAAGGTATCAATCCAGTAGGAGGCCATGCACGAGTCCCTCGCACCTACACAAACAAATAAATCCTCGCAACCAACGCAATAAAGGGGTTGTCAATCCCTTCACGGTCACTTACGAGAGTGAGATCTGGTAGATATGATAAGATAATATTTTCGGTATTTTTATGATAAAGATGCAAAGTAAAGAAAGCAAAATAAAAACGGCACCAGAAATAGCTTGTTGTCGGGAGATTAATATGACGGTAAATAGACCCCGGGGCCATAGGTTTCACTAGTGGCTTCTCTCAAGAGCATAAGTATTACGATGGGTGAACAAATTACTGTTGAGCAATTGACAGAATTGAGCACAGTTATGAGAATATCTAGGTATGATCATGTGTATAGGCATCACATTCGAGACAAGTAGACCGACTCCTTGCATCTTCTACTATTACTCCACACATCGACCGCTATCCAGCATGCATCTAGAGTATTAAGTTCATAAGAACAGAGTAACGCTTTAAGCAAGATGACATGATGTAGAGGGATAAACTCATGCAATATGATATAAACCCCATCTTGTTATCCTCGATGGCAACAATACAATCGTGCCTTGCTGCCCCTCATCCACCGGAAAGGACACCGTAAGATTGAACCCAAAGCTAAGCACTTCTCCCATTGTAAGAAAGATCAATCTAGTAGGCCAAACCAAACTGATAATTCGAAGAGACTTCAAAGATAACCAATCATACATAAAAGAATTCAGAGAAGATTCAAATATTGTTCATAGATAAACTTGATCATAAACCCACAATTCATCGATCTCAACAAACACACCACAAAAGAAGATTACATTGAATAGATCTCCACAAGAGAGGGGGAGAACATTGTATTCAGATCCAAAAAGAGAGAAGAAGCCATCTAGCTAATAACTATGGACCCGAAGGTCTGAGGTAAACTACTCACACATCATCGGAGAGGCTATGGTGTTGATGTAGAAGCCCTTCGTGATCGATGCCCCCTCGTGAGCTCCTAAAAAGCCCCAAGATGGGATCTCACGGCATGTAAGGTTGCCACGGTGGAATTAGGTTTTGGCTCCGTGTCTGGTAGTTTGGGGTACGAGGTATATATAGGAGGAAGAAGTGCGTCGGTGGAGCAACGGGGCCCACGAGGTGGAGGCAGCGCGCGCGCCTGGGGTAGCGCGCCCCTACCTCGTGCCCTCCTGGCTGATGTCTTGACGTAGGGTGCAAGTCCTCTGGATCACGTTCGTTCCGAAAATCACATTCCCGAAGGTTTCATTCCGTTTGGACTCCGTTTGATATTCTTTTCTGCAAGATACTAAAATAGGCAAAAAAACAGCAATTCTGGGCTAGGCCTCCGATTAATAGGTTAGTCCCAAAAATAATATCAAAGTGTATAATAAATCCCAATAATGTCCAAAACATAATATAATATAGCATGGAACAATAAAAAATTATAGATACGTTGGAGACATATCAAGCATCCCCAAGCTTAATTCCTGCTCGTCCTCGAGTAGGTAAATGATAAAAACAGAATTTTTGATGTGGAATGCTACTTGGCATAATTTCAATGTAATTCTCTTAATTGTGGTATGAATATTCAGATCCAAATGATTCAAGACAAAAGTTTAATATTGACATAAAAATAATAATACTTCAAGCATACTAACTAAGCAATCATGTCTTCTCAAAATAACATGGCCAAAGAAAGTTATCCCTACAGAATCACATAGTATGGCTATGCTCTATCTTCACCACACAAAATATTTAAATCATGCACAACCCCGATGACAAGCCAAGCAATTGTTTCATACTTTTGGTGTTCTCAAACTGTCGTGGAATTGTCACGGCAGATGTCCTCTTGCAAGGCCTTAATCGTGGAGCCATCGCAACTAGGAAGCTTACACTACTAGAAAAAGGGCTATAGATGAGATTGACACTAATGGCGCACCAGAAAGTTGGTGCGCCATTAGTATATACTAATGGTGCACCACCTTCTGATGCGCCATTAGAGTTGAAACTACTAATGGCGCACCATGCAAAGGGTGCGCCATTAGTATCAATTTTTTTTGAACTAGTGCGCCTGTCCAAACATACTAATGGTGCATCCCGCTTAAGTGCGCCATTAGTAGTTGTAACTACTAATGGCGCACTGCAAAGGTGCGCCATTAGTATAGAATTTTTTTAAAACTAGTGCGCTTGTCCAAACATACTAATGGCGATCCCGCAAAGTGCGCCATTAGTAGTTGTAACTACTAATGGCGCACCATGCAAGTGGTGCGCCATTAGTATCAATTTTTTTTTGAACTAGTGCGCCTGTCCAAACATACTAATGGCGCATCCAGATGAAGTGCGCCATTAGTAGTTGTAACTACTAATGGCGCACCGCGCCAAGGGTGCGCCATTAGTATTTTTTTTATTTTTGCAAATCTACTAATGGCGCACCGCAGGAGGTGCACCATGCAGGAGGTGCGCCATTAGTTACCTGGATTACTAATGGCGCATTTAGTGCCGGTGCGCCATTAGTAAGTGGGCAGCAACAAGATATTTTGGACAGCCTCTCCTACCCACACTCACTTTCTCCCCACTTCATTCTCTCCACCTCCTCCTTGTCTCGGGTGCCTCCTCTTTTTCACCTCATTTCCACCATAGATTCATTCAAATTAAGTGGTTAAATTACCTTGTTTTAATAGGTAAGTAAGGGGAAGCTATATTTATGTTGTTCTCCCTACAACAATGTGCACATGCACTTTTACGGCCTAGCCAGATCTATGTATGTTCGTGGTGTTGCATATGTTTGTGGTGTTGCATATGTGTTTGTGTTTGGAGGTGTACCGGTATTTGAAATGCGATAGTTGCCAATATTTTGCGGAATGTTGATTCATTTCCGTTTGGCGAGAATTTTGGCATTAAGCATTCTTTTGGTCCTATTTTAGGGAAAGTCATGCCAAATTTTTGTTTGGTTCTAAAATATCGCTTTTGCTCTAGCTCGCAGCGACCATGGTCCGCACGATGACCGAAGGCATCGTGAATAGGTTTTTGAGGTCCGAAGGCGAGATGCTTCAAAAGAACGAGATAGAGATAAGATGTCCGTGTCGAAGATGCAAGCTAAAGAGCCTTATTGCGGACTTAATCGTGGAGCCATCGCAACTAGGAAGCTTAAAGGGGTTAATCGGGACAAAGGACACGAGAGGGTTTATACTAGTTCGCTCCTTACGGTGAAGGTAAGCCTCGCCTAGTTGGGTTTGTATTGCTTGAGGTTTCGATGACCGTGGAGCGAGATACGCTATGCCCGATTCTCAAGTGTTGTTTCTTGCCCTAAGCCACCGCGGTCGTCCCCTTATATACACGGGTTGACGCTTGCATGCTTACGAGAGTCCCGACCGCTCATAAACAATGTCCGCTCGGTGACTAGTCAAATCTACCTTATGATACAAGTCATGCCATTATGGCGGTTTACTATAACGGCCTTAAGTCGCTGTGGGCCTTAGGCTCCTTGTTGAGACGCCATCTTCATGCTTGGACTTGCTTCGTCTGTAACTCTTTCGTAACCTGGCCCCTCCCGGGCGGCTTACACAAATAGTTATATCCCCAACATTAGGCCCCAGATTGATTTGAACCTGCTCATGTCAATCTTAAAATAACTTAAAACATAAATCTTCAGTCTTCAGACTGCACAAAAAGACTTTCTTTAACCCGGCGTGACGTCACTCTTTGGATCCGTGTTAACCCGTCATGACGTCATCTTTCCTTTTATCTTGCTGAATCGGCCCAATGGATCTTTGTCTTTATTGCCCGTTCCGAGAATCGAGGCGTCGGGGCCGCTGGATAGTAATTCGTATCTCCTTGTTTCCCGTGCCGTCTCAGTTATTCTCTCCTTATAAATAGGCGTGACCTGGGTTTTCATTTTCCCCCCTTTCCAGTCGTCTTCCTCCGCTCGCTCTCTCCCTGTCGCTCAAGCTCCGCCGCCGCTGCAGTGCACCTCATCTCCGTCAACCTTGGCCGCTGCATCAACTTGAATCCGACCAGAGAATGGCAGCGCCCCTCCGCAACAGATCCAACACTGTAAGTTTCCCCTTTCTGCATCTTATATCTATACTATGGTTGACAGTTCTTCTGTACAGTTCGTAGTTCATCCCCTGTTCTTCGTATTTCCTCTGCCGTGGCTTCTTGTGATCCCATAGTAGCATAAATCTCGTGCGGTACCTATTCCGCATCCATTTTATATACTAGCAGATCCTCTTTTCTTGCAAGGAATCGTCATTAGGATGCATGAACTCCTCTGCTCTGTTTAGGTCTAGAAAAAATTTCTTTCAGAACAATAATTTTGATCCAAAATAATAGTTGTCATCTGTGAAACTTGTTTCTATCACCCGGAAAGCTTCTTCTGGTAAATGCCCTTAAACACAACTGTCCAGGTGTCCGGTTTAAATAAGTGATACTGAGCTGTAATGATTGCCATCTTCTCATGACTTTTAAATTTTTTGAATCACACTTGACGTTCGTAGTGGTTTAAAAATTGTTGCACAATCACCCTTATATCATTAGGCCCCTTTAAGCCGCTACCTTTAAGCAATTTGACTATTTTCTTCCGGGTCAAATTTAAGCCGGAACTTCTTATTTTGCAATAGGCCAATCTGTTGTCATGGCGCCTAAGTCGACCAAAGCCCCTGTAACCTGCAACTGGGTCCCATCAACGGTCGGTCACCAAAAGCAAACTGGCTGATTTTGTGAAATCTGGTCATTTGCCAAAGAAGGAAGTTATGTCTTATCTTGTCACTGACCCATCTGAAGAGAAACCTCAACCCAAAGAAGGGAGTGGTTTTCACGGATCACATGAGCCGGGGATTTGCCCCTCCCGGCTCAAAGTTCTTTAGAGAAGTTCTAAATTTCTTTGACCTTAGGCCTCAAGACATTGGACCCGAGTCCGTGTCCAATCTTTGCAATTTTCAAGTTTTCTGTGAGGTGTACCTGGGAGAGGAACCAAGCCTGCTCTTATTCAGAGAACTGTTCTACTTGAACAGGCAGAATGAGCGCGCCAACGGGCCGAGTCTTGAACTTGGCGGTATCTCAATCCAGCGACGGAGAGACTGTCTGTTTCCTTATGCTGAACTGCCGAGTCACCCTAAATATTGGAACCAGTCATGGTTCTATTGTCGAGATATTTCCCACCGATGAGCCGCCTCTGCTCGCTTTCGCGCCTGCGCCTCGAATCCAATCATCCACCGGCAGATAAGTTATCCGTGTTGAACGCTTGCCTCTCAACCCCACCATCAAGAAGATCAAAGCTCTTCTAGGAACGGTTTAAATGGCATCGATCCGTTCGAGTCCAGGTCACCGGCGGATACTACCATTAAGCCGCCGCTCCGGCTTAATGTGTACTTATACAGGCGAAAAGGATGACTCGATGCGTCATAGCTCTGATGTTTTAACAGACGATGCAGTAGATGCTACAGTCCAATCTCTGTTGAAGGAAGGCAGTGTAACCAGTAATGCCTTCGGCTTACTTCCCTTTTGTAAGAAGAACCCGGCTCCTGCGGTAAGTTACTAGTCTTCATAAATACTCTTTCATATGTTACCTTCTTATACTTATGATTCTTTATCTGTTTCCACAGGCCAGTGATGATTTCTGGAAAGTCAAATATGACCATGAGGCTGCCCAACAAGCTAGAGCCGCCAAGAAAAAGGAAAGGAAAAACACCAAGATGGGGACTTCAAAAAAGAAGAAAACCAGCACCTATGAACTGTTCAAATTGGATGACTCTTCTTCAGATGAGGAAGAGGTAATTCCTTATTTTCCTTAACTCCTTTGTTACTATTTTCTTGATATTTCCGCCTTTCAGGAAGACACTGGAAATAGCCAAGCTCATGACGAAGAGGTAACTATAATTTCCTCTGACTCGGAGCCTTTGCCAAAGCACAAAACCCGGCGGGTGACCCGGAAAGTAAGATTTTCAAATCCCTTAGCTTATCAAGATCCTCAATTTCTTTTGAAGCAACAACAGCTTGAGAACCGGAGGCAAACCCGGACAAGCAAGGATGTAGAGCTTTCTTCCGCTTACGGCGACGAAGCGAAACGCCGAATCGAGGTCATCTCCGCTTATGCTCGCTTATCCTTTGGCGGGTTTAATTCGTCGACCTCTCAATTCATCGACTCCAATTATCGGATACCTCTCCGCCTTCCGCGAGTCGATGCAATCAAACATGCCGCTTTTAAAACAGCTCCCGTAATGCCACCTTTCATCAGTAAGTTTTTCCATACTTATTCGCTGGTACTCATCCTTCCACTTTGATCGACAGCCGCAAGCGAAGCCTAGCAAGAGGGCCGAAAGAATAACTTGTCCCAAGACCCGTGGTCACCGAACCGCAATTGACTCATCCGCTCACGAGAGCTCCATTCATCACCCACCGCTGAACCAGCCTTTGATATTCCGATGTCAACCTCTGACCCGCCTGCAGAAGACGTTGTCCACGATTCTGACAAGCCGGAGACTCCTAGCCCGGTCAAGACGACTGAACCAGAAGTTGAATTTCTGAAAAGCCAATACGTTGATCCGGCCGCCTCATCGCCTTGCTCGATGCATCGCCAAGGAGGAGTTTGCCCAACATCGGAAAACCAAACAGACATCACCGATTATACTCACCTAAGCATTGGTGATATAGTCTCGGCTATCTGAATCAAGTGCACAATAGCCGTGACTGAAATTGACATGGTGAAGCAAATACAACATAAATCTGAGGTATACCTTTAACTTTTTCCTGAACCTTACTTACTGTATCAGCCCCCAAGTCTATTGCTTATGAATGAATATGCTTGTAGACTTAGAAATCTATTTATTGTCAGCTTTGTCCGGCTTAAATTGAATATATTTAACCCGGTGATAGCATGAAACTTTGAATTTTGGGTTACACATTAGCCCCCAAGTGTCAAGTGCCTTTACTTGTAAAGTGCTTGAGACTTAATATACATGACCCGGTAAAATAGGTTAAGAAATTCTTTAAGCATACATTAGCCCCCAAGTGCCAAGTATCTTTACTTGTAAAGTGTTTGGGACTTGAATGTAATCTTACCGTGATTCTTACCATAACCTGATGTCGATGCAGGCCACCATAAGTCAATTTGAGGCGGAGATTGCCGATCTGAAGAGTCATTTGAAAACCCAAGAGCTTGAAGCTCAGAAAGCCAACTCCAAGTTTGAATTCAGTGTCTCCTAACAAGAGAAATCAAGAAAAATTTGAATCGGAGAAGAAAACTTGGGTTGAGGAGAGGGCTTCACTGGTGACTCGGCTGAAACAAAGAGAGGCATCTCTTGCGGAGGCGACCACCGAGCTGTCCGCTTAAAGCGCCAGATATCTCATATGGTCTCAGCAATCTTCGGTAAGTTTACTATGTATAACTCTGAATATCACAATGGTTCCTTTGATGTTTATTTTAATTGTTAACTCCGGCTCACTTTATATGTATAAACACAGGCCCCAGTAGCACGAACCTCAAGCAGAATATGCTGGTCAAGCTTAAGGTGGTGTACACTCTGGTGGAACAACTATACACCGGGTCACAACGTGCTTTAGCCGTTGTGGCTTTATCAAATGATGCTCCTTATCTCCTGCAAGATGTACTCAAGCGGCTTGCCGTGTTATCTCAACGGATTCAGGAGTTAAGGCGAGTGTTGGGGATATTACAACTGGGCGTAAACCGGCCTACCTGGGCCGGGTTAACTTCATCAGTAGTTCAACGACAAAAGCCCAAGAGGCATGAGAGTAAGGGCCCAAGGCCTATAGTCGGTTTAGAACCTGTAGCCGTAAACCGGCCTGGTATGTAAACTTGTATTGTAAGTTAGGAATAGAGAGAGACCAACCCGGATACGAGTATGAACCGGAGATTGGGACTCTCTGAACCGACGGGCGTCACCCGTGCATATAAGGGGACGACCCGGGGCGGTTCAAGGGACAAGAAACAACAACTCGAGGCCTAGGCGAAGCTTATTTGCTCCCTAGTCATCGAGACCACATCAATTCCATCACAACTAGACGTAGGCTTTTACCTTCATCGAAGGGGCCGAACTAGTATAACTCTTGTGTCTTTGCGTCCGCTTTAACCCCTTCAAGTTAACCCGTAGCGATGGCTCCACGACTAAGTCCTTTCATGAGGACATCTGCCGTGACAAAACCACGACAGCGAGCCTCCGGTAGAGCCGGGGCCATAGCCGCCTTAAGCCGGGCCAAAGCATTGGCTCCAGAGCTAGACTTAAGCGATGTTGCTCTTGGATACCCCAGCTTAAAGGAGGACGGCTCTGCATTCAGTCAGTCAGACTTCACCACCTGTGTGAGAGTCGTGCGTCCTGTGGCCACCATCATCGGCAACGATATTGATCTTACAAAGTACCAGCCGGGTTATGACAACGAGAACCAGAGGATTCCAACTCCGCATTATGATGATGTCAGCCTGATCCCTCCAACTCGTAAGCATACCTTTGCTCCTGAAGTTGACCCGGCCAGTTTAATAGATGCTGAAGCTGAATTTGAAGCTTTAAGAGGCATTGACTGGACCTCGTTAACCTTCCAGGACAAAACAACCAAAGGAGAGGCGGGGAAGGATAACCCGGAGTCATCAAGCCAGCCGGAAGAATGAGCCGCAAGATGTGTTATGACTTTTGCAAAACAATGCTTCACTTATTTTAGACTCGGGGAGTCTCGTAATAGGATAGAGAAAACTCCTTAACTCACATGCCTTGGCAAGATATTTTGCGGTGCTTAACAATGTCCCAAGCCGCCAGCAATGTGCACTGCCGGCTTGCTTGAATCATCCAAAAGCTTTCTGCTTTACTCTGTTTATAAAACAAAGAACTTCCTTTGGCATCTCACCACATCCGGGGTCATGTAAGATAACATTAATCGGGAGTAGGAACCAAAACATCATAAGTAACAGCCGGTTTAAGGCGTACCTTACCGGCTTACTTGATCCCAAAAAAGCAGACACTTATACTTAACTTTGGAAAATTGGCACATATAATGTTTACCTGGCCCTTAGTATTATTTACTCTTATAGAATAAAGTAAACCTGATTTTCAAAGGCCTCTGATTCGAATCGATCAAGAGAACTGCTCGAGAGGGGTTAAGCTAAGATTCGGATGCGATCATATAGCCCCCAATGGCTTTGGCGATGCCGATCAAATGGGTATCGACAGCTATGTTCTCTTTGGTTCAATACGACCTATGTTTGAACAGAAGCCCCAAGTAACCATGAGAGTTGTTTAATGACGCTGATTCAAATACGATCCACGTCAGGCCCAAAGAGGTTAAGCTATGATTCAAATATGATCAAGAAGCCCCCAAGTGGGTTCGGCAGTGTGCCAATCAATTGAGTATCGACAACTATGTTCTCTTTGGTTCGAATACGACCTATGTTTGAACAGGAAGCCCCCAAATGACCATGGCTTGATTCAGATATGATCATAAGCCGGGCCAAAGGGAAAGCCGGATTCAGATATGATCTGCTCCCTGTTAGTCGTTTCCATCCCCTGGTAAAGAAGACACATAAACCTTGTAGGATGGAAAAGAAAGAGGTCCTGCTTTATTTCTTTATATAATATATACATTGCTTAATAAGAAAAGATAAATATACTTTGAAAGCCAGCGGCTTAAGTATAGTAGGACCGGAGATGCGCTATGTTCCACGGCCGGCGGGTCTCCTCCTCCGACTTACGTGAGTCTTTGTGCTCTCGAACATCGATGAGGTAATATGACCCATTGTTGAGATTCTTGCTGACCACGAAAGGTCCTTCCCAAGGAGGGGACAGCTTGTGCATATCAGTTTGATCCTGGATGAGCCGGAGCACTAAATCGCCTTCCTGGAAAGTTCTACTTCTAACCCGGCGGCTGTGATAGCGGCGCAGGTCTTGCTGGTAAATCGCCGAGCGGGCTATGGCCAAGTCTCGCTCTTCATCCAACAAGTCAAGTGCATCCTGACGAGCTTTTTCGTTATCAGCCTCAACGTAAGCCGCCACCTGGGGTGAATCATGCCGGATGTCACTTGGCGTAACCGCCTCGCCCGTACACCATGAAGAAAGGTGTATAACCAGTGAGACCTGTTAGGTGTTGTGTTGATGCTCCATAGCACAGAGGGTAACTCCTCCACCCAACAACCCGGAGTTCGCTATAAAGGAACTAAGAGCCGGGGTTTGATACCTTTCAAGATCTCTTGATTAGCTCTTTCTGCCTGACCATTAGACTGGGGGTGAGCAACAGCCGAAACATGAAGCCGGATGTGCTCTTGTTGACAGAACTCTTCCATGGCACCCTTGGAGAGATTAGTGCCATTATCGGTTATAATATTGTGCGGAAAACCAAAACGAAAGATCACCTTTTGATGAACTCAACCGCCGTGGCTGCATCACACTTCTCGACCGCTCGCTTCAACCCACTTGGTGAATTTATCCACCGCCACCAACAGTGTGTCTTCTTATCTTTAGACCTTTTGAAAGGTCCAACCATATCAAGCCCCGGACGCAAACGGCCAAGTAATTGAATCATCTCAATTCTTGAGCCGCACATGAGCTCGTCTTGAGAATTTTTGACATCCGTCACATTTGTTGACCAGATCCTCCGCATCAAGATGAGCCGTCACCAATAAAAACCATGACGAAAAGCCTTGGCTACGGGGACTTTGAACCGCATGATGACCGCAATCACCTTCATGAATGTCACGAAGTATCTCCTGACCCTCCTTAGGTGATACACAACGCTGAAACGCCCCAGTGATGCTGCGGTGATGCAACTCGCCGTGAACAATCGTCATTGATTTGGACCGCCTGATGATTTGTCTTGCCAAGGTCTCGTCCTCAGGCAATTCTCCCCAGGTCATGTAGGCTAAGTATGGAACCGTCCAGTCTGGGATGGCATGGAGAGCCGCCACCAGCTGCGCCTCCGGGTCTGGTACTGCAAGCTCTTCCTCTGTAGGCACTCTGACAGAAGGGTTATGCAAAACGTCAAGGAAAGTATTAGGCGGCACCGGCTTACGCTGAGATCCCAGTCGACTTAAAGCATCAGCCGCCTCGTTCTTCCTTCGATCAGTGTGCTCTACTTGATAACCCTTGAAGTGCCCAGCCACCGCATCAACTTCACAACGATAAGCCGCCATAAGGGGATCCTTAGAATCCCACGTGCCTGACACCTGCTGAGCAACGAGGTCTGAATCGCCCAAGCATCTAACCCGGCTTAAATTCATCTCCTTGGCCATCCGGAGGCCATGGAGTAAGGCCTCATATTCAGCTGCATTATTAGTACAAGGAAACATAAGCCGGAGCACATAACAAAATTTATCACCTTGAGGGGAAGTTAAAACAACTCCAGCCCCCGAGCCTTCCAACCGTCTGGACCCATCAAAGTGAATAGTCCAATACGTGTTATCCGGCTTCTCCTCCGGTGCACGCAACTCCGTCCACCATTAATAAAGTCCACTAGGGCTTGAGACTTGATAGCTGTCTTGTGCATATACTTCAAACCGTGAGGCCCAAGCTCGATGGCCCACTTGGAAACTCGCCCGTGGCTTCCTATTACGATGATGTCTCCCAAGGGGCTGAACTTACTACGCTTATAGGATGACCCAGAAGTACTGTTTTAGCTTCCGCTCGCCATGAACACCCCATAAACCAGTTTCTGCCAATGCGGATACCTTTGCTTGGACTCTATTAGCACCTCACTGATATAATAAACCGGCCGCTGAACCGGATGCTCCTTGCCAGTCTCTTTACGCTCCACCACAATGGCCACACTAACAGCACGTGAGTTAGCAGCAACATACAATAGTAATGGCTCTTTATCAATCAGAGCTGCGAGAACCGGCGGCTCCGCCAATTGTCTCTTTAAATCTTCAAAAGCAGCATCAGCAGCCTCACCTGCATAAAGGTGTTCGCTTTCTTCATCATCGATACAACGGTAAAGCCTTCTCCCTAGCCGCTTATGAATCTGCTTAAAGCAACAACGCGACCGCCAGACGCTGAACATCATTGATGCACGCCGCTTAGCCGAGAGGTAATCGCCTTGATCTTCTCCGGTTAGCTTCAATGCCCCTGCTTGAGACCAGAATCCCAAAAGTTTGCCCGCAGGTACACCAAATACGCACTTGTCCGGGTTAAGCATCATCTTGTAGACCCGGAGATTATCAAAGGTTTCCTTTAAATCAGAGATCAAGGTTTCCTTCTCTCTGGACTTCACTACAATGTCATCCACATAAGCATGAACATTGTGCCCAATCTGATTATGGAGACAATTCTGCACACACCGCTGATAAGTCGCGTGGGCACTCTTGAGCCCAAACGGCATAGACACATAGCAGAAGGCTCCAAATGGAGTAATGAAAGCCGTCTTCTCCTGGTCCTTAGCTGCCATCTTGATCTGATGATAACCGGAGTAAGCATCCAAAAAGCTCAACCGCTCGCAACCCGCAGTGGCATCGATGATTTGATCAATGCGGCGCAGAGCAAAGGGATCAGCTGGACAAGCTTTATTTAGGTCCGTGTAATCGACACACATCCGCCAAGTGCCGTTTTCTTGAGCACAAGCACCGGTTAGCCAACCACTGGGTGAAAACTTCCACGATGAACCCTGCCGCTAAGAGCCGAGCGACCTCTTCCCCTATAGCCTTCGCCTTTCCTCATTGAATCGCCGGAGAAACTGCTCGACCGGCTTATACTTTGGATCAATATTAAGAGTGTGCTCGGTGAGTTCTCTCGGGACACCCGCATGTCGGAAGGTTTCCATGCAAAGATGTCCCGTTCTCACGGATGAACTCGATGAGCGCTTTCCTATTTGGGATCCAAATTGGTACCGATGCTGAACTGCTTGGAAGAGTCACCTGGAGTGAAGTCAACCAGTTTTGTCTCGGCGGCCGACTTAAATTTCAAAGCCGAGTCTTGCTATGTGGTTGGCTTCTTCAAAGAGGTCATATTTAACGGGTCAACATTAGTTTGATAAAACTTCAGCTGCTCTTCAGCACAAACAGATTCAGCATAAGCTGCATTTCCTTCCTCGCACTCCAAGGCCACCTTTCGACTCCTATGCACAGTGATGGTGCCCTTGTAACCCGACATCTTGAGCTGCAGATAAACATAACACGGCCGTGCCATGAACTTGGCATAAGCCGGCCGTCCAAACAGAGCATGATATGGGCTTCGATTTTGACTACCTCAAGCGTCGACTTCTCAGCCACGAACTGTATTCGCTCCAAAAGCCACTTCCATTTCAATCTTTCCAACAGGATACGCCGACTTACTGTGCACCACCCCATGGAAAACAGTGTTGGGCGTCCTCAAGTCCTTATCGATCGTACCCATACGGGCGAAAGGTCTCATAATAGAGAATATTGATGTTGCTTCCGCCGTCCATGAGCACCTTAGTGAATTTATATCCACCGACCTGAGGGGCTACCACCAAGGCTAACTGACCCGGGTTATCAACCCGGGGGGGGGGGGGGGTGATCTTCTCTACTCCAAATGATAGGCTGTTCTGACCACCTCAGGTAACGGGGAACTGCCGGTTCAACCGAATTCACAACCCTTTTATGAACCTTCTGGTCACGTTTACACAAGTTAGTGGTAAACACATGGTATTGCCCACCGTTTAACTGTTTTGGATGGCTCTAATAACCTGACTGCTGCTGCTGCTGTCCCCCTTGACTAGACTGCTGCTGATTATAGCCACCTTGACCACCTTGAAAACCGGAACTTGAGCTGCCACCCGGGCCATGGAAACCACCTGCTCCTGAACCGCAGCCTGACCCTTGATTGCCATCAAACATGTTTGAATTCTTGAAAGCTTTCATGATCGTGTAGTCCTTCCATAAATGGGTGGCAGGATTTTCTCGAGTACCGTGTCTTGGACAAGGCTCATTCAGAAGCTGCTCAAGAGATGGACCTGAGCCACCAGATCGAGGAGGTCCTCTCCCCTTACGCTTCTTGTTATTACCTTGAGCATTAGCATTGGCTACAAACGCCGGGTTACCGTCCGGCTTACGCTTGTTACCACCTTGATTTGCCGGCTGTTGCTGCTGACCCTTTCTGTTGCCGTTCTTCTTTCCCTTCCCTGCCTTTTCCTCCTCAGACACGGGATCTTCAGTAGTATCAGAATCGGAATATTTAACCAAAGCCGCCATCAACATACCCATGTCATTGCAATCACGCTTAAGGCGCCCGGCTTCGCTTCAGTGACACAAAACGACAATTCGATGGAGCATAAGTACATTGAGACGGCATCCATCTTATCAGATGAATGTATTATTTCTTTGACCCGACGCACCCAATGAGTTGTGGACTCACCCTCCTCCTGCTTACAATTGGTCAAGTCCACAATGGACATAGATTGCTTGCAAGTATCCTTAAAGTTCTGGATGAACCGGATCTTTAACTCGGCCCATGAACTGATGGAATTGGGAGGCAAGCTTTCCAACCAAGTTCGGGCCGTTCCATCTAACATCATGGTGAAATACTTAGCCATTGCCGCGTCGCTGACTTCCAATAATTCCATGGCCATCTCGTAACTTTCAATCCACGCCCCCGGCTGTAAGTCGGCCATGTAATTCGGCACCTTTCGAGGACCCTTGAAATTCTTGGGCAGACGCACATCTCGCAGAGCCGACACTAGACAAGGGACACCACCGGTTCTAGTGGCCACCCCTGCTCCAACAGAAGTCATTGGATACTCTGGGAAACCATCATACGCCGTCTGCTGAGCCGCTAATTGAGTCGCCCGCTCATCCTCCCGACGCAATCGATCCTGCACCGGGTTATAACCGCCGGGTTGGTTGCGACACTGAGCATTACTTGATAAAGCCTCTGACTCCATGTGTCTGCTCTAACTCGGACTCCGGTTTGGTCGAGGTGCTACCTAAGGCTGAGGAGTGGAATGAATCATGTCCCTGCTGTAAGAATAGGCCTCTTGCTGTGCCAAGGCCATCTGAAGAAGCTCCCTAACCCTTCGGGTTTCCACCGCCGTCGGGTCGTCACCATCCACTGGAAGAGCCGCCAGACGCGCCGATGCTGCGATCAGGTTCGCCATGGGGTTGGAAAAGTGGCCCGGAGGTGTTGGTATGTATCGGGGCGGGGCCATGCTCCCGTGAAGAGGTGCCATTTCTCGAGGCTGAACTGGCCCTCCTGCTCCGGGTGTCATAAATTGATTGGCTTCGGGCGGATTGCTAGGACCAGCTCCGGGTGTCGTGAAAAGATTCCGAGGATCGTAAACCGGAGGCAGACGGGACTGGGTTTTCTGATGCCTCCTTCTCATCACCTCATTGGATGCATTCAGATTCATGTTAAGCTGGAAAGCCTCTGACTGAAGTCGCTGCGCCTGTGCATCCAAAGCCGCCCGCTCCGCAGCTAGCATGATGTCCTCAGCCGCCAAGGCCTCCTTGGCCTGGGCTATCTCCTCACGCACCTTTGCCACCTCCGCGTTATGCTCATCTGGATTTGCAGGAATAACCGTGGAGGTTAACAAAGCCATCAACTTGTCCATAAGATCTATCAGCACCTGAGCCAGCGGGCGCGCGGGGCCTCCTACCCCGGCCGCTCTCCTAACCCGGACGTTATTGCTGTCGCAGCCGTCGAATTTTGGCCGGGTTGAGTACCAGCCATGAAGACTCCTGCCTAGCTTGGCGGCTCATAGCAATCTGGAACGCTAGAGTCGTCAGAACAGCCCCCCAGCATGCCTTCTTGGACCTGATATAGGGAATCTGTTGAGCCGGAGGATGAATCGTCATCTGACGGGACGGCCATCTCTTCCCCATCTTTAGATCCTTCCGAAAGTGCCTCTCCATGAACACAGCCCACAAAGGCACGCTTCATCACAGGTTGCATCTGAGCGGGTCTCGCACGCTGAGCCGTCTCGAT
Organism: Aegilops longissima; assembly: GCA_021605205.1. NCBI lineage: Eukaryota > Viridiplantae > Streptophyta > Magnoliopsida > Poales > Poaceae > Aegilops > Aegilops longissima. The sequence continues at coordinate 85,511,302 of CM038682.1, read as the reverse complement.
GAGGTCGGCACAGCTGTCCGGCTCTGGGCCCGGCTCACCAGTCCGGCCGATGAAGACGTGAATTCCGCCAAAGGGGACCCGGTACCCGTACTCGATTGAGTCGGCCTCGGGGCCCCAGCCTTCGTTGTCGATGTAGATCTTGCTGCGACGACTCTTGGTCATCCGGCCCACTGCGTATCCCTTGAGCCCTTTGAAGCTTCCCTTCAAGAACTCAAATCCACCATGCGCGGGCCCCATGGTGGGCGCCAACTATCGTGGAATTGTCACGGCAGATGTCCTCTTGCAAGGCTTAATCGTTGAGCCATCGCAACTAGGAAGCTTAAAGGGGTTAATCGGGACAAAGGACACGAGAGGGTTTATACTAGTTCGGCTCCTTACGGTGAAGGTAAGCCTACGTCTAGTTGGGTTGGTATTGCTTGAGGTTTCGATGACCAGGGAGCGAGATATGCTATGCCCGGTTCTCGAAGTGTTGTTTCTTGCCCTAAGCCGTCGGCGGGTCGTCCCCTTATATACACGGGTTGACGCCTCATGTTTACTCTGAGTCCCGCCGGCTCATAAACAGTGTCCGGCTCGGTGACTAGTCAAGTCTACCTTATGATACAAGTCATGCCATTATGGCGGTTTACTACAACGGGCCTTAAGTCGCCTGTGGGCCTTAGGCCCCTTGTTGAAACGCCATCTTCATGCTTGGACTTGGGCTTCTGTCTGGTAACTCTTTACATAACCCGGCCCCTCCTGGGCGGCTTACACAAATAGTTATATCCCCAACACAAACTTTTCCAATCTTCACGCAATACATGAGCGTGAGCCATGGACATATCACTATATGTGGAATAGAATGGTGGTTGTGGAGAAGACAAAAAAGGGGGAAGATAGTCTCACATCAACTAGGCATATCAACGGGCTATGGAGATGCCCATTAATAGATATCAATGTGAGTGAGTAGGGATTGCCATGCAACGGATGCACTAGAGCTATAAATATATGAAATCTCAACAGAAGAAACTAAGTTGGTGTGCATCCAACTCGCTTGCTCACGAAGACCTAGGGCATTTTGAGGAAGCCCATCATTGGAATATACAAGCCAAGTACTATAATGAAAAATTCCCACAAGTATATGAAAGTGATATCATAGGAGACTCTCTATCATGAAGATCATGGTGCTACTTTGAAGCACAAGTGTGGCAAAAGGATAGTAACATTGTCCCTTCTCTCTTTTTCTCTCGTTTTTTTATTTGGGCCTTTTTTTCTTTTTTTATGGCCTCTTTTTTTCTTTATTTCATCCGGAGTCTCATCCCGACTTGTGGGGGAATCATAGTCTCCATCATCCTTTCCTCACTTGGGACAATGCTCTAAAAAATTATGCTCATCACACTTTTATTTACTTACAACCCAACAATTACAACTCAATACTTAGAACAAAATATGACTCTATGTGAATGCCTCCGGCGGTGTACCGGGATATGCAATGAATCAAGAGTGACATGTATGAAAGAATTATGAACGGTGGCTTTGCCACAAATACGATGTCAACATCATGATCATGCGAAGCAATATGACAATGATGGAGCGTGTCATAATAAACGGAACGGTGGTAAGTTGCATGGCAATATATCTCGGAATGGCTATGGAAATGCCATGATAGGTAGGTATGGTGGTTGTTTTGAGGAAGGTATATGGTGGGTGTATGATACCGGTGAAAGGTGCGCGGAATTAGAGAGGCTAGAAATGGTGGAAGGGAGAGAGTGTGTATAATCCATGGACTCAACATGAGTCATAAAGAACTCATATAATTATTGCAAAAATCTACAAGTTATCAAAGCAAAGTATTACGCGCATGCTCCTAGGGGATAGATTGGTAGGAAAAGACCATCGCTCGTCCCCGACCACCACTCATAAGGAAGACAATCAATAAATAAATCATGCTCCGACTTCATCACATAACGGTTCACCATACGTGCATGCTATGGGAATCACAAACTTTAACACAAGTATTTCTCAAATTCAAAACTACTCAACTAGCATGACTCTAATATCACCATCTTCATATCTCAAAACAATTACCTAGTATCAAACTTCTCATAGTATTCAACACACTCATAAGAATTGTTTTACTAATCTTGAATGCCTATCATTGTCAAAGCAAACTACCATGCTGTTTTGTAGGACTCTCAAAATAATATAAGTGAAGCATGAGAGAACAATAGTTTCTATAAAACAAAATCACCACTGTGCTCTAAAAGTTATAAGTGAAGCACTAGAGCCAAAACTATATAACTCAAAAGATATAAGTGAAGCACATAGAGTATTCTAATAATTTCCGAATCATGTGTCTCTCACTCAAAAGGTGTGTACAGAAAAGATGATTGTGGTAAACTAAAAAGCAAAGACTCAAATAATACAAGACGCTCCAAGCAAAACACATATCATGTGGTGAATAAAAATATAGCTCCAAGTAAAGTTACCGATGGAAGTAGACGAAAGGAGGGGATGCCTTCTGGGGCATCCCCAAGCTTTGGCTTTTTGATGTCCTTAGATTATCTTGGGGTGCCATGGGCATCCCCAAGCTTAGGCTCTTGCCACTCCATGTTCCATAATCCATCAAATCTTTCACCCAAAACTTGAAAACTTCACAACACAAAACTTAACAGAAAATCTCGTGAGCTCCGTTAGCGAAAGAAAACAAAACACCACTTCAAGATACTGTAATGAACTAATTCTTTGTTTATATTGGTGTTAAACCTACTGTATTCCAACTTCTCTATGGTTTGTAAACTATTTTACTAGCCATAGATGCATCAAAATAAGCAAACAACACACGAAAAACAGAATCTGTCAAAAACAGAACAGTCTGTAGTAATATGTAACTAACGCAAACTTCTGGAACTCCAAAACTTCAGCCAAAATAGGAAAACCTAGACAATTTGTTTATTGATCAGCAGAAATTGGAATCAATATGTTATCACGTTCTGGTGATTTTTAACAATTATTTTCGTGAACAGAAAGTTTCTGCAATTTTCAGCAAGATCAAATAACTATCATCCAAGAAGATCCTATAGGTTAAACTTGGCACAAACACTAATTAAAACATAAAAACACATCTAACCAGAGGCTAGATCAAATATTTATTCCTAAACAGAAGCAAAAAGCAAAAAACTAAAAATAAAATTGGGTTGCCTCCCAACAAGCGCTATCGTTTAACGCCCCTAGCTAGGCATAATAATTTTAATGATGCTCGCATAAAAGACAAGAATTGAAGCGCGAAGAGAGCATCATGAAACACGTGACAAACACGTGACAAACACTTCCTATGCATAGGCATCTTATAGAAAAACAAATTATCATAGGAAGCAAAAACTAGCATATGCAAGGAAGCGGAAAGAAACAATAGCAATCTCAACATAACAAGATGTAATTTAGCAACATGAAAATTTCTGCAAACATATTTTCCTCTCTCATAATAATTACATGTAGGATCATAAGCAAATTCAACAATATAGCTATCACATAGCATATTCTCAACACGATCCGCATGCATGCAAAGTTGACACTCTTCCAAGATAGTGGGATTAATATTGACTAAAGTCATGACCTCTCCAAACCCACTTTTATCAAAAACTTCATAATATTGAACATTCTCCAAATATGTCGGATCTAAAGTTGACACTCTTCCAAACCCACTTTCAATATTATTGCAAACATTATCAATCTCATATTCATCATGGGGCTTAAATAAATTTTCAAGATCATAAGAAGAATCACCCCAATCATGATCATTGCAACAAGTAGTAGACATAGCAAAACTAGCATCCCCAAGCTTAGGGTTTTGCATATTATTAGCACAATTGACATTAAGAGAATTTATAGTAAAATCATTGCAATCATGCTTTTTATCGAAGGAACTATCAAGTATGGGTGCAATAGCAATGATCTCATGTTTAACATACAGAACTATAGAAAATTCATCTTCATAAAAATTGTCATCATGGCCACAAGAATAGCAAGCATCATGTTCATCAAGGTATATTTCAATCAAATCATCGGAATCACAATTGTCAATAGATTCATGCATATCATTATTTTCTTCTGAAGCAACGGTCATTCTTTCAATAAATTCTTGGACATAGACATTATGAGCTAAGTTTTCATTGCAATATTTTAGTATGACGGAATTTTCAGATTTGTTGAGAGTAAAATCATACTTTTCAATCAAAGAAGCAACTTCATGAGCACCCTTAAAAACGACAAAATTCTTCAATTTGTTCGATATTATAGTAGCTATAAACACCCTTTGCATAAGAAGATAAGATTTCATTATCATTGAACTCACATAGGTAGGGAAGGTGTTTTTTAGGGTTCTTAGGGAAACAAGTAAAATCACAAATTTCACAAAGATTCCAACCATAGCATAGCAAACTATTTATATGATACCATAAGAGCTTCCCTTTTCCAGACAAACGATGACGCACAAAATGAGCATGCTCATCTAAAGATTTCCCATCAACTAGGCTAGTTGGGGTTTCAAAGACGAAAGATAGGGATCAAAGATGATCCAAGTAGAACACTTTAAGTGGATCCATATCAATAGATTTTCAGCAAGCGAAGATGCAAGCATATATAAGGCACAAGGAAACACAAACAAAGATACATACGGGAAGAAGGTGAACGAAAAAGAGAGGGCGAACAAAACGGCAAGGGTGAAGTGGGGGAGAGGAAAACAAGAGGCAAATGGCAAATAATGTAATGCGGGAGATAAGGGTTTGTGATGGGTACTTGGTATGTTGACTTTTATGAGACTCCCGGCAACGGCGCCAGAAATCCTTCTTGCTACCTCTTGAGCACTGCGTTGGTTTTCCCTTGAAGAGGAAAGGGTGGTGCAGCAAAGTAGCGTAAGTATTTCCCTCAGTTTTGAGAACCAAGGTATCAATCCAGTAGGAGGCACGCACGAGTCCCTCGCACCTACACAAACAAATAAATCCTCGCAACCAACGCAATAAAGGGGTTGTCAATCCCTTCACGGTCACTTACGAGAGTGAGATCTGGTAGATATGATAAGATAATATTTTCGGTATTTTTATGATAAAGATGCAAAGTAAAGAAAGAAAATAAAAACGGCGCCAGAAATAGCTTGTTGTCGGGAGATTAATATGATGGTAAATAGACCTGGGGGCCATAGGTTTCACTAGTGGCTTCTCTCAAGAGCATAAGTATTATGGTGGGTGAACAAATTACTGTTGAGCAATTGATAGAATTGAGCATAGTTATGAGAATATCTAGGTATGATCATGTATATAGGCATCACGTCCGAGACAAGTAGACCGACTCCTGCCTACATCTACTACTATTAGTCCACACATCGACCACTATCCAGCATGCATCTAGAGTCTTAAGTTCATAAGAACAGAGTAACGCTTTAAGCAAGATGACAAGATGTAGAGGGATAAACTCATGTAATATGATATAAAACCCATCTTGTTATCCTCGATGGCAACAATACAATAAGTGCCTTTCTGCCCCTACTGTCACTGGGAAAGGACACTGCAAGATTGAACCCAAAGCTAAGCACTTCTCCCATTGCAAGAAAGATCAATCTAGTAGGCCAAACCAAACTGATAATTCGAAGAGACTTGCAAAGATAACCAATCATACATAAAAGAATTCAGAGAAGATTCAAATATTGCTCATAGAGAAACTTGATCATAAACCCACAATTCATCGGTCTCAACAAACACACCGCAAAAAAGATTACATCGAATAGATCTCCACAAGAGAGGGGGAGAACATTGTATTGAGATCCAAAAAGAGAGAAGAAGCCATCTAGCTGATAACTATGGACCCGAAGGTCTGAGCTAAACTACTCACACATCATCGGAGAGGCTATGGTGTTGATGTAGAAGCCCTCCGTGATCGATGCCCCCTCCGGCGGAGCTCCGGAAAAGGCCCCAAGATGGGATCTCACGGGTACAGAAGGTTGCAGTGGTGGAATTGGGTTTTTGGCTCTGTATCTGGTAGTTTGGGGGTACATAGGTATATATAGGAGGAAGAAGTACCTCAATGGAGCAACATGGGGCCCATGAGGGTTGAGGGCGCGCCCAGGGGGGTAGGCGTGCCCCCTACCTCGTGCCCTCCTGGTTGATGTGTTGACATAGGGTCCAAGTCCTCTGGACCACGTTCGTTCCGAAAATCACGTTCCCGAAGGTTTCATTTCGTTTGGACTCCGTTTGATATTCTTTTTCTGCAAGATACTGAAATAGGCAAAAAAACAACAATTCTGGGCTGGGCCTCCGGTTAATAGGTTAGTCCCAAAAATAATATAAAATTGTATAATAAAGCCCAATAATGTCCAAAACAGAATATAATATAGCATGGGACAATAAAAAATTATAGATACGTTGGAGGCGTATCACCAGTCCATATATAGATCACTAATGGAGCCAAAGATATCGGCCTCATGCTGAAAGAAATAAGTGCTCCCAAAAGATTGTGAGTACAAAGACATGACTTGTGAAATCTATAGCAAAATCCACAATTGTCGCCATCTTTCAAACGTGGAGTTTTTGTGTGGAAAAGCTCCAAAGAATGAAACAATTATCATCAATGTGATGCAAAAACATGTTATAGCTTGATATGAGGCTGAGGGATAGGCAAAGTGGTTAAAGAAGACCTATACCCGGAGTTGATAATGGTTGACATGCAACATCGATAACACTACAAAAAAAATACACCTCCGTGATGATACGTGTTTGTCACAGTAGGTCGCGTTTTTTGTCATGCATGTACATCCATGACAAATTTATGACGAATCAAGATAGTCATACACTGATGTCGTAGAAGTGTTCCATGACATTACCAAAACTATCATCACGGAAGTGTCCACTTCCATGACGATAAATCGCGTCACGAAGTGCTTTTCGTCAAGGGTGACCGACACATGGCATCCACCGTAACGGAACATCGTTAAGCTATCGGGTCGGGTTTTGGATCCGATAACCGTTAACAGCCCTACCAATGGGGATTTTCCACGTGTAAAATCATCATTGGCTGGAGGAAACACATGTCGGCTCACCGCTGGGGACAGATGTCATCCACTCATTGGACGAAGGCGCCTATGATACGTCGACACGTGGCACGCCCAACAGAGGCCCATTCTCGTGAAAAGGCCGCCCGCTTGACTTGGTCAAAAGGTGGCGGGCCGCCCATGTAAAGCCCGTTAACGGCCTGTTTGCATATAGCCCATTTACAGCCCGCTAACCCAAGGCCCGTTCGCCCTATTCGAATTAGGCCCAAGATCGTCATCCGGGCCACCCAATATGATTCGACCCGTTTTCACTTCCGCCCATGTATGGCCCATGACGCCTTCGCCCATATGAGGCCCTATGTAACTTTTGGCCTATTAACGGCCCGTGGTGAAACGGCCCATAATGAAGAGTGTATTACTTTACACCCATTAACGGCCGTGGTGAACCGGCCCGTAATGAACAAAGTATCACTTTATACCCATTAAGGGCCCGTTTTTCCATTGGGCCGTTTCCAGCCCATGTTATCTTTCGGCCTTCTCAGAGCCCATTTATTCTTGGGCTAATTTCCAGCATTCGTTTACTTACGACCCGTTACTGTCATTTTCTGCTTATGGGCCAAATTCAGCCCGTGGTTACAGTCGGCCCGTTTGTGGTCCGTTAACACGTTGGGCCGTTTTCATAGCGTCATGAAATACGGCCTATTAACGATGGCCCATTATGGTCGGCCCATGAACGGACGATTCCAACTCTAGCCCGTTTACGGCCATAATGCGGCCTGTTATTGGCCCATGTTTGGCCAATCGATCATACTGCCCGTATAATGCCCATTGATGATACGGCCCGTAGAAGGCCCATTGTTTCTACGGCCCGTAGAAGGCCCATTGTTTCTACGGCTGGTAGAAGGCCCATCGTTTCTACGGCCCGTAGAAGGCCCATCGCTTCTCGACCCGTAGGAGGCCCAAAGGTCACTACAAAATATTAGCCCATAGTTATTGTGGCCTAGTTTTTAAAATAGGTTATTGCAGCCACTAGGAAACCGCGGAAAAGAACGCAATGACTACAAGCAAACAAATAAACAAGACAACAAGGAAATAAATAAGCAAGCAACTTACGCTAGGCTATCACGGCTATCGCACATATTACATCCACTTTGGGCATCAAAGTTCGCCACCAATTGCAAATAAACGCTACCGACAAAAGAATATACAAAACTAAGAGCACTTCGAAGGCACTAGGCCCGGCCAGTCGGGCCCCCAAACAGTGAAGAAGCTGAGTAGACCTCGCCAGTGTCAACGATAGATGCATCAACACTAGATTTAAGGCATGATGGTGCGCACGACAGTCCTCTGACATCTTCATTGCATCTTTGACTTCAAGTCGGAGCTGAGCTGAAGCAAGCCTTTCCGCTTTAAGTTGAGACTGAAGAAGTCGAATGATTGAGGCAATGGATCGCACAGAGGTTGTCTCACACCTGCCGGTGAGTAGCTTCAACTCATTGTCTTCATCAAGGCAGGACCTTGGGGTCATCTCGCTGTCCTCAAGATGGTTTGGCTCACTATCTTCCCTAAAGTTCTGCTGGCGTAAGAGATACGACTCGAAAGAGAAACAAGGAGGCACGTAACAGGTTTCACAATTATATAAGAAAATAAATGGATCTGTTCACGCATAAGGAACATGTTTTACAACTACAATTTGAAATCGGTAGTTGTTGCAAACATCCAATCAGATGTAAACAGCAAAGCAAACAACAATGGAGGCAATGATGCCTATCCAAATCTATACTAGAATAAATTTTGAAGGCTTCAGAAGGATGAACTTACATTGCATGTTAACACGGGCTGGACAAAGCCCTTCTTCATGTTGATGGAAGGATAAATAAATAAATTCCCAAAGAAAATTCTTTATAAGCGTTGCCATTATTCTACATTTTGCAAAGAGTAAATATAGATCAAATAATATTGGAAGAAACAGAGGATAATGAAGCTCAAAAGCGGTGATGATACATAATCAAATAGCAATTAATTAAGTACAGCGTTACAAGGCAAAAGGGAGAGAGGTACTGACAAGAGCAATGCAGAGCCCATTATTGTTTTGAGATCGTATGATCCTTTGAGCAAGGAGATTCATCTGAAATTAGTTTTCATACAAGAGAGAAGGTAAGGCACAAGCAGAAATTTAGGAGTTCAAATTTTGAATTGATATCATAGACAGTACCTGACGCTAGGCTCCCAGCAGTTCTAATAGGGGTTTGGCCACTGCAGTAGGGGTAAAGTGTGGACAGTTGGGCCTGTGTTTTCTGTGGCTACTGATCTATCTGATTTAACAGGTACCACTACCTTTTCCAAATACCTAGTTTGTACTCCTTGAGGATTTGCACTCACCCTCTTCCTTTTGGACATCTATCACGAAAGAACAACATTTGACTGGAAAAACATAGTATGACGACACATGGAATAGGTACAGAAAATGGATAGTTATGACATATACTCATATATGATGCTTAAACTAAGCAGATGGTGTAACAAAGTAGAAGAAATGCAAGAGGTCAGATGCAAAATATGTGCGACCAATACAACTTTGCAAAGTTAGAGCAAGCACCTTGATGGGTGAATAAGATAGGCCATCCTCCACCATGCCAAGTTTGTTAGCCAGTGGATCGTTCCACAATATTCCTCTTGTGCGCCCATTCTCATATTCATTTTGATAATGTTCAATATCTGACATGCATGAAAACATAAAAACTAGTGAGATTTTCTTTGTAATGCAGAAGTGATTCTAATCCAATACTGCCTTCCTGTAAACCCCTTTGTGCTATCTCTGCAATTCTTTTAAAAGATGCCATGCATGCTGTAATTTCTTGTGTGCATTAATATAATGTGGCCTACTACTCAAAATATGAGAGCTCCAGAAGTGATGACACTTCGCAGATGATAGCTTCAAGATATAGTAAAGAAGAACAAGTCGACCTGATCTGACAGATTCAAAATATACTAAGGGAGAACAACTCGACCTGACCAGTCGACCGCAAGAGAAGAGTATCATCTTAAAGAAGAGCAGAAGAGCAAGCAGATTGAAGATATTACAAGTGTTTCAATACAATGTCGGTTGGCCACCCATGATGAACCAGAGCGCACAGAGAAATACTATTCTTTCCGGTCTCTCCGTATGTGGCTCACATGCATTTCGAAACTAAAGTAGGAACATTTAGCTAACCAATTAAACATCTCTCAGTTTTACTAATACCAGCAATAATATCATATATGAATTTGTACAACTAAGCTTGTTTAGCTCGATGGGTGGAGCAGTGCTATTATGACACGAACCACGTAGGTTGATTGTGGTCATCATAAAATGGGGAAAACATAAGCATGATCAGTACAGTGTTGACCGTGGCAGTGGGATGGCAGATCTGAAGCTGCAAACCGCGCAAAGGGTAGTTAGCAACCGATGTTTGCTTTGAAATAACAACTAAGATTTGGTATGGACAAGAAAGTACGGTCAACAAGTGACAAAGAAATGCAATTATGCTGTCTATCTATATGTCGCGACATGCATTTGGAAACTCAAGTGGGACCTTTAGCTAACCAATTAAATGTGTCGGTTAACTAATATCAGTATCATATCACAATCATATTTCAACAACTAAGCTTTCGAATTCTGAGTGTTGTGTTGTTTACTTGAAGGGTGCAGTAATGCTAGTACGACAGAAAGCACCTACGGAGATCATAGTAGAGTAGATAAAAGGGGAAAACCCTAAGCATCAAGAGAAAAATCAGGAAAGTGGAACTAGCTGGACCAGTGGGTGGCGCACATGCTTTTCGAAATGAATATAGGAACATTAGGTGACCAATTAAACGTTCTCTGTTTTAGTTATATGAGCATCATATCAGATTCGTATTTGAACACGTAAGCTTTGGGTTGAGGTCTTGAGGAGCAGTGCTAGCACGACACGAAGCACCTACCATGATGCTAGTGAATATAAAGGGGGGAAACCATAAACTTTACGAGTATAGTGCCCGTGCCATGGCGGATCTGAAGGTGCAAACCGGACAAAGCTACTTCGCAACCAATGTTTGCTTTCAACTAGCCACTACGATTTTGTACGGACAAGAAAAGTACAGTAAAAAAATTACGATCTATTTTTTGGTGAGATCAATAATTTAAGCACATATGGAAGAGTACCACCTCTCTTGCGACGCCGTGTAGGCCTATGCTGATACGTTGAGGGTGCTGCGGGTGCGATGGCTGTTGGCGGCGGGGAAGAAGACTTTAGACGGCAGACAGCCGGGTCGGGGGATATATCCTGTTGCCGTGGACGAGGCGGTCGTAGGAGCGGAAACGCCAAGGTGGACGACGGGGCCGATGAAGCGAGAGGAGGCGATGAAAGGATCCTGGTCCAGCGCCGTGGATGACAGACGTCCATCTCTTGCAGTGGACGACGGGGTAGGGGTAGCGACTCCGGCAAGGTGGAGGATGGGGTGGCGGACGGAGGAGGCTGGCCGCAGTGCGGAGGTTGTCGTGCCGCCGATGGTGTATGAATGGGGAAATGGAGGGGAGGGGGGCGATCTCAAACTTTGGGACACGCTTCTCTGAAATGGGGGAAAGTTACGAACTTATCCCCCGTTTAAAATATCAGACATCGCGTCGGTTGGGGATAGGACGGTAATCTCGCATCTCCCAAATATTTGCCGGTAACTATTTCGGAGAGGAGAGGTGTTTTGTCATACGGTTGGCGCCTACAGTGTATGAACGGGTTGACAGGTAGGGCGGTTGTGTCACGTCGATGGAAGTTACACATCTGCCCCTATTTAAAATATTAGCCTACATCAATTTCGGACGAGGAGAGTTTGTTTTGCCGCCCACCGTGTACGAATGGGGAAATGGAGGAAGAGACACATGTCTTTCGGACGAGCTTGAATCAAATGTGTTTTGCCGCCCACGTTTGGCGCCCACCGTGTCTGAATGGGATCAGAGGCCGTCGTGTCACGTCTGATTGAAGTTACTAGTCTACCCCTATCAACAGTAGTGTAAATCCGGTCGATAAGGATGTCAAGTGTCAGGGGTAGACAGTAATTTCCATCTCGCAAACACTTGCTTCGGGCAGCCCACAAATTATAGTGGGTGTTTAGCCGCTTCGTTCAAAACTTGGGAGAATTAGCATTCACGTTTGCCCTGGGACCTGGCAAACTAAATTCAAATCCAGTTTGTATTCGATTACGAATATCCACAGATAATTATAGGTTTTGTTATTTATTTCTTCAAAACCACAACAAAGATTTATTCCACCTTTATATATGATTATGATTTAGAAATGCCGTGATCTTCGAATTCAGTAGGTTGGATACACTCTGATTCAAACAATTATTTCATCCAATACAATATGCTCACACGAAAAATAGTTCACCTTATGTCAATCATACAAGTACTGAGGATTACCTCGCCTAAAAAATTCGGATCATTACAACACATGGACAACATGGAATTTCGGACAACATAGGGGGTCTTGCAACATAATCCATTCAGAGACATGACACAACATGCAAGTACAATAATCTAATGACAATTTCAACTGGTATCTAAAGAAGAACCGGATTACCTTGGGCTTCAGATAGCGTAAACAGCAGGACCTCCTCCGTCTTCAAATGCAACATTCTTACTTCCTCCAATTCTTGGGTTTCTTGCATAATGCGTGCCGCTAATTCCGTAATTTCCAGCCTCAAGATAAAGATTACCTCATTCATGGCAGCCACACCATCTCTTTCCGCCTCTAGTAGAGCCTCAAGCACTATAATATCTGTGCTCAGACTGCTCTCCGGCGGTGTTGCCTCTGAACTGCTACCATCTGGTAACATGGATGGCACACTGCTTCCACAAATAGATTCTGGGGTTGTACATTGTGTCCTAGTGTGAACGGCATCCTGAAAGGTTTCCGCTGGACATAAGTAAGAGATAGTTATCGTATGATCCAGGCAGTAAGCTTACATGGTAAACGACGGACGAATTATTGCCGAGCATGGCAAACTATATTTAAATGGTTCAAAGCAGCATCAGCCGAAAAGAAATTAAAATGGTAAGATGAAAGTTGAAAGGGAGTGTACAACCGCTATATTTAAGTTGCCAAGGCATCTAAGCAGTTGAAATAATCTGAGAAAGCACTTAACAGTGTGTCCTCATATAAACTACGAAGACAGTCTTGTGATGAAGTTGAGAGGAAAAGTTAAGGACTCAAATGAAATAGGCATGCATTTCTTTATGATAGTACAGCAGGCACTGCTGACATATTGGCCAACTCAGGTATAACGTAACAACAAACAAGCATTCGAATCAAGCAATACAGCAAAGCAGACAACTGAACTATTTGTAATTCGGTAGGATTACACGTTGAGGGCACAAGCCAAGAAAGCAGCCCACTCGCATTACATTTAACATGTACTAAAACACACTGGCTTACCATATGTTGCTGTGCAGCCTAGCTGCTGTTGCAATGTTCTTTGAAGATATCGTCAGCATCCCGTGGTTGCAAATCTAGTGGTTGTAGTTTATTCTGCACCATCTATTTAGGTAAAATTAATTTTAATCGCATGCACTAGTCCGAATTGATCATCAATGGTTCATCTAAACTAATGAAAGAAGGGTGTGTGCATACACGACAATATATCTGCTTCCCTCTATTTTTATGCTTGTTCGAGGTGCCAGCACCAAAAGAACAAATATTTTGCTTGATGGGGTTGGCAGCTCCATAATTAATAGAAGCATCAAATTAGTCATGTAACTTGGGAAGATCAAGAACACACAAACAAGTAATGAACAGAGGCTCGGAGCAGTGATGTAATAGCTAGCATAAGAAAATGTAGGGTAAAACGAACAAAAAGCAGCGGAACCACATGCTAGTTTGCTGATGTGTAATTAAGCATAGAGAACATTAAGGAGTCTGATGGAACCAATAGGTGGCATCAGAACAAAACTAAAGCATATTAACTATATGTGCACTGGTATGTAACACATGTAACATGTTCACTTTGCGTAAGTATGGCCCTACAGTGCAAGCGAATAACGCGTCTCATGAAAAACTGAATGATGCCCTGAAGAAATTCAAAGGTGCGGTGCTTATGCTAGGAAAGTGAACGTAGGCGCCGGCCGTTGGATAATAGTACCTGATTCTCGGTGGCGTATGGGTATCGTTGTCATACTTGATAGCTAAGGATCATCGATGGTGCTCGTGTTGCGGTTGAGTTTGGGCCGGCTGTCGCCGTCGCTGAAGCTGCTCCGGTGCTACGGTTGCGGCGCTTGTCGACATACAAGAAAGCTCATCTGTGGTAAGTGAACAGTTGCACGATAAAGAGAAAAACCGAAGGAGTACAAATCAAAATAACCTGATGAGGCTGCGGCGTCGGTGAAGCAGGGCCGGTGGAGTTGAATATGGCGTCCGTGGAGCGGGTCTGGGCTGTGGACGAAGGCTTCGGCGGGCGCGTTGTATAGTGCTTTCGGTGAGGCGGATCTGTTGCGTTGGACGAGGGCTTGTATGAAGGGCCAGCGAAGGGGTGGACGAGGGAGTCAGTGAAGGGCCTACGCTGTGGTGGAGGGCGCCGGTTAAGCAGATCCGGTGCGGTGGACCATGATGGCGGTCAAGGAGATCTGGAGCGGTGGACAAGCCAGTCGCTGAAGCGGCTCCGGTGAAGTGGTGAGTTGGCAGTTGGGGGTTCCAAGGTGCGGAAGGTAGATCCGGCGGGGTGTGAGGTCCACCGCTGCGGTGGAGGACTAGATTCGGCGGCTTGCCGTGGTTGGGGGGGTCGGGGAGGGGAGGAAGGGCTCTGGGAAGAATGTTGGGGGCAAAGAGGGGAAAACAATGGAGTTACCAAAGCAGCCCTTTTCCGTTCATGTGGCAGGGGTAAAACAGAATATCGCAGGGCTAAACTTTCGGACACGTGATATTTTGATGTGAGCAGGAAGTTTGAAAGCTTTTGGCGCCTAAAATTATAAGTATTCTGCTCTCGTACGGCCGACTATGATATCATGGCCGATAATTTGTTTGTTTTGCACGCAAAAAAATGTGCAAGTTTTGAAAATCAATGTCTCCAACTCAAAACTTAGATTGTCCATTCAATTCAAATATGGATCATTGAGCTACTACAAGCAAATACCATCATACGGTCCAATTCAAATGAAATTCCAAATGTGTTTATCCTAAATATGATGAGAAAAGCAAAAATGTGTATGTGTATGAATAAAGTGAATGATTATACAGTTTGAACATGCCCGTATGTGTATATCTCTAGGTTTGATATATGAATTTGAAATCACGAAATCCTGTTTAAATGAATTACAAAAGCTAATGATGGTGTCGAATTCCAAAATTCCAACCTTCGGTTTGTAATTCGGTACATCAAGGTATATCACGATGTTCAAAAGTATCGTTATCTCATAGTACAAACTGTGAAACAAATGGATCAACCATGAGTGCACAATATCTCAATTACGCTAAAGTCCCTCAAATATAGACACCTCACTCTTTATCTCAAGTCAACCCCCCCCCACCACCACACACACACACATAGAGAAGTCGTTCTCTCCCCAAACACCAACACACGAGCACATTAACACCCTCTCTCTTGTAAAGTCTGGACCCCAACATAGGTCTCTAACACTTTGTCTCTCGGGCATGCACACATCTCTTCCCTCACTCTCTAGGTCTCCCGCTATCTCTCTTACCCAAGCACACGCAGTATGTAGAGTGTATATTTCCCATACACACAAAACGTCGCCCCCAATCCTCTATCTCCCTAGATATGTGGTTCTCGCACACTCACCTCACACACCACCCCCACTGCAAACAAGCACACTTTGTCTCCTTGTGCACCACTCTCCTCTTTCTATCTCTCCCACATGCGGACCCGCCCCAGCTCCTTCCCTGCATACATTTATGTCGTGACTCTTTGCATAGCTCCCTAATGTATAATCGTTCTCGATTTCGCACATTGTTCTCTACACCATCTATTCTAGATCTCTCAAGAAGTCTCTATCACACACACGATGACTCGCTTCCCTTGCGTCTCCGTTCATAGGCCAATTTCGACAACATCAACATTGTCTCCCTATCTATACGCCATTTATGGACACAAACGACCCTCTCGCCCCCTCTCTCTCTCTCTCTCTCTCTCTCTCTCTCTCTCTCTTTCTCTCTCTCTCTCTCTCGCTAGCTCTCTCTTTCTCTCGCTCTCACACCCCTCCCACACACACACTCGATGTCTCTTCCAAATAGTCTGCTCCCCAGCCCGCACCGTGCTATCCCGCTACTACACATGTCACACCATTCCCCTTCCCTTATACTAGGTTTACATCATCAGTGGTCTCTATTCCACGTACACTCTCTCCCTCTCACACCCAAACGCTGCACAAACACACACAAACACGCACAAACACCCATTTATCTGGATCCTCATCTCTCCCCATGTCCGCATGTGTATCTCACAGACTCACTCTCTAATTATGTATATGTGTCTCCACGTTACACAACACAAAGCCCCATGTACATGTCTCTCTCTATCCTCCACACACATAGACACAAAGAATCTGTTATCATTACCTCAATCTCTAACATATCACACACGCACACTGTCTCTCTCTCTCTCTCTCTCTCTCTCGCAAACACACTCATCAAGGGTTTCCCCGTGAATAACTTACCGTCTATTCATCAACAGTCGTGGCAGTACGGCGAACACGAGACGTGAAAAGAATAAATCTACACGTGCTTAGACCACCTAGTATGACTATACTAGGACTAGAGCAAGCCAAAAGCGCGCCACCGTCACCCCCCTCCTTGTCGGCGACGGAAAATCTTTGTTTTACACAATGAGAAGTCATTGTGCTAAGGCCCCACATGTCGAGGCGCTGAATAGAATGTAGATGCTAGTTTACGGAAGCAAGTATCGATAATACGCTTGTATCTCCATACTTATATTTCTTCTCTTATAAAAACCGAGGTGGTGATGATGGTACGTGTGCCATCTTGCAATATAGACCGTCCGATCTATATCGATGAATGGAAATTAAACTAAAAGATACCTGCACCCTCTCCACATTTGCGACAAGGCCTTCCTCGTTCATCCATATCTCCAACAAACCTCATTGTTGAGCAATTAAGAAAGGAAGCCTCTGAACAAACTGGCCTCGGTGGCCGCTGGCGGCGTCGTCCATCCCCATGCCTCCGCCAGTCCGACCACCAACCACCACCACACCCCACTCCTCTTCACCTTATCTCATATTTCTCGAGATATCATTAGTTTTACACATGGGATTATTCCCAAGGGTCAATCACAACAAGTGTTTTATAAAAAATGCATCTTGATGTTCCGTGCAATGCACGGATCTTGCTAGTACTCCTACACAAGACTAAGTTGGTGATGCTGGTGTGTCTCGCCATCCGTCGCTTCGACCATTAGATCTACATCTAACGATTGTGAGGTAAGTTGTTGCCTTTTCTCACCAACATCCCACTTGTCTACCAATTTGCAGAAAAACCCATAATTAGTATCTTAAAACCAACCACATCCCTCCCTGACCTCACCAAAGCAGCCCAAGGAATATATTCTAATTGAAACATATGTATATCAAAATTAGAGTGTTTTATACCAAGTTTGTGAATAAGTATTATTCTAATTATGATTCGTTGCAACGGACATGAACATTGCTAGTATTTCCAACCATGCATTTTTTTCCTAGTATTCCATAGTTTGAGTTTTCCATCAAGATATTAGTCACTCATGGTTGATATTTACTTTCAATCATGTACACATATGCACTATGTAACTAGCCTTGCTTATTGGCTTCCAAAGCTTAAATTTCACTCCTACTTACAATATGTAGAGTATTTAACAAAAACTACCACTTTCAACCAGCCCTAGGAAGAATCTATTGTACAAAAAAAGCAAAACATACCCAAAATTTCTTAATCCACGCCAAAACTACTACCTAGTACTCCTACCGATTAGGTTCGTTTAAACCCATTTATGATAGGGTTGGCCCACGTCCGCGGCCGACGAGGCAGCTTAAACCAACACATTTTGTTTGACCGCTGACACGAGGGACCCACATCGACCTTCTATCCTGTTATTCCCCTCAAATCATTATTTTTCCTGAACATTACTTCAAACAAGATCGATGAGTGTTCGCCGGTGGCGCCGGTGATGAGCGAGTTGGCCGCCGCTCACGGACAGGCCGGACGCCGCTACTGGCCTCCGCATGGGTTGGCAGGCTGGCCCGAGCGTGACTCACGAAGCGAGCAAGCCGCCGCGCTTAGCCTTCGCCGAGCCGATGGCTGGCTCGAGCGTGATGCTGCGAAACAAGCCGCCAGCTGCTGCCGCCAATCTAGCTAGCAAACCTTGCGCATAAGCAGCCGGACGAGCTATCTTGGCTAACTAGCGGTCGCGAAGCGCCGGACGGAGCTGGCATCCGGCTGCCGCAACATGGGCTCCGCACCGCCGGGCGGTTTGACCTCGCCTCGCCGGGCGGCGGTAGCTGCGCCCCATCACCGAGGATGACTAGGTGGACGGGCCGGAGGTAGGAGGTCACTCGAGGATTTTTGTTGGTAAGAGCATGTACAATGGTTGATAAGGTAGTCTTATCTTAAGTCTGCCACGTATGCAAGTGGTAGTAGTTTCTTGGCATTTTAGTGGTTTCTTGCATTATTAGGGGTTTCTTGTAAGGAAATGTACGTACTACTAGCAACAAAAGGCGATTCTAGGCTGCGGTGTACTCCAACGAGTACTACTAGTGGTCGCGGTAGTGTATACCTCGTTTTGTGGGTTCGATCCCAGCCGAATGCACGGCGGCCTTTTTTTAAATAGTACTACTACACTTCGCTATGAGCCATATTTTACACGGGTAGTTTGAGTTTTGAAGTCGAAAGGACGTGCGGCCCCACAATCTGGGTGCACTGGACAGCCTAGCCACGTGAACAGGTTTTCCTTCCCAGCATCCTGTGGCTCGCGTGCTCGCCCTAGGCGCACCTCGCTTGCAGCTTCCTCATCATCTAGTAGCATATTTAAACTAGCGCCTCCCAATTAAGCCCGAGGAGCCGGAAAAGCCTAGCGGGGCATTGGGAACTGTGCAATATGGCTCCGTACGTAAAGTGCTCTACTACTACTCTGTAGCTTGTGGCGTTGCACGCATGGACTTCACTCCATTATCGGCTCTACTATAAAAGAAATTCCTCTTGACGTGTTTTTTTTGAACGGAGGCAAAAGCTTTGCTTCATCTCATTCATAAAGAAGGAACTAGTACTAACAAAGTTCGACGAGATCCATTACACCTCCACAAATGGTAGCGAAAAGCCTAGTCTCGCTGTATCAAATAACTCAAATGTTCTGCCCCCGCAGTAACCGTCGCTGATAAACAGGCTGCTAGTGTGTGCTTGAGAGGAGCGGCTGAGTAGGCCATCTACTCCTACGTGAGAGGAGCGGCTGAATATAGAACCGAGAGTACCCACTAGGCCACTACGCAGGTGTACTTCCCCTGCATTGATAGTACAACGATGATTCTAGAGAACAGTAGTACCCTCCACTTCCAACCGTAGCTCCTTGGCCCTGAGATTCAAGAGTTCAAAACTGGTGCACTATACTAGACTAGACTAGAAGTACAGTACATCGCACTACTAGTTGAGAAAAGTAGTACTGGTATCGCTACAAGACGAGTACATACTCCTCCGTCACATAATGTAAGACGCTTTTTGACACTAGTTGGCGGTACAAAAATGGCAAAACATACCCAAAATTTCTTAATCCACGCCAAAAACTACTACCTAGTGCCAAAATTTCTTACTAGTGCTATTATTTACAGATAATGCAATCCCATAACGCTCCATAATGCTAGTACTAGTAGTAAATAATAGCCTCACCCCTTCGATGAGGAACGATCTACAGCTTGAAGGGACGAGGCCTCGCGGTTACTACGCCTTATCTCCTCCTCGCCAGCCTCCCCAAGAGAAGGCAGTTCTTCGCTGCTCCCATGGATTCGCCAGCGGTTCTCCTCCTCGTCGGGCTGGGAGACCTTGGACGACGATCCTCCGGGAGAAATCGCACGCCGCTCCGACATCCTCACCGCCAAGAAGACTCGGTGCTTCCTGCACCAACTTTTTCAAGACGCTGCTTAAACAGGCTAGGGAAAAGGCCATGCTTGTTGGTCTTCCATGCGCCCTCGAGGAGAAGGTTCTTCTATGGGACAATCCTTCAATAGTCCACCGCCTCCCGGCCATGGTTGCACGTTGACTCCGCTTAGAGTTGCCAACGTTGAGAGGTAGTCGGATTTTGTCCGATGAGCAGGTCAGTAATGGAGTTTGATCATGTAGTACTTAGTTATTCCATTTCCATCCCGTAATTTCTCCACTGCCCACCGTCTTATGTATAGGTCTGGTCGGTGCCAATGAAGATTGGCTTGCATACCTCCGACCGTATACCACCATCATTTTGCACAACATCCACAAGAAGGCGGCTGCTCCGTAGAGACCCTTCTCCACCATTGGGATCGGCCTTCCGGACTGGCTGGGCTTGAATACGTATGATGATGCCTACATGAGATTGAAGAAGATAGCAATTGCAGACCCGCCGACAAAGCGACGCGGCTACGATGATTACTATCTCATCGCGGTGTTCGACATAAGGATTTCCATCAATGCAAGACGCAATAACGGCAGAGGCTGGGGCATGTTGGCGACGGCAGATTTGTACCCCTACATGTTCGAAGATGCCGTGAGCCATCTAGGTCGCCTCTTCGCGGTGACAAGCCAGGGGACTTGTTTCATCTGGTTGCCATCCTATGGTACGGGAGATTAAAAACGGAATGCACAAATCATCATTTGCATCCCTAACGGCACTCCATTATTTTGCAGGGACCAGTCATCCCCCGATCAAAATAAGATCGCCGATCCTGGATGTGCATTTGCATCCGCGATTTGGTCTAACCTGGAACCTTGTAGCTGACTTTGGCATATTGGGATCAACTATCTTAACAGTCGTTACCCATTGTACCACTGATGTGCAACATGCTCACACAATCTACCACGATCGGACCGTCACCATCTACCCAGGTATTCCATTTTTTAACCCTCTCGCCTTCTCTTTCATTGTTGTACTAGTAGTATACTTAGTAGTACTAGTAGGAGTACTTTTTACCTTGGAGGACGCGTATAGCTAGCTAGGACCTTGAAGACTTGAACCCACTAGCTGCCACCACTTTTGTTTTTCCATGTCTTACTATCTCATCCATGTAGCCAAGAGTGGCTATATATAATAAGCCGTTATTTTACTTCCTCTATACCGAGTAGTACTATTTGCTGCACAATATTATCGATCATTGCCGGTGTCAAACCGCGGATCTCGGGTAGGGGGTCCCGAATCGTAAGCGCCTAGGCGGATGGTAACAGAGACAAGGGACACGATGTTTATACCCAGGTTTGGGCCCTCTCGATGGAGGTAAAACCCTACTCCCGCTTGATTAATATTGATGATATGGGTAGTACAAGAGTAGATCTACCACGAGATCGTAGAGGCTAAACCCTAGAAGCTAGCCTATGGTATGATTGTTGTTCATCCCACGGACTAAAATCCTCCGGTTTATATAGACACCGGAGAGGGCTAGGGTTACACAGAGTCGGTTACAATGGAAGGAGATCTACATATCCAGATTGCAAGCTTGCCTTCCACGCCAAGGAAAGTCCCATCCGGACACGGGACGAAGTCTTCAATCTTGTATCTTCATGGTCCAGAGTCCGCCAAGGTTATAGTTCGCTATCCGACACCCCTAACTGGGACTCCTCAAGAGCCCCTAACCAGGCTTCAATGACGATGAGTCCGCGCGCAGATTTGTCTTCGCATTGCAAGACGGGTTCTTCTCCAAATTCTGTGTACCGTTGAATAGTGTCCGCTTTTCGTGAATATTGCGCCTTGGCTTCCACGCCCAATAATGGCCGTCTTCCACGTGTCAAACGAATGCGAAAAGCCAGGGTGTTTTTACTTTTACCCCCCTAGCCGCGCAAATAAGCTGCCTTATAAAAGAGACGAGGATTTATATCCGAACCACACCATCTTCCCTTCGCGAGCATTCATCGGAGCGCATCTGACAGAAATCCATTCCATCATGGCCAGTCAATGCAACTCCTCCTCTCACCCTACCAGCCCTCAGCCTGGAGATTGGGAGAGATGTTCCGTCCCACACAGCGAGCTAGTGACGCTCCAAACCAAGGGATTTCCTTCCCCAGCCTTCATGGTCCCGGTTCGAGCCGGACTCGCCACCTATAATGGCGGAAAGCAGACAAAGAGCATCCCCAATCCCTCCAAAGGAGAGCGGGTATGCCTTGTCCCTTACTTAATAAGAGGGCTCGGATTTCCAATTCATCCATTTCTCCGGGGGCTCCTGGAGTTCTACGGCCTCCAGCTGCACAACCTTACGCCTGCCTCCATATTGCATATTGCGGGCTTCAGAGTCTTTGCGAGCTGTTCTTGGGCGCCGAGGCTCACTTCACCGTGGAAGAAGCTGTTCTGCCTTGTGCCCCGTTCTCAGGAGGGGTTGATATATCAAGTGTGCGGAGCCGAACTATGGCGCATCGCCGGGACCGGATACCTATCCGGAACCCCAAAGAAGGCTTCCGAAGACTGGTCTTCAGAATGGTTTTATATAGAAGTTGTCCCCCTGCCGGACCCTGTTCGGATCGGCCTTCCTGAGTTCAATAATGCTCCTTTGAAGAAGCGCCTAAGCTGGCGCTCACGGAGCCCTCAGAAGGAAAATGACAGGGACGTCCTTTACCTGATGAGCGGGATAAGATTACTAGCTCATTCCGGACTGACCATGATCGGGGTCATGGCCACATGCATCATGCGGAGGGTGCAGCCGCTTCATTATAGAGGCCACCCCATGTGGGATTTCAATGGGGAGGATGATGCCACCCGCTACGGCCGTAAGGGGCCGGGATCGATTGCTGCTCTGACGAAGGCCTTGTCCGCATTATACAAGGGAGAAGAGGAGGATTTCCTCCGCGTCAATCCACAAGGCGGATTTTCTATGTACGATCCTCCAAGCTGGGTAAGCGGACACTTCTTTATGCCCATCCGTTCCATATTCCCGTAGTTAGGTACCTTATTTTGTGATTTCGACGCCGGAATTGCGCCGGACCGTAAAGGATATAAACAGCCCTCCTCCACAACCCGAGGATACGGAAAGGTCCCTCGATTCAGCCTCCCAAGAGGATCCGGACATATCCGTGGAGCTGATCGATGGGGTATTTTACCAACTGAGCATCGACAGTGCCTTGGTTGCCATTACGGCCGATTACCCCGGAATATTTCCAGCCTCACAGGTAACTGAGATCGAAGTCCCAATACTTTGAAAATGATTCATCCATGCTTACCTTTGATCACCGTATATCAATGGTGTTTTGCAGGGGGAGTCCTCGAGGCGGAAGGCCGAGCCTGTGGTGGCTAGCCAACAAGGGGCAGCAAGGCCCAGCAGGCTGAAAAGAAGTGCGGTCTGGATTGAGACACCGGCGCTACGGTATGGCATGCCATCTTGTTCCCAGGTTTTATTCCCGGAAGGTATACTAACGCTCGTGTTCTTCAGAAAGAGCGCCGCCGGACTATATCCGCGAGGCTGCCAATCGAAGGCCCACCAGCCGTGCTCCAAGGCCAGGTCCGTAAGCGAGGCGAACACGAGGTGTGCGTCAGACACTCCTCCGACAGAGGATGCGGACGGACTATCTGCCACCCATTCCGAGGTGGAGAGTGCCAAGAATCATAGGCGTCGCCGGACAGTTCTTCGTGACACATGTTTCTCCCAAGAGGCATTGGATGCCTTCAATTAGGGAGATGCGCACCTCTGTGCCGCTCAAAATTTCCTAGCCAGAGCCACGGAGCAATATGTGAAAGACATACGGGTGAGAAAATTTGATGGTTATATATACCAGTAGCCCCCGAGACTTGAAATAGTTAGAATAACTGATTTAAGGATCATTTGTTATGCAGGATCTTACAAAAAAGAATACCCAACTGTCCTAGGAGCTTGAAGAGTGCAAAGCCCAACTTGAGGCTGCACTAGCCGCTGCAGGGGCGGCCAAGGAGACCCCCGCTGGTAATATACGCTTCGAAATATAAGTATGCTGTGAAGTGCGGCGTATGTGTAAATCTGACAATATCATTGCAGATGGCGCCGGAGTAGATCCGGACAAGCAACAACTCTTGCGCCGGTTAAAAGCCGGGGAGAGCGTGCTTACGAGGGTGAGGCAGGAGAAGAATAATGTCCAAGATGCCAACACCCAGCTGGGAGAGGAACTCAAAGATGTTCGTGCCCAGCTGGTGGACTCCGTGAAGGAGAATCGAGGGCTTCGACGCGGCATTTTTAGTAAGTGCTTGAACGAACTTTGAAAAAGAGTTCAGCGAGGAAGTCGACTAACAGAGTTATGTCTGTAGGTATGCTCACAGGTCGTCCTGCAGAGGAAATGCCCGGTTCTACGGGTGACCTTCTTCCCGAAGTTTATAACCGCATTTAACGAAGTTCGACAGTGATGAAGGGCGCCGCCTGTGCCTTGTGGCTATCTGCCTCCCTGCCCAAGGCCTTGGAGAGCTTGTAGAGAGGCTTATGAGCAGCAGCGCGCTTCTGATTATGGAAGATATCGGCCTGCCATCAAGGCGCCAGGGAGGCCTGGGCCATGGTGAAGACGCGGTACACGAAGGCTGACCCAAACACATGGCCGAGGTCGGACCTATGGGACCCGATGGGAAGGAGATCCCTGTGAGCTTAGTGTACGGCCAAGTAGAATTGGCCGCAATGTATTGCCAACATGACTGTAAACTAGACAGCTTGTTAGATGGTATTGAGGAGGAATACACCCAGTCAAATTGACTATGTAATTTAAGATGACATGTAAAAATGCCTTCTAGCCGGATTGTAGATCGTTTCTCATGGCGGACCTTTTCGCTTCAACCTCGGGACCCTATAGTCCGGAGTGTGTCTGAATACCATCACGGTTATGTAAGAACCAGGGTATGCGTGGAGACCAAAGTAGGGGTCATTAGTGCTTTAATGCATAAGTGCCCAACTAGTTATGTTATATTACATGGTTAGTAAGAAACATCTTCCGTGGAGAATAGTTCCGTTAGGGGTTCCTTTCCCGGGAGGCATGCCTTAAAGTGCATGTCCGACTACGAAAAAAGCGTAAAAGCATCTGGGGCAGATAAATAAATAAGTGAGAAATCATCTTTAGTTCACCGAATCAATATTCCCTTAAGAACACTAGCTTTCGCTTCACCCACCGAGGTACACATCCGCTGACCCGCAAGAATAATCGCAGAGGTGCTCCTTTACCACCTAGCCGAACAATCGGGAACGTAGGGGTAAGCACAGGAGCCAGGCAACCCAGCTTGGCCAAAACTTAAGTCATATCAAAGCATATAATGGTGAATAAAGCATTACACATGTGTTAGGCATAAAGCCCGTAAAATAAACTTCTGTTAAAGAAGCCCCCAGGTATAATGAGCGCGGATAGCGCGTCAAGTGTGTGCGAACAATGCGCGAACGAGCCTTTAAAGGCTGTAAGAGAAAAAGAGGGAGAAGGAGAGAAATATAAGACAGCTAATGTGTAAAAAATAGACAGAGGAAGGAGACGAACTCATAATCTGGTGCTAGGCATAGAATCTTCGGAGACAGGCTGCGTTCCATGGGTTCGGCTCGAGTCGGTTATCCGATGCATCTCGCAGACGGTACGCTCCACCGGTCAGGACTTGGTCGATAATAAAGGGACCTTCCCATTTGGGCTTGAGTTTGTCCTTTTTCTTGTCCGGCAGGCGTAGAACTAATCCGCCAACATTGTAAGTTTTGGCCCGCATTTCGCTTTGATATCTTCGAGCCTGCTGTTGATAGAATGCGGAACGGGCTTTGGCCACATCACGCTCCTCCTCTAAGGCGTCCAAACTGTCCTGCCGATTGAGCTCGGCTTCTCTTTCTTCGTACATGCGCACGCCGAGGTGAGTCATGAATTATGTCGAGGGCGAACTGCCTCTCGCGCCATATACCATAAAGAATGGTGTGAATCCGTGGTGCGATTCGGCGTGGTCCGCAACCCCGTAGTATGGAGTCGAGCTCCTCTACCCAAAGGTGTGTTAGATTCCTTGAGGGACCGCACTAATCTGGGTTTGATGCCGCCATGATTAGACCATTTGCTCGCTCGACTTGACCGTTAGTTTGAGGGTGATAGACTGAAGCATAGTCGAGCTTGATGCCCATGTTTTTGCACCAGAGTTTGACCTCGTCGGTCGTGAAGTTCGTGCCGTTATCAGTGATCATGCTGTGGGGGACGCCGTAACGGTGTGCGACCCCTGATATGAAGTCTATCACCGGTCTGGATTCGGCCGTCTTAACAGGCTTGGCCTCTATCCATTTGGTGAATTTATCCATCATGACCAGTAGGTATTTTTGTTTGTGGGTTCCTCCTTTAAGGGGTCCAACCATGTCAAGCCCCCAGACCGTGAAGGGCCAGGTGATGGGTATAGTTTGGAGGGTGGTGGGTGGCATGTGGCTTTGATTAGCAAAGAGTTGGCAACCGACGCATCGTTGGACTAAGTCCTGAGCATCTGCCCGGGCCGTCGGCCAATAGAATCTTGTGCGGAAGGCCTTGCTTACAAGGGCCCGGCTCTGGCGTGGTGCCCGCCGAGTCCGCATGAATTTCAGCCGAAGATTCCGCCTTCCTCTTCGGAGATACACCTTTGAAGGACTCCGTGGTGCTTTTCTTATAAAGCTCTCCTCATGGACTTTATAGGCTTTAGATCGCCGCACTATGCAGCATGCCTCGCTTTGGTCCTCGGAAGTTCCTGCCTGGTTAGGTAGGCTAGAATGGTTCCATCCACGGGCAATGACTGCCATTATTACGTACTAAAGATGTTACTGCTGGCGAGCCTCCAATTGTGTCGAATGTTCAATGTCGGGCAAAGGCCGCTGGGTCCGAGCTGTTATTTCCGGACTCCTTCCCATGATACGGATGGCTTGAACAGCCTCTCTAAGAAGATATTGGGGACGGGCATCGCGCTTTGCGCCAATGCGTGCTGTGACGCTCGCTGCCCGATTGTTTTCCCGGCTATATAGTGAAATTCGAGCCCTTCAACCGAGCTGACATTTTTAGGACGGCGTTGCGATAAGCTGCCATTTTCGGATCCTTGGCATCAAAGTCTCCATTTATTTGGGATATCACGAGGTTCGAGTCCCCGCGCACCTATAGGCGTTGAATGCCCATGGATACTGCCATCCGGAGACCATGTAGAAGGGCCTCGTATTCGGATGCGTTGTTGGAGTCCGTATACATTATCTCGAGTACGATTGAATCAGATCTCCTGTTGGGGACGCCGAACGACGCTAGCCCCTGCACCATCCAACATTTTGGAGCAGTCAAGTGCATGATCCAGTTGGAATATGTGTCGTACTTTTAGGGAGTTCGCTTCAATCCATTCAGCGATTTAAGTCGGCCAAAACTTCATGACTTAATTGCTCACAGTGGCTTATAGATTATGTCGAACGGGAGGAGCTCAATGGCCCATTTGGCAATCCGGCCCGTCGCGTCGCGGTTGTTTATAATGTCATTAAGAGATACTTCAGAGGCTACTGTTATTGAACACTCTTGAAAGTAGTGTCGAAGCTTCTGGGATGCCATAAACACCGCGTACGCTATCTTTTGATAATGCGGATACCGTGACTTGCATGGAGTGAGGACAGTGGACACGTAGTAGACTGGTTTTTGAAGGGGAAACTTGTGTCCGTCTGTTTCTCGTTTGACAACGAGCACCACGCTTACCACTTGATGAGTTGCGGTGATGTATAATAGCATTGGTTCGCCCATGTTGGGCGCGGCCAGGACCGGGTTTGTTGCCAATATGGCTTTTATTTCTTTGAGTCCGGCCGTGGCGGCATCCGTCCATTCGAAGTGTTCGGTGCGCCGGAGGAGACGATAGAGGGGTAATGCCTTTTCTCCCAAACGGGAGATAAAGCGGCTTAAAGCCGCCACGCATCCAGTCAATTTTTGTATTTGTTTGAGGTCCTTTGGGATATCCAATTGTGACAGAGCTCGGATCTTGGCTGGGTTTGCTTCAATTCCTCTACCGGATACAATGAAGCCCAAGAGCTTTCCGCTGGTACGCCAAAACGCATTTTTCCGGTTGCTTGATAACATATGTTCAAGATTATCGAATGTGAGCCTCAAGTCGCCTACTAGGGTTTCGACATGCTTGGTTTTGACGACCACATCATCTATGTATGCCTCCACCGCTTTTGCCGATCTGGTTTGCCGGACATATACGAATCATGCGCTGATATATTGCGCCGACGCTTTTGAGCCCAAGGGCATTGTGTTGAAGCGAGAATGGGCCATATGGGGTGATAAATGCCGCTATGCTTGATCAGGTTCTGCCATCTTAATTTGATGGTAGCCGAGTATACATCGAGGAAACACAATGAATCGTGGTCATGCGGTAGCGCCTATAATTTGATCGATGCGGGAGGGGAAGCGATCCTTTGGGCAAGCCTTGTTGAGGTCCTTGAAATCGACGATATGCGCCAGATTTGTCCTTCTTGGTACCATCACCAGGTTTGCTAGCCACCGATGTTTTATATCTCGATGAATCTGGCCTCCAATAGTTTGGCTAGCTCCTCTCCCATGGCTTGTCTCTTAGGTTCGAGAAACGCCAAGAGCCTGTTTGATCGGCTTGAACCTTTTAGGATGTTTAGGTTGTGCTCGCCAGCCGGCATGGGATTCCTGGCATGTCTGAAGGGTGCCAGGCAAAAATGTCCCAATTTTCGCGTAGGAATTCTCGTAGTGCGGCGTCTACATCAGGGTTTAATTGTGCCCCAATGGAAGCCGTTTTTGTAGGGTCCGTTGGGTGGACTTGGAATTTGACTATTTCGTCTGCTGGTTTAAAGGAGGTGGACTTGGATCTTTTATCGAGTATCACATCGTCCCTGTTCACCGTGGAGCGTAGCACAGTCAGTTCCTCGGCCGCTAGGGCTTCGGATAGTGCCTCAAGGGCTAGTGCGGCTGTCTTCGTGGAGTGCTATGTTCGGGTCACTAGCAAGAGTGATGATTCCGTTAGGTCCGGGCATTTTGAGCTTCATGTACCCGTAATGGGGTATAGCTTGAAAAATTATGAATGCCTCTCGCCCTAATAGAGCGTGGTATCCGCTGCTGAACGGGGCCACTTGGAACGTGACCTCCTCGGACCTGTAATTATCCGACGTGCGAACACCACATCCAAAGTGATTTTACCTGTGCAGCTCGCTTCCCGACTGGGGATTATTCCTCTAAAGGTTGTGCTGCTTCGCTCAATGCGGCTCCACTATTTCCATTTTTCAAGGGTTTCTCATAAATGAGGTTCAATCCGCTGCCACCGCCCATGAGTACCTTGGTAAGGCGAAGCCATCCACTATTGGACCGAGGACCAATGCTGCCGGTGCTCGGGCTGTTCGAATTTAGGTTCATCACCGGCATTAAAGGTAATAGCCGTGTCCTCCATGGATTTATTGTTGCTACTTGGTAGACTTCGCAAGGCTGCGGAGTGTTCGTGCGATATTGTTTGATGCGAAAGTCTCGAAGACTGTTAATACCGTACTAGTATCCTTGGGCTGGTGCTCTGTGGATGCTGGGGTTAGAAGCTCCTCGCCGCTTTTGGCCACCTGCCGGAGTATCCAACATGCTCTAAGGCTATGAGTTGGTGTGGCGCCCTCTGTACTATGAATTTTACAGGGTCCGTTGAGCCATCCCTCCAGTACGGTTCCATGCCCCGTGGGGGGTTTTTGTTTTTTGGTGTTTTACCCGGGTGATTGGCGATAATGCACCCTTTTGTTTTGGACTGGGTTTGTATTCGGGGCCGGATTGTCCGAAAATCTTACTTCAGTTTTCCAGGCGCTTTCCATCGCACAGTACTTTCGTACTATGGACGCCAAGTCAGCAAAGCGTGTAATTTCACGGCGACCTATGGCGTTGAGGATTCCCATGTCCGTGCAATTATTGCAGAAGAATGAAATTGCATCTTCCTCACGGCAGTCCTTTATCCTGTTCATAACCAGGAGGAATCTGGCCCAGTAATGATGTACTGTTTCTTCAGGCTCTTGCCTAATATTGGATAGATCGCCTATGTTCGGGTGGGTGGGTGGAATTAGATCCGAAACCCCACCCAATCTAAGGCTCAAGGGCCAAGGAGTTTCGAACTCGAAGCTTGGATTCTTGGATGTTGTCCACTCGAATCTAGCCCGTTGCTCGACTCTAAGTTCAGGTCTTGAGTGACGCCCTCCTCCGCGGGTATCCAGCTTGAGGATTGGGAATCCGGACATAGTTAGTCCTTAAGATAGATGAAGGGTCGCCAGATTGTTCCTCCACCACATCAACGTGATGGGTGACCTGGGAGAGTTAATCTCTCGATCGGGTTTAGGCCTAATCGATCGTAGTCCGTAGCGACTCCTGTATGCGTGGCGATCCAAGAGGTCGCTTAAAGAAGAGAGCTCCATCGGATCTAACTGCTCGGCGAGTTTCGAGTTGACGTGAAGATTGCTTTTGATGACCCGAAAAGTCATCATCGGCGCGGCGGCTGAACAGGCGGTCATAAGAAAACCGCCTAGCCGGAGAGTTTGGCCGATAGCCAAAGATCCTTTAGCAACAGAGCCGTCTTTAAAGATGGGATGAGGCATCCTTCCTGATGGCGACAGCACAACGGAACTCTCAATGAAAGCACCAATGTCGGTGTCAAAACCGGCGGATCTCGGGTAGGGGATCCCGAATCAGCGTCCTAGGCGGATGGTAACAGGAGACAAGGGACACGATGTTTTACCCAGGTTCGGGCCCTCTCGATGGAGGTAAAACCCTACTCCTTCTTGATTAATATTGATGATATGGGTAGTACAAGAGTAGATCTACCCCGAGATCAGAGAGGCTAAACCCTAGAAGCTAGCCTATGGTATGATTGTTGTTCGTCCTACGGACTAAAACCCTCTGGTTTATATAGACACCGGAGAGGGCTAGGGTTACACAGAGTCGGTTACAATGGAAGGAGATCTACATATCCGTATCGCCAAGCTTGCCTTCCACGCCAAGGAAAGTCCCATCCGCACACGGACGAAGTCTTCAATCTTGTATCTTCATAGTCCAGGAGTCCGGCCGAAGGTTATAGTTCGGCTATCCGGACACCCCCTAATCCGGGACTCCCTCAACCGCCATATTTGAGAACAACATTATTATGCATGGACCTTGACTATGTACGTCACCATGTGTCCAGATCTGGGATGCCGCGTGTACCAGATGAACGGCGCCGAGTTCGACCCCGTGATGCTACGCTGGTGCCGAGGAACACTCTTGGAGAGTACTCGCTTAATCGGGACAGCTACCCCATTGTGAAGCGGATGCCACCTTCCGCACGACACGGAAGGCCTGCCGCTCATGAAGCATGGTTGTGTCTTCATTGCGCATCACCGGATGAATGACATGCCGGGACACGCTATCCCTGATTTATGCCGCTTCAGCTTGGATGAGTCTCCATCGTGTGGAACCGCACTAGAAAGCTGCGACAAATGATTCCTGCTGCCGCCGCTATGGCTCGTGCCATCCATGAAGAACACCTGGATCGGAACCTGGAGGAGGACATGCATGTAGTCCATCTATAACGTAAGTGGAGTACGGTAATTGTGAATGGTAGCGCTGTGAATATATGTAGACTAGTCGTGCACAAATTTATCACATGAATTGGAGATGAACTTGTGTGGCATACTGGCATTTGTCCTTTAGAATTTATTACTAGTAAATGTGTTATGTGTGTTGGAAATATGCCCTAGAGGCAATAATAAATTAGTTATTAGTATATTTCCTTGTTCATGATAATCGTTTATTATCCATGCTATAATTGTATTGAAAGGAAACTCAGATAGATGTGTGGGTACACAGACAACACCATGTCCCTAGTAAGCCTCTAGTTGACTAGCTCGTTGATCAATAGATGGTTACGGTTTCCTGACCATGGACATTGGATGTCGTTGATAACGGGATCACATCATTAGGAGAATGATGTGATGGACAAGACCCAATCCTAAGCCTAGCACAAAGATCGTAGTTCGTATGCTAAAGCTTTTCTAATGTCAAGTATCATTTCCTTAGACCATGAGATTGTGCAACTCCGGATATCGAGGAATGCTTTGGTGTACCAAACGCCACAACGAATCGGGTGGCTATAAAGGTGCACTACAGGTATCTCCGAAAGTGTCTGCGGTTGGCACGAATCGAGATCGGATTTGTCACTCCGTAAACGGAGAGGTATCTCTGGGCCCACTCGGTAGGACATCATCATAATGTGCACAATGTGACCAAGGGGTTGATCACGGATGATGTGTTACGGAACGAGTAAAGAGACTTCCCAAGAACGAGATTGAACAAGGTATCGGATACCGACGATCGAATCTCGGCAAGTACAATACCGCTAGACAAAGGGAATTGTATACGGATCGATTGAGTCCTTGACACCATGGTTCATCCGATGAGATCATCGTGGAACATGTGGGAGCCAACATGGGTATCCAGATCCCGCTGTTGGTTATTGACCGAGAACGCCTCTCGGTCATGTCTCAGATGATTCCCGAACCCGTAGGGTCTACACACTTAAGGTTCGATGACGCTAGGGTTATAAAGGAAGTTTGTATGTGGTTACCGAATGTTGTTCGGAGTCCCGGATGAGATCCCGGACATCACGAGGAGTTCCGAATGGTCCGGAAGTAAAGATTTATGTATGGAAAGTTGCTGTTCGGGTTCCGGAAAAAGTTCGGGTTTTTTCGGTATTGTACCGGGAAGCTTCCAGAAGGTTCCGGAGGATTCCGGAGGGGTCCGGAGGTCCGGAAATTGTTCCACCACGTCCAATACAGTAGCATGGGCTGTAAGGGGGCGCCCTAGCCTTAATGGACCAGGGGCACCAGCCCCCCCCAAGGCCCATGCGCATGGGAAGGGGAAAACCCTAAAGGGGGAGGCCTCCACTTGACTTGGGAGGCACTCCTCCCCCCTTGGTCGCCCCCCTTGGATTGGATCTAGGGCTGGCCGCACCCTTGGGGTGGAACCCTAAAGGGGTCGCAGCCCCTTTCCCCTATATATACTTGAGGTTTTGGGGCTGCCATACACATGAGAACCTCTCCTCTTGGCGCAGCCCTACCTCTCTCCTTCTCCTCTCTTGCGGTGCTTGGCGAAGCCCCAGGATTGCCACGCCTCCACCACCACCACGCCTGCAGTGCTGCTGCTGGATGGAGTCTTCTCAACCTCTCCCTCTCTCCTTGCTGGATCAAGGCGTGGGAGACGCCACCGGCTGTACCTGTGTTGAACGCGGAGGTGTCGTCTGCTCGCACTAGGATCTCCGGTGATTTGAATCACGACGAGTACGACTCCATCAACCCCGCTCACATGAACGCTTCCGCTTAGCGATCTACAAGGGTATGTAGATGCACTCTCCTTCCCTCGCTGCTAGTTTCTCCATAGATAGATCTTGGTGACACGTAGGAAAATTTTGAATTTCTGCCACGCTCCCCAACAAAGGCATCATGAGCTAGGTCTATTGCGAGATTCTTTGCACGAGTAGAACACAAAGTAGTTGTGGGCATTGATTTTGTTCAATATGCTTACCGTTACTAGTCCAATCTTGTTTCGACGGTATTGTGGGATGAAGCGCCCGGACCGACCTTACACGCATTTCACGTGAGACAGGTTCCACCGATTGACATGCACTTGGTGCATAAGGTGGCTAGCGGTGCCGCCTCTCCACTTTAGTCGGAACGGATTCGATGAAAAGGGTCCTTATGAAGGGTAAATAGCAATTGGCATATCACGCTGTGGTTTTGCGAGGTAAGAAACGTTTGCTAGAAACCCATAGCAGCCACGTAAAACATGCAAACAACAATTAGAGGACGCCTAACTTGTTTTTGCAGGGTATGCTATGTGATGTGATATGGCCAAGAAGAATGTGATGAATGATATGTGATGTATGAGCTTGATCATGTTCTTGTAATAGGAATCACGACTTGCATGTCGATGAGTATGACAACCGCAGGAGCCATAGGAGTTGTCTTAATTTATTGTATGACCTGCGTCATTGAACAACGCCATGTAATTACTTTACTTTATTGCTAACCGTAGCCATAGTAGTAGAAGTAATAGTTGGCGAGACAACTTCATGAAGACACGATGATGGAGATCATGATGATGGAGATCATGGTGTCATGCCGGTGACGATGATGATCATGGAGCCCCAAGATGGAGATCAAAGGAGCAAAATGATATTGGCCATATCATGTCACTATTTGATTGCATGTGATGTTTATCATGTTTATGCATCTTGTTTACTTAGAACGACGGTAGTAAATAAGATGATCCTTACAAAAATTTCAAGAAGTGTTCTCCCTAATCGGCACCGCTGCTAAAGTTCGTCGCTTCTAAGCACCACGTGATGATCGGGTGTGATGGATTCTTACGCTCACATACAACGGGTGTAAGACAGATTTACACACGCGAACACTTAGGGTTAACTTGACGAGCCTAGCATGTACAGACATGGCCTCGAACACAGAGACCGAAAGGTCGAGCATGAGTCGATAGTAGATACGATCAACATGAAGATGTTCACCGATGATGACTAGTCCGTCTCACGTGATGATCGGACACGGCCTAGTTGACTCGGATCGTGTAATCACTTAGATGACTAGAGGATGTCTATCTGAGTGGGAGTTCATAAGATGAACTTAATTATCCTGAACATAGTCAAAAACCCTTTGCAAATTATGTCATAGCTCACGCTTTAGTTCTACTGTTTAGATATGTTCCTAGAGAAAATATAGTTGAAAGTTGACACTAGCAATTATGCGTTAGTAGAAAGCTTATGTCCTTAATGCACCGCCGGTGTCTTTGGACCTCGAATGTGGTCTGTGGATGTTAAGTAACATCCGACACACACGCTTTGATGACTATGTGATAGTTCGCAATGTTAAACGGCTTAGAATTAAGGAACCAAAGACGTTTTGAAATGTCACGGAACATGTGAGATGTTCGAGGGCTGAAATTATGATTTCAGGCTCGTGCTCACGCCAAGAGGTATGAGACCTCCGACGAGTTTTCTAGCCTACAAACTAAGGGAGAAGATCTCAATCGTTGAGCTTGTACTCAGATTGTCCGGGTACAACAATCACTTGAATCGAGTGGGAGTTAATCTTCCGATGAGATAGTGATGTTTCTCCAAAGACATTGCCACCAAGCTACTAGAGCTTCGTGATGAACTATAACATATCGTGGATAGATATGATGATCCTTGAAGTGTTCGCGATGTTTGACACCGTGAAAGTAGAAGTCAAGTAGGAGCATCAATTGTTGATGGTTGGTAAAACCACTAGTTTCAAGAAGGGCAAGGGCAACAAGGGATACTTCATGAAACGGCAAAACAGTTGCTGCTCTAGTGAAGAAACCCAAGGTTGAACCCAAACCGAGACTAAGTGCTTCAGAATGAGAGGAACGGACACGTAGCAGAACCACCCTAGATACTTGGTAGATGAGAAGGCTGGCAAGGTCGATAGAAGTATATTGGATATACATTATGTTAATGTGTACTTTACTAGTACTCCTAGTAGCACCAGGGTATTAGATACCGGTTCGGTTGCTAAGTGTTAGTAACTCGAAATAAAAGCTATGGAATAAACGGAGACTAGCTAGAGGTGAGCTGACGATATGTGTTGGAAGTGTTTCCAAGGTTGATGTGATCAAGCATCGCACGCTCCCTCTACCATCGATATTTGGTGTTTGCGTTGAGCATAGACATGATTGGATTATGTATATCGCAATACGGTTATTCATTTAAGGAGAATAATGGTTACTCTATTTATTTGAATAATACCTTCAATGGTCTTGTACCTAAAGGAATGGTGTATTGAATCTCGATCGTAGTGATACACATTTTCATGCCAAAAGATATAAGATAGTAATGATGGCACTGCCATGTAAGTCATATTGGTATAAAACGCATGAAGAAGCTCCATGTTGATGGATCTTTGGACTCACTCGTTTTGAAAAGTTTGAGATATGCGAACCATGTCTATTGGTGTATACGCATGAAGAAACTCCATTCAAGATGGATCATTTGAACTTACTTGATTTTGAATCACTTGAGATATGCAAATCATACCACATGGGCAAGATGACTGAAAAGCCTCGTTTTCAGTAAGATGGAACAAGATATCAACTTATTGGAAGTAACACATTTTTGATGTGTGCAGCCCAATGAGTGCTGAGGCATGCAGTGAATATCGTTATGTTCTTACTTCACAGATGATTCGAGTAGATATTGAGTATATTTACTTGATGAAACACAAGTCTGAATTATTGAATGGTTTAAGTAATTTCAGAGTGAAGTTGAAGATCATCGTGACAAGAGGATGAAATGTCTATGATATGATCATAGAGATGAGTATCTGAGTTACGAGCTTTGGAATGCAATTAAGACATTGTGGAAATTGTTTCACAATTAATACCGCCTGGAACACCATAGTTTGATGGTGTGTCCGAACATCATAGTTGCACCCTATTGGATATGGTGCGTACCATGATGTCTCTTATCGAATTACCACTATCGTTTATGGGTTAGGCATTAGAGACAACCACATTCACTTTAAATAGGGCACCACGTAATTCCGTTGAGATGACACCGTATGAATTATGGTTTAGAGAAACCTAAGTTGTCATTTCTTAAAGGTTTGGGGCTGCGACGCTTATGTGAAAAAGTTTCAGGTTGATAAGCTCGAACCCAAAGCGGATAAAATGCATCTTCATAGGACACCCAAAACAGTTGGGTATACCTCCTAATTCAGATCCGAAAGCAATAGGGATTGTTTCTTAAAACGGGTCCTTTCTCGAGGAAAAGTTTCTCTCGAAAGAATTGAGTGGGAGGATGGTGGAGACTTGATGAGGTTACTGAACCGTCACTTCAACTAGTGTGTAGCAGGCACGTGAAGTTGTTCCGTGGCACATACACCAATTGAAGTAGAAGCTATGATAGTGATCATGAAGTTTCAGATCAAGTCACTAATGTACCTCGTAGGGTGACAAGGAGGCGTACTACTTCAGAGTGGTACGCAATCCTGTCTTGAAGGTCATGTTGCTAGACAACAATGAACCTACGAACTATGGAGAAGCAATGGTGGGCCCAAATTCCGACAAATGGTTAGAAGCCATGAAATCCGAGATAGGATCCATGTATCAGAACAAAGCATGGACTTTGGTGGACTTGCCCGATGATCGGCAAGCCATTGAGATGAATGGATCTTTAAGAAGAAGACGGACGTGGACGGTAATATCACCGTCTATGAAGCTTCACTTGTGGGGAAGAGTTTTTCACAAGTTCAAGGAGTTGACTACGATGAGATTTTCTCATCCGTAGCAATGCTTAAGTCCGTCGGAATCATGTTATCATTAGCTGCATTTATGAAATCTGGCAGATGGATGTCAAAACGAGTTTCCTTACCAGTCTGCGTAAGGAAAGGTTGTATGTGATACAATCAGAAAAGTTTTTTGTCGATCCTAAAGGATGCTAAAAGGTATGCTAGCTCCAGCGATCCTTCTAAGGACTGGAGTAAGCATCTCGGAGTTGGAATGTGCGCTTTGATGAGATGATCAAAGATTTTGGGTTTATACAAAGTTTATGAGAAACTTGTATTTCCAAAGAAGTGAGTGGGAACTCTATAGAATTTCTGATGAGTATATATTGTTGATCAGAAATGATGTAGAATTTCTAGAAAGCATATAGGGTTGTTTGAAAAGTGTTTTTCAATGGAAAACCTGGATTAGGCTACTTGAACAAATAAGCATCAAGATCTTTAAGATAGATCAAAATGTTTAATAATACTTTCAAATGAGCACATACCTTGACATAATCTTGAAAATGTTCAAGATGGATCAGTCAAAGAAGGAGTTCTTGCCTGAGTTGTAAGTTATGAAGTTAAGAGTTAAAGCTCGACCACGGCAGAAAAGAGAGAAAGGACGAAGGTCGCCCCTATGCTTCGACATAGGCTCTATAGTATGCTATGTCGTGTACCGCACTGAAGTGTGCCTTGCCATGAGTCACTAAGGGTACAAGAATGATCCAGAATGGATCATTGGACAGCGGTCAATAATTGTCCTTGGAGTAAATAAGGACATGTTTCTCGATTATGGAGGTAATAAAGAGTTCGCGAAGGGGTTACGCCGATGCAAGCTTTAACACCTATCCGAGTGACTCGAGTAGCAAACCGGATACGATAGTGGAGCAACTATTTGGAATAGCTCCAAGTGGAGCGTGGAAGCAGCGTTTAAAATATGACATAGAGAATTATGAAGTACATACGGATCTGAATGTTGCGACCCGCTGACTAAAACCTCTCTCACAAACAAAACATGATCAAACCCCGTAACTCATTGAGTCTTAATCACATGATGATGTGAACTAGTTTAATGACACTAGTAAACTCTTTGGATGTTGGTCACATGGCGATGTGACGTGTGAGTGTTAATCACATGACGATGTGAACTAGATTATTGACTCTAGTGCAAGTGGGAGACTGTTGTGTCTTCATTGCGCACCGCCGGATGAATGACATGCTGGGACACGCTATCCCTGATTTATGCCGCTTCAGCTTGGATGAGTCTCCATCGTGTGGAACCAGACTAGAAAGCTGCGATAATGATTCCTGCTGCTCACCGCTATGGATCGTGCCATCCATGAAGAACACCTGGACTGGAACCGGAGGAGGACATGCATGTAGTCCATCTATAACGTAAGTGGAGTACGGTAATTGTGAATGGTAGCGCCAGTGAATATATGTAGACTAGTCATGCACAAATTTATCACATGAATTGGAGATGAACTTGTGTGGCATACTGGCATTTGTCCTTTAGAATTTATTACTAGTAAATGTGTTATGTGTGTTGGAAATATGCCCTAGAGGCAATAATAAATTAGTTATTAGTATATTTCCTTGTTCATGATAATCGTTTATTATCCATGCTATAATTGTATTGAAAGGAAACTCAGATACATGTGTGGGTACATAGACAACACCATGTCCCTAGTAAGCCTCTAGTTGACTAGCTCGTTGATCAATAGATGGTTACGGTTTCCTGACCATGGACATTGGATGTCGTTGATAACGGGATCACATCATTAGGAGAATGATGTGATGGACAAGACCCAATCCTAAGCCTAGCACAAAGATCGTAGTTCAGATGCTAAAGCTTTTCTAATGTCAAGTATCATTTCCTTAGACCATGAGATTGTGCAACTCCCGGATACCGAGGAATGCTTTGGTGTACCAAACGTCACAACGTGAATCGGGTGGCTATAAAGGTGCACTACAGGTATCTCCGAAAGTGTCTGCATTGGGTTGCACGAATCGAGATCGATTTGTCACTCCGTAAACGGAGAGGTATCTCTGGCCCACTCGGTAGGACATCATCATAATGTGCACAATGTGACCAAGGGGTTGATCACGGATGATGTGTTACGGAACGAGTAAAGAGACTTGTCGGTAACGAGATTGAACAAGGTATCGGGATACCGACGATCGAATCTCGGCAAGTACAATACCGCTAGACAAAGGGAATTGTATACGGATCGATTGAGTCCTTGACATCGTGGTTCATCCGATGAGATCATCATGGAACATGTGGGAGCCAACATGGGTATCCAGATCCCGCTGTTGGATATTGACCGAGAACGCCTCGGTCATGTCTCAGATGATTCCCGAACCCGTAGGGTCTACACACTTAAGGTTCGATGACGCTAGGGTTATAAATGAAGTTTGTATGTGGTTACCGAATGTTGTTCGGAGTCCCGGATGAGATCCCGGACGTCACGAGGAGTTCCTGAATGGTCCGGAAGTAAAGATTTATATATGGAAAGTTGTTGTTCGGGTTCCGGAAAAAGTTCGGGTTTTTTCGGTATTGTACCGGGAAGCTTCCAGAAGGTTCCGGAGGATTCCGGAGGGGTCCGGAGGTCCGGAAATTGTTCAACCACGTCTAATACAGTAGCATGGGCTGTAAGGGGGCACCCTAGCCTTGAATGGGCCAGGGGCACCAGCCCCCCCAAGGCCCATGCGCATGGGAAGGGGAAAACCCTAAAGGGGGAGGCCTCCACTTAACTTGGGAGGCACTCCTCCCCCCTTGGCCGCCCCCCTTGGATTGGATCTAGGGCTGGCCGCACCCCTTGGGGGTGGGAAACCCTAAAGGGGTCGCAGCCCCCTTTCCCCCTATATATACTTGAGGTTTTGGGGCTGCCATACACATGAGAACCTCTCCCTCTTGGCGCAGCCCTACCTCTCTCCCTTCTCCTCTCTTGCAAGCTTGGCTAAGCCTGCGCAGATTGCCACGCCTCCACCACCACCACGCCACAGTGCTGCTATCGACGGAGTCTTCCTCAACCTTTCCCTCTCTCCTTGCTGGATCAAGGCGTGGAGACGCCACCGGCTGTACGTGTGTTGAACGCGGAGGTGCCGTCTGCTCGCACTAGGATCTCCGTGATTTGAATCACGACGCGTACGACTCCATCAACCCCGTTCACATGAACGCTTCCGCTTAGCGATCTACAAGGGTATGTAGATGCACTCTCCTTCCCCTCGTTGCTAGTTTCTCCATAGATAGATCTTGGTGACACGTAGGAAAATTTTGAATTTCTGCTACGTTCCCCAACAATGTGTACGTGCAACTTGTGTGGTTGTTGCACGGGCTCTAACACGCTCTTTGAGAAAAAAAAGGTGGCACGGCTTTGGATATACGTGACGTGGCGGCATCATACAGTAGCATCATTCGCTATAGTTGTAGTACACTCCTACTAGGACGACAACTCCTATAAAACCTTGCGCTTGGCTCTATGCCTCTTCGGGAGGTTCAACAGTTCGTACTCGTGTGAACCTTGCACTTGGCTCTTCGCCTCTTCAGAACGTCCAACAATGATGATACTACAGTACAATATGCTTCTGGCAATCTGACACCGATTGAACTGCTGCACGTCCACCGCGAGGGCGAGAGAGAGGGCGAGGGAGAGGGAGAGGGAGGGAGGGAGAGGGAGAGGGCGCTGTAGTCAAAACCCTCTCCTCGTCCTGCGAACCATCACGCGCGTGGGCGAGGGAGAGGGGTAGTAAGCAAGCTTCTCCTCGTTCGGCGAGTTGACGGGACACATCAAAGGAGTACTAGTACTAGTAGTAGTCCATACTCCGTCCTTTCCGATTAATATCTTAATTTGAAACGAGAAAAATACACTGGCGGTCAACGTATGTGACAATACGCTCTTTAGGGTCACTATATATAGTTTTGCGGCGTGGCACTTTGTTGAATGGTTAAATTGTCACCTGGTTTCTGGGTCCCACCTATCAGTTGGCAGAGCAAAGAAATCTGTTAAACAAAACTTTACGCAGGCGCGACACGAGTCCAACCCTTGCGCGCGAACCGCCCTGGCTGTGTATGTGAGTGCATGCACGTGTCCTCCCTCGGTCTTCCAACAAAGAGTGTACATCGGCTACAAAACAAAGAGTGTGGTACATAATGTACATCTACACTTCCAATGCATGTAGCCTTTAATCTAAATCGATATTGATTGACTAATGCACCAACTTGTGCTGTAGGTATAGGCTACATGTCTATCCTTAATTACAGCATGCAACGGCCTTC
The DNA here is from genome assembly GCA_021605205.1 of Aegilops longissima. Lineage (NCBI taxonomy): Eukaryota > Viridiplantae > Streptophyta > Magnoliopsida > Poales > Poaceae > Aegilops > Aegilops longissima. The sequence continues at coordinate 85,469,569 of CM038682.1, read as the reverse complement.
ATTTAATCTTCTTATCTCAATGGTCGCATGCACACATAAGTCTGCTACTTTTGGGCGTTAGTTATGCCCTTGTCAATGTGTAAATCTCTAAATGTACAGTCTTTCACAGACACAGGGAGTAGGTTGAGCACTTGAGCGTGAGCTGTGTGTGTTGCGTCGTGTGCTGTGTGCCACATGGGTGCGTGAGTGTTGCGTGCGTCCATGTGTATGTGTGAGTGTTGCATGTTGCATGCATGCATGGGGCTTACTCCCTGCCATTGACATGTTCATATTTCAAGCTTCCTCTGTTCCCTCCATATGATGATACTCCCTCTGTTCCCAAATAGTACGGAGTAAAAGCCTCCCTCTGTTCCCAAATACGGAGTATTTGTCTTTCTACATATTTCAACAAGTGACTAGGTATGGAGCAAAATGAGTGAAGTGAGCGTAGAGGCATAGGGATACTGTAGAAAGGAAGTCCTCGCGATCCATTATTCCCCATCTCGGTCAGAGAGAACTATTCAACTAGTCTTCGCAGTGAAGTGACAATACACGCTGCAGCAGATGAGACACGTAATTAATAAGCTGAACCAGCGTGTTGTTGTTACTAAATCAGCCTTACCCAGTACTGCCATCATGTTTGCCAAGAGAGCACGCTCCGCAAATACGCCACGCACTCTCATCCTCCATTAATCGACATATGGGCCCTCTTGTGGTAGACCCACATGTCATCGGTGTAACTATTTACACTCAAGGACGGTATATCCTGGTAGTAGTACTAGTAGAATTGAGATTTAATGCACTTTCTTCCCGCCTTCCACTCTTCTTCCTCCTCTCTTCTTCTTCCTCCTCTCTTCCCCATCGCCGGTTGCACACCATTTACCCCGCCACTGCTCGCCCGCCGCGCCATCTTCCTTGGTAGCTCTTGCGTACTATATCCCCCGCCACCGCTCGCCACACGAGGAGAAGCTTCTTCGCCGCCGCCTGAATCCACTTCCCCGCTGGCTCGCAGCATCAAAAATCCCAATGGCGTAACAGATCGACACGCAGAGCCACGATTGGAATTTCCTCCCCGATGTTCTCTTGGAGCAGATCTGTAGTCGTATGGACCTACTCAGCACCGTCCGTCTGGCCGCATGCTCGGTGTCTTTGTACCGTCTACTCGTCTGCAACCGGCCGGCTCTTTTCAAGACACCCTGCTTGCTGATGCCCGATCCTCGCAGGTTGCGCAGACACCGACTTGACGATCCTACGGAGGTTGCCGTGGTGCCCCTCGACATGCTACCACTACCCGTCCACCTGTCCTTCATGTGCGGCCACTACTGGGCGGGCATGAGGACCAACTGGATCGTCCTCATCCACCACACCGGTAGTCAGTGGCGTCTCGTGGATATCTACACCCAGCGAGAGATCACCCTTCCATCATTGGATACCGCCGACATCGAGCCTCGCGGCCCGCCGGACACTCCTGCCTACTACGCACGAGACGCGTCAAGCTTTTGCTCGACCTCATTTGCGTAAAGTTGTAATCTGCAAGTGCCCACACCATCGAAGACTACATGGATTACAAGCTCATTGCCTTGTTCAACATGGGATTAGTCTATCTGGAATCTGGTCGCCATACATGGTTATGGCTCATCATCAATCCTGTTGAGGCAACATTTCTGTCTGATGCTATAGTGCAAGATGGCATCGTTTACGCGGTCGACGAACAGATTGGCTGCCTATACTGGTGGAATCTATCGTCGTGTAATTGTTCTATCTCATCTCATCTTTACCTTATCAATACGACTGCCTGTTCATTTGTTACAAATTTAGAATGCATAGCATGTCTATAACCACATCATTGCTATGTGTTCCTCTCATTTCCTAGATTTTTATGACCACACATGTTATTGTTAGAGTTGATATGAGAACAATTGGCATCTAATGATTGTTAGAATACATATTATGAGCATAACATCATGATTGCTATATGTTACTCTCGTTTACAAGATTTTTATAACAACGCATGTTATTGCTTAGAGTTGATATGAGAACAGTAGTAGTAAGTGCTATGGTAGAATATGAGTAGGCGCTGTCATAGCTGTTTTCCTCTCATTGTCACATGATGTTTGAACCATGACATGTTGCTAGAATATGAAAGCCATTGGCTTATTTCTTTAACTTGGGGTATGATTATGACCACGGCATTGCAATTCTCTGTCTATGATATGTGTCACTGTTATAATAATCTTAATTCCACACATACTATGAACATGATTGTTTATTTTTTGTCCTTTTGGTATCCAATTTGAATTGTTGCAGCAGACGCAAATGCGCTGGCCTTCATGATTCCAGGACCTGGGATCATACCAACCGATGGGTGGTGGTTTATCGCTCGTTCAGCTTACGGCGGTCATTTGATGCTCATTCGCACATACCAAATTGACCAAACCATTACATCAAACCACATGCAATACAATGCATGGGGCGTTCGTGACATTGATGGCTATGGTTGCTTCGTGTTCGAGAAAGATCCCAGCTCCGTTGGGCCAGGCGTATTCAACTGGAGGCGGGTTTACAGCCTCGGCAACCACTCCTTGTTCCTTGGGCTCAATTATCCGATCATCCAACCAATCATCGATCATATCACCATCGATGATTACTGTGCTATGCAACTTCCATTCGCGAGGGGGGCTGTGTTTACACATCATACCATGGGTTTCATGAATCACCATATCCAGAGATTCGTCGACACAGCTTGTTGCCGTGTAATCTTCAGCAGTGAAAGGCATCAAGCTTCCATGCGATGGATGGCTTTTGCAAACCCGACATGCGGCGATGTGGTTCATGCCAATAGCAAATATGCACAACTTGATTCGTGCTGATATCTAGACTGAGCCATGTATTCTGCTGTTGTAGCACGACCCTCTTTTGTTGGATATTATGTACTGTTGTTAGTTTGAAGCACTCCTCTGGTTTGAAGGATAGATACCTTCCTGAGATCAAGTGCATCCTAACTCACCTGCGTAGGATGTAATAATAATGATGATGGAGATGTTGTGCGAAGCCATATATATATATATATATATATATATATATATATATATATATATATATATATATATATATATATATATATATATATATATAGGCTTCAAGTGCGTACTTGTTAGTTAAACCTATGTATAAATTGTGACACTAAATACGACTAGTAAGTAGTACAGTAGCAGTACTAGTAGACGTCGGTCAAATTATTCATCATGTCCACACATTGAATTGACGTGACAACACGCTGCGCGTGAGGTGACACAAGAATCCCGGCGGCGTGTTCGAGTATTCTGGACTTCAGATTTGGAGTACCACTTATCAGTCGAAATCTTTCATCATTCACTCAAAACAATTGATTGATCATACATTGAGTACCATATAACTAGAATTACCGATGCAAGTCGAAGAAGGATTGGCCGGTGCTGCCGGCTGGCGTCAAGTTCGATCCCACGGATCAGGAGCTGATCGAGCACCTTGAGGCCAAAGTGAGTGCTGACAGCGCGAGATTTCAGTCTCTCATCGATTTGTTCATACCAACCATCGATAGCGAGCACATCATATGCTACACCCAACCTGAGAAACTTCCAGGTAAGACACCGATCGGCCATCTACTTGCACAAACATATTCCTTTGTTTATAGATCTATTTTTCTTTTTAGACGCAGACCTGGTGAAGCAATTACAAATTTGACAGTTAATAAAAAGTGAAACAAGTGACTGCAACATGCCAAAGATGTTATGAAAATGCCAACGACGTACACTAAAACCTGTATTCCACAATACTGCAGGTATCACACTGAGTGGCCTAAGGAAGCAATTCTTCCAGCGCAATTCCAGGGCGTTCAAAAGGGGCACGTTGATGCGGAGCATCCCACGTTCATCCCCATGTACACTCCGACTACTCTCCAAGCCCCAAGAGGACATATGACGAGACCTCGACCATACGCCATTGGACACAAGGTGAACTCACTCCTCTTCGAACCGTCACATTCCTCATGCGAGACATGGCTACTACCTCATGCATGGACCTTGCATATGCTCAGGTACAACCGAGATGACCATGGAGGATCCAAGGACCAAGGCCAAGCATGGAAGAGGAGAAGGAAGAAGAAGCAGGGACAAGCTTCTGGAAAGCCCGGACCTTCCGGCCTGCCCGGAACCTCCGGCCCCCGGAGTCCATACCATCCCCGAGCACGCCAACTCTCTGGTTAGCCCGGAACCCGGCCAGAACCTGCCCGAAACTTCCGGAGCCCGGAACTTCCGCCCCGCCTGAACTTCCGCCTGTCTCACAAGACAGGTATTGGGCCGAGCCCATGTATCCTTCGCCCTCACTTACCCCTTCGTGGACTAGCACTATATATACTCCCCCACCTCCTCCTAGTTAGGGTTAGCTCATATTTTGTGTGAGAGCCTTGCTCCTCCACTTGGTTACTTCTCCTCGGAGCTCGCGACCTCTTTGGAGAAGATCCCCCAAGCGGATTCAAGACCCCTTCAAGGGAAGACAATCAAGACCTCCTCACGGAGAAGAATCGGTTACCTCTTGTATCGTCCTTTGTTGGATTTGGACCGTGTGATCTCTATGTGTTCATGGAACTAGCGCATGTGTAATCGAATCTTGTTGGTTTGAGTGATTCTCTTGTGTTTTCCCCCGTGATTTCCTCGTGCTCTTCCGCTCGTTCTTCGTGTTCCTCGTAGGGATCCTCTCCAAACGTGAAAGATCGGCCCCTAGGGTTCCACCCTACATCATATGGTATCATGAGCCACGTTAATCACGTTTTTGGAGCCCCTACCCTTTGTTTTCTAGCTTGATTTTGTTGATTTCGTCCTAAATTCAAAATTCCCCACCAAAAATAGCCCCAAATTTTTTTGTGATTTGTTGGTTTGGATGATGTTTTGTTGATTTTGATCCATGGATTCGTTGTGTTTCAAGTGGATCTAGCTTTCCCCCTTCATTTTCCCCCTTTCTATCCACAAAATCTCCCCAATTTTGACCTTGGAAATCGAGTTTTTCCGCCCCCATTCTCAGATCTGGAATTTAGGGTTCGTCCCGGAAGAAATTCCACGACCCCCGGAACTTCCGGCCTCCCCCGAAACTTCTGCCCCCCGGAACTTCCGTCCCAGCCCCGGAACTTCCGGGCTAAGCAGAAAGTTTACCCCAAAATCCCCCCGACCCCCACACTTTTTCCGCGACCCCCGGAACTTCCGGAGCCCGGAACTTCCGGCCCTAACCCCGGAACTTCCGGCCTAACCCGAAACATTGCACGAGATTTCAGCATCAGCCTTCTTCACCGTTTTCATCATAACTTTTCACTCCGAACTCCGATTTGAGTGTTCTTTGGCTTGTTTTGAAGCTATCGACGGGCCCGAGGTCCTCACCTTGGTTTCACCACCTTTTGACACCATAAAATTTTTGGTACTTTGGCATCTTTTCCTAGGGCTCCCACCATAACATCCGCAATGCCACCACCGACTTCCGCAACCTAACCCATTTTGTTCCCCATAGCATTTGAGGTTGTGTGAGTAGTGACTTGAGTCTCCTAAGGTGTTTAGGCTACTTAGGGACGGTTGCTTCTTCATCCACCACCACCATAACTTCCGCATAGGCTTGCCCACCATACACTTCCGCAACCCCAACTGAACCCAATCATGTTTGTGTTGTGAGTTGTGTCTCCTAAGGTGTTTCGGCTACTTAGGGACCGTGCTACCAACTCCGACACCGTGTATAGTCCATCATACCCTACCCTTCCACATTAACCCATTTTGATCGGGTTTCCACCAATACTCCCGCAAGCACCACCGCTTTCCGCTACCACCATTTGACTTTTGTCCTTGAGATTTTGAGTTGTGGTTTTTTCCGTTTCCTAAGGTGTTTCGGCTACTTAGGGACGAGTCTCTATCATCTTGGTACCTACATCAAGACCACCGCCACTCATCATCGCAAAGGACGGTAACCTCGACGACACCATTGTACATTCCCCTTGCAATTGCAATGATAACCCCTAGCCCATTTTGTGTTACTTGCCTATCGAGACTAGACATTTGATTATTGCCGGGCCATGTTACTTGTGCACATTAGAGATCATTGGTCCATACCTTCCATTACATACATACCATATCATCTTGGTATCATATCATCCATTGTGTCACAAGTTTGTTCCCGCATATACACAATTGCTATCTTGGTTTGTGCATTGTGCAAAAGTGGCCATACAAAAAAAAGAGAATAAGCTTTTAAGCAAAGAAAAAGGAAGAGAGAGCAAAGAAGCTTGTAAGCAAGTGCCATAGCATCATACCACATTGCATATAAGATTGTCATATCCGATCATCTTGGATCAAACACTGGGAACCATACATACATAGCATACTTGGGATAGAAAGTTTATCCATTTTGCATCTTATAGGTTGTGCACAAGTGTCGTATCCGCCTATTGAGCAATCGTGCTAGCGTCTCTCTTGAGTTGTGCAACACGAGCGTTTTGGTGGATTCCACATTTTGAGCTCATTCCTTGGTTGCACTGCCCCATTTATCTATCCGTGTGTGCGTTTCCGTGTGCCATTCATTGCTATTGGTCTACTTGTTTCACTTGCAAATTTGTGAATCTCTTTCAACATTATTGACTCTTGCTAACATTTTGCATCAAATTTTCGTGCCACTATCCTCACCGAGCTCCACCATAAGCTTTTACTTGTGTAGGTGTGAGAAACCGACAAGAATTGGTACCAATTGTGCTATTTCCTTGTTACAAATTGAGTGATCATTGATCCATCTTCAACATCGGTCAAGGTTGGTCTAGTTCTTCTCTTTCTCCCACTCATATTTGCTCGAGTTTTGTGATGGATAGGCAAGGCATTCCCTCTCCGGTCTTCGACAACAACGACGGCGTGAACAACTACATCACCAAAGCGTCTATCTTCGATCTACAACGACAAATGCAAGGCGCACAATCAAGATTGCGAGAGCGCATCGAGAAAATCTCCATCGACATTCATCACTCCGAAGCAAGGAGAAGGGACTACATCGACAAGAAGCTTGCCGCACATAAAGAGGAGCAAGATGCAAGAATGGAGGAGATTCGGACCTTGCTCAAGTCTACTTCCCCTTCATCATCTTCAAGACGGCGACATTCAAGCCACAAGTCTTCGGAGCGCGAAAAAAGATGCAAGCACAAGTCGTCCAAGTCCACATCTACATGGCGACCACCATCACGTGCGTGATCAACATCGTCATGAAGGGCAAGTCACCTCCAAGCATCATGTGCATGACGACGACGAACGGCATCTACTACGAGCTCAAGCACGACAACGACATCATCATCATGAAGATGCTCCACAAGCGCAAGTACACAAGTCCCAACAAGCCCTACTTCACTCCAAGTCGAAGCTTCATGAGCACAAAAGAAGATCGCGAGACGACCACCACCAAGACGGCGCTACGGCTACAACAACCACTTAGGCATCTTCGCCAAGTGCTATCAAGGCATCTTCTCCTTTGGACATACGGCATCTTCGCCTACTTCCCACGTGTACGCCTACATCGACTTCATCAAGTCCAAGGCGACTATCTACGAGCGAGGGCGACACTTCCATCTTCGGAAGCCCCTCAAGGAAGATGTCCGAGCATGGGAAATTCCCTTCGGTCATGGAGATGAGCTACGAGGTGCCACATCATATGGGCCTCATACAAGACGGCGACAAGAAGGTTGAGCATGGGACTATCCCTTCAACCAAGGCGGCGATAGGAGTTGAGCATGGAGACATTTGCACCAACATGTCTCCGACACCTACATACCATGAGATGACCCAATTGCCATGTGGGGAGAGCCACCAACCCATGAGTGAGATGAGTGACTCCACCCTATATGACATTGAGTGCATTTCCTATGAGTGGATGAGTGTGACCACCACTAGTCCCACACTTGAGAGCATGCCACACATCCTATGTGAGGTTGAGAGCCATTTGAGTGACTTCACCAACCATACGAGTGATAGCATCATATTGGGAGTGAGTGAGCCACAACACTTAGCGAGTGAGGTAGTTGACACGGCATGTGAGGCTACTATGATTTCTAACGACTTAACCTCTACTCCTAGTGTGTTTTCTTCTTTGGTGCTAGGTCTCCTACATGACGACACGCCTATCCTCGACGAGTCCATCCCTCCAATGGAGACGACGATGGCCATGGTGGACAATGATGCAACCCCCACATGGTTCCATCAAGATGAAGATGACAATGATTGGATCTTCAACACCTCACCTACAACACATGAGCGACCTTCCAAAGGTTACAGAGGTGACGGTGATTCTCTTGTCCCACTAGTGGACTCTCTTGACATCGATTGCTCCCATGATGTTGACCCACCTATTACCATGCTTCTTGCTAGTGAAACTTCTTCATGCCTTGACTTCCCTATTTATGATGAATATGATGATGAGCATGTTGAGTTGCCTAGTTGTGATGCTATGCTTCATAGGATATCTTGTGAAAATTCTATTGGTCACTTCATGTTTGACAATCCATTGAACTTGTCATATGCTATGAGTGAGATCTCCCATATTGCATCATTTCAATCTCAACATAGTAACTATGCATGCCCCATTAAAATAAATCCCATTTGCACTTATGGCATAGATGACGAAATGATGGTCATTGGCTTTTGCTTCTCTTGTGATGATTTTGCCATGCTTCCTTTACATGATTTGCGCAATTCATCTACTATGTCATGCCATGATCACATTGTTCCAAATATGCATTGTTTTGGATGTTATCAATATTCTCCACGTGATGTTTCTATTCTTGCTCATGAGGAGACCCCCATAGTTTCCTCATACATATTAGGAGATTTTGATGCATCTCATACTTTGCATGATTCCCATAATTGCGTGAACCATATGCATTCCATGAATAACAATGCTCAAGATATTTCCCATGATGCATTACACAATTTGAGTCTCCATTATGCTATACATAACAACAAACCTATCATGATGGATGACATGTTTCTATATCACGCATCTCATTTATTTGATCATTGGATATTTTTTACTAACCAACACATGCATGTGCGCATCATGATGGATGATGTGTACATCTACCACGAACACACAATTTTCCCTTTGTCTTTGTTTTGTGTAGGTACCCACATACACTCATCAACTTCTCAATCCCATGAGTTGACGAAACGAGCTTTTGAGAGCAATGATGACTTGGGATCCCGTGGACTTTCATTCCCACCATTCCTTTTGCGCAAGGACTACGAGCATCTCTTTTACTTGTCTCTCACACGGCTATGGGCTATATATCACTTGTCGCTTCATGCGCATTTTCTCGTGTTCACTTTGCATGCGATGCTTGCTTCGATGCCTTTGCCATGCAATTGTGACCCTTGCTTGCATTTACCCATGATTCACAATTATGCTACTTCTATGTGTATTTGCATGCTTGGTGGAGATCCTTGTTGCTATTGCCATGTTTATCATGTGCCTCATGCTATTGATGCTATTTTGCTCATATCTTGCCTTCATGCTTGTGATATATCATCTGAAGTATTCATGCACACTATTTGCACCCATGACATGATTGCCATGATTCCTTCTAGTATGTTGCATCTTCGCACTACTAGCTTGCTTGACTTGATCGCTATGATTGCTTGCTATGTTGCATCACCCATGTTCCACTATTACTCGCTTTCTTGGGTTGATGACATATATGCTCATGCCTCTCACATGATATATCTTGATCATTGTCTCTTGTGTCCATTAGTTGCCTCTTTCATATCCACTTGTATTGAGTGCAACCATACTATGCTTATTGATCTTAGAGACTTTGACATTTTACTTGTGGTGCATGATTGCTTACTTGAGCCTATTGTCTTTGGTTGTAGTTGCATCATATGCTTTCATACCATACCACACCTTGTTCTTTCTTATGATAAGAATGATGAAAACACTTGTTGGGTATCTCGCCCCTTGAATGATAGGTCTTGCATTTGCACTAACCTCATTTTTTTCCAAGTGTTTGTCATGTTCTTTCATTTTGAAGGATTCACAAGGCGATACCGTCTTGAGACATATTGGTTATGTGAAGGCATACAAGATGTGCAACTCCATCATCCTTGAGAAACTCCTAAAGGTGACCTCCTTCCTTTTGAGCCATCCTCAAATATGCATATTGGATGGGCCATTCTTTCATTGTTGTTTCCTTCTTGTTGTCTACATGATACATCTATTGGATGGAGGACCGACATTGGAGATGGACCCTATGGACCTTCAAGTTGAGGAGTGCCACGACATTGAGCTATGGTACAACACCACCCATGACAAATTTGCACCCTATGCATGGATTGACACACATTATGATTGTCTTGTTGCACCTATTCCCATGTCATCCATGATATATGATCTTGTGCATTTTCTTAGCAAATTTGTTGTGATATTTCTTGATGGCATATTCATACATCGTGATCATATTGCCTACCATCAATTGCATGATAACATAATCATATTGAGCATCCATTGCCATATTCATGCTATTGATAAACCGTCTCACTATGACATCATTTTGCACCGTGGTTGCAATGATCATATTTACAACACATTTGTGTGCACAATGATTGCATTTCCTCCCATGAATGCTTTGCATCTCATTCTAGATCATCTTGATAAGCTTCATGCGCTTTGTCACGACCAATCTTGCCGCACGGACTCATTCTTACATGATGGACACTTTGTGTGTGCTAACCATTGTATTCTCGAGTGTTGCTTGTGTTTGCTCTTTTTGCATGTCTATCTCTCCGGCGACACCTTGGACTACTTGGATTGCACCATGTCTTCAACTTCGTCCAACTACAAGTCTGTCTACGACAACCGTTTCCATGGTGATGAGGATCACGATCCGAGGTCGGATCTTTCCCAAGGGAGGGGATATGATGCGGAGCATCCCACGTTCATCCCCATGTACACTCCGACTACTCTCCAAGCCCCAAGAGGACATATGACGAGACCTCGACCATACGCCATTGGACACAAGGTGAACTCACTCCTCTTCGAACCGTCACATTCCTCATGTGAGACATGGCTACTACCTCATGCATGGACCTTGCATATACTCAGGTACAACCGAGGCGACCATGGAGGATCCAAGGACCAAGGCCAAGCATGGAAGAGGAGAAGGAAGAAGAAGCAGTGACAAGCTTCTGGAAAGCCCGGACCTTCCGGCCTGCACGGAACTTCCGGCCCCCGGACCTTCCGGCCTGCCCGGAACCTCCGGCCCCCGGAGTCCAGACCAGCCCCGAGCACACCAACTCTCTGGTTAGCCCAGAACCCGGCCGGAACCTGCCCGGAACTTCCGGAGCCCGGAACTTCCGGCCTGTCTGCGCACAGTGTATTGGGCCGAGCCCATGTATCCCTTCGCCCTCACTTACCCCTTCGTGGACTAGCACTATATATACTCCCCCACCTCCTCCTAGTTAGGGTTAGCAATGGATTAGCTCATATTTTGTGTGAGAGCCTTGCTCCTCCACTTGGTTACTTCTCCTCGGAGCTCGCGACCTCTTCGGAGAAGATCCCCCAAGCGAATTCAAGACCCCTTCAAGGGAAGACAATCAAGACCTCCTCACGGAGAAGAATCAGTTACCTCTTGTATCATCCTTTGTTGGATTTGGACCATGTGATCTCTATGTGTTCGTGGAACTAGCGCATGTGTAATCGAATCTTGTTGGTTTGAGTGATTCTCTTGTGTTTCCCCCGTGATTTCCTCGTGCTCTTCCGCTCGTTCTTCGTGTTCCTCGTAGGGATCCTCTCCAAACGTGAAAGATCGGCCCCTAGGGTTCCACCCTACATCACACGTGGACGCGTCGCAAGATACAGTCGGAGTGCGGCATGCACGCGATGTGGCACGAGACCGGCAATACCTTGCCGGTGATGTTCAACGGCCAGCAGACGGGCAGCAAAAAAGGTTCTGGTGCTGCACACCAACAAGAACTTCGACCAGTAGAGGACCAAGTCGGTGATGCACCAGTACCACCTCGGGGACCTGGAGCAAGAGAAGGAGCGGGAACTGGTCCTCTGCAAGATTTTCTACCAGACGAACACTAGGGCCAGTAGTAAAAAGATTATAAGTTAGTTAGGTATTGGTAGTTGTACTACCTTGTTGTCCGCAAGTTGGTATTGTTGTTAACGATCTTTATGTATGAACCTGCATTTGCTTCCAACCATCATGCCGAGGGTCGGCGTGGATATAAAGCTGAATCATTTGTTTCGAAACGAATTTTCAGGCACCTGATTTTTATTTGATGGGTAGCATAAGCACCCGCCGCTCAATTCCAGTTCTCAATTTTTTCAAACAAGTGCATGCACTTATTATCACGATAAAAAACAATATCCGTGCTGCATCCCGCTTATCACCGCATTTGCAGAATTCTCTCGCTTATTGAGCACGAAATTGTTTTTTCAGGTCGAGCAAGTTTCAACTGGCTACAGATCGCCCAGGGTTGGTTTTGTTTTTAACAGGCCCAGCCCATGATGACAATGTGGCACAAAGATCTAGCAGGTATCTATCGGCCTCGCCCGCCAAATAAGTAGTTATATTTTGTCTTACAACATCCGCAGCATTTTTTTACTGAATCAAACACACAGCCCAGTTCTATTTTCCTCTTGAAACGCATGTCCTACATCCGTTTTCTAATCTCTACCTATAGTTTTATTAGTTCATATACATGTATCATTATATTGAAAACACATGAAATTCCCTTTTCATATTTACATCATTATTTTTGTTGTTTTTCCCACCCAGCGCTGATTTTTTTACCACTGGTTTTCCCTTAAACCAACTCAATTGTCCCACGTCTTATTTGCTCACAGAAACAAAACGATTTTTTGGCAAATCAATAAGTTCTTAAAAAAATGTTTATCATTTCGGGATTACAACAGTTCGGACTCCACCGAAATATGCAAAATAAGGTTGAACTTTTTGACCGTGGTCCTGGGCAGAAAATGGGCTGTAATAAATTACTTAAGAATTAGCAAATGGGCTGCAAATTATAAAAAGTAGCAAATGGGCTTTATGTTGTCTGCCACAGATTTGGAGGCTGACTTGTGGGTCTACCAAGTTCATGCGTACACAAGGTTTCGCAAAAAGAAACTTAGTCAACAATCGACTCTACCAGCGTCAGACCGTTAGATGTCAATCTAACGGCAATCATGCTTCTTGAGTCTTTGATCTTCCTGCCCCAGGCGCCCAAACCAGCATCGTCGGAACCGCCTGCTCCCGCCTCCCGTGGCCAGCAGTGCTACCGGGCAGGCCTCACGGCCCCATCATACTCGCATCCCTGGCCTGTCTATCCCTCTACTCACCCACACCTCCTGTTATTTTCCGGCGATGGCAGCCAACCAGTCAACCTCGTATTTCCATCACAGGGCAGCCACCGCCGTGTCTTCCCGGCCCGTGTCGCTCCCTTCAGAGGCCTCGCCGCCGTCCACCGCCTCTGGTGCTCTTGACGCGGCGTGGTCAACAATGTCCATCCAATGGCCGTAGTGCTTCTTCAACCTCTGGTCTTCTTGCCCCAGCCGCCCAAAGCAGCGCCGGTCGTGCCACATGCTCCTGCCTCCCGTGGCCGATCAGGCCGCCAAGGCCTCACCGTCCCCATACTACTCCCACCGCTGGCGTGCCATCCTCCACTCACCCACTCCCCTGTTATTCTGCAGCGACGCCAGCCTCACACCGCAGCCAACCAGTGAACCCTCGTGCTCCTCTCCGCGTGGGCATCCACTGCCGCGTCTTCCCCGGCTCCACGTCGTCCCCTTCCTAGGCCTCGCCATCGTCCACCGCCGTGGTGCTCTCGGCGCGACGTGGTCAATGTGGTCAACAACCGACTTACATCAGAAGAGTACTGTACGTGCAGTAGCTGACAGCTGGGTCCACGGCAGCCGCAAGGAAGTGCATCCTTATTACGCGCAAAATAATTATTCCTCCACTTGACAGCAGGGACCCACCGGACGGGCCACCAGTATTTCACGGAAAAACGCTTTCCCCGACTGCTGGGACCCACCGGACGGGCCACCGATTTCATGAAAAAAACGCTTGCCCTCGATCGCTGGGACCCACCGGACGGACCACCGATTTCGCGAAAAAACGCTCCTCCCATTGTCGGCTCGGACCCACCGGAAGTGCCTCCTTATTACGCATGTAAAAATGAATACTCCCCGCTAGCTGGGACCCACCATGGTGGGAGGCTGACTTAGGTCATACTAAGTTGACGGGACGGAGGGCTTTGTCAACTTAGTCAATATGAACAATTCTAGCTCCAAAGGACTGCACGATGTCCATCCAATGGCCGTCGTGCTTCTTCAATCTCTGCTCTTCTTGCTCCAAATTACCGCTCAAACAAGCGCCAAGGGACTGCTCGCTTCCTCCTCCTCAAGGCCGGCTGTGCTGCCAGCCAGCAGCCCTCACCGCCCCACCGTATTCCCATCGCTGGCCTAGCCATCCTCTACTCACCCACACCTGTTGTTATTCTCCGCAACGGTAGATGAACCAAGAACCCTCGTGACAACAGTATTCCCCTCCGTGGGAAACAACTGCCGAAGTCTTCCCTGCCTCCGCGTCGTCCCCTTCCTAGGCCTCGCCTTCGCCCACGCCCTGGTGCTCTCGGCGCGGCCTGGTCAACGTGGTCAACAACCGACATGCATCTGAAGTGGACTGTACGTGGAGAGGCTGACAGCTGGGTCCATGGCCACACGCAAGGAAATGCCTCCTTATTACGCGCAAAATAATGATTCCTCCACCGACATCGGGACCCACCGAATGGCCTCTGATTTCGCGAAAAAACGTTATCACGCCGACAGCTCGGACCCACCAGCTATATCTTCGCAAGAAAGGAAGTGCCTCCTTATTACGCACAAAAAAAATGAATACTCCCCCTGTTAGCTAAGACCCAGTATAGTGGCAGGCTGACTTGTGGGCCTATTAAGTTGACGGGAATGGAGGGCTTTGTCAACTTAGTCAATATGCACGATTCTAGCTCTAGTGACCATACGATGTCCATCCAACGGCTGTAGTGCTTCTTCAACCTCTGGTGTTCTTGCTCCAGCCATCCAAACCAGCGCCAGTCGTGCCTCGTTCTCCTGCCTCCCGTGGCCGTCTGCGATGCGGCGGAGGCGTCACCGCCCCCTACTACTCCCACTGCTGGCCAGGCCATCCCTCTACTCACCCACACCCCCTGTTATTCTGCGGCGACGGCAGCCTCACACCACAGCGAACCAGTGAACCCTCGTACTCCTCTATGCGTGGGCATCCACTGCCGCGTCTTCCCCGGCTCCGCGTCGTCCCCTTCCTAGGCCTCGCCGTTGTCCACCGCCCTGGTGCTCTCGGCGCGGCGTGGTCAACGTGGTCAAGGAACGGCTTCCATCGGACGTGGACTGTATGTGGAGAGGCTGACAGCTGGGTCCACGGCCGCAGCAAGGAAGTGCCTCCTTATTACGTGCAAAATAATTATTCCTCCACCTGACAGCGGGGACCCACCGGACGGGCCACCGTATTTCGTGAAAAAACGTTTCCCCCTGACTGCTGGGACCCACCAGCTACATCTTCGCACGCAAGGAAGTGCGTCCGGCAAAAAACAAAACGATTAAGCCGACTGCTGGGGACCCACCAGCTACATCTTCGCAGGGAAGGAAGTGCACGATACCGGGACCCACCTGGTCAAGCGTCGTAGTGTTGTCTGTTGGGGAACGCTAGAAAATTAAAATTTTCCTACGGTTTCACCAAGATCCATCTATGAGTTCTACTAAGCAACGAGTTACGAGAGAGTTTGCATCTACATACCACTTGTAGATCGAGTACGGAAGCGCTCGAGGGAGTGGTGATGATGAAGACGCTCCCAACGTGATTCCGATCACCGATGACCAAAGTGCTGAAAGGACAGCACCTCCGTGTTCAACACACGACGGGACGATGGCGTCTCCTCCGCCTTGATCCAGCAAGAGTGAAGGAGAGGTTGAGGAAGACAATTCCAATGGCAGCACGACGGCGTGGTGCGGTTGGTACGGCAGTTCTCCCAGGGCTTCGCCAAGCTTGCGTGGAGAAAGAGAGGTGTTGGGAGGGAGGGCTGCGCCTTCAATGGTGTTGGCAGCCCTCCCCCACCCCTCTATTTATAGGAGGAGAGGGCAAGGGGGCGGCCATCTAGGGTAAACCCTAGATGGGGCGGCGCCCAAGGAGGAGGGAGGTGGCTTGCCCCCAAGCTAGGGGCGCCCCTAGGGTTTACCCTCCCAAACCCTAGCCAAGATGGGCCTAGGTGGGAGGTGCGCCCAGCCCACCAGGGGCTGGCTCCCTCTCCCACTTAGCCCATGTGGCCCCCGGAGAGGTGGCCCCTCCGTGGACCTCCGAACCCTCCCGGTGGCACCGTATACCACCAAACTTCCGAGTCCGCTTAACCACTTTCCATATATAAATCTTTACCTCCGACCATTCCGAACTCCTCGTGACGTCCGGGATCTCATCCGGACTCAACAACATTCGTAATCACATACTTGTCTTCCTATTAACCCTAGCGCCACCGAACCTTATGTGTAGACCCTACGGGTTCGGGAGACATGCGATATGACCGAGACTACCTCAAGTCAATAACCAACAGCGGATCTGGATACCCATGTTGGTTCCCACATGCTCCTCGATGTTGTCATCGGATGAACCACGATGTCAAGGGTTCAAGCAACCCCGTATTCTATTCCCTTTGTCGACGGTATGTTACTTGCCCGAGACTCGATCGTCGGTATCCCAATACCTCGTTAGTCTCGTTATCGCAAGTCACTTTACTCGTATCGCAATGCATGATCCCGTGACCGGACACTTGATCACCTTTGAGCTCATTATGATGATGCATTACCGAGTGGGCCCTAGTGATACCTCTCCGTAATACGGAGTGACAAATCCCAGCCTTGATCCGTGTCAACCCAATGGTCACTTTCGAGATACCGTAGTGCACCTTTATAGTCACCCATTACGCCAGTGACGCTTGATACACCCAAAGCACTCCTACGGTATCCGGGAATTGCACGATCTCATGGTCTAAGGAAGAGATACTTGACATTGGAAAAGCTCTAGCAAAACGAACTACACGATCTTTGTGCTATGCTTAGGATTGTCTTGTCCATCACGCCATTCTCCTAATGACGTGATCCCGCTGTCAATGACATCCGATGTCCATAGTCAGAAACCATGACTATCTGTTGACCAACGAGCTAGTCTACTAGAGGCTTACTAGGACGATTGTAGTCTATGTATTCACACGTGTATTACGATTTCCGGATAATACAGTTATAGCATGAATAAAAGACAATCATCATGAACAAGGAAATATAATAATAATGCTTTTATTATTGCCTCTAGGGCATATCTCCAACAGTCTCCCACTTGCACTAGAGTCAATAATCTAGTTTACATTGTGATGAATCGAACACCCATAGAGTTCTCGTGTTGATCATGTTTTGCCCATGGAGAGGTTTAGTCAACGGATCTGCGACATTCAGATCCGTATGCACTTTACAAATTTCTATGTCTCCATCCTGAACATTTTCACGGATGGAGTTGAAGCGACGCTTGATGTGCCTGGTCTTCTTGTGAAACCTGGTTCCTTGGCAAGTGCAATAGCTCCAGTGTTGTCACAGAAGAGTTTGATCGGCCCCGACGCATTGGGTATGACTCCTAGGTCGGTGATGAACTCCTTCACCCAAATTGCTTCATGCGCTGCCTCCGAGCTGCCATGTACTCCGCTTCACATGTAGATCCCGCCACGACGCTTCGCTTGCAGCTGCACCAGCTTCGCTCCACCATTCAACATATACACGATCCGGTTTGTGACTTAGAGTCATCCAGATCTGTGTCGAAGCTTAGCGCCGACGTAACCTGTTACGACGAGCTCTTCGTCACCTCCATAAACGAGAAACATGTCCTTTGTCCTTTTCGGTACTTCAGGATATTCTTGACCGCTGTCCAGTGTTCCTTGCGGGATTACTTTGGTACCTTCCTACCAAACTTACGGCAAGGTTTACATCAGGTCCGTACACAGCATGGCATACATAATAGATCCTATGGCTGAAGCATAGGGATGACACTCATCTCTTCTTTATCTTTTGTCGTGGTCGGGCATTGAGCTGAGCTCAATCTCACACCTTGCAAAACAGGCAAGAACCCTTCTTGACTGATCCATTTTGAACTTCTTCAAAATCTTATCAAGGTATGTGCTTTGTGAAAGACCTATGAGGCGTCTCGATCTATCTCTATAGATCTTGATGCCTAATATATAAGCAGCTTCTCCAAGGTCCTTCATTGAAAAACATTTATTCAAGTAGGCCTTAATGCTGTCCAAGAATTCTATATCATTTCCCATCAAAAGTATGTCATCTACATATAATATGAGAAATGCTACAGAGCTCCCACTCACTTTCTTGTAAACGCAGGCTTCTCCATAAGTCTGCATAAACCCAAACGCTTTGATCATCTCATCAAAGCGAATGTTCCAACTCCGAGATGCTTGCACCAGCCCATAAATGGATCGCTGGAGCTTGCATACTTTGTCAAGATTCTTAGGATCGACAAAACCTTCCGGCTGTATCATATACAGCTCTTCCTTAAGATAGCCGTTAAGGACGCTGTTTTGACGCCCATCTGCCATATCTCATAATCATAGTATGCGCAATTTCTAACATGATTCGGACGGACTTAAGCTTCGCTACGGAGAGAAAGTCTCATCGTAGTCAATCCCTTGAACTTGCCGATAACCCTTAGCGACAAGTCGAGCTTTATAGATGGTGACATTACCATCCGCGTCCGCCTTCTTCTTAAAGATCCATTTGTTTTCTATCGCTCACGATCATCGGGCAAGTCACCAAAGTCCACACTTTGTTTTCATACATGGATTCTATCTCGGACTTCATGGCTTCTAGCCATTTGTTGGAATCTGGGCCCGCCATTGCTTCTTCATAGTTCAAGGTTCACCGTTGTCTAACAACATGATTTCCGTGACAGGGTTGCCGCACACTGCAGTGCGGAACGTGTCCTAGTGGACCTGAGGTTCAAGAGCAACTTGATCCGAAGTACCTTGATCATCATCATGAATTTCCTCTTCGGTTGGTGTAGGCATCACAGAACATTTTCCGAGCTGCACTACTTTCCTGCTCAAGAGGTAGTACTTCATCGAGTTCTACTTTCCTCCCACTTACTTCTTTCGAGAGAAACTCTTTTTCCGAAAGGTTCCGCTCTGGCAACAAAGATCTTGCCTTAGGATCTAAGGTAGAAGGTATACCCAAAGGTTTCCTTAGGGTATCCTATGAAGACGCATTTTTCCGACTTGGGTTCGAGCTTTTCAGGTTGAAGTTTCTTGACATAAGCATCGCATCCCCAAACTTTTAGAAACGATAGCTTAGGTTTCTTCCCAAACCATAATTCATACGGTGTCGCCTCAACGGACTTAGACGGTGCCCTATTTAAAGTGAATGTAGCTGTCTCTAGAGCGATCCCCAAAATGATAGCGGTAAATCAGTAAGAGACATCATAGACCGCACCATATCCAATAGAGTGCGACACGACGCTCGACACACCGTTACGCGAGGTGTTCCAGTAGCGTTAGTTGTGAAACGATTCCACATTTTCTTAAGTGTGTACCAAATTCGTGACTTAAATATTCTCCTCCATGATCCGATCGTAAGAATTTTATCTTTCGTCACGTTGATTCTCTACTTCATTCTGAAATTCCTTGAACTTTTCAAAGGTCTCAGACTTGTGTTTCATCAAGTAGACATACCCATATCTACTCAAGTCATCTGTGAGAGTGAGAACATAACGATATCCTCCGCGAGCCTCAACGCCATTGGACCGCACACATCGGTATGTATGATTTCCAACAAGTTGGTTGCTCGCCCATTGTTCCGAGAATGGAGTCTTGGTCATCTTGCCCATGAGGCATGGTTCGCATGTGTCAAATGATTCATAATCAAGAGACTCCAAAAGTCCATCAAGATGGAGCTTCTTCATGCGCTTGACACCAATGTGACCAAGGCGGCAATTGCCACAAGTATGTGGGACTATCGTTATCAACTTTACATCTTTTGGTATTCACGCTATGAACATGTGTAATACTACGCCGAGATTCATTAAGAATAAACCATTGACCATCGGAGCATGACCATAAAACATATCTCTCATATAAATAGAACAACCATTATTCTCGGATTTAAATGAGTAGCCATCTCGCATTAAACGAGATCCAGATACAATATTCATGCTCAAACTTGGCACCAAATAACAATTATTAAGGTTCATAACTAATCCTGGGTAAATGAAGAGGTAGCGTGCCGACGGCGATCACATCGACTGAACCATTCCCGACGCCAAGATCGTCACCTCGCCCTTCGCCAGCCTCCGCTTATTCCGCAGCTCCTGCTGTGAGTTACAAATATGAGCAACGGCACCGTATCAAATACCTAGGAGTTACTACGACATCGGTAAGGTACACATCAATTACATGTATATCAAATATACCTTTGGTGTTGCCGGCCTTCTTATCCGCTAAGTATTTGGGGCAGTTCCGCTTCCAAAGGACCCTTCCCTTGCAATAAAAGCACTCGGTCTCGTGCTTGGGTCCATTCTTTGACTTCTTCCCGCAACTTGCTTACCGGGCGCGCAACCTCCTTGCTGTCCTTCTTGAAGTTCTTCTTGCCCTTGCCCTTCTTAAACTTAGTGGTCTTATTGACCATCAACACTTGATGTTCTTTCTTGATTTCAACCTCGGCTGACTTCAGCATAGAGAACACTTCAGAATGGTCTTTACCATCCCCTGCATGTTGTAGTTCATCACAAAGCTCTTGTAGCTTGGTGGGAGCGATCGAGGATTCTGTCAATGACCGCCTCATCGTGGAGGTTAATATTCAGTGGGTCATACGGTTGTGCAACCCACATCTTCGAATGTGCTCACCGACGTAACTGTTTTCCTCCATCTTACAACTATAGAACTTGTCGGAGATGTCATATCTCTCGACCCGGCGTGAGCTTGGAAAACAAGTTTCAGCTCTTCAACATCTCATATGCTCCGTGATGCTCAAAACGCTTTTGGAGCCCCGGTTCTAAGTGTAAAGCATGCCGCACCGAACGAGGGAGTAATCATCAAGACGAGACTGCCAAGCATTCATAATGTCTTGGTTCTTCAGGGACGGAGCGTCACCTAGCGGTCCTTCTAGGACGATTGTTTCTGGCAGCTATGAGGATGATCTCGTGTTCCGGACCCAGTCCGATAGTTGCTGCCGCCATCTTTCAGCTTGGTTTTCTAGGAACGCGTTGAAGTTCAAGTTGACATGAGCGCTGGCCATTTGATCTACAAGACATATAATTAAAAAATTAGACTAAGTTCATGATAATTAAGTTCATCTAATCAAATTATTAATGAACTCCCACTTAGATTAGACATCCTCTAGTCATCTAAGTGTTACACGATCCGAGTCAACTAGGCCGTGTCCGATCAACACGTGAGACGGACTAGTCATCGCCGGTGAACATTCTCATGTTGATCGTATCTTCCATACGACTCGTGTTCGACCTTTCGGTCTCCGTGTTCCGAGGCCATGTCTTCACATGCTAGGCTCGCAAGTTAACCCTAAGTGTTTCTGCGTGTGTAAATCTTGCTTACACCCGCTGTATGTGAACGTAAGAATCCATCACACCCGATTAACACGTGGTGCTTAGAAGCGACGAACTGTAGCAACGGTGCACGCTTAGGGAGAACACTTCTTGAAATTGTTCTAAGGGATCATCTTATTTACTACCGTCGTTCTAAGTAAACAAGATGCATAATCATAATAAACATCACATGCAATTATAAAGTAGTGACATGATATGGCCAATATCATATAGCTCCTTTGATCTTCATCTTCGGGCTCCATGATCATCCTGTCACCGCATGACACCATGATCTCCATCATCATGATCTCCATCATCGTGTTTCCATGAAGTTGTCACGCCAACGACTACTTCTACTTCTATGGCTAACGCGTTTAGCAATAAAGTAAAGTAAATTACATGGCGCTCTTCAATGACACGCAGGTCATACAAAAATAAAGACAACTCCTATGGCTCCTGCCGTTGTCATACTCATCGACATGCAAGTCGTGATTCCTATTACAAGAACATGATCTCATACATCACAATATATCATCATTCATCACAACTTGGCCATATCACGTCACATGACAATTGCTGCAAAAACAAGTTAGACGCCCTCTAATTGTTGTTGCATCTTTTACGTGGCTGCAATTGGGTTCTAGCAAGAACGCTTTCTTACCTACGAATAACCACAACGTGATCTTGTCAACTTCTATTTACCCTTCATAAGGACCCTGTTCATCGAATCCGCTCCAACTAAAGTAGGAGAGACAGACACCCGCCAGCCACCTTATGCAACTAGTGCATGTTAGTCGGTGGAACCGGTCTCACGTGAAGAGCACGTAAGGTTGGTCCGGCCGCTTCATCCCACAATACCGCGGAAGCAAGAAACAACTAGTAACGGCAAGTAAGTTGACAAGATCCACGCCCACAACAAAATTGTGTTCTACTCGTGCAAAGAGAACTACGATAGACCTAGCTCATGATGCCACTGTTGGGGAACGCTGCAGAAAATTAAAATTTTTCCTACGGTTTCACCAAGATCCATCTATGAGTTCTACTAAGCAATGAGTTACGAGAGAGAGTTTGCATCTACATACCACTTGTAGATCGAGTACGGAAGCGCTCGAGGGAGTGGTGATGATGAAGACGCTCCCAACGTGATTCCGATCACCGATGACCAAAGTGCTGAAAGGACAGCACCTCCGTGTTCAACACACGACGGGACGATGGCGTCTCCTCCGCCTTGATCCAGCAAGAGTGAAGGAGAGGTTGAGGAAGACAATTCCAATGGCAGCACGACGGCGTGGTGCGGTTGGTACGGCAGTTCTCCCAGCAGGGCTTCGCCAAGCTTGCGTGGAGAAAGAGAGGTGTTGGGAGGGAGGGGCTGCGCCTTCAATGGTGTTGGCAGCCTCCCCCACCCCTCTATTTATAGGAGGAGAGGGCAAGGGGGTCGGCCATCTAGGGTAAACCCTAGATGGGGCGGCGGCCCAAGGGAGGAGGGAGGTGGCTTGCCCCAAGCTAGGGGGCCCCTTTAGGGTTTACCCTCCCAAACCCTAGCCGATGGGCCTAGGTGGGAGGTGCGCCCAGCCCACCAGGGGCTGGCTCCTCTCCCACTTAGCCCATGTGGCCCCCGGAGAGGTGGCCCTCCCGTGGACCTCCGAACCCTCCCGGTGGCCCCAGTATTTACCGGTATACCACCAAACTTCCCGAGTCCGCTTAACCACTTTCCATATATAAATCTTTACCTCCGGACCATTCCGAACTCCTCGTGACGTCCGGGATCTCATCCGGACTCAACAACATTCGTAATCACATACTTGTCTTCCTATTAACCCTAGCGCCACCGAACCTTATGTGTAGACCCTACGGGTTCGGGAGACATGCGATATGACCGAGACTACCTCAAGTCAATAACCAACAGCGGATCTGGATACCCATGTTGGTTCCCACATGCTCCTCGATGTTGTCATCGGATGAACCACGATGTCAAGGGTTCAAGCAACCCGTATTCTATTCCCTTTGTCGACGGTATGTTACTTGCCCGAGACTCGATCGTCGGTATCCCAATACCTCGTTAGTCTCGTTATCGCAAGTCACTTTACTCGCATCAGCAATGCATGATCCCGTGACCGGACACTTGATCACCTTGAGCTCATTATGATGATGCATTACCGAGTGGGCCCTAGTGATACCTCTCCGTAATACGGAGTGACAAATCCCAGCCTTGATCCGTGTCAACCCAATGGTCACTTTCGAGATACCTGTAGTGCACCTTTATAGTCACCCGATTCGCCAGTGACGCTTGATACACCCAAAGCACTCCTACGGTATCCGGAATTGCACGATCTCATGGTCTAAGGAAGAGATACTTGACATTGGAAAAGCTCTAGCAAAACGAACTACACGATCTTTGTGCTATGCTTAGGATTGTCTTGTCCATCACGCCATTCTCCTAATGACGTGATCCCGTTATCAATGACATCCGATGTCCATAGTCAGAAACCATGACTATCTGTTGACCAACGAGCTAGTCTACTAGAGGCTTACTAGGGACGATTGTAGTCTATGTATTCACTCGTGTATTACGATTTCCGGATAATACAGTTATAGCATGAATAAAAGACAATTATCATGAACAAGGAAATATAATAATAATGCTTTTATTATTGCCTCTAGGGCATATTTCCAACATTGTCATTCTGGTCGACGTGATGAATGCATACATACTTATCGGATGGTCGATGTAGAGGCGCCGCGACAATGGGATATCACGTGCGATGTATGTCTTAGTAGTAGAGGCGCCACACGCTGTCGTAGAAAGAGGCGCTGTTTGGGGAACGCTTGCAGAAAATTAAAATTTTTCCTACGGTTTCACCAAGATCCATCTATGAGTTCATCTAAGCAACGAGTCAAGGGAGTGAGTTTGCATCTACATACCACTTGTAGATCGCGTGCGGAAGCTTTCGAGGGATGGTGATGATGGAGTCGCACTCGGACCACCGATGACCAAGTGTTGAACGGACAGCACCTCCGCGCTCAACACAC
Organism: Aegilops longissima; assembly: GCA_021605205.1. Taxonomy (NCBI): domain Eukaryota; kingdom Viridiplantae; phylum Streptophyta; class Magnoliopsida; order Poales; family Poaceae; genus Aegilops; species Aegilops longissima. The sequence continues at coordinate 85,444,863 of CM038682.1, read as the reverse complement.
GTGCACGTGCGGCAACGCCTCCTCCTTCTTGATCCAGCAAGGGGAAGGAGAGGTTGAGGAAGATGGCTCCAACAGCAGCACGACGTCGTGATGATGATGGAGTGACAGCTCCCGGCAGGGCTTCGCCAAGCGCGCGCGAGGAGGAGAGGTGTTGGGAGGGAGGGCTGCGCCTTCAAGTTGTGTATGCAGCCTTCCCCTCACCCCTCTATTTATAGGGGAAGGGAGGAGGGGGGCCGGCCCCTCTAGATGCATCTAGAGGGGGCGGCGGCCAAGGGGAGGGGGGCTTGCCCCCCAAGCAAGGGGCGCCTTAGGGTTCCCCCCTCAACCCTAGGCGCATGGGCCCAAGGGGAGGGGGTGCGCCCAGCCCACCAGGGGCTGGCTGCCTCCCACACAGCCCAAGTGGCCCCGGAGGGTGGCCCTCCCGTGGTCCTCCGAACCTTTCCGTGGCCCCTACAAGATATGACCCAAACTTTTCCGTGTCCGCTTGACAACTTCCCATATATAAATCTTTACCTCCGACCATTCCGAACTCCTCGTGACGTCCGAGATCTCATCCGGACTCAACAACATTCCGTAATCACATACAAGTCTTCCTAATAACCCTAGCGCCACCGAACCTTATGTGTAGACCCTACGGGTTCGGGAGACATGCGATATGACCGAGACGCTCTTAGGTCAATAACCAACAGCGGATCTGGATACCCATGTTGGCTCCTACATGCTCCTCGATGATGTCATCGGATGAACCACGATGTCGAGGATTCAAGCAACCCCAGTATTATTCCCTTTGTCGACGGTATGTTACTTGCCCGAGACTCGATCGTCGGTATCCCAATACCTCGCTCAGTCTCGTTACCGCAAGTCACTTTACTCGCATCAGAATGCATGATCCCGTGACCGACACTTGGTCACTTTGAGCTCATTATGATGATGCACTACCGAGTGGGCCCAAGTGATACCTCTCCGTCATACGGAGTGACAAATCCTCGCCTCGATCCGTGTCAACCCAATGACACTTTCGGAGATACCTGTAGTGCACCTTTATAGTCACCCGCCACGCCAGACGCTTGGTACACCCAAAGCACTCCTACGGTATCCGGAGTTACACGATCTCACGGTCTAAGGAAGAGATACTTGACATTGGAAAAGCTCTAGCAAAACGAATTACACGATCTTTGTGCTATGCTTAGGATTGGGTCTTGTCCATCACGCCATTCTCCTAATGACGTGATCCCGCTTGTCAATGACATCGATGTCCATAGTCGAAAACCATGACTATCTGTTGACCAACGAGCTAGTCAACTAGAGGCTTACTAGGGACGATTGTAGTCTATGTATTCACACGTGTATTACGATTTCCGGATAATACAGCTTATAGCATGAATAAAAGACAATTATCATGAACAAGGAAATATAATAATAATGCTTTTATTATTGCCTCTAGGGCATATTTCCAACAGTCTCCCACTTGCACTAGAGTCAATAATCTAGTTACATTGTGATGAATCGAACACCCATAGAGTTCGGTGTTGATCATGTTTTGCCCATGAAGAGGTTTAGTCAACGGATCTGCGACATTCAGATCCGTATGCACTTTACAAATTTCTATGTCTCCATCCTGAACATTTTCACGGATGGAGTTGAAGCGACGCTTGATGTGCCTGGTCTTCTTGTGAAACCTGGGCTCCTTGGCAAGTGCAATAGCTCCAAAGTGTTGTCACGAAGAGTTTGATCGGCCCCGACGCATTGGGTATGACTCCTAGGTCGGTGATGAACTCTTTCACCCAAATTGCTTCATGCGCTGCCTCCGAGGCTGCCATGTACTCCGCTTCACATGTAGATCCCGCCACGACGCTCGCTTGCAGCTGCACCAGCTTCTCGCTCCACCATTCAACATATACACGATCCGGTTTGTGACTTAGAGTCATCCAGATCTGTGTCGAAGCTAGCGCCGACGTAAACCGCATTCTGACGAGCTCTTCGTCACCTCCATAAACGAGAAACATGTCCTTTGTCCTTTTCGTGTACTTCAGGATATTCTTGACCGCTGTCCAGTGTTCCTTGCGGGATTACTTTGGTACCTTCCTACCAAACTTACGGCAAGGTTTACATCAGGTCCGTACACAGCATGGCATACATAATAGATCCTATGGCTGAAGCATAGGGATGACACTCATCTCTTCTTTATCTTTTGCCGTGGTCGGGCATTGAGCTGAGCTCAATCTCACACCTTGCAATACAGCAAGAACCCTTCTTGGACTGATCCATTTTGAACTTCTTCAAAATCTTATCAAGGTATGTGCTTTGTGAAAGACCTATGAGGCGCCTCGATCTATCTCTATAGATCTTGATGCCTAATATATAAGCAGCTTCTCCAAGGTCCTTCATTGAAAAACACTTATTCAAGTAGGCCTTAATGTTGTCCAAGAATTCTATATCATTTCCCATCAAAAGTATGTCATCTACATATAATATGAGAAATGCTACTGAGCTCCCACTCACTTTCTTGTAAACGCAGGCTTCTCCATAAGTCTCAAGATAAACCCAAACGCTTTGATCATCTCATCAAAGCGAATGTTCCAACTCCGAGATGCTTGCACCAGCCCATAAATGGATCGCTGGAGCTTGCATACTTTGTTAGCATTCTTAGGATCGACAAAACCTCCGGCTGCATCATATACAGCTCTTCCTTAAGATAACCGTTAAGGAATGATGTTTTGACGTCCATCTGCCATATCTCATAATCATAGTATGCGGCAATTGCTAACATGATTCGGACGGACTTAAGCTTCCCTACGGGAGAGAAAGTCTCATCGTAGTCAATCCCTTGAACTTGCCGATAACCCTTAGCGACAAGTCGAGCTTTATAGATGGTGACATTACCATCCGCGTCCGCCTTCTTCTTAAAGATCCATTTATTTTCTATCGCTCGCCGATCATTGGGCAAGTCACCAAAGTCCACACTTTGTTTTCATACATGGATTCTATCTCGGATTTCATGGCTTCTAGCCATTTGTTGGAATCTGGGCCCGCCATCGCTTCTTCATAGTTCAAGGTTCACCGTTGTTCAACAACATGATTTCCGTGACAGGGTTGCCGCACCACTCAGTGCGGAACGTGTCCTTGTGGACCTCACGAGTTCAAGAGCAACTTGATCCAAGTACCTTGATCATCATCATTATTTTCCTCTTCGGTTGGTGTAGGCATCACAGAACATTTTCCTGAGCTGCACTACTATCCTGCTCAAGAGGTAGTACTTCATCGAGTTCTACTTTCCTCCCACTTACTTCTTTCGAGAGAAACTCTTTTCCGTAAAGGATCCGTTCTTGGCAACAAAGATCTTGCCCTCGGATCTTAAGTAGAAGGTATACCCTATGGTTTCCTTAGGGTATCCTATGAAGACGATTTTCCGACTTGGGTTCGAGCTTTTCAGGTTGAAGTTTCTTGACATAAGCATCGATCCCCAAACTTTTAGAAACGATAGCTTAGGTTTCTTCCCAAACCATAATTCATACGGTGTCGCCTCAACGGATTTAGACGGTGCCCTATTTAAAGTGAATGTAGCTGTCTCTAGAGCGTATCCCCAAAATGATAGCGGTAAATCGGTAAGAGACATCATAGATCGCACCATATCCAATAGAGTGCGACACGACGCTCGGACACACCGTTACGCTGAGGTGTTCCAGCGGCGTGAGTTGTGAAACGATTCCACATTTTCTTAAGTGTGTACCAAATTCGTGACTTAAATATTCTCCTCCACGATCCGATCGTAAGAATTTTATCTTTCGGTCACGTTGATTCTCTACTTCATTCTGAAATTCCTTGAACTTTTCAAAGGTCTCAGACTTGTGTTTCATCAAGTAGACATACCCATATCTACTCAAGTCATCCGTGAGAGTGAGAACATAACGATATCCTCCATGAGCCTCAACGCCATTGGACCGCATACATCGGTATGTATGATTTCCAACAAGTTGGTTGCTCGCTCCATTGTTCCGGAGAACGGAGTCTTGGTCATTTTGCCCATGAGGCATGGTTCGCATGTGTCAAATGATTCATAATCTAGAGACTCTAAAAGTCCATCAGCATGGAGCTTCTTCATGCGCTTGACACCAATGTGACCAAGGCGGCAGTGCCACAAGTATGTGGGACTATCGTTATCAACTTTACATCTTTTGGTATTCACGCTATGAATATGTGTAACACTACGCCGAGATTCATTAAGAATAAACCATTGACCATCGGAGCATGACCATAAAACATATCTCTCATATAAATAGAACAACCATTATTCTCGGATTTAAATGAGTAGCCATCTCGTATCAAACGAGATCCAGATACAATGTTCATGCTCAAACTTGGCACCAAATAACAATTATTAAGGTTCAAAACTAATCCCGAGGTAAATGAAGAGGTAGCGTGCGACGGCGATCACATCGACTCGAACCATTCCCGACGCCGCATCGTCACCTCGTCCTTCGCCAGCCTCCGCTTATTCCGCAGCTCCTGCTGTGAGTTACAAATATGAGCAACGGCACCGTATCAAATACCCAGAGTTACTACGAGTATCGGTAAGGTACACATCAATTACATGTATATCAAATATACCTTTGGTGTTGCCGGCCTTCTTATCCGCTAAGTATTTGGGGCAGTTCCGCTTCCAGTGACCCTTCCCCTTGCAATAAAAGCACTCAGTCTCAGGCTTGGGTCCATTCTTTGACTTCTTCCCGACAACTTGCTTACCGGGCGCGGCAACCTCCTTGCCGTCCTTCTTGAAGTTCTTCTTGCCCTTGCCCTTCTTGAACTTAGTGGTCTTATTGACCATCAACACTTGATGTTCTTTCTTGATTTCAACCTCTGCTGACTTTAGCATAGATAATACTTCAGAATGGTCTTTACCATCCCCTGCATATTGTAGTTCATCACAAAGCTCTTGTAGCTTGGTGGGAGCGATCAAGGATTCTGTCAATGACCGCCTCATCGGGGAGGTTAATATTCAGTTGGGTCATACGGTTGTGCAACCTGCACATCTTGAGTATGTGCTCACCGATGTAACTATTTTCCTCCATCTTACAACTATAGAACTTGTCGGAGATGTCATATCTCTCGACCCGGGCGTGAGCTTGAAAAACCAGTTTCAGCTCCTCGAACATCTCATATGCTCCGTGATGCTCAAAACGCTTTTGGAGCCCCGGTTCTAAGTCAGTAAAGCATGCCGCACCGAACGAGGGAGTAATCATCAAGACGAGACTGCCAAGCATTCATAATGTCTTGGTTCTCGACGGAGCGCCACCTAGCGGTCCTTCTAGGACATATTGTTTCTGGCAGCTATGAGGATGATCTCAAGTTCGGACCCAGTCCGTATAGTTGCTGCCGCCATCTTTCAGCTTGGTTTTCTAGGAACGCGTTGAAGTTCAAGTTGACATGAGCGTTGGCCATTTGATCTACAAGACATATTATGCAAAAGTTTTAGACTAAGTTCATGATAATTAAGTTCATCTAATCAAATTATTTAAATGAACTCCCACTCAGATTAGACATCCTCTAGTCATCTAAGTGTTACACGATCCGAGTCGACTAGGCCGTGTCCGATCATCACGTGAGACGGACTAGTCATCGTCGGTGAACATTCTCATGTTGATCGATCTTCCATACGACTCGTGTTCGACCTTTCGGTCTCCGTGTTCCGAGGCCATGTCTGTACATGCTAGGCTCGTCAAGTTAACCCTAAGTGTTTTGCGTGTGTAAATCTGTCTTACACCCGCTGTATGTGAATGTAAGAATCCATCACACCGATCATCACGTGGTGCTTAGAAGCGACGAACTTTAGCAACGGTGCACGCTTAGGGAGAACACTTCTTGAAATTGTTGTAAGGGATCATCTTATTTACTACCGTCGTTCTAAGTAAACAAGATGTATAAACATAATAAACATCACATGCAATTATATAGTAGTGACATGATATGGCCAATATCATAAAGCTCCATTGATCTCCATCTTCGGGCTCCATGATCATCTTGTCACCGCATGACACCATGATCTCCATCATCATGATCTCCATCATTGTGCCTCCATGAAGTTGTCACGCCAACGACTACTTCTACTTCTATGGCTAACGCGCTTAGCAATAAAGTAAAGTAATTTACATGGCGCTCTTCAATGACACGCAGGTCATACAAAAATAAAGACAACTCCTATGGCTCCTGCCGTTGTCATACTCATCGACATGCAAGTCGTGATTCCTATTACAAGAACATGATCTCATACATCACAATATGTCATTCATCATTCATCACAACTTGGCCATATCACATCACATGACAATTGCTGCAAAAACAAGTTAGACGCCCTCTAATTGTTGTTGCATCTTTTACGTGGCTGCAATTGGGTTCTAGCAAGAACGCTTTCTTACCTACGAATAACCACAACGTGATTTTGTCAACTTCTATTTACCCTTCATAAGGACCCTTTTCATCGAATCCGCTCCAACTAAAGTGGAGAGACAGACACCGCCAGCCACCTTATGCAACTAGTGCATGTTAGTCGGTGGAACCGGTCTCACGTAAGCGCACGTGTAAGGTTGGTCCGGCCGCTTCATCCCACAATACCGCGGAAGCAAGATAAGACTAGTAGCGGCAAGTAAGTTGACAAGATCCACGCCCACAACTAAATTGTGTTCTACTCGTGCAATAGAGAACTACGATAGACCTAGCTCATGATGCCACTGTTGGGGAACGCTGCAGAAAATTAAAATTTTCCTACGGTTTCACCAAGATCCATCTATGAGTTCATCTAAGCAACGAGTCAAGGGAGTGAGTTTGCATCTACATACCACTTGTAGATCGCGTACGGAAGCTTTCGAGGGATGGTGATGATGGAGTCGTACTCGAACCACCGATGACCAAGTGCTGAACGGACAGCACCTCCGCTGCTCAACACATGTACGGTGCGGGCAACGTCTCCTCCTTCTTGATCCAGCAAGGGAAGGAGAGGTTGAGGAAGATGGCTCCAAGCAGCAGCACGACGGCGTGATGATGATGGAGTGACAGTTCTCCGCAGGCTTCGCCAAGCGCACGTGGAGGAGGAGAGGTGTTGGGAGGGAGGGCTGCGCCTTCAAGTTGTATGCAGCCTCCCTCACCCCTCTATTTATAGGGGAAGGAGGAGGGGCGGCCCCTCTAGATGCATCTAGAGGGGGCGGCGGCAAGGGAGGGGGCTTGCCCCCAAGCAAGGGGCGCCTTAGGGTTCCCCCTCAACCCTAGGCGCATGGGCCCAAGGGAGGGGTGCGCCCAGCCCACCAGGGGCTGGCTGCCTCCCACGCAGCCCAAGTGGCCCCCGGAGGGGTGGCCCCTCCCGTGGTCCTCCGAACCTTTCCGTGGCCCCTCCACAATACCGATATGACCAAACTTTTCCGTGTCCGCTTAACAACTTCCCATATATAAATCTTTACCTCCGACCATTCCGAACTCCTCGTGACGTCCGGGATCTCATCCGGACTCAACAACATTCAGTAATCACATACAAGTCTTCCTAATAACCCTAGCGCCACCGAACCTTATGTGTAGACCCTACGGGTTGGGAGACATGCGAGACATGACCGAGACGCTCTCGTGTCAATAACCAACAGCGGATCTGGATACCCATGTTGGCTCCTACATGCTCCTCGATGATGTCATTGGATGAACCACGATGTCGAGGATTCAAGCAACCCGTATACTATTCCCTTTGTCGACGGTATGTTACTTGCCCGAGACTCGATCGTCGGTATCCCAATACCTCGCTCAGTCTCGTTACGCAAGTCACTTTACTCGCATCAGTAATGCATGATCCCGTGACCGACACTTGGTCACTTTGAGCTCATTATGATGATGCACTACCGAGTGGGCCCAAGGATACCTCTCCGTCATACGGAGTGACAAATCCTGTCTCGATCCATGTCAACCCAATGACACTTTCGGAGATACCTGTAGTGCACCTTTATAGTCACCCGCCACGCCAGACGTTTGGTACACCCAAAGCACTCCTACGGTATCCGGGAGTTACACGATCTCACGGTCTAAGGAAGAGATACTTGACATTGGAAAAGCTCTAGCAAAACGAATTACACGATCTTTGTGCTATGCTTAGGATTGTCTTGTCCATCACGCCATTCTCCTAATGACGTGATCCCGTTATCAATGACATCGATGTCCATAGTCGAAAACCATGACTATCTGTTGACCAACGAGCTAGTCAACTAGAGGCTTACTAGGGACGATTGTAGTCTATGTATTCACACGTGTATTACGATTTCCGAATAATACAGTTATAGCATGAATAAAAGACAATTATCATGAACAAGGAAATATAATAATAATGCTTTTATTATTGCCTCTAGGGCATATTTCCAACAGCGCGCACGTAGCATGTACACGTATGTACAGCGGCGAGGGTGCAAGAAAGAAAGTACGGCCACGTACGTACATACAGGCAGGGTCTCGAACGCCTACTCGCGCATACTTACATGGCTGGGTCGGAACGAAGAAACAGCGTCGTCGTCGTGTTCATGGGGAGCCAACCGGCTGGGTCGGAACGGAATGCGTGGTCGTGTTCATCGGGAGGGCTTGGACGGAACAGGCGATGGAAACGAGGCCTGGCGTACCGCACAATGGAGGAAACGGACCTCCTACGTTTGGAACGGGGTCCTATTGATCGGGAGGGGTGTGGCGTACCGCAAAACGGAGGAAACGGACCTCCTACGGTCGAAACGGGGATCCTGTTGATCGGGAGGGGTGTGGCGTACCGCAAAACGGAGGAAACGGACCTCCTACGGTCGAAACGGGGGTCCTGTTGATTGGGAGGGGTGTGGCGTGCCGCAAAACGCAGAAAACAGACCTCCCACGGTCAAACGGGGTCCTGTTCATCGGGAGGGTGTGGCGTGCAAAAGCGGGACTCCATGGGATACTGTTCATCTCCTCCGTTGACCTCCTCCAGCCTCCACAAAGCTACCGTCGACCTCCTCCACCTCCACGGGCTCCTGCTCATCCAGCCTCCACCGCGCTACTCCACCGGCCATTGTTCAACCACCCCTCCACGGGCACCCTCCACCGTCCCACTGCTCATCCAGCCCTCCACACCACGGGTCTGTTCAACCACCCTCCACGGCCATCCGTCCACCGCTCTTCGTTCATCCAGCCGTCCACACCACGGGTCTGTTCATCCAACCCCCCCACCCCCGCAACGCCACTTTGCTCATCCAATCGATCGGCTTGATTAGCGGCAGCAGCGAAGGAATCGCTCCATCGGGTTCAGTTAACAGCCATCGATCGATCGCTCGGGTTCAGTTAGAGCCAACGCCTCTCACACATGCACGTACGTGTACGAGAGAAACGTGCATCACTCGGCCCCCGACCTCCCACCATAACCGGCAACTCCCCGAAATTTTCCTCCCCCTCGCTTCTACCACGGTTTTTTCCGTCATGGACGGCCCAAAGAATGTCATGCAGCTACGTCTCCGGCCCGCCTAGGACGAAAAGCCCATTTTCTGTCATGATTTTTTGTCATAGAAGTAGGAGCCCACCACATCTATGACGATACCGGGCTTTGTCACAATTATCGTCATAGAAGTGTCATATGAATGACAGAAAAGATTTTCGTTCGGCCCAAAATGTCACGGATGTGTCTTTTTTTTGTAGTGTAACCATTTTAAATTTTTTCTCCTATAACTACGAGTCAAGTGTTGATGCCAAACACACTGCCACAGAGTTATGCGTTGTAAAGGAGAAAGTCCGAAATTATGTAGAAGTGCTTGAAGCATAAAATCAATAGACAAGTGTTTTGTAGATCTGCTTATTAAAGGCTTACCGCCCAATGTGTTCGGAGAACACACAGTCGACATGGGTTTTATGGCATAGTCTAAGATTTCCGGACAATAAAAGGGCCCAAGGTTAAAGAATCTGTTTCAAAACAGAGGAGTGTGTTGTAGGTGTTGATTCTATCAAGGATAGACCCTGATGATAAGACATGCTCTACATGCAAATCTGTGATGGAACGAATACTTTGAAAAGAGTTATTTCAAAGTATAAAGTTAAAAGTATATGATGAGACCAAGGGGGGAATGTTAGATTGTTCTCTTCCCTAATGGGCCCAACGGCCCGTTGGACCCTTGACCCATGCCCTGATCGGGGGCGTCCAGCCCAAGCAAGGCTGATGGGCCCCTATCGCGCAATGCCATATAGAGGAGGTGGGGACCATGGCACAAGGTATGAGGTTCGCCGCCGCCGCTGTTCCCCACTCCTAACCCTAGTCCGATCGAGAGGGAGGCGCTAAAGCGATGGGAAGCGCCACCAGCCACTTCACCGTCAACCTCTACGCCGAGCTCCCCACCGTCACCATGGCCGGCACCAGGAGTTCCTCGAGTCACAGAGAAGGTACTCCACCGTAGATTCCTAACCCTAACCGATCCAAAGCAATCTATCAATGGTATCAGACAGGTTTGGTTATAGGATCTTCGGTACAAAGAAAAGCAGAGATAGAAAGACCCCCCTCCTCAAGAACCCTAACCCTAACAGAGAAAAGAGGGAAAATAAATCCGAAAAGTAGTGCTGCCGCATAGCCGCACCATTCCTCCCGATCCCGAATCGCATCGGCATGCCGAGGATTCAGGAAGAATAACTCCACTGCTACATCTTGAGCTTGCGTTGGTTTTCCCCGAAGAGGAGAGGATGATGCAGCACAGTAGCGTAAGTATTTCCCTCAGTTTTTGAGAACCAAGGTATCAATCCAGTAGGGGACCACGCACAAGTCCCTCGTACCTGCACAAAACGATAGCTACTCGCAACCAACGCGATTAGGGGTTGTCAATCCCTTCATGGTCATTTACGAGAGTGAGATCTGATAGAGATGATATTTTTGGTATTTTTGGTAGATAGATGCAACGTAAAAAGTAAAAGAAAAATAAAAACAAAGCAAGTAAATAAAGTGATAGAGATTGATATGATGAGAGTAGACCCAGGGGCCATGGGTTTCACTAGTGGCTTCTCTCAAGAGCATATCTATTCTACGATGGGTGAACAAATTACTGTTGAGCAATTGACAGAATTGAGCATAGTTATGAGTATATCTAGGCAATGATCATGTATATAGGCATCACGTCCAAAACAAGTAGATCGAAACGATTCTGCATCTACTACTATTACTCCACTCATCGACCGCTATCCAAAGATGCATCTAGAGTATTAAGTTAAAAACAGAGTAACGCCTTAAGCAAGATGACATGATGTAGAGGGATAAATTCATGCAATATGATAAAAAACCCATCTTGTTATCCTCGATGGCAACAATACAATACGTGCCTTGCAACCCTTTCTGTCACTGGGTAAGGACACCGCAAGATTGAACCCAAAGCTAAGCACTTCTCCCATTGCAAGAACTACCAATCTAGTTGGCCAAACCAAACGGATAGTTCGAAGAGACTTGCAAAGATAACTCAATCATACATAAAAGAATTCAGAGAAGAATCAAATATTTTCCATAGATAATACTGGATCATAAACCCACGATTCATCGGTCTCAACAAACACACCGCAAAAAGAAGATTACATCGAATAGATCTCCACGAGAGAGGGGGAGAACATTGTATTGAGATCCAAAAAGAGAGAAGAAGCCATCTAGCTACTAGCTATGGACACGAAGGTCCGAAGTAAACTACTCACACTTCATCGGAGGGGCTATGGTGATGATGTAGAAGCCCTCTGTGGTGGATGCCCCCTCATGGAGCTCCTAACAGGCCCCAAGATGGGATCTCGTGGATACAGAAGGTTGCGGCGGTGGAATTAGGTTTTTGGCTCCTGTTCTGATCGTTTGGGGATACGTAGGTATATATAGGAGGAAGGAGTACGTCGGTGGAGCATCAGGGGGCCCACGAGGTAGGGGGCGCGCCTAGGGGAGCGCCCTCCACCCTCGTGACCACCTCGTGACTTTCTTGACGGAGGGTCCAAGTCTCCTGGGTCTTATCTGATGAGAAAATCACGTTCCCGAAGTTTTCATTTCGTTTGGACTCCGTTTGATATTCTGTTTTTTCGAAATACTGAAAAAAGGCAAAAAAACAGCAATTCTGGGCTGGACCTCCGGTTAATAGGTTAGTCCCAAAAGTAATATAAAAGTGGAAAATAAAGCCCATTATAGTCCAAAACAATAGATAAAGTTGCACGGAGCAATCAAAAATAATAGATACGTTGGAGACGTATCAGGCATCCCCAAGCTTAATTCCTGCTCGTCCTCGAGTAGGTAAATGATAAAAAGAGAATTTTTGATGCGGAGTGATACTTTGGCATAATTTAAATGTAAATCTTCCTAATCATGGTATGAATATTCAGATCCGAAAGATTCAAGACAAAAGTTCATATTGACATAAAAATAATAATACTTCAAGCATACTAATCAAACGTAATCATGTCTTCTTAAAATAGCATGGCAAAAGAAAGTTCATCCCTACAAAATCATATAGTTAGGCTATGCTTCATTTTCGTCACACAAAGATGTTCCCAACTTCTATACCCCCGATGACAAGCCAAGCAATTGTTTCATACTTAAATAAACTCAAACTTTTTCAACCTTCACGCAATACATGAGCGTGAGCCATAGATATAGCACTATGGGTGGAATAGAATATGATGATGGGGATTGTGTGGAGAAGACAAAAAAGGAGAAAGCCTCATATTGACGAGGATAATCAACGGGCTATGGAGATGCCCATCAATTGATGTCAACATGAGGAGTAGGGATTGCCATGCAACGGATGCACTAGAGCTATGAATGCTCAACAAAAGAAAACTAGTGGGTGTGCATCCAGCTTGCTTGCTCATGAAGACCTAGGGCATTTTGAGGAAGCCCATCGTAGGAATATACAAGCCAAGTTCTATAATGAAAAATTCCCACTAGTATGAACAAGACAACTTATGAGACTCACTATATGAAAAACATGGTGCTACTTTGAAGCACAATATATGAGACTCACTACATGAAGAACAAGGTGCTACTTTGAAGCACAATATATGAGACTCACTACATGAAGAACAAGGTGCTACCTTGAAGCACAAGTGTGGAAAAAGAGATAGTAGCATTGCCCTTTTTATTTTATTTTTTGGGCCTTTCTTTTTTTTCTTTTTGGCCTTTTTTGGGCAATGCTCTAATAATGATGATCATCACACTTCTATTGTTTACAACAATAAGGATTACAACTCGAAACTAGAACAAGATATGACTCTATATGAATGCCTCCGGCGGTGTACCGGGATGGTGCAATGAATCAAGAGTGGAATGTATGAAAAAAAATGCATGGTGGCTTTGCCACAAATACGATGTCAACTACACTATCATGCAATGGCAATATGACAAATGTAAAGTATGTCATGATGATGATGAACGAAATGGTGGAAAGTTGCATGGAAATATATCTCAGAATGGCTATGGAAATGCCATAATAGGTAGGTATGGTGGCTGTTTTGAGGAAGATATAAGGAGGTTTATGTGTGAAAGAGCGTATCATATCACGGGGTTTGGATGCACCGGCGAAGTTTGCACCAACTCTCAATGTGAGAAAGGGCAATGCACGGTATCGAAGAGGCTAGCAAAGGCGGAAAGGTAAAAGTGTGTATAATCCATGGACTCAACATTAGTGAAAAGAACTCATATACTTATTGCAAAAATTTAGAAGTCATCAAAAATCAAGTACTACGTGCATGCTCCTAGGGGGATAGATTGGTAGGAAAAGACCATCGCTCGTCCCCGACCGCCACTCATAAGGATGCACCAGCCAGGTACACTTCATGTTTCAAATTTGTTACACAACTTTAACCATACGTACATGCTACGGGATTTGCTAACTTAAACACAAGCATTTCTCAAATTCACAACTACTCAACTAGCATGACTTTGATAATATCACCTCCATATCTCAAAACAATTAGCAAGCATCAAACTTATCTTAGTATTCAACGCACTCAAAAGAATGTTTCACATATCTTGAATACCAAGTATATTAACATTAAGCAAATTACCATGCTATTAACGACTCTCAAAATAATCTAAGTGAAGCATGAGAGATCATGTTTCTTTAAAACAAATCCACCACCGTGCTCTAAAAGATATAAGTGAAGCACTAGAGCAAAAATTATCACGCTCAAAAGATATAAGTGAAGCACTATGAGGAAAACTATCAAGCCCAAAAGATATAAGTGAAGCACATAGAGTATTCTATCAAATTTCCATTCATGTATGGCTCTCTCAAAAGGTGTGTACAGAAAGGATGATTGTGGTAAACTAACAAGCAAAGACGCAAATAATACAAGACGCTCCCAGCAAAACACTTATCATGTGGTGAATAAAAATATAGCTCTAAGTAAATTACCGATGGAAGTGGACGAAAGAGGGGATGCCTTCCGGGGCATCCCCAAGCTTTGACTTTTTGGTGTCCTTGGATTATCTTGGGGGTGCCATGGGCATCCCCAAGCTTAGGCTCTTGCCACTCCTTGTTCCATAATCCATCAAAAGAATTCACCTAAAACTTGAAAACTTCACAACACAAAACTCAATAGAAATCTCGTGAGCTCCGTTAGAGAAAGAAAACAAAAGACTACTTTAAGGTACTGTAATGAAATCATTCTTTATTTATATGGGTGTTAAACCTACTGTATTCCAACTTCTCTATGTATTATAAACTATTTTACTAGCCATAGATTCATCAAAATAAGCAAACAACACACTCCAAACAGAATCCGTCAAAAACAGAACAGTCTGTAGTAATCTGTAACTAACGCAAACTTATGGAACTCAAAAACTTCTACCAAAATTAGAAGACCTGTACAATTTGTTTATTGATCAGCAGCAATTCGAATCATTATTTTATCACGTTCTGGTGATTTTTAACAATTCAGGCACTGAGCGCAAAGTTTCTGGAAATTACAGCAAGATCAAATAACTATCATCCAAGAAGATCCAATAGGTTTAACTTGGCACAAACACTAATTAAAAGATAAAATAACATCTAAACAGAGGCTAGATGGATTATTTATTCCTAAACAGAAGAAAAAACAAAAAACTAAAAATAAAATTGGGTTGCCTCCCAACAAGCGCTATCGTTTAACGCCCCTAGCTAGGTGTCGGTGTCAAAACCGGCGGATCTCGGGTAGGGGGTCCCGAACTGTGCGTCTAGGCGGATGGTAACAGGAGACAAGGGACACGATGTTTTTTACCCAGGTTCGGGCCCTCTCGATGGAGGTAATATCCTACTCCTGCTTGATTAATATTGATGATATGGGTAGTACAAGAGTAGATCTACCACGAGATCAGAGAGGCTAAACCCTAGAAGCTAGCCTATGGTATGATTGTTGTTCGTCCTACGGACTAAAACCCTTCGGTTTATATAGACACCGAATAGGGGTAGGGTTACACAGAGTCGGTTACAATGGTAGGAAATCTACATATCCGTATCGCCAAGCTTGCCTTCCACGCCAAGGAAAGTCCTATCCGGACAAGGGACGAAGTCTTCAATCTTGTATCTTCATAGTCTAGGAGTCCGGCCAAGATGATAGTTCGGCTATCCGGACACCCCCTAGTCCAGGACTCCCTCAGTAGCCCCTGAACCAGGCTTCAATGACGACGAGTCCGGCGCGCATATTGTATTCGGCATTGCAAGGCGGGTTCCTCCTCCGAATACTTCATAGAAGGTTTTGAACACAAGGATAGTGTCCGGCTCTGCAAAACAAGTTACACATACCACCGCAGAGAGAATAATTTTTGCACAGATCTGCTGACATATTCCTCGGCGTGACATCACACCACGGCCAGGCCTTTATACGGATCGTTTTTACTGTTCCACCTCAGCGCGTTTAGCGAGGCGGTTTCCTTGGCACGTCTTATCAAAGCGTAGATCGTGCCCCCTTATTCCGGGATTCTCATCAATACGGACGTGGGTAACCCAACCGCGCCTGTTGGCCCGCCTCCTCTATCGAAGGTGAGTCCCAATCGATCACGGGGAGGGCTCTTGGTATTCAACCTCTTTATAAAGAGACCAAGGCCCTCTTTTTTTCAATCTCAATCGAATCCGCCTCTAGCATCGAGTTCCAACACCCAAAGCTTCTGATTCAGGCGCTTCGGACCTTCGACGATGTCCGGCTCCGACCAGCACGGCCGGTGGATGCCTTCTTCCGTTACGGAAGAGGATGTGATAAAGCTGCGAGACGCCAGGTACCTAACCGGCGAGATTCCGCATAGGCTGCCTGCCCCAGGGCAGGTCATTCCCACTCCCGAGCCCGGCGAGAGCATGGTGTTTGTATCTCACTTCCTTCGGAGTTTAGGCTTCCCGACGGATCCCTTTGTGCGGGGGCTCATGTTTTATTATGGGCTGGAATTCCACGACTTGAATCCGGAGTCCATCCTCCACATCTCGTCATTCATTGTCGTATGTGAAGCCTTTCTCCGCATTACCCCTCACTTGGATTGTGGCTCAAGACTTTAAGGTGGAGCGAAGATGATCAAGGGCAACAGCAGAGTCGGAGGGGCTATCATAAGCAAGTGCGATGATGCTCCGTGGCCCGAGGGCTCTTTTCCATGGAGCTTGGTTTGTGGCAACGGAGTGGTTCTATATCACCGCTCCCAGGGGCACCAAATGGGTGGCGCCTCCCGCCTTCCGCTCAGGTCCACCACAGCGGCTAGCGTCATGGGTCAACACGGGGCTCGACTGGGGGCCGTCCAAGGACGTTCCTCTGTTGCAGGGCCGTATTCGAGACCTCCAAGAAAAAGAGATCAATCTGGTCGTAGTGGCGCAGGTTATGTTGATTCGGCGCCTTCTACCCTGCAAACGTCGCCCCCTCCGTCTGTGGGAATTTAATCCGGAGGGACCACGAGCTCTCCAACATTTTATGGGTACGACGCCCGTGGAGATGTATAAACTGTTCTTTGGATCACAAGAGAAGTGTCTGGACCTGACTGAGGACGCAGGACTAAGCTGCAATCGCCCAGATACTCAAGTAAGTAGTCCTGTACCCGGACAGGCTGTCCGTTCATTTATATAAACTTGCCCTTAAAGGAGTTGTTTCTTGAACATGAGTGGATAGCGAAGGCAAAGTTGATAAGGTGTCCGCTCCCTCCCGAGACCACGCCGGATCCGTCTTGACCAAGATGTTTGAAGGCCGCCTTTTGAAGAAGGCGAAGGGGGGCAGCGGAAGCAACTGCCTCCATGAAGGAGGCTTTCAAGGAAGGAGGATCAAAAGTCCCACCTCCAAGGAGAGAAGAGGACCGCTTGGAAGATCCGGAGGTCAAGGCCTCAAAGAGGGGAAAGAAATCTTCATCAGAGAGTCCGGCGCTGGGAAGTACCCCAGCCGCACTATTTCCCCAAGGGGATCAGCCCTCCAGCGAGCCGTAAGTGAAAAAGAAGGGGTCTTGTAATAAGGGACATCCCTGTATTTATTTCTGAAGATAACCGAAATTATACATTGTAGTTCGGATCTCAGCCCTTCTCAGCAGAGCTCGTCTTCGGGGGATCTTCTTCCGGAGAGGATGGAGAGCGAAACGCCTCCACCTGTCGCACCTTCATGCGAGGCGGACGACCCTGAGGTGTCGTCGCGGAGGGTTTCCCCGAGTCTGGCGGGGCCGGAAGGTCCGGCACCAACTGGCGTTTGGTCGGAGGTGCTGAAGGATCTGCTCGGGCGAGCGGCTATCTCAGAAGATCACCGTGCGCTAATGGGTACGGTGATTGAAAGAATTGCATCCGCTGAGAGCAGATTGCATGAAGCCGTCAGAAGCTTACTGACGGGGTTCGAGGTATGCAAAAATGATGTACCTTCTGACAGTTATGCATATAGAATGCGCCCTGTATAGATAGTAGCCCCTGAGACTCGGTATGTTGTCAAAATTGACAGCGTGCCGAGGATCATAATCTCAGTTATAACATATCGCCGCTCCTAAATAGGTGGCGGGGCGTCCGGTGGCCAGCCGGACTGATGAATTTGCCGAACTAAAGCGGCAACTTGACGAGGCAGATGCGGACATCGCGCTTGTCAATAAGCGGTTTGACGAGTCACAAGGTATGCGACTTCTTCGCGGACGCCTGGTAAGGGAGCTTGACGCCCGTGCCTTACTACTTGTATGCTTAATGCAGGTGGTGCCGCTGTGGAGGAGGAGCTGCGGGCGAACTCGCCGAGCTAAAGAGCAAGCCAGAAATAGTAATGCGGCCGCTTTAAGGGCGGCCGAAGAGCTAAAAGCCGAACAGGCTGCTCACTGCCGAAGCAAAGAGAAAATGGCCGATATGGCCATAAAGTTGAAGAATGCTACCGACCGCTGCGGGGTTCTTGAAAAAGAATGTCAAGCGGAGCAAGAGGACCTGAAAAAGGCCACCGCCGAAGCCAAGGATGCCCGCTCCGCATTGAGGGCTGCAAAGGAGGAGCTGCGTCAGGCTGTGGATGTTGCTGTTGGAAAGCCTTTTATGCTGCGAAGGAAGTTCAGGGATCCGAAGTATGCTCAGTTGGACCAGTTGTGGAGTTCGGAGGATGCTTATCTGGATTTAGCGGCGAGTGCCGCGGACGCGATCGAGCACTTCCGAGGCCAGAAGGGGCACAGAAGGGAAGAGCTGTTTTGGTCGCAGTTCCATAGTCCAGAGCGTCCTCTTCCGTTAACCGATCGGTTGGCGAATGGGCGAGCTGAATCGATTATCCGGACTTGCCATGAAGCGTGTCGTGACTCATTTGTGGCGAAACCTCAGCCAAGAGTTATTTTGGCTTAGTGCGGCAGTTCCTTGGTGCGAGCATCGTGTCGACGCAATGAAGCGGTCAGCGTGCATTGAGGGTGCGTGGATGGCTCTTGCCCGTGTCAAGACATACTGGGCAGAAATGAAGGCCACCGACGTTGCGTCCCCAGATTCAGACGGAAGCCGAGTACCAGTCGAGCGCTATTTTGAGGAAGTTCTTCTGGGCGCTCGTTTAATATAGACGCAGTGCTCGAAGGATGTTATGTTTGAATGACATGTGTGACTTATGAAACAACGTTTCAATATAATATAAGAGCTTTTTATACTTGTGCGTTCAAGTAGTAAACTACTCCCTCTGCGGCCGTTGATGTATATGTATATATAACCTGAAAGATGGCAGTCTTCGGCTTCAGCCCCCACGCACATAGTGCGGGGGTGTTTGCAAAGAAGGCGCTTTTTCACACTTAATCCAACGTCTTGGTCCTATTAAGGAGGTGGTAGCGTAGCAAACTAGGCAACCGGACTATAATGCTTTATCACTTTCACTTAGCCATAGGAGTTCGATGGTGGGGCTACTATATAGCCCCTGGAGGCACCGCACTCTCCCGAATTCGGGGTGCATATATGCCTGACCGGGAAACGGTCCTTCGTTAATCTTGGAGAATTCTAAACATTCCGGTGGGTCATTGAGTGGTTGACCAGTCTCTCGCTATATCATGACAGATCAGTTTTGGCTTTCTCTCTTGAGGTGCTCGCCCGCCGAACCGGGCACAATCGCATAGTTCTCCGGTGTTGCGTTAGCGATAGAACGGAACGTAAGGCAGCAAAACACAGGAGCCGGGCAAACCCAACATTTGACCAAAGACATGATTCGGAGCTGATGCATATAAGGCCTAACTCGAGACGCCGAACACTCCCTAAGGTATTCGGTCTTTTATAAAGTGGGCTGAATAATGCCCTTGATAACAAGCCCCTGGTGTCTAGGTACGTGCAAAATTCTGACGCGGCCGATGCCAAAACGCCAGCCTCCTCCTCGGTTATCACAAGAGACCGGGGGATGAATAACAACAAGAGACAGTGAGAAAGGTTTACGCAGGGTCTTAATCTGAAAAGAATCCTTGCAATGGGTCCCTGCTGCACGTCTGCGCATGTGTCTCCGTTGTGCCGTATCCTAGACGGGTATAGCACGGCGTTCATATGTAAAAGAGAGGAACTTAGTTGAAAAAAGATCATGTGAAAAATGTAATTGGAAATAAAATAGACTATGATTCAAAAATGAGTAAAATTGAGCTTTATTGTCCCTTGTTGTACATGCGTGGAGCCCCTTGTAAGGGGTTACACGGCTAGTAAGCCCCTTGTTTATTTAAGACGGACTTGCCTAACCGTGTTCGGGGTCTGAACGACCTACTTTAGATGCTTTCATCAGCAAAGCCGTATTAGTGTGAGGCTGTTAAGGCAGTCTCACATTTTTCCGTATTCGAGGAATACTCGGAGTTTCCCTTTAATGAGATGATGCCTCGTGGACCGGGCATTTTAAGTGTAAGAGATGCATAATGCGGAATTGTGTTAAAGCGGGCGAAAGCTTCGCGTCCCAATAGTGCTTGATGGCTACTTTTGAATGGGGCGACATGGAAGACTAACTTTTCGCGAAGGAAGTTGTCGGATGAACCGAACATAACTTCTAATGTTAGGGAGCCCGTACAATGGGTATATGTGCCTGGCATTATTCCTTTAAAAGAAGTGTTGCTATGGCTAATTTTGGTTGGTTCTATCCCCATCCTGCGGATTGTGTCCTGATATATCAGGTTTATGTCACTGCCGCCGTCCATGAGGACTTGTGTAAATTGGAATCCGTCGATTATAGGATCCAATATCAAGGCAGTCCATCCTGCGTTCCGGATACTTTCGGAGTAGTCCTGATGGTCGAAGGTGGTTGGTTTTGACAACCAGTGTTGGTACTCCGCTAGGGTAGTCTGTGCGGCGCGCATTTTAGTGGGCGCCGCTATGGTTTTCCCTTTTATCACGTGAAGTGAGTTTACTGTTTTAACCTCTTGTGGGAAATTCTTTTGTTTTCCGGTGCTCTGCTTGTGGGGTTCGTCATCATCCTCACTTGGTGTGTCGAGCCCCTTGTGTTCGGCGTTGAGTCTGCGGACTGCTTGAAGACAACAATCTCTGTGGGTATGGTTTGCAGGCTTCCCGGGAGTACTGTGGATTTGACATATCTTGTCCAAGATTTTGTTTAAGTTGGATAGCTCGTCGCTATTATCCTTAAGGGGCAGTTTTTTATTGTTTTGCCATGAGCTTCTGAATCCGGCGTTGACTGCCGCGCTCTTTGGACCGTTCCCCTTAATCCGGTGCTGGTCCTTGTTGCGTCGTGGTTTCCCATTCCCATCCCTGACTTCGGATGTACTTGGGTCGCTGGTACTGCATCTTGCTAGCCAACTATCTTCTCCCGCGCAAAAGCGGGTCATGAGGCTTGTTAGTGCGGCCATTGTTCTCGGCTTTTCTTGGCCGAGGTGTCTGGCGAGCCATTCGTCTCAGACGTTGTGTTTGAAGGCTGCTAAGGCTTCGGCGTCCGGACAGTCGACTATTTGGTTCTTTTTGGTACGGAACCTGTTCCAGAATTTCCGGGCTGACTCTCCGGGCTGTTGAGTTATGTGACTTAGATCGTCTGCATCCGGAGGGCGGACATAGGTCCCCTGAAAATTTGCCCAAAACGCATCCTCGAGCTCTTCCCAACTTCCAATGGTGTTTTCGGGAAGGCTTTTAAGCCAATGACGAGCTGGCCCTTTGAGTTTGAGGGGTAAGTATTTTATGTCGTGGAGGTCATCTCCTCTGGCCATGTGTATGTGCAGGATGTAATCCTCAATCCAGACTCCAGGGTCTGTTGTTCCGTCGTATGCCTCTATGTTTACGGGTTTGAATCCTGCTGGAAATTCGTGATCCAGCACCTCATCGGTGAAACATAGGGGATGTGTGGTGCCCCTGTATTTGGGTGTGCCGTGGTGTTCGAATACTCGACACGTTGTGTTGCTTTCTAGAGCTTGCTTTCTTGGCCCGTAGATAGACCTGACTGGGCCATTCTTTTGGTGCGATTCCTTATGCGGATTGCGTGCCGGCTTGTGTGCGGCGCCGCTTGCCACTCTATGTTTGCCACATGGTCGTCTATCCGACCGGGCGGCCTCTTTGTTCTTTGATCGTGGTGGCTCTACGGCCTCCTCGTCAATTCGCGATAGTTTGCGCTTTGGGTAGCTCTTTGTTCGGTGGCTATCGCCAAATTTGTCTGCGGTGTTGAGTACTTTGCTCCATCTCATTCGGAGTGCGTCTTCCGCTGTTTTGAGCTTCCGTTTCTGCTTTTATAGGCTACGTGCGGTGGCGACGAGCTCTCTGTGGAGGTTCTTCTGCTCCAATGATATGTCCGGCGAGAAATTGTCCGGACTGCTATCGTTGCCGGGGACGGGTTGTTTATCCAAGTTATCTTGTTCGGATGGTTGCTCCATGGCATGTTCGTCATCGGCCGGCTCTTCCTGCTCTATGGCTGGGTCTGTGTGGGCGCTGTCTTTGTCGAGGTGGGGTTTTGAGCGGCGCTTACGTCGCCGTTTTGACTGCTTTCCAGTAGGATTACTTTTCGCAGTGTCCCGTTGCTCCTCGCTATCGCTTCCCTTGGGTGTATCCACCATGCACACATCATGAGTTGTGGTGGCCTTCCAGTGCCCTGTAGGCACTAGTTCTTGCTCGTCTCTGACATCGGCCGTCCATACCGTCGATGTCTTCGGAGTCAAAGTCGAGCATGTCGGTTAAATCATCGACAGTGGCTATGAAGTGGGTGGTGGGTGGGCGTTGAATTTCCTCGTCGTCCGAATCCCAACCTTCCTGACTGTAGTCCGGCCAGGGCTCTCCGATAAAGGAGAGACTTTAGTGAGTTCAGGATATCGCCGAAGGCGAAAGTCTTGAAAGAAGTCCGATAGTGAATTCCATAACCGACGCCCAATCGGATTCGACTGGCAGGGGCGCGGAAGGTTCGGAGTCCGGAGAGGAGTCCGGCACCTGGGAGTCACGAGCTTCGCGATGGACAGGGATGGTGTTCGGCTCGATCGCCGTAGAGATTTCAGCCCCCGAGGTGGTGTCCAACCAACCATCCTCGATCGGCGAGATCGGCTCCGAATCAATGGTCGGAGCGGACACTAATCGACCTCCGGACCGCTCGTTCGGCGGCGAGTTAGATCATGCCCATCGAGATAGTGCGGCGCTGCGGCTGCGGCTCGGATCCGTCGAAGATCAAGTCTCCGCGGATGTCGGCCGTGTAGTTTAAACTTCAAACCTGACACGATGGCGGGCGTAGCTTCGATCTGCTCCAGATGGCCAGCGAATCGCCCGCGATGCAAAAGCCGCCCGAATACGAAGATCTGTCCGGGAGAAAGGTCTCACCCTAGACCGCATCATTGTTGATGATTGAAGGAGCCATCGGGCCTATCGGTGACGACACAGAGGAACTCTCAATGAAAGCACCAATGTCGGTGTCAAAACCGGCGGATCTCGGTAGGGGTCCCGAATCTGTGCGTCTAGGCGGATGGTAACGGGAGACAAGGGACACGGTGTTTTTTACCCAGGTTCGGGCCCTCTCGATGGAGGTAATACCCTACTCCTGCTTGATTAATATTGATGATATGGGCAGTACAAGAGTAGATCTACCACGAGATCAGAGAGGCTAAACCCTAGAAGCTAGCCTATGGTATGATTGTTGTTCGCCTACGGACTAAAACCCTTCGGTTTATATAGACACTGAATAGGGTTAGGGTTACACAGAGTCGGTTACAATGGTAGGAAATCTACATATCCGTATCGCCAAGCTTGCCTTCCACGCCAAGGAATGTCCTATCCGGACAAGGGACGAAGTCTTCAATCTTGTATCTTCATAGTCTAGGAGTCCGGCCAAAGATGATAGTTCGGCTATCCGGACACCCCCTAGTACAGGACTCCCTCACCAGGCATTGAGATTTCAATGATGCTCACAAGAAAGACAAATATTGAGGCACAAAGAGAGCATCATAAAACATGTGACGAACACACTTAAGTCTAACATACTTCCTATGCATAGGCATATTATAGGCAAACAAATTATCGTAGCAAGCAAAAACTGGCATATGCAAGGAAGCGGAAAGGAACAATAGCAATCTTGACATAACGAGAGGTAATTTAGTAACATGAAAATTTCTATAACCATATTTTCCTCTCTCATAATAATTACATGTAGGATCATAAGAAAATTCAACAATATAGCTATCACATAACATATTCTCAACATGATCCACATGCATGCGAAGTTGACACTCTTCCAAAATAGTAAGATTATCATTAACTAAAGTCATGATTTCTCCAAACCCACTTTTAATATTATTGCAAACAATATTATCAATCTCATATTCATCATGGGGATTAAATGAATTTTCAAGATCATAAGAAAAATCACCCCAATCATGATCATTGCAACAAATAGTGGACACAACAAAACTAGCATCCCTAAGCTTAGGGTTTTGCATATTATTAGCATAATTGACATCAAGAGGATTTATAGTAAAATCATTGCAATCATGCTTTTCATCGAAGGAACTATCAAGTATGGATGCAATAGCAACGATCTCATGTTTAACATAAGGAACTATAGCAAATTCATCTTCATAAATATTGGCATCATAGCCACAAGAATAGCAAGCATCATGTTCATCAAGGGATATTTCAATCAAATCATCGGAATCGTCATTATCTATAGATTCATGCATATCATTATTTCCTTCCAAAGCAACAATCATTCTTTCAATAAATTCTTGGACATAGACATTATGAGCAAGGTTTTCATTGCAATATTTAAGTAGACGGAATTTTCAGATTTGTTGAGAGTAAAATCATACTTTTCAATCAAAGAAGCAACTTCATGAGCACCCTTAAAA
Organism: Aegilops longissima; assembly: GCA_021605205.1. NCBI lineage: Eukaryota > Viridiplantae > Streptophyta > Magnoliopsida > Poales > Poaceae > Aegilops > Aegilops longissima. The sequence goes on along the minus strand of CM038682.1, from coordinate 85,420,193 downwards.
ACGACAAATTCTTCAATTTGTTCGATATCATAGTAACTATAAACACCCTTTGCATAAGAAGATAAGATTTCATTATTATTGAACTCACATAGGTAGGGAAGGTGTTTTTTAGGGCTCTTAGAGCAACAAGTAAAATCACACATTTCACAAAGATTCAAAGCATAGCATAGCAGACTATTTATATGATACCGTAAGAGTCTCCCTTTTTCAGACAAACGGTGATGCACAAAATGAGCATGCTCATCTAAAGATTTCCCATCAACTAGGCTAGTTGGGGTTTCAGCACGAGCGCATAAGGATCAAAGATGATTCAAGTAGAACACTTTAAGTGGATCCATAACAATAGACTTTTAGCAAGCAAAGATGCAAGCAAATATAGGGCACATGGTAACACAAGCAAACAAGAAGCAAGCAGTAAAGAGAGGGCGAATAAAATGGCAAGGGTGAAGTGGGGGAGAGGAAAACGAGAGGCAAATGGCAAATAATGTAATGCGAGAGATAGGGATTGTGATGGGTACTTGGTATGGTTGACTTGCTTGTGTGAGCCTCCCCGGCAACGCCGCCAGAAATCCTTCTTGCTACGTCGTGAGCTTGCGTTGGTTTTCCCCGAAGAGGAGAGGATGATGCAGCACAGTAGCGTAAGTATTTCCCTCGGTTTTTGAGAACCAAGGTATCAATCCAGTAGGAGACCACGCACAAGTCCCTCGTAACTGCACAAAACGATAGCTACTCGCAACCAACGCGATTAGGGGTTGTCAATCCCTTCACGGTCACTTACGAGAGTGAGATCTGATAGAGATGATATTTTTGGTATTTTTGGTAGATAGATGCAAAGTAAAAAGTAAAAGCAAAGTAAAAACAAAGCAAGTAAATAAAGTGATAGAGATTGATATGATGAGAATAGACCCGGGGGCCATAGGTTTCACTAGTGTCTTCTCTCAAGAGCATAGATATTCTACGGTGGGTGAACAAATTACTGTTGAGCAATTGACAGAATTGAGCATAGTTATGAGTATATCTAGGCAATGATCATGTATATAGGCATCACGTCCAAAACAAGTAGATCGAAGCGATTCGCATCTACTACTATTACTCCACTCATCGACCGCTATCCAATGCATCTAGAGTATTAAGTTAAAAACAGAGTAACGCCTTAAGCAAGATGACATGATGTAGAGGATAAATTCATGCAATATGATAAAAAACCATCTTGTTATCCTCGATGGCAACAATACAATCGTGCCCTGCAACCCTTTACATCATTTGGTAAGGACACCGCAAGATTGAACCCAAAGCTAAGCACTTCTCCCATTGCAAGAACTACCAATCTAGTTGGCCAAACCAAACAGATAATTCGAAGAGACTTGAAAATATAACTCAATCATACATAAAAGAATTCAGGGAAGAATCAAATATTTTCCATAGATAATACTGGATCATAAACCCACAATTCATCGGTCTCAACAAACACACCGCAAAAAGAAGTTTACATCGAATAGATCTCCACGAGAGAGGGGGAGAACATTGTATTGATATCCAAAAAGAGAGAAGAAGCCATCTAGCTACTAGCTATGGACCCGAAGGTCTGAAGTAAACTACTCACACTTCATCGGAGGGGCTATGGTGATGATGTAGAAGCCCTCCATGGTGGATGCCCCCCGTGAGCTCCTAACAGGCCCCAAGATGGGATCTCGTGGATCTGAGGAAGGTACGGCGGTGGAATTAGGTTTTGGCTCCTGTTACGATCGTTTGGGGTGCGTGAGGTATATATAGGAGGAAGGAGTACGTCGGTGGAGCTTCGAGGGGCCCACGAGGCAGGGGGCGCGCCCAGGGGGGCGCGCCCTCCACCCTCGTGACCGCCTCGTGGCTTTCTTGATGGAGGGTCCAAGTCTCCTGGGTCTTATCTGATGAGAAAATCACGTTCCCGAAGGTTTCATTCCGTTTGGACTCCGTTTGATATTCTGTTTCTTCAAAATACTGAAAAAGGCAAAAAATAGCAATTCTGGGTTGGGCCTCCGGTTAATAGGTTAGTCCAAAAAGTAATATAAAAGTGGAAAATAAAACCCATTATAGTCCAAAACAATAGATAAAGTAGCATGGAGCAATCAAAAATTATAGATACGTTGGAGACGTATCATCCACCCTGACTGGGGCAAAGGGCACCACGACCAAACCATTCGACGGTGACGCGCTCACTGCAAGGCGAACGTGCAGCCAACGAAGGGGATGGCAACGGCTCCACCACCAAGTGCTCCACCATAGCCATCTTCAAGCGAGGCAGAGGAGGAGCGGGCACAACTGCGCCTTGTTCTCTCTGGAAAAGGGGCGGTGGATGGAGAAAGAAAGGAGGGGAACAAGAGCAGGCTCGCGCGCAGCGGTGGCCGCTCGATGCCGTCGGCGGCAGGATAGAGACTCGCCGGTGGCCTTGCGGGACATGAGCAAAAGATGTTTCCACCGCGCGCTTATCTCTCTCTGTCAAAGAAGAGGGATTAAGAAGAAAAGGCGGCGCGGCGCAGTGTCCATCGACATCGTTGCCGGCGACCGACGCGGCCGGACCGGCCGGCAGAGCCGCCGCTGTGGAGACGAACAGAGAGAGGGAGGAGAGCGGCGCGCAGGGGGGAAATGAGTGAAGTTTTTCGCCGGTGGCCGCGTCGCTAGCTGGTTTTGATCCAGTGATCGGCGCGCTGGACCGTCGAATCTGATTCGACAACCGTGAGTAAACCCTAGATCGCTACCGGGCCTTTGGGCCGAAAGAAGGCGGGCCTCTGGTCAGACGGACTAGGCCGAAGCCACCCTCACCCGCGCTAGGCCTTATGGGCCGAAAGAGAGACGGACCAGGCCGAGGCTCGACTGGGCTGCAGTTTTGTCTGTTTTCTGTCCAAGTATTGGGCAAATTTTTATATAGTTTTTTCTAATCAAATATAATAAAATGAAAATTTGTTTAGAAAATAGAAAGTGACAGAAAAGTTTATGTAAAGAATAAAAGGTTCACGAATTTTTTATTCTTGTTTTCCGCAGCAAATAAAAATAAAATTGCTCTTTTAAAAGTGAATAGAACTAAAGTAAAAGTTTAAATTGTTGCTTCTCTAATGCAATTTTGAACAAACCAGTTAAAATTGCTTAGAGAGTAAAAGATTACAGAATTATTTCTGGATGGAATATTGTAAAGTTTCCGCTGCAAAGAAAAAGTTTTATCTTCCAATTAAATTGGAACCAACGGGAAAATTTAATTGGAAGAATTGTTCTTTGAAATGTTTTCCCCTATGGGTGAAATAAGATGCAGATAGTTTCTGCTATGACAAAAGAAATATTTGTGTTTTAAAGTTAAAATACGGTATTGTCATTTTCTGACCAACGTTGATGATAACAGTGTTGGGGAATGTAGTAATTTCAAAAAAAATCCTATGCACATGCAGGATCATGGTGATGCATAGCAACGAGAGGGGAGAGTGTTGTCCACATACCCTCGTAGACCGAAAGCAGAAGCATTAGCACAACGCGGTTGATGTAGTCGTACGTCTTCACGATCCAAGTACCGAACGTACGGCACCTCCGAGTTCAGCATACGTTCAGCTCGATGACGTCCCGCGAACTCCGATCCAGCAGAGCTTCATGGGAGAGTTCCGTCAGCACGACGGCGTGATGACGGTGATGATGTTGCTACCGATGCAGGGCTTCGCCTAAGTACCGCTAGGATATGACCGAGGTGGAATATGGTGGAGGGGGGCACCGCACATGGCTGGAATAGATCAACAGATCAACTTGTGTGTCTAGAGGTGCCCCCTGCCCCCGTATATAAAGGAGCAAGGGGGGAGGCGAACGGCCAGGAGGAGGGCGCGCCAAGGGGGGAGTCCTACTCCCACCGGGAGTAGGACTCCTCCTTTTCCTTGTTGGAGTAGGAGAGGGAAGGAAGGGAGAGAGGAGGAGAAGGAAAAAGGGGGGCGCCGCCCCCCTCCTTGTCCAATTCAGAAAAGAGGGGGAGGGGGCGCGCGGTTGCCCTGGTCGCCCCTCCTCTTCTCCCACTAAGGCCCATGAGCCCCAATTAACTGGGGGTTCCGGTAACCCCCCGGCACTCCGGTTTTCTCCGAAACCTCTCGGAACACTTCCGGTGTCCGAATATAGTCGTCCAATATATTGATCTTTACGTCTTGACCATTTCGAGACTCCCCGTCATGTCCGTGATCATATCCGGGACTTCGAACTACCTTCGGTACATCAAAACACAAAAACTCATAATACCGATCGTCACCAAACTTTAAGCGTGCGGACCCTATGGGTTTGAGAACTATGTAGAAATGACCGAGACACGTCTCCGGTCAATAACCAATAGCAGAACCTGGATGCTCATATTGGCTCCTACATATTCTATGAAGATCTTTATCGGTCAAACCGCATAACAACATACGTTGTTCCCTTTGTCATCGGTATGTTACTTGCCCGAGATTCGATCTTCGGTATTTCAATACCTAGTTCAATCTCGTTACGGGCAAGTCTCTTTACTCGTTCCATAATGCATCATCCCGCAACTAACTCATTAGTCACATTGCTTGCAAGGCTTATAGTGATGTGCATTACCGAGAGGGCCCAGAGATACCTCTCCGACAATCGGAGTGACAAATCCTAATCTCGAAATATGCCAACTCAACAAGTACCTTCGGAGACACCTGTATAGCACCTTTATAATCACCCAGTTACGTTGTGACGTTTGGTAGCACACAAAGTGTTCCTCCAGTAAACGGGAGTTGCATAATCTCATAGTCATAGGAACATGTATAAATCATGAAGAAAGCAATAAAAACATACTAAACGATCAAGTGCTAAGCTAATGGAATGGGTCAAGTCAATCACATCATTCTCCTAATGATGTGATCCCGTTATTCAAATGACAACTCATGTCTATGGCTAGGAAACTCAACCATCTTCGATTAACGAGCTAGTAAAGTAGAGGCATACTAGTGACACTGTGTTTGTCTATGTATTCACACATGTATTATGTTTCCGGTTAATACAATTCTAGCATGAATAATAAACATTTATCATGAATCATGATATGAGGAAATAAATAATAACTTTATTATTTCCTCTAGGGCATATTACCTTCAGTCTCCCACTTGCACTAGAGTCAATAATCTAGATTACACAGTAATGATCCTAACACCCATGGAGTTTTGGTGCTGATCATGTTTTGCTCGTGGAAGAGGCTTAGTCAACGGGTCTGCAACATTCAGATCCGTATGTATCTTGCAACTCTCTATGTCTCCCACCTGGACTTGGTCCCGGATGGACGTGAAGCGTCTCTTGATGTGCTTGGTCCTCTTATGAAATGTGGATTCCTTCGCCAAGGCAATTGCACTAGTATTGTCACAAAAGATTTTCATTGGACCCGATGCACTAGGTATGACACCTAGATCGGATATGAACTCCTTCATCCAGACTCCTTCATTTGCTGCTTCCGAAGCAGCTATGTACTCCGCTTCACATGTAGATCCCGCCACGACGCTTTGTTTAGAACTGCACCAACTGACAGCTCCACCGTTCAATGTAAACACGTATCCGGTTTGCGATTTAGAATCGTCCGGATCAGTGTCAAAGCTTGCATCGACGTAACCATTTACGACTAGCTCTTTGTCACCTCCATAAACGAGAAACATATCCTTAGTCCTTTTCAGGAATTTCAGGATGTTCTTGACCGTTGTCCAGTTATCCACTCCTGAATTACTTTGGTACCTCCCTGCTAGGCTAATAGCAAGACACACATCAGGTCTGGTACACAACATTGCATACATGATAGAGCCTATGGCTGAAGCATAGGGAACATCTTTCATTTTCTCTCTATCTTCTGCACTGGTCGGGCATTGAGTCTGACTCAACTTCACACCATGTAACACAGGCAAGAACCCTTTCTTTGCTTGATCCATTTTGAACTTCTTCAAAACTTTGTCAAGGTATGTGCTTTGTGAAAGTCCTATCAAGCGTCTTGATCTATCTCTATAGATCTTGATGCCTAATATGTAAGCAGCTTCACCGAGGTCTTTAATTGAAAAACTCTTATTCAAGTATCCTTTTATGCTATCCAGAAATTCTATATCATTTCCAATCAGCAACATGTCATCCACATATAATATCAGAAATGCTACAGAGCTCCCACTCACTTTCTTGTAAATAAAGGCTTCTCCAAAAGTCTGTATAAAACAATATGCTTAGATCACACTATCAAAACGTTTATTCCAACTCCGAGAGGCTTGCACCAGTCCATAAATGGATCGCTGGAGCTTGCACACTTTGTTAGCTCCTTTTGGATCGACAAAGCCTTCCGGTTGCATCATATACAACTCTTCTTCCAGAAATCCATTCAGGAATGCAGTTTTGACATCCATTTGCCAAATTTCATAATCATAAAATGCGGCAATTGCTAACATGATTCGGACATACTTAAGCATCGCTACGGGGAAGAAAGTCTCATCGTAGTCAATCCCTTGAACTTGTCGAAAACCTTTCGCAACAAGTCGAGCTTTATAGACAGTAACATTACCGTCAGCGTCAGTCTTCTTCTTGAAGATCCATCTATTCTGAATGGCTTGCCGATCATCGGGCAAGTCAACCAAAGTCCACACTTTGTTCTCATACATGGATCTCATCTCAGATTTCATGGCCTCAAGCCATTTTGCGGAATCTGGGCTTACCATTGCTTCTTCATAGTTCGTAGGTTCGCCTTGGTCATGTAACATGACCTCCAGAATAGGATTACCGTACCACACTGGTGCGGATCTTACTCTGGTTGACCTACGAGGTTTAGTAGTAACTTGATCTGAAGTTTCATGATCAATATCATTAGGTTCCTCACTAATTGGTGTAGGTGTCACAGGAACCGGTTTCTGTGATGAACTACTTTCCAATAAGGGAGCATGTATAGTTACCTCATCAAGTTCTACTTTCCTCCCACTCTCTTCTTTCGAGAGAAACTCATTTTATAGAAAGGATCCATTCTTAGCAACGAATGTCTTGCCTTCGGATCTATGATAGAAGGTGTACCCAACAGTTTCCTTTGGGTATCCTATGAAGACACATTTCTCTGATTTGGGTTCGAGCTTATCAGGTTGAAGTTTTTTCACATAAGCATCGCAGCCCCAAACTTTAAGAAATGACAACTTTGGTTTCTTGCCAAACCATAGTTCATAAGGTGTCGTCTCAACGGATTTCGATGGTGCCCTATTTAACGTGAATGCAGCCGTGTCTAAAGCATAACCCCAAAACGATAGCGGTAAATCAGTAAGAGACATCATAGATCGCACCATATCTAGTAAAGTACGATTATGATGTTCGGACACACCATTATGTTGTGGTGTTCCGGGTGGCGTGAGTTGTGAAACTATTCTGCATTGTTTCAAATGTAGACCAAACTCGTAACTCAAATATTCTCCTCCACGATCAGATCGTAGAAACTTTATTTTCTTGTTACGATGATTTTCCACTTCACTCTGAAATTCTTTGAACTTTTCAAATGTTTCAGACTTATGTTTCATTAAGTAGATATACCCATATCTGCTCAAATCATCTGGGAAGGTGAGAAAATAACGATACCCGCCGCGAGCCTCAACATTCATAGGACCGCATACATCAGTATGTATGATCTCCAACAAATCTGTTGCTCGCTCCATTGTTCCGGAGAACGGCGTCTTAGTCATCTTGCCCATAAGGCATGGTTCGCAAGTACCAAGTGATTCATAATCAAGTGATTCCAAAAGTCCATCAGTGTGGAGTTTCTTCATGCGCTTTACACCAATATGACCCAAACGGCAGTGCCACAAATAGTACATCAAAACACAAAAACTCATAATACAGATCGTCACCAAACTTTAAGCGTGCGGACCCTACGGGTTCGAGAACTATGTAGACATGACCGAGACACGTCTCTGGTCAATAACCAATAGTGGAACCTGGATGCTCATATTGGCTCCTACATATTCTATGAAGATCTTTATCGGTCAAACCACATAACAACATACGTTGTTCCCTTTGTCATCGGTATGTTACTTGCCCGAGATTCGATCGTCGGTATCTCAATACCTAGTTTAATCTCGTTACCGGCAAGTCTCTTTACTCGTTTCGTAATGCATCATCCCGCAACTAACTCATTAGTCACATTGCTTGGAAGGCTTATAGTGATGTGCATTACCGAGAGGGCCCAGAGATACCTCTCCGACAAACAGAGTGACAAATCCTAATCTTGAAATACGCCAACTCAACAAGTACCTCCGGAGACACCTGTACAACACCTTTATAATCACCCAGTTATGTTCTGACGTTTGGTAGCACACAAAGTGTTCCTCCGGTAAACGGGAGTTGCATAATCTCATAGACATGGGAACATGTATAAGTCATGAAGAAAGCAATAGCAACATACTAAACGATCAAGTGCTAACCCAACGGAATGGGTCAAGTCAATCACATCATTCTCCTAATGATGTGATCCCGTTAATCAAATGAAAACTCAAGTCTATGGCTAGGAAACTCAACCATCTTCGATTAACGAGCTAGTCAAGTAGAGGCATACTAGTGACACTATGTTTGTCTATGTATTCACACATGTATTTTGTTTAAGGTTAATACAATTCTAGTCTGAATAATAAACATTTATCATGATATGAGGAAATAAATAATAACTTTATTATTGCCTCTAGGGCATAGTTCCTTCAAACAGTACAATAATTATATGAGTCTTATCGACAAATTTTGTATCAAAGTGATCAATTTTTAGAGAACATATAAAGATCAAGAAATGCTCTTGAACTAGACAAATGTATATTTTTTGTTCCCGCTGCAATAAATTTGATGATGATTATTATTTCTTAGCAAAGTTATCTAATAGACATACACATTGTTTATGAGGTATATGCATTATTGATATGGAATTAATGTAGAAGGATGATGTTTTATTCTAATTTTTCCCAACGGTGATTTAGAATATAAAATAAAATTTTAAAAGTTTAATGTGCATATTTTTTAACCAGACCAACATGGGGTTATTTTTTATGCTCATTATTGTTGATTATTGGCTAATTTTTCTCAGAAGACTAAAAGTTTTTCATGTTTTCATTTGTGAAAGAGAATGGCTGGGTACTTGTGACCTGAAAGATGACCAGGAAAGGTCATAACGTGAGGGAGTATGTTCTCTCAAAAGAATGGCTTCAAAAGAAAAGAGATAGATCATTGAGAAGTCTTGGTTGACGAATGTCTTTCATGTACTCTACAAAGAAGATTTTTCAGTTAACATGATTTGAGATGAAACAAGCAACATGCGTGTTTAATCTGACCAACGTCGGATCAAGCATGTGTGTCAAAGAGCATTCGGGTTTATTCCTAAATTTGATGATTGAATATGCAGTCAAAAGAGCCAATTCTGGCATTTATGTCCCTTATAGGGAATTACCCGCATGGCGGGAAAGTATGGGAAAATACTTGCGTAATGGGGTAAAGTTGACATAATATTATGTCAAAAATCCCGTATGGAGGGAGAAATTTATGCAAAGGACTTATCCTGTATGACAGGAGAAAGATATGATGACTCATGTGCTTTTAATGTGTCTCACTCTGGGAGGAAAGCATGGAGTAGCTATTATGCTTTCCTAGTATCGACCGTACACCTTATGTGTAACGGTCATTAAGCACTCAATAAATCCAAAGATAATAAAAGTTACAGAGGAACCTAAAGATAATAATGATATGCAAGTGTGACTTGCAAAAGTACTAATGATAAAGAACTCTGTTGAGTTTCTGAAATGGAATGAGTAAAAAGTACTCCCGTACCAGTTAACAGATAACTTCATTTCGTATGAAGTAATCAGATAAATGAAGTAGATAATCGAAGTTTCCTCAATTCACAAGAGTTATGAATGGTTTTTCAAAATTGTGGCAGAAAGGTTCTTGCCACATTTCGAGGGGGAGAAAGCAATATGAGATAAATTAAGAAAGTTGAAACTCCCCTATACTTTAGATAATGTGATCGCCTGGGGGAGTACGACGGTTATCATAATACCCCTAAAGAAAAGAAATGGCTGTATTCCTGGATCTTTTACAGTTCCAAAAGCAGACTAAGGAAAACTCAGACGGTGCTTAAAGCGCCATAAAGAAGAAAGTTTTAACAGAATAAACCCAAATAATAAAGTTTAAAGCTACGCCATTTTTTTAGTGAAGATGGAGTAATCTGGGGGAGCATGTTGTATGACCTGTACAACACCTATTGGCAGCTCTATAAAGGATGAATGAGTAAACATGGATCTTGTGATACAGGTCCCTGTAAAATCTATTGCCTCTTGAAATGAAAGACTATAGAATTAATTTGCCTCTTGGCAATGACAGAGCAACAACAACCCCATATGAATGAAGTGCCAGTACCTGAGACACAGATGATCTCAAGGAATGAGAAATCAGATACTTCTGATTACTATAAAGTCCATGTTAGTGAAACTCAAATGGAGGTTGATCCCACCTCATTCCTCTGACTATGAGATTATGTAACTCCTGAATACCGGAGGAACACTTTGTGTGCTATCAAACATCACAACATAACTGGGTGATTATAAAGATGCTCTACAGGTTTCTCCGAAGGTGTTTGTTGATCTGGCATAGATCAAGATTAGGATTTGTCACTCCGTGTATTGGAGAGGTATCTCTGGGCCCTCTCGGTAATGCACATCACTATAAGCCTTGCAAGCAATATGACTAATGAGTTAGTTGTGCGATGATGCATTACGGAACAAGTAAAGAGGCTTGCCGGTAACGAGATTGAACTAGGTATGATGATACCGACATTCGAATCTCGGGCAAGTAACATACCGATGACAAAGGAATGACGTATGTTGTTATGTGGTTTGATCGATAAAGATCTTCGTAGAATATGTAGGAACCAATATGAGCATCCAGGTTCCGATATTGGTTATTGACCGGAGATGTGTCTCGGTCATGTCTACATAGTTCTCGAACCCGTAGGGTCCGCACGCTTAATGTTCGATGACATTTGTATTATGAGTTATGTGTTTTGGTGACCGAAGTTTGTTCGGAGTCCCGGATGAGATCACGGACATGGTGAGGAGTCTCGAAATGGTTGAGAAGTAAAGATTCATATATTGGAAGGTTGTATTTGGACATCGGAATGGTTCCGAGTGATTCGGGTATTGTACTGGAGTACCGAGGGGTTACCGGAACCCCCGGGGAAGTGTTGGGCCAACATGGGCCTAAGGGAGAGAGAGGGAAGCCCGCGGGGGTGCCCCCCTAGGGAGTCCGAATAGGACAAGGAGGAGGGGGCGCGGCCCCCTTCCCTTTCCTTCTCCCTCTCCTTCCTTTTCCCTCCGGTGGAGAAAGGAAAATGGGGGGGGGGGGGGTCGAATCCTACTTGGACTAGGAGTACAAGTAGGACACCCCCCCTTGGTGAGCCCCTACTGCCGCCGGCCTCCTCCTCCCCTCCTTTATATACGGGGGCGGGGGGCACCCCAAAGGCACACCAAGAATTCTCTTAGCCGTGTGCGGTGCCCCCCTCCACAGTTTACTGCTCCAGTCATAGCGTCGTAGTGCTTAGGCTGCGCGGATCACATCACCATCACCGTTGCCACGCCGTCATGCTGACGGAACTCTCCCTCGACCCTCTACCGGATCAAGAGTTCGAGGGACGTCACCGAGTTGAACGTGTGCTGAACACGGAGGTGCCATATGTTCGGTACTTGGACCGGTTGGATCGTGAAGACGTTCGACTACATCAACCGCGTTAATCTAACGCTTATGCTTTCGGTCTACGAGGGTACGTGGACACACTCTCCCCGTCTCGTTGCTATGCATCTCCTAGATAGATCTTGCGTGATCGTAGGAATTTTTTTGAAATTGCATGCTACGTTCCCCAACAGTGGCATCCGAGCCAGGTCTATACGTAGATGATATGCACGAGTAGAACACAAAGAGTTGTGGGTGATAATAGTCATACTGCTTACCACCAACGTCCTACTTTGATTCGGAGGTATTGTTGGATGAAGCGGCCCGGACCGACATTACATGACCGCTTTCATGAGAATGGTTCTACCGACGTGCTTTGCACACAGGTGGCTGGGGGGTGTCTGTTTCTCCAACTTTAGTTGAATCGAGTTTGACTACGGCCGGTCCTTGTTGAAGGTTAAAACAACACACTTGACGAAAAATCGTTGTGGTTTTGATGCGTAGGTAAGAACGGTTCTTACTAGAAGCCCGTAGCATCCACGTGAAACTTGCAACAACAAAGTAGAGGACGTCTAACTTGTTTTTGCAGGGCATGTTGTGATGTGATATGGTCAAGACGTGATGAGATATAAATTGTTGTATGAGATGATCATGTTTTGTAAAAGTTATCGGCAACTGGCAGGAGCCTTATGGTTGTCATTTTTATTATATGAAATGCAATCGCCATGTAATTGCTTTAGTTTATCACTAAGCGGTAGCGATAGTCATAGAAGCAATAGTTGGCGAGACGACAACGACTCTACGATGGAGATCAAGGTGTCAAGGCGGTGACGATGGAGATCATGACGGTGACGATGACATGTACCTAGGGTAGGGTAATGGGCCTGACCTAGACACCCTTCCCAAGGACACTGCCCTACAGTCAAAAGCATTCAAAGTACAATAGCGTCTGCCGACTGAAATCATCCCAGAGTGTGACCCACTCGACCAACAATTCCACTCGGATAACGCAATTCCATTCGACCTGAAGATAATCAGTCGACCATACCAGAAATCACTCGGAGTACAGAAGACCTAAAGTTTCTCAGGATGTCAACGGTCAGGCGTTCCCTCCGTAGTCTTAATGATCATTTATAGGCCTTTTATTGTTGGCGTTACCAGTAACGCTACACCCTTATGTACATTGAACCTCCTTGTAACGTGGGTTGTCTGGGGTCCTGGCGCACTCTATATAAGCCACCCCCCTCCACTGGAACAAGGATTCGCACCCCCTGTAACTTCACGCATAATCCAATCGACCAAGCCTCCGGGCACCGAGACGTAGGGTTGTTACTTCCTCCGTGAAGGGCCTGAACTCATAAACCTTGCGTGCACAACCTCATCGTAGCTAGGATCTTGCCTCTCCATGCGTACCCCCTATTCTATTGTCAGACTTACTCCCACGACAGTTGGCGCCCACCTTGGGGCTCTTGTCTTACCGACTTTCTGGTGAGGTTGCGATTTTTCCGATTCCTATCATCATGGTATCTGGCGGTGAATTGGCTGAAGGCCGCGAGATCCGTCTCGACGCGCTCGTTTTCGTCGCTGACGATTCCGCCTGGCTCCAGGAGACCCCCCTCGACGTCGTGACACTCCCGTCCGTGGGGCTACTCACTTTCGCATGTGCGTCCACGGCGTCCTTCTGCAGCAGCCGTCGACGCAATATCGGTCGGCTCCCATGGCATCTTCACCCCCCACCGTTCGTCGCCGCAAGCGGACCGGTCGATCGCGACTCCAGCGGTGGGTGAAGCATGCGGTGGCCCATCAGTCGGCTGATGACCCACAAGTATAGGGGATCTATCATAGTCCTTTCGATAAGTAAGAGTGTCGAACCCAACGAGGAGCAGAAGGAAGTGATAAGAGGTTTTCAGCAAGGTATTCTCTGGAAGCACTGAAATTATAGGTAACAGATAGTTTTGTGATAAGATAATTTGGAACGAGCAACAAGTAACAAAACTAAATGAAGTGCAGCAAGGTGGCCCAATCCTTTTTGTAGAAAAGAACAAGCCTGGACAAACTCTTATATAAAGGAAAGCGCTCCCGAGGACACATGGGAACTATCGTCAAGCTAGTTTTCATCACATTCATATGATTCGCGTTTGGTACTTTGATAATTTGATATGTGGGTGGACCGGTGCTTGGGTGCTGCCATTACTTGGACAAGCATCCCATTTATGATTAACCCCTATTGCAAGCATCCGCAACTACAAAAGAAGTATTAAGGTAAACCTAACCATAGCATGAAACATGTGGATCAAAATCAGCCACTTACGAAGCAACGCATAAACTAGGGGTTAAGCTTCTGTCACTCTAGCAACCCATCATATACTTATTACTCCCCAATTCCTTCCTCTAGGCCCAAATAATGGTGAAGTGTCATGTAGTCGACGTTCACATAACACCACTAGAGGAGAGACAACATATATCTCATTAAAATATCGAACGAATACCAAATTCACATGACTACTAATAGCAAGACTTCTCCCATGTCCTCAGGAACAAACGTAACTACTCACAAAGCATATTCATGTTCATAATCAGAGGAGTATTAATATGCATAAAGGATCTGAACATATGATCTTCCACCAAATAAACCAACTACATCAATGTAACACCCCGGATGTAACTTTCCATATTTGTAACTCCAACTCTTGCCATTTTCGGCATTGTGATATGATATTCCCTCCGTGGTTGGGTTTTTCTTCATTTTTGCATTTTGTCCATGTCATGCATCTCATATCATGTCATCATGTGCATCTCATTTGCATACGTGTTCGTCTCATGCATCCGAGCATTTTCCCCGTTGTCCGTTTTGCAATCCGGCACTCCTATGTCCCCCGGCGTCCCGTTTTACATTTTTCCGTGAGCGGCTACTAAACTTTCTCGGAATGGACCGAGGTTTGTCAAGTGGCCTTGGTACACCACCGATAGACCACCTGTCAAGTTTCGGGTCATCTGGAGCTCGTTTGGTACTCCAACGGTTAACCGCACTCTCGCAAAGGCCTCTTTTAAGTTGCAGCCCAACACCCCTTCAAAACAGCCCAATAACCCATATAAGTCACTTCCATGCTCTCCGTCGTCGGATCACGATCGTGTGGGCGAAAACCGCACCTCATTTGGAGCTTCCTAGCTCCTTCTACCTATAAAAACACCCCCTCCCCCGAAATCCCGGATCAACTCCACCCCTAACCCTAGCCCCGCTCCTCTCCCCGCCGCCGGACGTGTCCGATTCGGGCCGGACACGTCAACCCGCCGCGCCCGGATGAACCGGGAGCCGCCACGTGGCCCCCGCCCACTTTCGCCGCCGCCGCCCACGAAACCCGTGCGGGCCCTCCCGAGCCTCGCCGCCCGTCCCGAAGCGCCCGCCGCCAGCGCCGCCCGCCGCCGTCCTCCGCCACGCCCACGCCACGCGCCCCGCCCGCTCTCCTCCGCCCGCCTCGCGTCGCCTCGGCCGCCACCACGCGCCGCCCGGCCAGCCCGCCCCCCGGCTGGCGCCTCCCGCCGTCCGCCAAGCGCCCGCCCCCCCGCCCGGCCTCGTCCCCTCCGGCGGCCCCGGCCCTCGTCCCCTCCGGCCACCCTTCCTCCATCTCCGGCGAGCCGGCCTCGCCTCGACCCGCAGTTATTTTGTAATATTTCTGCAGTTATTTTGTTACATTTTCATCATGCCATAACGTTGCAACCGTGGCTCTGTTTTGGGCGTGTAGCATACCGAAATGTTCTTCTCGATGAGTACATCATTTCATCTCATTGCATCATTTACATTTGAGCTCACCTTGATGCCCGAAATGCTGTTGGAAGAGGGCTATGTGATGTTAGTTTCAGATTCTTATCAGGACATGCACTTTTGTCATTTTTGCCATGATTGATGTGTCCATCCTATGAACTTGAGTCCTACATGTGTTTTGTAATATGCCATGCCATCTTTACAGGAGTGTATGCCATGTATTTTTGTGATCTCTGTGGTGACTAGCACAAGCATGCAAACTAGGCTTCATGATGTTGCTGATTTCAGCCCTGTTTTCTTGATATTTTTATGCCATGTTAACTTGATGCTACTGAGAGATCCATGCTTATTTTGAGATACTTCATGAAGGATGTTTTGAACATATGGTTATGCTCTATCCATCCATGCCTTTGTTTGCAATTATGGAGTGCCATAGCTTGAGTCAATCGAGCTCTACTTTTGCTATAAAATGTTTCCTGGCAGATTGTTTACATGTTATTCAATTTTGCCAAGGTTGTTGTAGTTGATCCGTGTATGCTATGATGTTGTTCTTGCCATGTATAGTTTCTATGCCATGTCTTCTTGATGTATGTATGCTTATTTTATCATGTAATGCTCTGTAGTGAGTGCATCGAGCTCTTAAACATGCCTACTTGTTATCTGTTTTTGTCATGCCCTGTTTGCTGAATCTGTTAACGAAACTTGCTATGTTTACGTGGGTGCCATTATATTTTCTGATCCTTTTTGGCTCATGGTCAGTAAGGGACTTTTGTTCTATGCTTTGAGTAGATTCATGCCATGCCTTGGTTTGCTATTATATGTTCCTGTAGCATGTAGTTTGCTTGCTCTGAACATTGCTTCCTGATGCTGTTTCTACCATGTTCAGTATTTTCTCGAAGTCTGCGAAGCTGATATATTTTGCACTTTTGCCATGCTTGTTTGGACCTGTTATTGTGTGATTTAGCCGTAGCTCAGTGTTCATCTTTTGTCAAGCATCTTGAGCAGATCACTGCCATATGCTTTGTTGGTACGTTTGGGTGCAGTAGCTTAATTTCTTGTTGCTTGCTATGTGGCATCATGCTGTTAATGGCAGATTTGTGTCATTCTTGTTTTGCTTGTCATTTGCAAACCGTGCATCCGATTCCGGTGATCTTTATATCTATTTCAACGAAATCATCTCACCTTTCCAGCGGCATACTTGGTTTGCCAAGTTGATGCCTGGTTCATCATTTTCCGTCCGAACACGATCGCATTGCATATCACATCTCGCATATCATGCCATGTTTTGCATCATGATGCTTGTGCATTGCACTGTGATTTATTGTGGTTCCATTGTTTGTGTTCTTGCTTTGGGTAGAGCCGGGAGACGAGTACGTGAACGAGGAACCTGTTGAGAACGCTTACGAGGATCAAGCTTTCGACAACTCTGAGAACCTTGCAGGCAAGATGACCATACCCTCGAAATCACTTCTATCTTTGTTTGCTAGATGCTCGCTCTTTGCTATGCCTATGCTACGATGCCTATCACTTGCTATATCATGCCACCCATATTGCCATGTCAAGCCCCTAACCATCCTTTCCTAGCAAACCGTTGATTGGCTATGTTACCGCTTTGCTCAGCCCCTCTTATAGCGTTGCTAGTTGCAGGTGAAGATGAAGTTTGTTCCTTGTTGGAACATGGAGATGTTGTTCCTTGTTGGAACATGTTTACTTGTTGGGGATACCACAATATATCTGCTATAATTAATGCATCTATATACTTGGTAAAGGGTGGAAGACTCGGCCTTATGCAGTGTTTTGTTCCACTCTTGCCGCCCTAGTTTCCGTCATACCGGTGTTATGTTCCTTGATTTCGCGTTCCTTACGGTTGGGTGATTTATGGGACCCCTTGACAGTTCGCTTTGAATAAGACTCCTCCAAAGAAGGCCCAACTTTGGTTTTACCATTTGCCACCTAAGCCTTTTTCCCCGGTTTTCGCGAACCCGAGGGTCATCTTTGTTTTAACCCCGGACGGTGCTCCTTCGAGTCTTGGCCCGAACCGGCAGATCTGCGAGGCCACCACGGGCAACTCGAGGGCTGGTTTTACTCGTAGGCTGACCTATCCGGATGTGCCACGAGAACGAGATATGTGCAGCTCCTATCGGGATTTGTCGGCACAATCGGGCGGCTTTGCTGGTCTTGTTTTATTGCTGTCGAAATGTCTTGTAGTCCGGGATTCGAGATCGATCGGGTCTTCCCAGTAGAAGGTATATCCTTCGTTGACCGTGAGAGCTTATAATGGGCTAAGTTGGGACACCCTGCAGGTATTATCTTTCAAAGCCGTGCCCGCGGTTATGAGGCAGATGGGAATTTGTTAATGTCGGTTGTAGAAAACCGAAGTTGACCTTGATTAAAATACATCAACGCATGTGTAACTGTGATGGTCTCTTCTCGTGGAGTCCGGGAAGTGAACACGATGTTGGAGTAATGTTTGGCGTAAGTAGTTCAGGATCACTTCTTGATCGCTACTAGCTTCACGACCGTGCCTTGCTTCTCTTCTCGCTCTCTTTTGCGAATGTAGCCACCATATATGCTAGTCGCTGCTGCAGCTCCACCTCACAACTCTGTCCTTCCTATAAGCTTAAATAGTCTTGATCTCGCTGGTGTGAGATTGCTGAGTCCCGTGACTCATAGATTCTACCAAAACAGTTGCAGGTGCCGACGATGCGGTCAGGTGGCGCAACCGAGCTCAAGTGGGAGTTCGATGAGGAACGTGGTCGTTACTATGTGTCTTTTCCGGATGATCGAGAGTGGAGCCAGTTGGGACGATCGGGGATCTGTGTAGCATTTGGGGTAGTCTTCTTTTATTTTGGTTCCGTAGTCGGACCTTGAGTGTAATCTGAATGATGGATGTTTATTTATGTATTGTGTGAAGTGGCGATTGTAAGCCAACTATGTATCTCTTTCCTTATGTATTACATGGGTTGTGTGAAGATTACCTCACTTGCGACATTGCTTTCAATGCGGTTATGCCTCTAAGTCGTGCTTCGACACGTGGGAGATATAGCCGCATCGAGGGCGTACAAGTTGGTAATCGAGCCATCCCGACTTAGGAGCCCCCGCTTGATTGTTTGTTTGGCGTTGTTGAGTCTAGAACAAAAATGTTTTGAGTCTTAGGATTATATATATCGGAGAGTAGGATTCTTTTACTCCCAGTCCCTTAAATCGCTCTGGTGAGGTCTCTGACGTAGAAGTTTTGACTCTCCTCTCCTCAATTTTCACTAAAATTTTTTTAGGATCACGCAGGTATCTTGGAATCGTTCCGATGGTTTTGTGACGAGAACATTGTTCTTGGTGCCTCGACATTTAGGGGTTGTGGCGGTGTCCCGGGAGTTGAGCTCCGGGTGTTGTTGTCACAATTTTATCGTTGCAGTTCTAGAATACCCGAGCTTTGCCGACATCGAAAATCTCTTTTGTACAGTTGTTGGTGAGATAACCCGATAACCCGATCTTGAGGCGAGCTCGGGAGTATTGCCATGACTCATATAACGGATGCTTTTGAAGGTCGAGGTACCACGATTTCGAAGGTTTCTTGGTTATGTGTTGACGGATGGATACAATGGATCTAGGTATTGTTAGTTTGGGTGATATATTTTGTGTCCCTGTATCCCCAACACCAGATTGCATAACCAGAAAGTTTGGGAGTTTATAGGTGGGATTCAAGTAGCCCTTAGCATTTCTTCCCGCAGATATTTGGTTTGTGATTGGGTAATCCTTACCACTTATTTGTTCGAACGTACCTTGTTATTTTTTCATCAAACCTTAATCAAGTGGCTTCTCACCTTAATGGACGTGTGATGTTAGCTTTTGGAATTCATTCGTTCATCCTTGTTCAATGTTTATTGTGAAGACTATATGTTGCAATTTCTATCCGTTGATTCAACTTGTCTATCTGCTATCAAAGTGCTAACAGATGTCACCCTCTTGAGATGGCTCCGCCAGCGTGCTCGAATCCGGAACGCAATGATGGGAGTCGGTCGAACCCTCCACCTCCACCTCCGCCTCCGGAGGCATGGCAAGCTATCATGGCAGCCACCAATGCAAATGCTCAGATGATTTTGCAACTCTTGCAAGAGCGTACCCAAGGTCAAGGCAATCAAGGAAATCAAGGCCAAGGCAACAACCAGCTGCACTTTGCTACCCTCAATCAGTTCCTCGCTAATCAGCCGAAGTCTTTCAGTTTTTGTGTCGAGGCCACAGACGCCGACGATTGGCTTGTGGACATCTGCAAACATTTTGAATGTAGCAATGTCAGACCTGAGGACTTTGTCAAGTTTGCTTCGTTTCAACTCAAGGACCAAGCTGCTGAGTGGTACCAAAGAATACAAAGATTCGAGAGGAGGTCGTGTCATTACAGGGATGAGTTCCGCCGAGACTTCAAAGCTCACCACATTCCGAAAGTGTTGTTGAGAGCAAGCGTGAGGAGTTCCGCAATCTCAAGCAAGGCAACATGTCGTGTATCAATACAATATCCAGTTCGAGAACTTCTTCGCTTCGCTAAGCAAGATGTCCCGATGAAAAGAGTATGATCTATCAATTCAGAGGTGGTCTCGGAGAAGATCTGCAATTAGCTCTCGTGCTTTTGAGCGAGAAAAGTATGAT
Source organism: Aegilops longissima (assembly GCA_021605205.1). Lineage (NCBI taxonomy): Eukaryota > Viridiplantae > Streptophyta > Magnoliopsida > Poales > Poaceae > Aegilops > Aegilops longissima. The sequence goes on along the minus strand of CM038682.1, from coordinate 85,400,086 downwards.
GAATTCTACAACATGGCATTTGAAGCAAGAAGCTGCCCAGCTCAAATGTGAGGCTTCTAAGAAGAGAATCGGGGATGCAGTTCAGTCTTCTTCTTCCTCTCAAGTGGCAACTAAGCAGCAGAAGTTCTACCTTCCTCCTCCTCCGTTCCGTCGGCCTTATCGTGAGAAGAACTCAGGTGGTCGTGGATCTTCCCACCCGCCCAACCAGGCTATCAGAACAAGTCTAATTCCCAAGATCCAAGGTCAAATGCTCCTTATCACCGTCCGCTCTCGAGGTGACTTGCAACAAATGTCGTGAGAAAGGTCACTATGCAAACAAGTGCTTCAACCAAAGGCGCCTTCCGCCTCCTCCTCCTGTGAGATCTTCCAGCAATGCAGTGGTCAAGCATAATCCAAAGCATGCCAAGGTGAATATGATGAATGCAGCTCAAGCGGAGGAATCTACTGATGTGATAATGGGTAATCTCTCAGTTAATGATATTCCTGCAAAATTCTTATTTGATACTGGTGCATCGCATTGTTTCATGTCAAGACCCTTTTTTGCCAAGCATGATTTCACTTCGGAATTTTTGGATAGACCTCTAGCAATTGTTTCCCCGGGCAAGCACATGAGTTCTAGTTTGTTGGTTCCGAATGTCGGTATCAAGATGGGCGACTATAGATTTCTATCTAAACCAATTGTCCTTGGTGACTCGGATATTGATCTTATTCTTGGGATGGATGGCTTTCTCAAAGACAAAGCTCAGCTTGATTGTGCTGCCGAGGAAATTCAATTGACTCACTCTTCTAATGATGTGATCATCAATGCCGCTGTGATGAAACCATTCGGTTGTTTTCTCTCAATGAGAAGGGCGAGTTGGATGCTATCTCTCGATTCGATCGTTTGTGAGTACCAAGATGTCTTTCGGAAGAGCTTCCAGAATGCCTCCTCACCGCCGCTTGAGTTCGTTATCGATCTTGAGCCCGCATTGAACCCGTTGCAAGCGTCCATACAAGCTTGGACCTAATGAGCTGAAGGAATTGAAGAAGCAGCTCGATGAACAAGAGCGTCTGGGTTTGATCGGACCGAGTTCATCTCCTTGGGGTTGTGGTGTTCTTTTGTCCGGAAGAAGGATGGCACGGACCGATTTGCGTCGATTACCGTCCATTGAATAAGAAGACAATCAAGAACAAGTATCCACTTCCCAACATCAATGAGCTTTTTGAGCAACTCAAAGGTGCTAAAGTGTTCTCCAAGCTTGACCTTCGCATGGGTTATCATCAGATTCGCATTCGTGAACAAGATATTCCCAAGACAGCATTTAGAACAAGCTTTGGTTCTTATGAATATACTGTCATGTCTTTCGGCCTTGTCAATGCTCCTCCAACATTCTCTCGCATGATGAACTTCATCTTCAACCCCTACACCAATGAATTCGTCTTGGTCTATCTGGATGATATTTTGGTCTTCTCCAAGAATAAGAAGGATCATGCCAAACATTTGCGATTGGTGCTCGACAAGCTCAGAGAGCATCAATTCTATGCGAAGTTTTCCAAATGTGAATTTTGGCTTGATGAAGTGCTCTATCTTGGCCATATCATCTCCGCCAAGGGCATCGCTGTTAACCCCGAGAAGGTGTCTGCAGTTGTGAATTGGGAACCTCCTCAGAATGTCAAGCAGCTTCGTAGTTTTCTTGGACTTGCAAGCTATTGCCGAAGATTCGTTGAGAACTTCTCTATGATTGCAAAGCCTCTTTCCAACCTCCTCCAGAAGCATGTGAAGTATGTCTGGTCTCCTGAGTGTGACGTTGCTTTCAATACTCTCAAAGAGAAACTCGTCACAGCTCCCCGCCTTAACTCCTCTGATGAATCCAAGCCATTGAAGTTTTACGTGATGCTTCTCTTCAAGGTCTCGGTCTTGTGTTAATGCAAGAGAAGAGAGTTGTGGCCTATACCTCTTGCCAATGAAGCCCAACGAAAAGAACTACCCCACTCACGATCTTGAGTTGGCGGCGATTGTCCATGCATTGATAACATGGAGACATCTCTTGTTGGGAAGGAAAGTGGACATATTCACCGATCACAAGGGCCTCAAGTATATCTTCACTCAACCCAACCTCAACCTCGGGCAAACTCGATGGGTCGAAATGATTCAAGAGTACAACCCAAGTATTGAATATACTCCGGCAAGGCCAATGTGATTGCAGATGCTTTGAGCAGGAAGGCTTATCGCAATGCTTAATCCTCAAGCCCTTCCAACGGATCTCTGTGAAGCTTTCCATAAGCTGAATCTTCAAGTTGTTCCTCAAGGCTTTCTTGCCAACCTCATAGTCTCTCCTACTTTGGAAGACCAAATTCGTGAGGCTCAACTCCTGGATACCATGGTGAAAAAGGTGAAGCGTGGTATCGACAAGGGCATTTCAAGTACAAGTGCTTCCACATTGATGACAAAGATACTCTTTTCTTGAGGACCGGATTGTGGTTCCTAAGGGTGATCTACGTAAAGTCATTATGAACGAGGCACACAATTCGCTTCTATCCATTCATCCTGGAAGTACGAAGATGTACCATGACCTCAAGCAGTCATATTGGTGGACTCGAATGAAGCGAGAAATTTCTCAATTCGTGAATGAGTGTGATGTCTGCAGAAGAGTGAAAGCAGAACACCAACGACCAGCTGGTCTCCTCCAACCTCTTGCTATTCCAGAATGGAAGTTTGATCATATCGAGATGGACTTCATGACTGGGTTTCCTAAGTCCAAGCGTGGAAAAGATGCTATCTTCATTGTCATTGACAAGCTTACTAAAGTGGCTCATTTTCTTCCTATCAAAGAATCCATCACAGCAGCTCAGTTGGCAGAACTATACACCTCCAGGATTGTCTCCTTGCACGGCATTCCACAATTGATCTCTTCAGACCGTGGCAGCATCTTTACCTCCAAGTTTTGGGATTCTTTTGAAGGCCATGGGCACCAACATTCGTTCCAAAGACAGCTTTCCATCCTCAAACAAGTGGCCAAGTCGGCGAGTCAATCAAATCCTTGAAGATATGCTCGGGGCTTGTGTCATTTCCTTCGGTATGAAGTGGGAAGATTGTCTTCCATATGCCGAGTTCTCCTACAACAACAGCTTCCAAGCGAGTTCGGCAAGGCCCCATTCGAAATTCTCTATGGCGTAAAGTGTCGTACTCCTCTCAATTGGTCCGAGATGTGAACGCCAACTTCTTGCAACGACTTGATCACGAAACCGAAGAAATGTGCAAAGTCATTCGTGAGAATCTCAAAGCCGCAAATCGCGCGGAAGAGCTATTATGATGACAAGCACCGTGATGTGGCTTTTGAAATCGGAGACCATGTCTACCTCGCGTCTCCAATGAAAGGCACTCGCCGCCCGGTATCAAAGGAAGCTTGCCCCTAGATCGTGGGTCCTTTCAAGATCATTGGCAAAAGAGGCGATCTTGCCTATCAACTTGAGCTTCCATCCAACTTTGCGAACGTGCACGATGTGTTTCACGTGTCACAGCTTCGCAAGTGCTTCAAGACTCTTGAGCGCACTATCAACTTCGAAGAAATTGACCTCCAAGAAGATCTCTCTTATCATGAGCACCCCGTTGCTATTCTTGAAGAAGCCGGCGCAAGACTCGCAACAAGTCAATCAAATTCCTGAAAGTGAAGTGGTCACACCATTCCGACCGAGAAGCCACACAGGGCGCGAGGATCACCTTCGTTCGAATATCCGGAGTTCTTTCAGTCCTAGATCTCGGGGCGAGATCCTCTTGTAGTGGTGGAGTGTTGTAACACCCGGATGTAACTTTCCATATTTGTAACTCCAACTCTTGCCATTTTCGGCATTGTGATATGATATTCCCTCCGTGGTTGGGTTTTCTTCATTTTGCATTTTGTCCATGTCATGCATCTCATATCATGTCATCATGTGCATCTCATTTGCATACGTGTTAAGTCTCATGCATCCGAGCATTTTCCCGTTGTCCGTTTTGCAATCCGGCACTCATATGTCCCCGGCGTCCCCTTTACATTTTTCCGTGGCGGCTACTAAACTTTCTCGGAATGGACCAAGCTTTGTCAAGTGGCCTTGGTACACCACCGGTGAACCACTGTCAAGTTTGGTCATTTGGAGCTCGTTTGGTACTCCAACGGTTAACCGCACTCTCGCAAAGGCCTCTTTTAAGTTGCAGCCCAATAACCCATATAAGTCACTTCCATGCTCTCCGTCGTCGGATCACGATCGTGTGGGCGAAAACCGCACCTCATTTGGAGCTTCCTAGCTCCTTCTACCTATAAAAAGACCCCCTCCCCAAATCCGGATCAACTCCACCCCTAACCCTAGCCCGCTCCTCTCCCGCCGCGGACGTGTCCGATTTGGGCGGACACGTCCGCCCGCCGGCCAGACGAACCGGAGCCGCCACGTGGCCCGTGCCCACTTCGCCGCCCGCCGCGGCCGCGAAAACGTGCGAAACCCTCCGAGCCCGTCGCCGCCCGTCCACGAGCAGCGCCCAGCGCGCCCGCCGCCGCCGCTCTCCTCCGCCGCCTCCCGCGTCGCCTCGGCGCCGGCCGCCAGCATCGCCGCCGCCGCGCGACCGCGCGCCGCCGCCCTCGATCTGGCGCCTCCGCCGTCCGTCGCGCCCGCGCCCGTCCCCGCCCCGGCCTCGTCCCCTCTGGCCGCCCTTCCTCCATCTCCGGCGAGCCGGCCTCGCCTCGACCCGCGCGCATCCGGTCTGAGATCCAAGAGACGGTTGACTTACCCCTCCCCCGAATTCATCTGTCATATTTCTGTAGTTATTTTGTTACATTTTCATCATGCCATAACTTTGCAACCGTGGCTCCGTTTTGGGCGTGTAGCATACCGAAATGTTCTTCTCGATTGGTACATCATTTCATCTCATTGTATCATTTACATTTGAGCTCATCTTGATGCCCGAAATGCTGTTGGAAGAGGGCTATGTGATGTTAGTTTCAGATTCTTATCAGGACATGCACTTTTGTCATTTTTGCCATGATTGATGTGTGCATTCTATGAACTTGAGTCCTACATGTGTTTTGTAATATGCCATGCCATCTTTACAGGGGTGTATGCCATGTATTTTTGTGATCTCTGTGGTGACTAGCACAAGAATGCAAACTAGGCTTCATGATGTTGCTGATTTCAGCCCTGTTTTCTTGATATTTTTATGCCATGTTAACTTGATGCTACTGAGAGATCCATGCTTATTTTGAGATACTTGATGAGGATGTTTTGAACATATGGTTATGCTCTATCCATCCATGCCTTTGTTTGCAATTATGGAGTGCCATAGCTTGAGTCAATCGAGCTCTACTTTTGCTATAAAATGTTTCCTGGCAGATTGTTTACATGTTATTCAATTTTGCGAAGGTTGTTGTAGTTGATCCGTGCATGCTATGATGTTGTTCTTGCCATGTATAGTTTCTATACCATGTCTTCTTGATGTATGTATGCTTATTTTATCATGTAATGCTCTGTAGTGAGTGCATGGAGCTCTTAAACATGCCTACTTGTTATCTGTTTTTGTCATGCCCTGTTTGCTGAATCTGTTAACGAAACTTGCTATGTTTACGTGGGTGCCATTATATTTTATTATCCTTTTTGGCTCATGGTCAGTAAGGGACTTTTGTTCTATTCTTTGAGTAGATTCATGCCATGCCTTGGTTTGCTATTATAAGTTCCTGTAGCATGTAGTTTGCTTGCTCTGAACATTGCTTCCTGATGCTGTTTCTGCCATGTTTAGTATTTTCTCTAAGTCTGCGAAGCTGATATATTTTGCACTTTTTCCATGCTTGTTTGGACCTTTTAATGTGTGATTTAGCCGTACCTCAGTGTTCTTCTTTTGTCAAGCATCTTGAGTAGATCACTGCCATATGCTTTGTTGGTACGTTTGGGTGCAGTAGCTTAATTTCTTGTTGCTTGCTATGTGGCATCATCTTTGTTAATGGCAGATTTGTGCCATTCTTGTTTTGCTTGTCATTTGCAAACCGTGCATCCGATTCGGTGATCTTTATATCGATTTCAACGAAATCATCTCACCTTTCAGTGGCATACTTGGTTTGCCAAGTTGATGCCTGGTTCATCATTTTCCGTCCGAACACGCATCGCATTGCATATCACATCTCGCATATCATGCCATGTTTTGCATCATGTTGCTTGTGCATTGCACCGTGATTTATTGTGGTTCCATTGTTTGTGTTCTTGCTTTGGGTAGAGCCGGGAGACGAGTACGTGAACGAGGAACCTGTTGAGGACGCTTACGAGGATCAAGCTTTCGACAACTCTAAGAACCTTGCAGGCAAGATGACCATACCCTCGAAATCACTTCTATCTTTGCTTGCTAGATGCTCGCTCTTTGCTATGCCTATGCTACGATGCCTATCACTTGCTATATCATGCCACCCATATTGCCATGTCAATCCCCTAACCATCCTTTCCTAGCAAACCGTTGATTGGCTATGTTACCGCTTTGCTCAACCCCTCTTATAGCGTTGCTAGTTGCAGGTGAAGATGAAGTTTGTTCCTTGTTGGAACATGGAGATGTTTTTCCTTGTTGGAACATGTTTACTTGTTGGGGATATCACAATATATCTACTATAATTAATGCATCTATATACTTGGTAAAGGGTGGAAGACTCGGCCTTATGCCCGGTGTTTTGTTCCACTTGCCGCCTAGTTTCCGTCATACCGGTGTTATGTTCCTTGATTTCGCGTTCCTTACGGTTGGGTGATTTATGGGACCCCTTGACAGTTCGCTTTGAATAAGACTCCTCCAAAGAAGGCCCAACTTTGGTTTTACCATTTGCCACCTAAGCCTTTTCCCCGGGTTTCGCGAGCCCAAGGGTCATCTTTATTTTAACCCCGGACGGTGCTCCTTCGAGTGCTTGGCCGAACGAACAGATCATGGGCCACCACGGGCAACTCGAGGGCTGGTTTTACTCGTAGGCTGACCTATCCGGATGTGCCACGAGAACGAGATATGTGCAGCTCCTATCGGGATTTGTCGGCACAATCGGGCGGCTTTGCTGGTCTTGTTTTATTGCTGTCGAAATGTCTTGTAGTCCGGGATTCGAGACTGATCGGGTCTTCGGTAGAAGTAATATCCTTCGTTGACCGTGAGAGCTTATAATGGGCTAAGTTGGGACACCCTGCGGGTATTATCTTTCAAAGCCGTGCCATGCGGTTATGAGGCAGATGGGAATTTGTTAATGTCGGTTGTAGAAAACCGAAGTTGACCTTGATTAAAATACATCAACGCGTGTGTAATCGTGATGTTCTCTTCTCGGAGTCCGGAAGTGAACACGATGTTGGAGTAATGTTTGGCGTAAGTAGTTCAGATCACTTCTTGATCGCTACTAGCTTCACGACCGTGCCTTGCTTCTCTTCTCGCTCTCTTTTGCGAATGTAGCCACCATATATGCTAGTCGCTGCTGCAGCTCCACCTCACAACTCTGTCCTTCCTATAAGCTTAAATAGTCTTGATCTCGGGTGTGAGATTGCTGAGTCCCGTGACTCACAGATTCTACCAAAACAGTTGTAGGTGCCGGCGATGCCGGTCAGGTGACGCAACCGAGCTCAAGTGGGAGTTCGATGAGGAACGTGGTCGTTACTATGTGTCTTTTCGGATGATCAGAGTGGAGCCAGTTGGGACGATCGGGGATCTGTGTAGCATTTGGGGTAGTCTTCTTTTATTTTGGTTCCGTAGTCAGACCTTGAGTGTAATCTGAATGATGGATGTTTATTTATGTATTGTGTGAAGTGGCGACTGTAAGCCAACTATGTATCTCTTTCCCTTATGTATTACATGGGTTGTGTGAAGATTACCTCACTTGCGACATTGCTTTCAATGCGGTTATGCCTCTAAGTCGTGCTTCGACACGTGGGAGATATAGCCGCACCGAGGGCGTTACAATCAACTACAAGGAGTAATCAACACTACTAGCAACCTACATGTACCAATCCCAGACTTAGAGACAAGAATTCGATACAATAGATGAACTAGGGTTTGAGAGGAGATGGTGCTGGTGAAGATGTTGATGGAGATTGCCCTCTCCCGATGAGAGGAGCGTTGGTGATGATGATGGCGATGATTTCCCCTCCCGGAGGGAAGTGTCCCCAGCAGAACAGCTCTACCGGAGCCCTAGATTGGTTCCGCCAAGGTTCCGCCTCGTGGCGGCGGAGTCTTGTCTCGAAAGCTTGCTTATTATTTTTCTTCGGACGAAAGACTTCATATAGCAGAAGATGGGCATCGGAGGGCCAGCAGGGGGCCCACGAGGCAGGAGGGCGCGCCTAGGGGGGTAGGGCGCGTCCCCCACCCTCGTGGCCAGGGTGTAGGCCCCCACTTGTATTTCTTCCGCTCAGTATTTTTATTATTTCCAAAAATGACTTTCTTGGAGTTTCAGGACTTTTGGAGTTGTGCAGAATAGGTCTCTAATATTTGCTCCTTTTCCAGCCCAGAATTCCAGCTGCCTGCATTCTCCCTCCTTATGTAAACCTTGTAAAATAAGAGAGAATAGGGATAAGTATTGTGACATTGTGTAATAACAGCCCATAATGCAATAAATATCGATATAAAAGCATGATGCAAAATGGACGTATCAACTCCCCCAAGCTTAGACCTCGCTTGTCCTCAAGCGGAAGCCGATAAGGATAAATATGTCCACATGTTTAGAGATAGAGGTGTCGATAAAATAAAATACAGACATGAGGGCATCATGATTATTCTCATAACAGCAACATATATGGATATTGTCATAGGATTTCTTATGCTCAAGTAATAATCTATTCACAATTTAAAGTATGAATCAAAAACTTTATTGAGAACTAACAAACTATAATCTCGGTCATTGAAGCAATTGCAATTTATCATAACATCAGAAAGAGTCTATGTCAGAGCTTTATAGCAAGTCGGCATACTCAACTATCATTTAGTCTTTCATAATTGCTAACACTCACGCAATACTTGTGGTTACAGAGTTTTAATCAGACACAAAGAAAGATAGGGGCTTATAGTTTCGCCTCCCAACATTTTACCTCAAGGGTAATGTCAAAAATAATAGCTCATGCCAACTTACATCCAATTAGATATACTAGTCGTCAACCCGTGCATCCGCACGGGCTAGCATTAGAAAAACATGATAGTGAATCGTATTGAACAACATATGTTGTATGAGTACCATAAGACTTTGAATGAAAAAAATATGAAAACCTTGGCGATGCTGCAATAAGATACTAATTGTCAAGAATGCACATTGATGTAATAACTTTGAAAGTGCATAAATCGTTTAGATGGAAGATTTATGCCATCTTCTCCAAACTTCTAGGCACATAAAACATAAGAACGAAATGCTATAAATGAAGTTACTCCCTCCGTTCCTAAATATTTGTCTTTTTAGAGATTTCAAATGAAATACCAGATACAGATGTATATAGAAATATTTTAGAGTGTAGATTCACTCATTTTTCTCCGTATGTAGTCACTTGTTGAAATCTCTAGAAAGTCAAATATTTAGGAACGGAGGGAGTACAATTTAATCTAAGGTACAATTTATTGATTTCACTAATCCTTTGAAGTAGATAGAATGAAAAAACTTTCCAATATTCAGACGTAACGTATCATCATATAGAAATAACAACATTTCATTGGCTGAAACAAAGCCGTTCTCTTCACAACAGACTACACTCCAAAAGAGGGAAACTTGGCAATGCTGATATCCAGCAGCAATTTGGAGGAGATTTTTGTAGGTTCCTGACTGATTTATTTTACCTGCAAAAAATGATTTATTTATGTGGGCAAGTCTTCCATTTTACCCCAAGTTACCTTTTTTCAATTAGGCATATATGTCAATTTCTTTTACGCAATGCTTAAGTATTCCTAATTCTTACGGGTCTTGTTTTTCTTCAGTAAGACACGCAAAGTGGTTTTTCGCTTTCATGATAATTGTGATTTGGGTTTTTGTTACCGTCAGGCATGAGTATTTTTCTTGTCTTTTTCACCTTTGCAAGGAGAAGGCACGTGCTTCTTTTGGAATGGGGACGTGGCTGTTTTTTGTTGAGATACTGCGACTTTTAAAAATCAGGCATATAGTCTTTACGTGGCGCTTAAGGATTCCAAATTTATACGGGTGTAATTTTTCTTCAATTAGACTTGCACTTGACTTTTGCTTGAATTGTGATCTTGGATTTTTAGTAGTGTTGGGCTATTTTTTTGCTTGTCTTTTCCCCCCTTTGTAAGGAGAAGGCTTTGCTAAGAAAAACGCAAGCAGAAGGCACTTCCCACTGCGACATGATTTTTTTAGATACTCGGCTTTTAATTTTTTCGATCAGGCATAGACTCATTTATTTTACGTGACACTTAAGGATTCCTAATTTGTACGGGTATTCTTTATATCAAGTATGCATTCACGTGTTTTTTTCATGATAATTAAGATGTGTTTTTTGAGCGTGGGGCATCCAGATTTTTTTACGTGTCTTTCTTTCCCTTTTGAAAGGAGAAGACACATGAGTGGGAGTTGAGGACTCCTTTATGGACGTGGTAGTTTTTCTTTTTTCAGAATCAATATGGAGCGTGAGGCACCATATGGAGAAGACACATGCTCCTTTATGCACGTGTGTACAAAAAAGAAAATCCTTTATGTACGTGCCTATACCTTTACGTATGTGGTGTTTTTTCTTTTAATTTGTTCTGGCCTTCTAATAGATCTCGACCATTAAATTTAAATCAAATGGTTAATTTAATCTTGATGATGTGGTTTAACGTGGAGCCTCGTATGGTGCCTCCAATTAGTAAATATAAGATATATCAGGATCTTTCCAACACACTGTGCTTGCCAAAGGATAAAATATTAAAAGGAAAGGTGAAGATCACCATGACTCTTGCATAAGGTAGAAGATAATAGTAAAAGATAGGCCCTTCGCAGAGGGAAGCAGAGGTTGCCATGCACTTTGAGGGTTGGATGCACAAAATCTTAATGCAAAAGAACGTCACTTTATATTGCCACTTGTGATATGGACCTTTATTATGCAGTCCATCGCTTTTATTTCTTCCACATCACAAGATCGTATAAAGCTTATTTCCTCCACACCAATCAATCATACATATTTAGGGAGCAATTTTTATTGCTTGCACCGATGACAACTTACTTGAAGGATCTTACTCAATCCATAGGTAGATATGGTGGACTCTCATGGCAAAACTGGTTTAAGGGTTTTTGGAAGCACAAGTAGTATCTCTACTTGGTGCAAAGAATTTGGCTAGCATGAGGGGGAAAGGCAAGCTCAACATGTTGGATGATCCATGACAATATACTTTATCTAAGATATAAGAAAACATAACCCATTACGGTGTCTTCCTTGTCCAACATCAACTCTTTAGCATGTCATATTTTAATGAGTGCTCACAATCACAAAAGATGTCCAAGATAGTATATTTATATGTGAAACCTCTCTTTCTTTATTGCTTCCTATTAATTGCAACGATGACCAAAGCTATGTTTGTCAACTCTCAACAACTTTTAATCATCATACTCTTTCTATGTGAAGTCATTACTCTCCATAAGGTCAATATGATCTCTTTGTTTCTTTTTATTCTTTTCTCTTTTCTTTTATTCACCCAAGATCATGGCAAAATAATCAAGCCCTTGACTCAACACTAATCTTTATTATATATAGCTCACGGACTCAATTACATAAAAAAATCATAAAGCAAAACTCAAGGCTAGATCATACCAAAACTTTATTCTACTAGGTCAAGATATTACTAAAAGGATCGAACTAAGAAAAACGGTAAAGGTAGGAGATGTGGTGGTGATACGATACCGGGGCACCTCCCCCAAGCTTGGTAGTTGCCAAGGGGAGTGCCCATACCCATGTGATTATATCTCCTTCCTCAGAAGTGGTGGTGATGGGGTTGTTGATGAGGTAGGCTTGTCGTCCATCTTCCAAGGCATGGGCTCACCATCATAGAAGGATGATCGAGTCTCCGGGATCCTCAAATCTGCAGCCAAACTCATTCTCTTGAATCTATATTCATACTCACAGTTTTGGTTTTGCAAGTCATAGATTTGGGCTTGGAGGTGCTCGATTTTCTCGTGGAGCTTGAAGATGACCTCCCCAATGTCCTTGGCATCCAGCTTGTGGTTGTTGGTGAACTCCGCGATCATCATGTGATTGGAGTCAAGTCCACGCTCCACCATCTCCTGGCACTTGAAAATTTGTTGCTCCATTGCCTCGAGCCTTGTCTCCACGCTCCCGGTCTTCCTCGGTCCCTCAACATCGCGGATGTGCAGCACCCCCTCATGCACCTCAAAGGTTTGAGGGTGTTGCAGCACCTCCGCGAGGTAGGGATTGATGACCTTCTCGAAGAACTTGTCCTTGGGGGCACTTGGAGATGTCATGATGATCTAGATCTGTCAGAAAAACAGCTCGAAACAAGAAAAGATGATAATTGAATGATACAGGAGTCAAAACCTTCGGGAGATTATATAATGAATTTTTACCTACCGAAATACGTATCGTGCAAGAAAACGGAGTCCGGAGAGCACACGAGGTGCCCACGAGGTAGGGGGCGCGCCCAGGGTGGTAGGGCGCGCCCTCCACCCTCGTGGAGCCCTCGTGTCCTTCCTGGACTGCTTCTTATTTTTCTATTTTTCTAAATATTCTATTTTTCTAAATATTCCAAAACGGAGAAAAATTTCCATTGGAATTGTTTTGGAGTCGGTTTACTTACCGTACAACATACCTATTCCTTTTCGGAGCCTGAAACATCCCGGAAAGTGTCCCTTATGTATTCCTCCGGGGTTACGGTTTCAATAACATTGGTTTCGACATTTATGGGATTACCTGAGATATAATGTTTGATTCTTTGACCGTTCACCACCTTCGGATTTGTACCTTCGAAGTTGTTGATTTTTATGGCACCGGAATGATAGACCTCCGCGATAACGTAAGGACCTTCCCATTTAGAGAGAAGTTTTCCTGCAAAAAATCTTAAACGAGAGTTGTATAGCAATACATAATATCCTACATGAAACTCACACTTTTGTATTCTTTTATCATGCCATCTTTTAACTTTTTCTTTAAACAATTTGGCATTCTCATAGGCTTGAGTTCTCCATTCATCAAGTGAGCTAATGTAAAATAACCTCTTCTCACCGGCAAGTTTGAAATCATAATTGAGCTCTTTAATAGCCCAATATGCCTTATGTTCTAGTTCGAGAGGTAAGTGACATGCTTTTCCATAAACCATTTTATACGGAGACATACCCATAGGATTTTTATATGCAGTTCTATAGGCCCATAATGCATCATCAAGTTTCTTGGACCAATTCTTTCTAGATCTATTGACAGTCTTTTGCAAAATTAATTTGAGTTCTCTATTACTCAATTCTACTTGACCACTAGACTGCGGGTGATAAGGAGATGCAATTCTATGATTAACATCATACTTAGCAAGCATTTTACGAAAAGCACCATGAATAAAATGTGAACCACCATCAGTCACTAAATATCTAGGGACTCCAAACCTCGGAAAAATAACTTCTTTAAGCATCTTCATAGAGGTGTTATGATCAGCACTACTAGTTGGAATAGCTTCTACCCACTTAGTAACATAATCAACAGCAACTAAAATATGTGTGTATCCATTAGAGGAAAGAAAAGGTCCCATATAATCAAAGCCCCAAACATCAAATGGATCAATAACAAGTGAATAGTTAATAGGAATTTCTTGACTTCTACTAATATTACCAATTCTTTGACATTCATCGCAAGATAAAACAAACTAGCGGGCATCCTTGAAGAGAGTAGGCCAATAAAAACCGGATTGCAATACGTTATGTGCAGTTCTGTCTCCAGCGTGGTGTCCTCCATAAGCTTCGGAGTGACACTTGCATAGGATCTGTTCCTGTTGATGCTCAGGTACACAACGTCTAATAACACCATCTACTCCTTCTTTATAAAGGTGTGGGTCATCCCAGAAGTAATGTCTTAAATCATAGAAATTTTTTTTCTTTTGTTGGTATGTGAAACTAGATGGTATAAATTTAGCAACAATGTAATTAGCATAATCAGCATACCATGGAGCAGTACGAGAAGCATTTATGACATTTAATTGTTCATCAGGAAAGCTATCATCAATAGGTAGTGGGTCATTAAGAACATTTTCTAACCTAGACAAGTTATGCATAGCACGGGTTCTCAGCTCCTTTCTATCAATAATATGCAAATCAAATTCTTGTAACAAGAGAACCCATCTAATAAGTCTAGGTTTAGCATCTTTCTTTTACATAAGATATTTAATAGCAGCATGATCGGTGTGAATAGTTACTTTAGAATCAACAATATAAGGTCTGAACTTATCACAAGCAAATACAACTGCTAAGAATTCTTTTTCAGTAGTAGCATAATTTCTCTGAGCATTGTCTAGAGTTTTACTAGAATATTGAATAACATTTAATTTCTTATCAACTCTTTGCCCTAGAAAAGCACCTACAGCATAATCACTGGCATCACACATAATTTCAAAGGGTAAATTCAAATCAGGTGGCTGAACAATAGGTGCAGAGATCAATGCTTTCTTAAGTATTTCAAATGCTTCTACACAATCATCATCAAAGACAAATGGTATATCTTTTTGCAATAAATTAGTCAGAGGCCGAGAAATTTTGGAGAAGTCCTTAATGAACCTCCTATAAAAACTGGCATGACCAAGGAAACTTCTTATACCTTTGATGTCCTGACATGGCATCTTTTCAATAGCATCAACCTTAGCTTTATCAACTTCAATACCTCTTTCAGAAATTTTATGCCCCAAGACAATACCTTCATTAACCATAAAGTGGCACTTTTCCCAATTCAAAACAAGATTAGTTTCTTCACATCTCTGCAAAACTCGATCAAGGTTGCTGAAGCAATCATCAAAAGAGGATCCATAAACGAAGAAATCATCCATGAAAACCTCACATATCTTTTCACAAAAGTCAGAGAATATAGTCATCATGCATCATTGAAAGGTAGTAGGTGCATTACATAAACCAAAAGGCATACTTCTATAAGCAAAAGTACCGAAAGGGCAAGTAAAAGTGGTATTTGATTGATCATCAGCTGACACAGGTATTTGAGAGAAACCAGAGTAACCATCTAGAAAGCAAAAATGTGTATGTTTGGATAATCTTTCTAGCATTTGATCGATGAAAGGTAAGGGGTAATGATCCTTTTTAGTAGCTTTATTTAATTTGCGGAAATCAATTACTATCCTATAACCTGTAATAATTCTTTGTGGAATCAATTCATCTTTATCATTAGGAACGACAGCAATACCTCCCTTTTTAGGGACACAATGGACAGGACTTACCCACTGACTATCAGCAACGGGATAAATAATATCTGCCACAAGAAGCTTTAGTATTTCCTTTCTTACCACTTCTTTCATCATAGGATTTAGCAGTCGTTGGTGATCACGAACTGGTTTGGCATCTTTCTCCAAATTTATTTTATGTTGACATAGAGTGGGACTAATGCCCTTAAGATCATCAAGAGTATATCCAATAGCAGCGGTGCTTTCTTGAGTTTTCAATAATCTCTCTTCTTCATGCTCTGAAAGGTTAGCACTAATAATAACAGGATATATCTTCTTCTCATCAAGATAAGCATATTTAAGAGTATCGTAACGGTTTGAGCTCAAACAGGGATCACCCTTGGGTGGAGGAGGATCCCCTAAGATTTCAACAGCAAATTGTGTTTGTGATCGGTTCTGTTTAAAGAATACTTCATCTATTTCCTTCTTTCATTCATAAACATATCATTTTCATGGTCTAGAAAATATTGTTCTAAAGGATCACTAGGAGATACGGCAATAGAAGCAAGACCAATAATTTCATCTTTACTAGGCAATTCTTCCTCACGGTGTTATCTACGAAATTTAGAGAAGTTAAACTCATGAGACATATCACCTAGACCAATAGTAACAACATCCTTTTCGCAATCTATCTTAGCATTAACAGTGTTTAAGAAGGGTCTACCAAATATAATGGGACAAAAGCTATCTTGTGGGGAACCAAGAACAAGAAAATCAGCAGGATATTTAGTTTTCCCACACAAGACTTCAACATCTCTAACAATTCCAATGGCTGATATGGTATCTCTATTGGCAAGCTTAATGGTAACATAAATATCTTCTATCTCAGCAGATACAATATCATGCATAATTTCTTTGTATAAGTCATGAGGTATAGCACTAGCACTAGCACCCTGTCACATAAGCCATGATAACAATGATCTCCTATTTTAACTGAAATAACAGGCATGCCTACCACCGGTCTATGTTTATCTTTAGCACAAGGTTTAGCAATTCTAGCAATTTCATCATAGAAATAAATAACATGCCCATCAATATTATCAGCCAAGAGATCTTTAACAATAGCAATATTAGGTTCAACTTTAACTTGCTCAGGAGGTATATAGGTTCTAATGTTGCTTTTACGAACCACCGTTGAAGCTTTAGCATGATCTTTTATCCTAACGTGAAAAGGTGGTTTCTCTACATAAGCAGTAGGAACAATAGGATCATTATAAGTGATAGTCTTTTCTTCAACTTTAATAGGTGCGGCTACTTTTACTTCTATGGGAGAATGATATTTAAACCACTTCTCTTTAGCGATATCAACATAAGCAGCAAAAGATTCACAGAAAGAAGCTACTACCTCAGAGTCAAGTCCATATTTAGTGCTAAATTTACGGAAAACATCGGTATCCATAAAAGATTTAACACAATCAAACTTAGGTGTCATACCTGACTCCTTACCTTCGTCGAGGTCCCAATCTTCAGAGTTGCATTTAATTCTTTCCAATAAATCCCATTTGAATTCAATAGCTTCATCGTAAAAGAGCCAGCACAAGAAGTATCGAGCATGGTGCGATTGTTATCAGAAAGCCCAGCATAAATTTTTTGAATAATTATCTCTCTTGGGAGCTCATGATTGGGGCATGAATAAAACATTGATTTAAGCCTCCCCCAAGCTTGACCGATGCTTTCTCCTTTGCGAGGCCAAAAATTATATATATAATTGCGATCACGATGAACAAGATGCATAGGATAAAACTTCTGATGAAATTCCAATTTCAATCGTTTGTAGTTCCATGATCCCATATCATCACATAGCCTATACCATTTCAATGCATCTCCCTTCAAAGATAAAGAGAAGACCTTCTTCTTAATAACATCATCGGGTATACCTGCAAGCTTAAATAATCCACAAACTTCATCCACATATATTAGGTGCTCATCAGGATGCATTGTTCCATCTCCTGCAAAAGGATTAGCTAGCAGTTTTTCCAACATACCCGAAGGAATTTCAAAGTAGACATTTTAATTTTTAGTAGGTTCAGTAGGTTGAGGAGCAACTCTTTGCTCTACTGGTCGGGGTGAAGATACCCCGAACAAGCCCCTCAAAGGATTACTTTCCATAGTAACAAGTGACGGTGAATTTCAGCACACTATATAAATTTTTCCTTACCAAATCCACCTATCAAAGGCGCTTCACTCCCCGGCAACGGCGCCAGAAAAGAGTCTTGATGACCCACAAGTATAGGGGATCTATCGTAGTCCTTCCGATAAGTAAGAGTGTCAAACCCAACGAGGAGCAGAAGGAAATGATAAGCGGTTTTCAGCAAGGTATTCTCTGGAAGCACTGAAATTATAGGTAACATATAGTTTTGTGATAAGATAATTTGGAACGAGCAACAAGTAACAAAAGTAAATAAAGTGCAGCAAGGTGGCCCAATCCTTTT
Source organism: Aegilops longissima (assembly GCA_021605205.1). NCBI lineage: Eukaryota > Viridiplantae > Streptophyta > Magnoliopsida > Poales > Poaceae > Aegilops > Aegilops longissima. The sequence goes on along the minus strand of CM038682.1, from coordinate 85,382,299 downwards.
TGTAGCAAAGGACAAGCCTGGACAAACTCTTATATAAAGGAAAGCGCTCCCGAGGACACATGGGAACTATCATCAAGCTAGTTTTCACCATGTTCATATGATTCGCGTTCGGTACTTTGATAATTTGATATGTGGGTGGACCGGTGCTTGGGTGCTGCCCTTAATTGGACAAGCATCCCACTTATGATTAACCCCTATTGCAAGCATCCGCAACTACAAAAGAAGTATTAAGGTAAACCTAACCATAGCATGAAACATGTGGATCAAAATCATCCCCTTGCGAAGCAACGCATAAACTAGGGTTTAAGCTTCTGTCACTCTAGCAACCCATCATATACTTATTACTCCCCAATGCCTTCCTCTAGGCTCAAATAATCGTGAAGTGTCATGTAGTCGACGTTCACATAACACCACTAGAGGAGAGACAACATACATCTCATCAAACTATCGAACGAATACCAAATTCACATGACTACTAATAGCAAGACTTCTCCCATGTCCTCGGGAACAAACGTAACTACTCACAAAGCATATTCATGTTCATAATCAGAGGAGTATTAATATGCATAAAGGATCTGAACATATGATCTTCCACCAAATAAACCAACTAGCATCAACTACAAAGAGTAATCAACACTACTAGCAACCTACAGGTACCAGTCACAGACTTAGAGACAAGAATTGGATGCAAGAGATGAACTAGGGTTTGAGAGGAGATGGTGCTGGTGAAGATGTTGATGGACATTGCCCTCTCCCGATTAGAGGAGCGTTGGTGATGATGATGGCGATGATTTCCCCCTCCTGGAGGGAAGTGTCCCCAGTAGAACAGCTCTGCGGGACCCTAGATTGGTTCCGCCAAGGTTCCGCCTCGTGGCGGCGGAGTCTCGTCCCAAAAGCTTGCTTATTATTTTTCTTCGGACGAAAGACTTCATATAGCAGAAGATGGGCATCGGAGGGCCAACAGGGGGCCCACGAGGCGGGCACCCCACCCTCGTGGCAGGTGTGGGCCCCCACTTGTATTTCTTCCGCTCAAGATTTTTATTATTTCCAAAATGACTTTCGTGGAGTTTCGGGACTTTTGGGTTGTGCGAATAGGTCTCTAATATTTGTTCCTTTTCCAATCAGAGTTCTGTTCTTAGCATACTCTTTATTTGTCAACGATGCATGAGCACTGCTCACTGGCCCTCCGGTACCGAGCGTCACGATATGCACGTGTGACATCGTAGAGCCGCTTTTTGATCCATGTTTCACTTTAGCTAAACTTTTAAGTTCTTGTTTATGACTATGCCTCATAATTACAGATCGTCCTACCTGCTGACGTAGCAGGCTGTCTTCATCTGCTCAGTCCGCCTTTGCTATATACGTTGACCTTTTACGTAGTGTCATACACGTTGACAACTTTCCATGCAGTGTCACGCAATGGTACTTTGCATCGTGGCTCCCTGAAGTTCGCACGAACTTCTTTCGATGAGAATGCAACTTAATTGTACTCTCAGTGCGATTGGAATCTACCTTTAAACTGAGTCTTTATACCTTACGCCATGTATCGCATCATGGTCTCGGTATTAGGTATCCTGCTATAGGTACTCGATGTCGATATCTTAACGTTCTATACTGACTTGTATCGTAAATCTGCTGTGAAGTTCCAGTATCGCCGACTGAGGTTCTGCGATCTCTCCATTACCAGTTGGCATGTTTCATCACCCCATATTACCCTAATGATCTTGGATTACTACCTGCAGGTTATCTCATTCTACTTGTTCCTGGTTACTCAAGACTTGGCCCGATCGCACTTATATACTACTGAACCCTAGCATACTCTCGCCGCGAATGATCGACATCCTGTGCAGCTTCTCCTCAATGTGCTATTAGTCTGCGAATCTTTAGTAGTCAGTCTTATTGCTTCGTCATCATTGTCCAATGATTCATGTTGTACCCGCAGCTTCTCTTTATATCTTTGAGTGACTAACGGTTGTTTGTTCCTCCATTGATTTCCTTATGCAACGCAACCGTGTCGTTATTATCTACCATGGATTAACTTCGCTCCTCGAAACTTGTATCCTGGATTTGAGTGTAGCTCACACTTTCGATCATACTCTTCAGCTTACAGTGTCATGTTTCAGCATCTTGTAATTCTTAATTCCGATTTCTCGCTTGATACCATGCTGTACATCTATCCTGCACCTGTTATGTTGACTTATTCGATGCCATGCCTTGAGCTATCCTGATCCAACTTACGAAGTTCGATTCTGTGTGTGTAGGGATCGCAAGCTTATTACCTAGATCATAATTGTAAGCTGTCTATGCTTAAACTATGTTATCTTGTGTCCAAGCATTTTTCTTGGACTTCTGTATTCCACAACCATACTTCGCTTCGAATATTGATAAGTTTTCATTTAAGTTATTGATCCATCTTTGCCCTTTATCCAATTTGCGATTTACATGATGGGCTCTTGTATGACCGCCTTGCTCATCATCCTACTACTGAAATTTTCACTGTGTTCACATGATTAGTTCTGCTATTGTCATCGCTTTATTGACTTTAATTCATATATCTCCCTTTCATTCGATTGCTGGATTTTCACAATTATTGATCATACTTCTGGTTCTTCTCAGATCTCACTTCACTCCATTTGAGTGTCAATGATCATCCTTGATTTACTGGAACCTTTTATCTAGTTCACAATTGAGATATTCTATAATACTGCCCTCTTCCTTCCTTGTTATGATAAATCATCTTGTTCACTTCTATTGACTTTCCATGTTCCTTATCTGAGATAATATTCCTTCTTGGTATCTAATCCTTCTTTCTACACATTACAATGTCTATTGAAAGCTGATTCATTTCCAATTGTGAGTAAATGCCTATACTTGCCTTTGATTATGTGTGCATCTAAATATTCGAGACTTAGTGTTTCTATGTTCATAAATTATCCACACTGCTTACATTTTCTGAAGATGAATTACTATTGTAAGATAGTCAACCTCGATTTTACATGACTTATTGTACTCAATTACACTATTGTATTTGATGATATTCCTTATAACTCTTGATGTATAATATATCCATTGAGTTCTTTTTCTTTCGATTCCTTCTACGTCAAAGTTGATTGTATGAATAATCTATAATTACTTGACTCGTGATATTATCCTTCCTGTCCGCGTGTATCTCAGACTGTAAATTATCAGTTTATCTAGTCTATCCCTTTGACTACCATTTCCCTTCGAATTTATGGACTCAAATTGGTTCTTCACATGCGATTAAATCACTAATTCAAGGTTAGTACCATCAAGATTCCTGACTGTTCATAGCATCGTTATTACTTACCGATCTTCTTTCAGTATTTTGCTTTAACTGTTGCTGATTTCACTTATCTTGAAATCAAGTTTTGATTCTCGCTATTAACATTCGTTGAAAACATTTTCAACTTGACCGATTGTTTTGTAACTTCATACTGATGAACTTATGTTCATTCGATCATCTATCTTCTACGAGAATTCAGTAATGAATTTCCATCTTCCCCGTATTATCAACGATCCGTTATTCCACATACAACTGCTGTGATTGAAGCTTTCAGACATTATTGCTCCTTTACCGGTAATATAGATGCTTATGTTAGAGATATCTTTAACTTTTGACTGAACATTCCTACCGATATTCTACAACATTTTTCTGGTCCTTATGTCACATCCTCTTGATTGACATTCATTTCTCTCAATGCACCGTTTTTGGTAATTCGAAGTCACAGGATCTGATTATGAATCTTTCCTTCTGTATCAACCCACATTAGCTTAACCATGTTTATTTTTCGTCCACTATCAGATTTTTACAATATTCCTTCTATAATTTCATTCTTGGAATGATATCTTCTCCATACTCTTCATACTTTTAATGTCATTACTTAGTTATCATTTTTCCATTTTCGATGTTAATGTCTTGCATTACCTTGTCTAATGAGATATCCTTGACAATGACTAACACCTTATCGAAACCAGTTAGTGCTTTCCTGATGTTACATTCCGATCCTATGCCTAGCATTATGGAACCATTTATCTTGATTTCGAGCAAGGAAACTTCCAGATCTCTTGTGACGAAACCTTTAGCATTACGAATCTTGTGACTCAGATCACACCTTCCTACACCTACCGATTAACCTTATTAAACGGATACAGGTGGACACTGCTGATTACCTTTACAGATCAATCGATCACCGACAAGAAATTTTTCCTTAATTATCCATTCCCCTTATAGGTATTCATGATCTCCATGGATCATTACCAAATTTATCCTTATTAACTTCACCTCGATTATGTGTCATAAACTGTTCAATTAAACTTATAATTCAAACGTTTTTCTTATTTTACCAAGTTACATTATGTGTGATTTCCTTGCATTGTCAAGTATTTAGCTGTGTAACCTTCAACAGAGTCCGCCTGATTCAATCTTTATAACTCTGTCATCATGATTGAAAGTAGAATCCGCTTCTTGACAAACACGTGGCCATAACCGCACTAAGACCTGACACAATTGTTCCAATGTCCGTGCCATGTACAGCAATCCCCATCTATCACAACCAAAGTTTCGCCTTTGACCACGTTCACCATTGTACACAGCTCCACAGACCGTTATTGCCCTCCGTGTCCATACATGTACATCTACAACATGTCCTTAACCTTCCGATGTTCACGCATACGCCCAGAATTCTCATTATCCTTACCCTTATTTCATCAATTATTCGAAGTCTATTGCCGCTTCCCTGTGTCTACTTACTGAGCGCCTTAATGGATCCACCTCCAACACAATACAGAGCCGCGTTTCGTATTACACCGAGTCCATAAACGGACAGGGCCATCGATGGACCCTGAGATACAACCGAGACCTAAATCGACAAAAACGCATTCCATCTCACTCCTCTCTCTCCCAGATTATGAAATCTCGACCTAGTCGTATGCCGAAAACTCGGAATGTGCCATGTAACTAGCCATGACTCCTACTATCGATCAATCCCATCAATATGTTATACACATTGCACTGTTCTAAATACTCCGAACGATAACTAGGGAACCAACATTGAAAGCTTATGGCTAAATAGAATCACACAGCCACTACCACCAAGATCGACCCGTCCCTCAGCCCTCAGCGCCACCGGGCCCCCCCTCCCAGGCCCCCCCGCCTTACCCCCGACACCAGACCCCAACCCGTCCCCCCACGATCCCCGCCCTCCCCATCCCCGACCGGGATGCCTGCCTGCCTCGACCTGCCTGCCCACGCCTCCACGACCTCCTGCTAGCACCCGATAGACGCCGGGCCGACTGCCCTGCCACCTGCGCCCTGGCCCCCGTCTGCAGCGCCTCGGCCTGCCCACGCATCCGCAGCCGTCGCCACGCCTCCTGCTCCTCCAGCGCCTGCCTCAGCACGCCTGCCGCCAGTCGCCCCCTTCGCTGCCCTCGTGCCGCGCCACTTCGCCGCCCGCCATCCTGCCTCGCTCCAACGAGCTCTCGCCCACACTGCTCTCCTCGCCTCACGCCGCCTCCGGCCCTTCACCCAATCAATTGCTCGCCCATCCCTTCCCTCTCAGTCCACGCAAATGCCAAGCATACCTCACTCTGCTAATTACGCAGCAGTCCCGCCTTCCTTCCACTTGCCTCCAAAGCGCCAGTGTATCGGAATTTCCAACTGCCCTTTATGACCCGGCAATGCTCACGCCTGCCGGACTTCCCACTCGCCAGCGCTGTACGCCTACCTCTGGCGCAGCAGCCAGGACACTTACCCGCCACGTTTGGCCTTAAACTTGCACAAATGTCATCTAAAGAAAAAAATAAAAGTTAATTACTAAGTGAATAGCCACTATAGTAATAATAAATTTTAACTTACAAAATATACTCTATCCTATTAACGCCTAATTATCTACTCGATTCTCCGACACTTTCTACCGTACCCCTGCCAAATACTGTCAGACTTATATGAGCTTTATTAATATCATTAATCTAATAACTTTGACTTAATAACTTAATAAGAAAACCGTAACTCGATGATTAAAATCGATTGTTTCTCTCTGCAGAAACGCAGATCCCGTCACGACGCCAATCACTCGGTTGCTCTCTCCTTCTTGATCATATAACCGCACTTTATCGCTTCCTACTCATTCCTCACTTAGATGTCACTTACCGCTTCGCTATGCTTCACCCGTTTAATCGCTTCCTCATGCTCCTTGTCCTCATTGCATTTTCCATCACGACCTACGACTATCGCCGTGATTCACACAGTTAGTTCTTTGTGCTAACAGACCTTGATACGATGCCTACTCTTCTAACTGATTAAGTAGTGTACTGTTGCTCGGTTAAGTCCATCAGATGCGTCTCGATCGTCGCTCTTGTAACTTAGGCTGTCCTGGAGATGCTAGTATGATCTGCCACTTCGTCTAACTTGATCGGCCGATTGGTCATCGCACATATGTCTATTACATACCCACGTTCGTGAGAGGCTGAGATGGCCCGGAGGATGGCTCCATCGCCTTGACTGCGTCGAGGCCACGATTACTGAGCGACAGTGGTCTTGTCCCTACGAGTAGGTTGCCGCTGAGGCCTCATGCGCTTAGGTTTAGACCTACTGATTGATGTCCGCTAGTGTCGTGGCCTACCACGTGCGTGTGTGACTGCCGTGCTATGACGAAGTTCGTCGACTGTGGCCAAATAGGCGCTTAGTGTTGGTTGCTAGCCCGAAGCTCAGGTAGTACGATTTATCTCAGCGTGCGCATACCGAGTGCTTGACCTATGATCTTGAACTGAGGATACTTAAAATAACCTTCCAAGGCGATAAACCGTGTGTCGCTCTCAGGTTGGAGGAGGGATTATGCATGACCGATGTATTAGATACTTTCTAGTGAGATTAACTGCTTTAAGTATATTCTAAGTCTGATAGCTTCCTGCTTTATCTTTGGAGTATTAGCTATATACTCTTCATGCTATCTGCTATGTTTAATGCTTATACTTTGGATATAGTATCACGTTGCCTTGTTCTTTTATCCCTTTACTTTCCTGTCACTGTATTATAGTACCCTTGATGTGACTAACGATTGCTTGACCTTCCCTACCCGGTCCACCGATACCCTGGGTGACTGGCAGGTTGAGACTACACAGGTGAGAGGTGGGCCTGCCCTGGTCGGCGTTCGCGGATACTTAACACGTTTAACGAGATCTGGTATTTGATCCGAGTCCGCCATTTGGTCTATCGCACTAACCATCTCGCTGGAGTAGTTATGGGTATCTGGCGTCGTGGTATCACCGGCACTTCGTGACGCCGGACCGAGTGGCGCGCCGGATTGGACTGAACGCTGTAGGCTAGGTCTTCTTCCGCCACGTCATAGCGTCAGGTGTGTGCTAAGGCGATGGGCCCAGACCCTGTGCGCTTAGGTTTAGACCGGCGTCTTGACCTCTCTGTTGAGCCTAGGTGGGGCTACGACGTGTTGATCTTCAGCGGCGGGCATGACCCAGAAAGTGTGTCCGGCCAAATGGGATCAAGCGTGTTGGGTTATGTGGTGCACCCTGCAGTGAGTTAATCTATTGAATAGTCGTGATCTTGATGGCAGGGACGACTTGGGTTGTACCTTGACCTTATGACAACTAGAACCGGATACTTAATAAAATACACCCTTCCAAGTGCGGATACAACCCGGTGGTCGCTCTCTCTCGTGGTTACGAGGAGGGATCGCGGGTAGGATTATTGCTATGTGATGCTACTTGGAGGACTTGATCTACTCTCTTCTACATGTTGCAAGATGCAGGCTGCGAAGCGTAGTCTTGGCGGGATTAGATATCCCTTCTTATTACGGCATTCTCATGTTCACCCCTCGATATGGCCCTTTACACATATATCCATGCATATGTAGTGTAGCTCCTTGCTTGCGAGTACTTTGGATGAGTACTCACGGTTGCCTTGTTCCCCATTTTCCCCTTTCTTTACCGGTTGCTGCGACGAGACGATGGAGCCCGGGCGAGCGCCACCGTCGATGGCGACTACTACACCGGGGCGCCTACTACTACGTGCAGCCCGCCGACAGCGACCGGAGTAGCTAGGAGGATCCCGAGCGGAGGCCTGCGCCTCTTCGATCTGTATCCCAGTTTGTGCTAGCCTTCTTAAGGCAAACTTGTTTAACTTATGTCCGTACTCGAGATATTGTTGCTTCCGCTGACTTCGTCTATGATCGAGCACTTGTATTCGAGCCCTCGAGGCCCTGGCTTGTATTATGATGCTTGTATGACTTATTTTATTTTAGAGTTGTGTTGTGATATCTTCCCGTGAGTCCCTGATCTTGATCGTACATGTTTGCATGTATGATTAGTGTACGATTGAATCGGGGGCATCACAAGTTGGTATCAGAGCCGACTGCCTGTAGGAATCCCCCTTTCCAACTCCTTGGCCGAAGTCGAGTCTAGTCATTGAAAAACTTTTACTAACATGGCTGTGTGGCTTACGGGCCCACGTCGCCATTGGGTGGTATTAGGATCTTTTATTCCTCGACCTATACTCTGGGACTCTGACATCTCTTCTATTCGGGTTAAACGATTTTACTAACTTGGACTCTAGGTTCTCGATAATACTTTCTCCGGAGAGCCCTTGATCCAGATGATTGCCGGCTGCACGAGAAGATTTCGAAGATACTCTCCGATTTTCTCTCGAGACCTTGTGCTCGTTGCTCTTGCAATTCCCTTACATCGAAATACCCTATGGATAAATACTTACACCTGTCGTGCTTACTTTTATTCACAGTCGATCTTGTTACTACAAGATATTTTGTGCCTGCTGCCTTGCAGTTCTTTGCCACCTGAATACCCCTAAGAATAAATTCTCGCCCTTTCCGAGTATCCGCTCATCCCCAGTTGTTCAGATGTTTCACAAAAGTCTTTGAAATACTATTCAATCCTCCGAAAATCCTTAGCAGCTTTATTGCTCTGCAATACTTGTCTATTTACATTATGGAGGCTTTCCACATGACTGGCAATATTCGTTAGTACCCTTAGACACCGTCATATTGATCCTATTGTTTCAACATGAGTGCGAATGCCCGCAATCATCAGTTGATCCTTTTAAATTATCTTTCCGGCTCAGATGTCATTTTGAACATGAGCTTGTTCTCAACCAATCTATTGGCTGTCAACTGTACCCTTAGGTCTATTGAACTTATCCATCCTTGATCAGAGCGACTACTTCTGATCCTTTATTTTGGAAATCGAAATTCCTTTGTTATCTAAGCATCGAATTATTCAGATGTTCTATAATATGATGCCCGTGCATTCTTCTTCCTCTGGTTGAGTACCGATGCTCACATCAGATCCCTTGTGGACCATCGGTTCCTTTGTTGGATTTTATCCGACAGTGTCCTTCATATTGAATAACCTTGAGAGCCTTTCCGTGGGTATATAATGCCTTTCATAAATTGTATCATCTTCTTTAGAACAATGCTCTACTTTCGAGCTTGTATTAATTACCCCGAAGTTTGTGGGATATGTTCGTAAGATGCCCTGATGGGTTGAACCTATGCCTTCCTTAAAATGTGTGAACTCGAAAGTTTTCACGAGTCATACTCTTCTGGTGCTTCGCTAGATAAAATTTCAGCACTACAACTTCTTCGAAAATGAGAAGTGAATGAAAGGTTATGCATTGGAGAAGTGGGAGTCGACCTTGAACTTTGTGTTCATGCCCATGGACGTGATGTGTATCCTATCATGGAAGCTTCTTGTAATAGTAACTATTTCCTTGATAACTAACATATGGTATCTGTGAATTGATCCCTTGCAACCGTGGTTCCGACCATGATTGTTCTTCTTTGATTCCATTTCTCGGACAAGTTAAAACAATTGTATTCTATGGATCAATACACCAGTCCAACCTTTACTTTGATCTTGTGTCGAGTATTACCCCCCTGGTATCTCGAGATTATCATGGAACTGCATAACTTCTTATGAGTTCTTCATCAAGTGCTACCTTCCCACTGATTCCAATTTTTCACGGGCTCTGAGTTATCATACACTCAAAGACACCGATAATCTGAACCGAGTCCGCACTACGGTTCAACAACTCTTGATAGCTTCTATAAGTGCGAGTTTGTACCCGATCACGCCATTCCTAGCATGTTTGGCTATATCATTGTCGTGATGATTTTAAGCTGTGCTACCGGTCCTTCTTCTCGGAGCACAATTTTCAACGATGAGCTAACCTTATGTCGATCCTCATCGTCATATCATTTCGCCTTGAACAACAAGCTTGGTTTCGAGCTTGTGTCGTACCCTTGGTTCCAATAACATTTCACTTCATCATTACTTTGACTTGATGTCGTCGCCGATCGATTACATCTTCATGAACTCTCGTGACAAAGGTGTCATGATCATCAACATTCTGAGCTCATCCAGGATATCAATTGAATTCATGATGAGAAATACCATCCTTGCCCTCGATGAATTGTATTATCATCGACCACTTTATTGCCTTCCCACCAACACAAGCTTGTTCATGTTTGGTGGTATACCTTGAGTTCCTTGCTATCCAGCAATTGTTCTTCTTTACCTTGGAGTATTACCATCCTTTATGTCAAGAATGTTCTGAGATTTGTTCCACCTCTTGAGAATTCTTGACATAAAATTACTTCTCACCATCACCATTCTTTCTTGGTCCCCGTGTTAATTCCAACAAGTGAACAGTGTTGTTTGGATTCTTTCCTTCTAGCAACCCTATTTCTTTGAAGTTAATGGTCGAAAGTTCATTCTTAGGCTATTGATTATTGAATCACCATTCTGACATTGGTCGTGCAACCCAACCCATATTTCGGGCGCACCTTTCAACCAATGTTTAGTTGTGTATGTTCTCCTCGAGCATACTTCCTTATATCATTTGGTCTGACAAATGTTATCTCCTTGTTCATTTAATTGTGGAAATCCATCTTTTGGTAATCTCGATGAATTGTCGTTGAGTTCATCAGCCACCTCCTTGACCTCTCCTTGGGTTAATGATGAACTCTTGTTAACGGAAATCACTTCATAGTTCATTTCCTGAGAATCTTGAAATGTCATTTCGTCTATTTGTGTTGCACCTTTTCTTCTCGGACATCCTGAGTCTGAGGTATCATGACACCAATTGGATCTAAATCTCGGTCAGCTATGATGGTTGGGACAACTTTCCAGGAGTTAGGTTGTTGGTCCTTTGATGACCCGGTAATATGATGTCATGCCTAGCACCCCAATACCGGAGGACCTATCATTATTATTTCTTTTGCAAGGATAACCATTCCTCCACGGAGAAATTGTAGGACTTATTTTATAAGTTACTCTGATGGATCATTGGTGTATCCAAAGTCTGGCCCTTGATTGAAACACCATATCATTGCTACATGAAGCATGTCCGTGGTACTCCGTTCATCACCAAGGACATTTGAAGCACAATGCTAAATTCTCTTTATCAATTATCCAAACACCGTTGTATGGGTAATTTCATGAAATTTTCTCCCCTTACCTAAAGGGTTTTCTACATTATATCCTGTCATGGATATCATGTTACCTTGTACATGGGAAGGATATACTCCTAATAATCGTGTGTAATCACTATTTTCCTTTCCATTGATCTGCTTTAATCGATAGTCATATTTTCCTTTCCATTGGTTGGATTAACGTTGCTTGTGATATATATGATCTAGCGGTGATATTCTCCTGCTTATGTAAACACCTCGGTGTACAAACCTGTTAGTAAGACCACATTACTATTGTTGATGACATTCCGTAGCCACCGATGGGCGAGAACTTTGCCTATTGGTCCGCCTCGTTTGACGAGCAGGAAAATGGTTCTCTTCCTCCTCGCCCTTAGTACCAACGTTGTTGCCAACATAAGCGACATGGTACTCTCGACAAGCCTTGCTATCATGACCATGCAAGATGTCACCGCTTCTATTAAAAAGAACACACACACCGGTGGGCCCATAACCCACAGTTCCACAGATCGAAACCTGACCCTCATGTACACCACTGTTCCCAAGGTTATTCCTTGTCGTGGCCTCGTATGTAATTCACGGGCCACCGTCCCAAGTGATCTATTCGGTATCGGACACAATACTTATTCCGTTGCTTTGAACCCCTTTCACGCCTTATAACGGGCATCAAGCGATTGCTGCTCGCTCGAAACTTCTCATGATACCTCCTTCCCTTGCTCTCGATATTTTGAAGGTTTCAATTCGAGAGTTACTTTCGCCACCTTCCCGATGTTATCTACGGATAGTCGACCTTGCAGAGGTCCGTTCTCTCGAATACCCCTTTATTCTTTCGTAAAACGACGGAGTTCCCGAAGTAAGAATGACGGCTTCGTCATGATGGCCTAAAGCAGAGGAATGAGGGCGTCAATGTAATGGATCTACCTCTTGAGAAGAGCAACCAACATCGAGAAGACCCGTTAGAATTTCGTACCCAAATCCCTTCCCCCTACACTACCTCTTAAATCTCGGGCGAGATTTCTTGTAATGGAGGAGAATTATAACACCGGGATAATTAAGCTACAGATAAAACTTCGGTTAATGGTGCCATGTCAACTCCGATTCTTGTTGATAGACCAGCGTTAGTTCAAACCGATTCAAATTAAAAATTTAATTAACGGCAAACATCAAAAGTTTTCAAATGTAAAAACTAAAATGTACAAACTGTGGCAAATATTCCGAAGTAATTATGGTGGTGAACCAACATTTTGTAAAGCGTTTTAGTGCGCTAAAATAAAATAAAACAGTAAAAGAAAAACTAAAAACAAAACAACAACAAAAATATAGAAAGAGGAGAACCCCCCTTTTGGGCCACGGCCCACCGGCCTCTGGGCCAATCAGGCCGACAAGGCCGGCCCACCCCGGCCCTACTAGGTCACCCGACCCCCACCGAACCAAACCCTAACCCGTCGCCCCCATGTTCCCCGTCTCCTCTTCCCGATCCAGATCGGATCGGGAATAGCCTCGTGGCCTCGCTTTGAGCCGCCTCGCCCGGCCGCCGTCCTCGTCCCCGACGAGCCCCCTCGCCCCTCTCCTCCTGGATCTAGATCGGCGACGCCGCCCGATCCCGTTGCCCCGAGCCCGACGCGGGGCAGCGCCGCCCGCCGTCGCGAGGCTGCGCCGCCTCCGCCACCACTGCCGTGACGGGGCCCTTCCCCGCCGGCGCCCCTCCATCCCAACCGCATTGCCCCTCTGCCATGGGCTTCGCCACGACCTCCCGCGCCTCTCCCTCCCGAGATCAACGTCGCGCCCCTGCCTCGGGTCGTCGCCCGCCCATCGCCTCACCGGCGTCGCTCGTCGTCACCGCCACCTCGCCGCGCGTCCCCATGCTCCTCGCCGGACCTCCCCGCGCCTCGCCGCCCGTCTTCGTCCTCCTCCACGAACGGAGCTCCTCCGCCTCGTCGCGCCTCGTCAGACTGCTTCCTCACCGGATCTCCTCCCCATCGCCCGGTCGTCCCCGTCCACCTCCTCGAACCCCCGCTGCCCGAACCCCTGCAGCACCCCTGTGAGCCGCCGCCTCCCCTCCTCACTCCCTCTCTCCCGTTGTTGAGCCCCCGCTCACGGCGCACATGCCCCACTCACGGCCGCGATCACCGCGTCCACGTCCATGTCCGCGCCCCGTTCGTGCCCCGCACACCCTGGCCTCCTCCCCGCACGGCCCGGCGATGCTCGCGCGCGACGCCTCTGGGCGCCGGAACTCGTCCCGCGCGCGCACCGTGCTGCCGTCTAGCCCGCCGCGCCACCGTTTGGCCACGGCCACGGCCGCCGTGCACCACCGCGGCCTCGCCCGCTTCACGCCTGCGCCAGCGCCCGGCGCCTGCCGGCGCGCCAAGGTTCCGCCGCCCATTAGGCCCCTGAGCCATCGGTGGTTGGGCCCGCACTATGCCAATGACACATGGGGCCGCCCTGTTAAAATGAAAACAAAAATAAAAAAAGGGATGTTTAAAATTGTTAATTAATTAATTAGATAAATAGTTAATTAACTTAATTAACTTTGATTAATTAGCCTAATGAACATATTTAGTCTAATTAAACGTGCTTAATTAAACTAGACAATGACACTTGGGCTCCACCGCCCCTTTGACCAGTCAACCCGGTCAAAGTTGACTGTTGACCCTGCTGACGTCTTGATGACGTCATGCTGATGCAATAATACTAGTTTCGAATTTAATTAATAATTAATAAATTAGAAAATGTTTTAAAAACTTTAAAAATTAATATAAAATAAACCGTAGCTCGGATGGAAAAACTTTGTACATGAAAGTTGCTCGAGCAGCGAGGCGAATCGGATCGCAGCCCGTTAAATCACACACCCCTAACATATCAAACTCGCAACTTTCCCCCTCCGGCTCCTCTGCCCGAAAACGCGAAACGCCGGGGATACTTTCCCGGATGTTTCCCCCCTTCACCGGTATCACCACATACCGCGTTAGGGCACGCCTAGCATCACGCTTGCTTTGTCATGCATCGTCTTGCATCTGTTTGCTTAAATATTCATTGTTTCTTCCCCCTCTTCTTTCGCTAGACACCGAGACCGACGCTGCTGCTGCCGAGTTCGACTACGGAGTTGACGACCCCTCTCTCTTGCCAGAGCAACCAGGCAAGCTCCCCCCCCTTTGATCACCAGATATCGCCTACTCTTCTCTATACTGCTTGCATTAGAGTAGTGTAGCATATTCTTGCTTTCGATTAATCCTATCTTTTTGCATAGCTTTGTCCTTGCTACTCTTGTTGTTACCTTTACACCTATCCTACCGCTTAGTATAGGATGCTAGTGTTCCATCGGTGGCCCTACATTCTTGTCCGTCCGCCATGCTATACTCTTTGGGTTGTGATCACTTGGAGGTGATCACGGGCATATACTATATACTTCACACTATTACATTACCGTGATCTTGTTGGAGATGGGGGTGAAAGACGGTGGCTCCATCCCGGTGAGGTGGGCTGGGTTCTGGACGGCCCCGACTCTTACTTGTGGCGGCGGCAGGCAGGTTGAGACTACAGGTGAGAGGTGGGCTGGCCCTGGTCGGCGTTCATGGATACTTAACACGTTTAACGAGATCTGGTATTTGATCCGAGTCGGCCATTTGGTCTATACGCACTAACCATCTCGCTGGAGTAGTTATGGGTATCCGGCGTCGTGGTATCGGTAAACTTCCGTGACGTCGGCGACCGAGTGGCGCGCGCGGATTGGACCGGGCGCTGTGGCTAGGTCGCTTCCGGCCAGCGTCATAGCGTCTTGGTGTGCTAAGGCGATGGGCCCGCACCCTGTGCGCTTAGGTTTAGACCGGCGTCTTGACCTCTCTGTTGAGCCTAGGTGGGGCTGCGGCGTGTTGATCTTCAGCGGCGGGCATGACCGAGAAAGTGTGTCCGGCCAAATGGGATCAAGCGTGTTGGGTTATGTGGTGCACCCTGCGGTGAGTTAATCTATTGAATAGTCGTGATCTTGATAACAGGGCGACTTGGAGTTGTACCTTGACCTTATGACAACTAGAACCGGATACTTAATAAAATACACCCTTCCAAGTGCGGATACAACCCGTGGTCGCTCTCTCTCGGGGTTACGAGGAGGATCGCTGGTAGGATTATTGCTATGTGATGCTACTTGGAGGACTTGATCTACTCTCTTCTACATGTTGCAAGGCGAGGCTGCGAAGCGTAGTCTTGGCAGGATTAGATATCCTTCTTATTACGGCATTCTGCAGTTCACCCCA
Organism: Aegilops longissima; assembly: GCA_021605205.1. Taxonomy (NCBI): domain Eukaryota; kingdom Viridiplantae; phylum Streptophyta; class Magnoliopsida; order Poales; family Poaceae; genus Aegilops; species Aegilops longissima. The sequence goes on along the minus strand of CM038682.1, from coordinate 85,366,572 downwards.
TCGATATGGCCCTTTACACATATATCCATGCATATGTAGTGTAGCTCCTTGCTTGCAGTACTTTGGATGAGTACTCACGGTTGCCTTGTTCCCCATTTTCCCCTTTCTTTACCGGTTGCTGCGACAGACGATGGAGCCAGGGAGCGACGCCACCGTCGATGGCGACTACTACTGGGCGCCTACTACTACGTGCAGCCCGCGACAGCGACCGTGAGTAGCTAGGAGGATCCCGAGCGGAGGCCTGCGCCTCTTCGTCTGTATCCCGGTTTGTGCTAGCCTTCTTAAGGCAAACTTGTTTAACTTATGTCGTACTCGAGATATTGTTGCTTCCGCTGACTTCGTCTATGATCGAGCACTTGTATTCGAGCCCTCGAGGCCCTGGCTTGTATTATGATGCTTGTATGACTTATTTTATTTTAGAGTTGTGTTGTGATATCTTCCCGTGAGTCCCTAATCTTGATCGTACATGTTTGCGTGTATGATTAGTGTACGATTGAATCGGGGGCATCACAAGTTGGTATCGAGCCATTGCTGTAGGAATCCCCTTTCCAACTCCTTGGCGAAGTCGAGTCTAGTCATTGAAAAACTTTTACTAACATGGCTGTGCGGCTTACGGGCCCACGTCGCCATTGGGTGGTATTAGGATCTTTTATTCCTCGACCTATACTCTGGGACTCTGACATCTCTTCTATTCGGGTTAAACGATTTTACTAACTTGGACTCTAGGTTCTCGATAATACTTTCTCCCGGAGAGCCCCTTCAGTCCAGATGATTGCCGGCTGCACGAGAAGATTTCGAAGATACTCTCCGATTTTCTCTCGAGACCTTGTGCTCATTGCTCTTGCAATTCCCTTACACTGAAATACCCCTATGGATAAATACTTACACCTGTCGTGCTTACTTTTATTCACAGTCGATCTTGTTACTACAAGATATTTTGTGCCTGCTGCCTTGCAGTTCTTTGCCACCTGAATACCCCTAAGAATAAATTCTCGCCCTTTCCGAGTATCCGCTCATCCCCAGTTGTTCAGATGTTTCACAAAAGTCTTTGAAATACTATTCAATCCTCCGAAAATCCTTAGCAGCTTTATTGCTCTGCAATACTTGTCTACTTACATTATGGAGGCTTTCCACATGACTGGCAATATTCGTTAGTACCCTTAGACACCGTCATTTTTATCCTATTGTTTCAACATGAGTGCGAATGCCCGCAATCATCAGTTGATCCTTTTAAATTATCTTTCCGGCTCAGATGTCATTTTGAACATGAGCTTGTTCTCAACCAATCTATTGGCTGTCAACTGTACCCTTAGGTCTATTGAACTTATCCATCCTTGATCAGAGCGACTACTTCTGATCCTTTATTTTGGAAATCGAAATTCCTTTGTTATCTAAGCATCGAATTATTCAGATGTTCTATAATATGATGCCCGTGCATTCTTCTTCCTCTGGTTGAGTACCGATGCTCACATCAGATCCCTTGTGGACCATCGGTTCCTTTGTTGGATTTTATCCGACAGTGTCCTTCATATTGAATAACCTTGAGAGCCTTTCCGTGGGTATATAATGCCTTTCATAAATTGTATCATCTTCTTTAGAACAATGCTCTACTTTCGAGCTTGTATTAATTACCCCGAAGTTTGTGGGATATGTTAAGTAAGATGCCACGATGGGTTGAACCTATGCCTTCCTTAAAATGTGTGAACTCGAAAGTTTTCACGAGTCATACTCTTCGGTGCTTCGCTAGATAAAATTTCAGCACTACAACTTCTTGAAAATGAGAAGTGAATGAAAGGTTATGCATTGGAGAAGTGGAGTCGACCTTGAACTTTGTGTTCATGCCCATGGACGTGATGTGTATCCTATCATGGAAGCTTCTTGTAATAGTAACTATTTCCTTGATAACTAACATATGGTATCTGTGAATTGATCCCTTGCAACCGTGGTTCCGACCATGATTGTTCTTCTTTGATTCCATTTCTCGGACAAGTTAAAACAATTGTATTCTATGGATCAATACACCAGTCCAACCTTTACTTTGATCTTGTGTCGAGTATTACCCCCCTGGTATCTCGAGATTATCATGGAACTGCATAACTTCTTATGAGTTCTTCATCAAGTGCTACCTTCCCACTGATTCCAATTTTTCACGGGCTCTGAGTTATCATACACTCAAAGACACCGATAACTGAACCGAGTCCGCACTACGGTTCAACAACTCTTCAGTAAGCTTCTATAAGTACGAGTTTGTACCCGATCACGCCATTCCTAGCATGTTTGGCTATATCATCGTCGTGATGATTTTAACTGTGCTACCCGGTCCTTCTTCTCGGAGCACAATTTTCGACGATGAGCTAACCTTATGTCGATCCTCATCGTCATATCATTTCGCCTTGAACAACAAGCTTGGTTTCGAGCTTGTGTCGTACCCTTGGTTCCAATAACATTTCACTTCATCATTACTTTGACTTGATGTCGTCGCCGATCGATTACATCTTCATGAACTCTCGCGACAAAGGTGTCATGATCATCAACATTCGAGCTCATCCGGGATATCAATTGAATTCATGATGAGAAATACCATCCTTGCCCTCGATGAATTGTATTATCATCGACCACTTTATTGCCTTCCCACCAACACAAGCTTGTTCATGTTTGGTGGTATACCTTGAGTTCCTTGCTATCCAGCAATTGTTCTTCTTTACCTTGGAGTATTACCATCCTTTATGTCAAGAATGTTCTGAGATTTGTTCCACCTCTTGAGAATTCTTGACATAAAATTACTTCTCACCATCACCATTCTTTCTTGGTCCCCGTGTTAATTCCAACAAGTGAACGGTGTTGTTTGGATTCTTTCCTTCTAGCAACCCTATTTCTTTGAAGTTAATGGTCGAAAGTTCATTCTTAGGCTATTGATTATTGAATCACCATTCTGACATTGGTCGTGCAACCCAACCCATATTTCGGGCGCACCTTTCAACCAATGTTTAGTTGTGTATGTTCTCCTCGAGCATACTTCCTTATATCATTTGGTCTGACAAATGTTATCTCCTTGTTCACTTAATTGTGGAAATCCATCTTTTGGTAATCTCGATGAATTGTCGTTGAGTTCATCAGCCACCTCCTTGACCTCTCCTTGGGTTAATGATGAACTCTTGTTAACGGAAATCACTTCATAGTTCATTTCCTGAGAATCTTGAAATGTCATTTCGTCTATTTGTGTTACACCTTTTCTTCTCGGACATCCTGAGTCTGAGGTATCATGACACCAATTGGATCTAAATCTCGGTCAGATATGATGGTTGGGACAACTTTCCAGGAGTTAGGTTGTTGGTCCTTTGATGACCCGGTAATATGATGCCATGCCTAGCACCCCCCCCCCCGCTGGAGGACCTATCATTATTATTTCTTTTGCAAGGATAACCATTCCTCCTGGAGGAAATTGTAGGACTTATTTTATAAGTTACTCCTGATGGATCATTGGTGTATCCAAAGTCTGGCCCTTGATTGAAACACCATATCATTGCTACCTGAAGCATGTCCGTGGTACTCCGTTCATCACCAAGGACATTTGAAGCACAATGCTAAATTCTCTTTATCAATTATCCAAACACCGTTGTATGGGTAATGTCATGAAATTTTTCTCCCCTTACCTAAAGGGTTTTCTACATTATATCCTGTCATGGATATCATGTTCTGCTTGTACATGGGAAGGATATACTCCTAATAATCGTGTGTAATCACTATTTTCCTTTCCATTGATCTGTTTAATCTGATAGTCATATTTTCCTTTTGGTTGGATTAACGTTGCTTGTGATCTATATGATCTAAGCAGTGATATTCTCCTGCTTATGTAAACACCTCGGTGTACAAACCTGTTAGTAAGACCCTGTTACTATTGTTGATGACATTCCGGTAGCCACCGATGGACGAGAACTTTGCCTATTGGTCCGCCTCGTTTCGACGAGCAGGAAAATGGTTCTCTTCGTCCCTCGCCCTTGGTACCAACGTTGTTGCCGACATAACTGACATGGTACTCTCTGACAAGCCTTGCTATCATGACCATGCAAGATGTCACTTGCTTCTATTAAAAAGAACACACACACCTGGTGGGCCCATAACCCACAGTTCCACAGGATCGAAACCTGACCCTCATGTACACCACCTGTTCCCAAGGTTATTCCTTGTGCGTGGCCTCGTATGTAATTCACGGGCCATCGTCCCAAGTGATCTATTCTGGTATCAGACACAATACTTATTCCCGTTGCTTTGAACCCCTTTCACGCCTTGTAACAGGCATCAAACGATTGCCTGCTCGCTCGAAACTTCTCATGATACCTCCTTCCCTTGCTCTCGATATTTTCTAAGGTTTCAATTCGAGAGTTACTTTCCGCCACCTTCCCTGATGTTATCTACCAGATAGTCGACCTTGCAGAGGTCCGTTCTCTCGGAATACCCCCTTTATTCTTTCATAAGTACGACGGAGTTCCCGAAGTAAGAATGACGGCTTCGTCATGATGGCCTAAAGCAGAGGAATGAGGACGTCAATGTAATGGATCTACCTCTTCGAGAAGAGCAACCAACATCGAGAAGACCCGTTAGAATTTCGTACCCAAATCCCTTCCCCCACTACCTCTTAAATCTGGGGCGAGATTTCTTGTAATGGAGAGAGAATTATAACACCGGGATAATTAAGCTACAGTAAAACTTCGGTTAATGGTGCCATGTCAACTCCGATTCTGTTGATAGACCAGCGTTAGTTCAAACCGATTCAAATTAAAAATTTAATTAACGGCAAACATCAAAAGTTTTCAAATGTAAAAACTAAAATGTACAAACTGTGGCAAATATTCCGAAGTAATTATGGTGGTGAACCAACATTTTGTAAAAGCGTTTTAGTGCGCTAAAATAAAATAAAACAGTAAAAGAAAAACTAAAAACAAAACAACAACAAAAAATATAGAAAGAGGAGAACCCCGCCCCTTTTGGGCCACGGCCCACCGGCCTCTGGGCCAATCAGCCGACAAGGCAGCCCACCCAGCGCCCTACTAGGTCACCCGACCCCCACCGAACCAAACCCTAACCCGTCCCCCCCACGTTCCCCGTCTCCTCTTCCCCGATCCAGATCGGATCGGGAATAACCTCGTGGCCCTCGCTTTGAGCCGCCTCGCTTGCCGCCGTCCTCGTCCCCGACGAGCCCCTCGCACCCCTCTCCTCCCTCGATCTAGATCGGCGACGCCCGATCCGTTGCCCCCGAGCCCGGCGCTGGGCCCGCGCCCGCCCGCCGTCGCCGGGCTGCGCCCGCCTCGCCACCATCGCCGCGACAGGGCCCTTCCCGGCGCGCCCTCCATCCCAACCGCATTGCCCCTCGCCATGGGCCGCCCACGACCTCCGCGCCTCTCCCTCCGAGATCGGCGTCGCGCCCCTGCCTCGGGTCGTCGCCGCCCATCGCCTCACCGGCGTCGCCCGTCGTCACCGCCACCTCATCAGCGTCCCCATGCTCTCGCCGGACCTCCCGCGCCTCGCCGCCCGTCTTCGTCCTCCTCCACGAGCGGAGCTCCTCCGCCTCGTCGCGCCTCGTCGAGGCCTTCCTCACGGATCTCCTCCCCATCGCCCGGTCGTCCCGTCCACCTCCTCGAACCCCACTGCCGAACCCTGCGGCACCCACAGCGAGCCGCCGCCTCCTCCTCACTCCCTCTCTCCGTTGTTGAGCCCGCTCACGGCGCACATGCCCCACTCACGGCCGCGATCACGCGTCCCACGTCCATGTCCGCGCCCGTTCGTGCCCGCACACCTGGCCTCCTCCCCCGGCGGCGATGCTCGCCACATGACGCCTCTGGCGCCGGAACTCGTCCAGCAGCGTGCGCCCGTCTTGCCGTCTAGCCCGCGCACCACCGTTTTGGCCACAGCCACGGCCGCCCGTGCACCACCGCGGCCTCGCCCGCTTCACGCCTGCCCGGCGCCCGGCGCCTGTCGGCGCCGATGCCGACTTCGCCCCATTAGGCCCCTGGAGCCACTGGTGGTTGGGCCCCGCCCTGTGTGCCAATGACACATGGGGCCCGCCCCTGTTAAAATGAAAACAAAAATAAAAAAAGGGATGTTTAAAATTGTTAATTAATTAATTAGATAAATAGTTAATTAACTTAATTAACTTTGATTAATTAGCCTAATGAACATATTTAGTCTAATTAAGCGTGCTTAATTAAACTAGACAATGACACTTGGGCTCCACCGCCCTTTGACCATCAACCCGGTCAAAGTTGATGTTGACCTGCGGCGTCTTGATGACGTCATGCTTGATCTAATAATACTAGTTTCAATTTAATTAATAATTAATAAATTAGAAAATGTTTTAAAACTTTAAAATTAATATAAAATAAACCGTAGCTCGGATGGAAAAACTTTGTACATGAAAGTTGCTCGAGCACGAGAGACAAATCGGATCGCAGCCCGTTAAATCCGCCACACACCCCTAACATATCAAACTCGCAACTTTCCCCCTCGGCTCCTCTCTGCAACGCAAACGCCGGGATACTTTCCGATGTTTCCCCCTTCACGGTATCACCACATACCGCGTTAGGGCACGCCTAGCATCACGCTTGCTTTGTCATGCATCGTCTTGCATCTGTTTGCTTAAATATTCATTGTTTCTTCCCCTCTTCTTTCGCTGACACCGAGACCGACAGCTGCTTTGCTGCCGAGTTCGACTACGGAGTTGACGACCCTCTCTCTTGCCCGAGCAACCAGGCAAGCCCCCCTTGATCACCGGATATCGCCTACTCTTCTCTATCTTGCTTGCATTAGAGTAGTGTAGCATATTCTTGCTTTCGATTAATCCTATCTTTGCTGCATAGCTTTGTCCTTGCTACTCTTGTTGTTACCTTTACCTTATCCTCTTGCTTAGTATAGGATGCTAGTGTTCCATCGGTGGCCCTACATTCTTGTCCGTCTGCCGTGCTATACTCTTTGGGATGTGATCACTTGGGAGGTGATCACGGGCATATCTATATACTTCACACTATTACATTACCCGTGATCTTGTTGGAGATGGGGGTTGAAAGGACGGTGGCTCCATCCCGTAGAGGTGGGCACAGGTTCTGACGGCCCCGATTGTTACTTGTGGCGGAGCGGCAGGTAGATTGAGACTACCAGGTGAAAGGTGGGCTGGCCTGGTCGGCGTTCGCGGATACTTAACACGTTAACGAGATCTGGTATTTGATCCGAGTCGGCCATTTGGTCTATACGCACTAACCATCTACGGGGAGTAGTTATGGGTATCCGGCGTCGTGATATCGGCCGGCACTTCGTGACGTCGGCCGATCGAGTGGCGCGCGCCGGATTGGACTGGAACGCTGTAGGCTAGGTCTTCTTCCGGCGCACAGTCGCAACGTGCGGGTGTGCTAAGGCGATGGGCCCAGACCCACATGCGCTTAGGTTTAGACCGGCGTCTTGACCTCTCTGTTGAGCCTAGGTGGGGCTGCGGCGTGTTGATCTTCGCGGCGGGCATGACCCAGAAAGTGTGTCCGGCCAAATGGGATCAAGCGTGTTGGGTTATGTGGTGCACCCTGCGGAAGTTAATCTATTCGAATAGCCGTGATCTTGATAGCAGGGACTTGGAGTTGTACCTTGACCTTATGACAACTAGAACCGGATACTTAATAAAATACACCCTTCCAAGTGCGGATACAACCCGGTGGTCGCTCTCTCTCGGGGTTATGAGGAGGGATTGCGGGTAGGATTATTGCTATGTGATGCTACTTGGAGGACTTGATCTACTCTCTTCTACATGTTGCAAGGCGAGGCTGCGAAGCGTAGTCTTTGGCAGGATTAGATATCCCCTCTTATTACGGCATTACTGCGATTCGGTCCTTGATATGGCCCTTTACACATATATCCATGCATATGTAGTGTAGCTCCTTGCTTAAGTAGTACTTTGGATGAGTACTCACGGTTGCCTTGTTCCCCTTTTTCCCTTTCTTTACCCGGTTGCTGCGACGAGACGATGGAGCCGAGGCGAGACGCCACCGTCGATGGCGACTACTACACTGGGGCGCCTACTACTACGTGCAGCCCGCGGCGACGACCGTGAGTAGCTAGGAGGATCCCAGCGGGAGGCTGCGCCTCTTCGATCTATATCCCGATTTGTGCTAGCCTTCTTAAGGCAAACTTGTTTAACTTATGTCGTACTCGGATATTGTTGCTTCCGCGACTTCGTCTATGATCGAGCACTTGTATTCGAGCCCTCGAGGCCCCTGGCTTGTATTATGATGCTTGTATGACTTATTTTATTTTAGAGTTGTGTTGTGATATCTTCCCGTGAGTCCCTGATCTTGATCGTACACGTTTGCGTGTATGATTAGTGTACGATTGAATCGGGGTCGTCACAAGAGCATGGCTGAATCGGTTGACTCCAGGAAGTATACTCGGTTGGGAAGAGTTGGCTCGAGTGTTTGTCAGGACATTTTAGGGCACATGCAAATGACCTGCAGGGTTGGTTATACGTCTCCAACGTATCTATAATTTTTGATTGCTCCATGCTACTTTATCTACTGTTTTGGACTATATTGGGCTTTATTTTCCACTTTTATATTACTTTTGGGACTAACCTATTAACCGGAGGCCCAGCCCAGAATTGCTGTTTTTTTTGCCTATTTCATGTTTGAAGAAACCGAATATCAAACGGAGTCCAAACGGAATGAAACCTTCGGGAACGTGATTTTCCAACCGAACATGATCCAGAGACTTGGACCCTACTCCAAGAAGTGCAGGGCGGTCACGAGGTGGAGCCCCCAGGCGCGCCCCTACCTCGTGGGCCCCGACGCTCCACCGACGTACTCCTTCCTCCTATATATACCTCACGATCCCCAAGCGATCGAGCAGGAGCCAAAACCTAATTCCACCGCCGTGCCTTCCTGTATCCACGAGATCCCATCTTGGGGCCTGTTCAGAGCTCCGCGGAGGAGGCATCCACCACGGAGGGCTTCTACATCAACACCATAGCCCCTCCGATGAAGTGTGAGTAGTTTACTTCGGACCTTCGGGTCCATAGCTAGTAGCTAGATGGCTTCTTCTCTCTTTTTGGATCTCAATACAATGTTCTCCCCCTCTCTCGTGGAGATCTATTCGATGTAACCTTCTTTTTGCGATGTGTTTGTTGAGACCGATGAATTGTGGGTTTATGATCCAGCTTATCTATGAATAATATTTGAGTTTTCTCTGAATTCTTTTATGTATGATTGAGTTATCTTTGCAAGTCTCTTCGAATTATCCGTTTGGTTTGGCCAACTAGATTGGTAGTTCTTGCAATGGGAGAAGTGCTTAGCTTTGGGTTCAATCTTGCGGTGTCCTTACCGAGTGACAGAAAGGGTTGCAAGGCACGTATTGTATTGTTGCCATCGAGGACAACAAGAAGGGGTATTTATCAAATTGCATGAATTTATTCCTCTACATCATGTCATCTTGCTTAAGGCGTTACTCTGTTTTTAACTTAATACTCTAGATGCATGCTGGATAGCGGTCGATGAGTGGAGTAATAGTAGTAGATGCGAGAATCGTTTTGATCTACTTGTCACGGACGTGATGCCTATATACATGATCATACCTAGATAACCTCATAACTATGCTCAATTCATCAATTTCTCAACAGTAATTTGTTCACCCACCGTAGAATACTTATGCTCTTGAGAGAAGTCACTAGTGAAACCTATGGCCCCGGTCTATTCTCATCATATCAATCTCTATCACTTTATTTACTTGCTTTGTTTTTACTTTGCTTTTACTTTTCACTTTGCATCTTTCTACCAAAATACCAAAATATTATCTCTATCAGATCTCACTCTCGTAAGTGACCGTGAAGGATTGACAACCCCTAATCGCGTTGGTTGCGAGTAGCTATCGTTTTGTGCAGGTACGAGGGACTTGCGCGTGGCCTCCTCTTGGATTGATACCTTGGTTCTCAAAACTGAGGGAAATACTTACGCTCTTGTGCTGCATCATCCTCTCCTCTTGGGAAAACCAGCATAAGCTCAAGACATAGCAAGAAGGATTTCGGCGCCGTTGTCGGGATTCTACATAAAAGTCAACATACCAAGTACCCATCACAATCCCTATCTCTCGCATTACATTATTTGCCATTTGCCTCTCGTTTTCCTCTCCCCCACTTCACCCTTGCCGTTTTATTCGCCCTCTCTTTCCCAATCTCCTCCTCCTTTTTCCTTTGTCGTTTTCCTCGTCCGTTTGTTTGTTCTTGTGTTAGTTTGCTTGTTTGGCGCGATGGCTCAAGATGCTACCAAATTGTGTGACTTCACCAATACCAATAATAATGATTTCCTTAGCACTCCGATTGCTCCTCTTGCCAATACTGAATCTTGTGATCAATCTTGCTTTGTTGAATCTTGTTATGAAAGATCAATTCGCGGCCTTCCTAGTGAAGATGTCGCTACTCATCTGAATAACCGTTGATTTATGTGATATGCAAAAGAAAAAAGATGTCGATAATGATGTCGTTAAATTGAAGCTATTTCCTTTTAAGCTTAGAGATCGTGCTAAAGTGTGGTTTTCATCTTTGCCTAAAAATAGTATTGATTCTTGGAACAAGTGCAAAGATGCTTTTATCTCTAAGTATTTCCCTCCCGCTAAGATTATCTCTCTTAGGAACGCTATTATGAATTTTAAGCAACTTGACCATGAACATGTTGCACAAGCTTGGGAGAGAATGAAATTAATGATACATAATTGTCCTACTCATGGTTTGAACTTATGGATGATTATACAAAAAAATTATGCTGGATTGAATTTTGCTTCTAGAAATCTTTTAGATTCGGCCGCGGGAGGCACTTTTATGGAAATCACTTTAGGAGATGCTACTAAACTCCTAGATAATATTATGGTTAATTATTCTCAATGGAATACTGAAAGATCTACTAATAAAAAAGTGCATGCTATAGAAGAAATCAATGTTTTGAGTGGAAAGATGGATGAACTTATGAAATTATTTGCTAAGAGTGTTTCTTCTGATCCTAATGACATGCCTTTGTCTACCTTGATTGAGAATAATAATGAATATATGGATGCGAATTTTGTTGGTAGGAATAATTTTGGTAACAACGCTTATAGAGGGAATTTTAATCCTAGGTCTTATCCTAGTAATCCTTCTAATAATTATGGAAATTCCTACAACAACTCTTATGGAAATTTTAATAAGATGCCGTCTGAATTTGAGAGTAGTGTTAAAGAGTTTATGAATTAACAAAAGAATTTTAATGCTTTGCTTGAAGAGAAATTGCTTAAAGTTGATGATTTGGCTAGGAACGTTGATAGAATTTCTCTTGAAATTGATTCTTTAAAGCTTAGATCTATTCCTCTTAAGCATGATATCAATGAGTCTCTCAAAGCCATGAGAATTTCCATTGATGAGTGCAAGGAAAGAACCGCTAGGATGCGTGCTTCCAAAGATGCCTTTATTAAAGCGTGTTCGTCCAATTCCTATGAAAATCAAGATGAAGATATAAAAGTTATTGATGTGTCCCCTATTAAATCTTTGTTTTGCAACATGAATCTTGATGAAACTGAATATGATCTTCCTTTACCTAGAAGGCGTTAAGAGAATTCGGAGTTTTTAGATCTTGATGATGAAATTGATAAAAGTGGGGTTGAAAGAAATAAAAATTGAGATATTGCTAAACCCACTATATTGGATCTCAAGGAACTTAATTATGAAAATTTCTCTTTAATTGATTGTATTTCCTTGTTGCAATCCGTGCTAAATTCTCCTCATGCTTATAGTCAAAATAAGGCCTTTACCGAACACATTGTTGATGCTTTGATGCAATCTTATGAAGAAAAGCTTAAGTTAAAAGTTTCTATCCCTAGGAAACTCCATGATGAGTGGGAACCTACTATCAAAATTAAAATTAAAGATTATGAGTTTCATGCTTTGTGTGATTTGGGTGCTAGTGTCTCTACTATTCCCAAAACTTTGTGTGATTTGCTAGATTTCCGTGATTTTGATGATTGCTCTCTAAACTTGCATCTTGCGGATTCCACTATTAAAAAACCTATGGGAAGAATTAATGATGTGCTTATTGTTGCAAATAGGAATTATGTGCCCATAGATTTTATCGTTCTTGATATAGATTGCAATCCTTCATGTCCTATTATTCTTGGTAGACCTTTCCTTAGAACGATTGGTGCAACTATTGATATGAAGGAAGGGAATATTAGATTCCAATTTCCATTAAAGAAAGGCATGGAACACTTTCCTAAAAAGAAAATAAAATTACCATATGAATCTATCATGAGAGCCACTTATGGATTGCCTACCAAATACGGCAATACCTAGATCTATCCTTGCTTTTATGCCTAGCTAGGGGCGTTAAACGACATCGCTTGTTGGGAGGCAACCCAATTTTATTTTTAGTTTTTTGTTTTTGCTTCTGTTTAGGAATAAATAATCCATTTAGTATCTGTTTAGATGTGGTTTTATCTTTTAATTAGTGTTTGTGCCAAGTTAAACCTATTAGATCTTCTTGGGTCATAGTTATTTGATCTTGCTGTAATTTCCAGAAACTTTGCTCTCAGTGCCCGAATTGTTAAAAATCACCAGAACGTGATAAAATACTGATTCAAATTGCTTCTGATCAATAAACAAATTGTCCAGGTCGTCTAATTTTGATAGAATTGTTTGAGTTCCAGAAGTTTGCGTTAGTTACAGATTACTACAGACTGTTTTGTTTTTGAATGATTCTGTTTTGCGTGTATTGTTTGCTTATTTTGATGAATCTATGGCTAATAAAATAGTTTATAATCCATAGAGAAGTTGGAATACAGTAGGTTTAACACCCATATAAATAAATAATTAGTTCATTACAGTACCTTGAAGTAGTCTTTTGTCTTCTTTCTCTAACGGAGCTCACGAGATTTCTATTGAGTTTTGTGTTGTGAAGTTTTCAAGTTTTGGGTGAATTCTTTTGATGGATTATGGAACAAGGAGTGGCAAGAGCCTAAGCTTGGGGATGCCCATGGCACCCCCAAGATAATCCAAGGACACCAAAAAGTAAAAGCTTGGGGATGCCCGGAAGGCATCCCTCTTTAAATCTACTTCCATCGGTAATTTACTTGGAGCTATATTTTATTCACCACATGATATGTGTTTTGCTTGGAGCGTCTTGTATTATTTGCGTCTTTGCTTGTTAGTTTACCACAATCATCCTTGTTGTACACACCTTTTGAGAGAGCCATACATGAATTGGAATTTGTTAGAATACTCTATGTGCTTCACTTATATCTTTTGAGCATGATAATTTTTGCTCTAGTGCTTCACTTAGATCTTTTAGAGCACGGTGGTGGGTTTGTTTTAAAGAAACTTGATCTCTCATGCTTCACTTAGATTATTTTGAGAGTCGTTAATAGCATGGTAATTTGCTTAATGTTAATATACTTAGTGTTCAAGATATGTGAAACTTTCTTTTTTGAATGAACTAATACTAAGATAAGTTTGATGCTTGATAATTGTTTTGAGATATGGAGGTAATAATATCAAAGTCGTGCTAGTTGATAATTATGAATTTGAGAAATACTTGTGTTGAAGTTTGCAAGTCCCGTAGCATGCACGTATGGTTAAAGTTGTGTAACAAATTTGAAACATGAAGTGTACCTGGCTTGTGCATCCTTATGAGTGGCGGTCGGGGACGGCGATGGTCTTTTCCTACCAATCTATCCCCTAGGAGCATCGCGTAGTACTTGATTTTTGATGGCTTATAAATTTTTGCAATAAGTATATGAGTTCTTTTGACTAATGTTGAGTCCATGGATTATACGCACTTTTTACCTTTTCCGCCTTTGCTAGCCGCTTCGGTACCGTGTAGTGCCCTTTCTCACCTTGAGAGTTGGTGCAAACTTAGCGGTGCATCAAACCCGTGATATGATCGCTCTTTCACATAAACCTCCTTATATCTTCCTCAAAACAGCCACCATACCTACCTATCAGGGCATTTCCATAGCCATTCCGAGATATATTGCCATGCAACTTTCCACCGTTCCGTTCATCATTATTATGACATACATTACTTTTGTCATATTGCCATTGCATGATCATGTAGTTGACATCGTATTTGTGGCAAAGCCACCATGCATTATTTTCCATACATGTCACTCTTGATTCATTGCACCATCCCGGTACACCGCCGGAGGCATTCATATAGAGTCATATTTTGTTCTAAGTTTCAAGTTGTAATTGTTGAGTTGTAAGAGAAATAAAAGTGTGATGATCATCATTATTAGAGCATTGTCCCAAGTGAGGAAAGGATGATGGAGACTATGATTCCCCCATAAGTCGGGATGAGACTCCGAACGAAAAAATGGAGAGCAAGGCCAAAAAAAGAAAGAGAAAGGCCCAAAAAAATGAGAGAAAAAGAGAGAAGGGACAATGCTACTATCCTTTTACCACACTTGTGCTTAAAAGTAGCACCTTGTTCTTCATGTAGTGAGTCTCATATATTGTGCTTCAAAGTAGCACTAAGATCTTCATGATAGAGAGTCTCTCATTTTGTCATTTTCATATACTAGTGGGAATTTTTCATTATATAACTTGGCTTGTATATTCCAATGATGGGCTTCCTCAAAGTGCCCTAGGTCTTCGTGAGCAAGCAAGTTGGATGCACACCCACTTAGTTTCTTTTGTAGAGCTTTCATATACTTATAGCTCTAGTGCATCCGTTGCATGGCAATCCCTACTCCTCATGTTGACATCAATTGATGGGCATCTCCATAGCCCGTTGATTATCCTCGTCAATATGAGACTTTCTCCTTTTTTGTCTTCTCCACACAATCCCCATCATCATATTCTATGCCACCCATAGTGCTATATCCATGGCTCGCGCTCATGTATTGCGTGAAGGTTGAAAAAGTTTGAGATTATTTAAGTATGAAACAATTGCTTGGCTTGTCATCGGGGGTATAGAAGTTGGGAACATCTTTGTGTGACGAAAATGAAGCATAGCCTAACTATATGATTTTGTAGGGATGAACTTTCTTTTGCCATGTTATTTTGAGAAGACATGATTGCTTTGATTAGTATGCTTGAAGTATTATTATTTCTGCGTCAATATGAACTTTTGTCTTAAATCTTTCGGATCTGAATATTCATATCACAAGTAAGAAGATTTACATTGAAATTATGCCAAAGTATCACTCCGCATCAAAAATTCTCTTTTTATCATTTACCTACTCGAGGACGAGCAGGAATTAAGCTTGGGGATGCGATCGTATCCAACGTATCTATAATTTTGATTGCTCCATGCTACTTTATCTACTGTTTTGGACTATATTGGGCTTTATTTTCCACTTTCATATTACTTTTGGGACTAACCTATTAACCGGAGGCCCAGCCCGAATTGCTGTTTTTTGCCTATTTCAGTGTTTGAAGAAACGGAATATCAAACGGAGTCCAAACGGAATGAAACCTTGAGACGTGATTTTCCAACCGAGCGTGATCCGGAGACTTGGACCCTACTCCAAGAAGTGCAGAGGCGGTCACGAGGTGGAGGCGCCCCTAAGCGCGCCCCTACCTCGTGGGCCCCGACGCTCCACCGACGTACTCCTTCCTCCTATATATACCTCGTATCCCCAAGCGATCGAACAGGGCCAAAACCTAATTCCACCGCCGCAACCTTCTCAGATCCACGAGATCCCATCTTGGGGCCTGTCCGGAGCTCCGCCGGAGGAGGCATCCACCACGGAGGGCTTCTACATCAACACCATAGCCCCTCCGATGAAGTGTGAGTAGTTTACTTTGGACCTTCGGGTCCATAGCTAGTAGCTAGATGGCTTTTTTTCTCTTTTTGGATCTCAATACAATGTTCTCCCCCTCTCTCGTGGAGATCTATTCGATGTAACCTTCTTTTTGCGGTGTGTTTGTTGAGACCGATGAATTGTGGGTTTATGATCCAGCTTATCTATGAATAATATTTGAATCTTCTCTGAATTCTTTTATGTATGATTGAGTTATCTTTGCAAGTCTCTTCGAATTATCCGTTTGGTTTGGCCAACTAGATTGGTAGTTCTTGCAATGGGAGAAGTGCTTAGCTTTGGGTTCAATCTTGCGGTGTCCTTACCCGATGGATGTAAAGGGTTGCAAGGCACGTATTGTATTGTTGCCATCGAGGATAACAAGATGGGGTTTTATCATATTGCATGAATTTATTCCTCTACATCATGTCATCTTGCTTAAGGCGTTACTCTGTTTTTAACTTAATACTCTAGATGCATCTTTGGATAGCGGTCGATGAGTGGAGTAATAGTAGTAGATGCAGAATCGTTTGATCTACTTGTCACGGACGTGATGCCTATATACATGATCATACCTAGATAACCTCATAACTATGCTCAATTCATCAATTGCTCAACAGTAATTTGTTCACCCACCGTAGAATACTTATGCTCTTGAGAGAAGTCACTAGTGAAACCTATGGCCCCGGGTCTATTCTCATCATATCAATCTCTATCACTTTATTTACTTGCTTTGTTTTTACTTTGCTTTTACTTTTTACTTTGCATCTTTATACCAAAAATACCAAAAATATTATCTCTATCGATCTCACTCTAAGTAAGTGACCGTGAAGGGATTGACAACCCCTAATCGCGTTGGTTGCGGTAGCTATCATTTTGTGCAGGTACGAGGGACTTGCGCGTGGCCTCCTACTGGATTGATACCTTGGTTCTCAAAAACTGAGGGGAATACTTACGCTACTGTGCTGCATCATCCTCTCCTCTTCGGGGAAAACCAACGCAAGCTCAAGACGTAGCAGTTGGCAGAACTACAACATTGCGTACAAAAACCGAATGAAACTTTGAGGGATTACATCTAGAGGTGGACCACTTTGCATCGCACAGTGGAAAATGTGTCTCAGCACCAGGCAATATGCGCCTTCAAGGAGGGCGTTTGGTACAGGGAGCTTAACTTGAAGTTCGGTCGGACAGGAGATATGACCCAGACCCAAATGATGGAAATAGCCACCCGATACGCTAACGGCGAAGAAGAAGACCGACTCCATAGTGGCAAGAGCAAATCAGTCGTCCAGGACACCGGAGGGGGTAATTCCAATCGGAAACAGAAGTGCAAAGCCGAGCCCGCAGGTCCTGGTGAGACTGCAGCCGTGGTCCAAGGAAAATTCAAGGGAAAACCTGAGGGGCCCTGGACCCCCAAGAAGGTAAAAGATCAAGCAGGAAATGATGTGCTAGATTTGCCTTGTCATATTCACAACAAGAAAGATGAAGAGGGAAACCTGATTTACCCCAAGCATACCACTCGACAACGTCGACTCCTTATCCAGCAGTTCCGAGAAAAACAACCCAGTGAGAAAGAGAAGGAATCTGATAAGGATGAAGACAAGGAGGAGGATGATGGTTTCCCCAATGTCAATTCCACCTTACTGATTTTTGCTGACATCGAGAGCAAAAGTCGTCTGAAAGTCATAAACAAAGAAGTGAACATGGTTGCCCCTGGAACAATGACATATTTGAAGTGGTCACAAACTGCAATCACATTCGACCAGTCCGATCACCCAGCACGCGTTGCCACTCCAGGGCGGCAAGCGTTGGTAGTCGACCCAATTGTTGGAGGCACTCGACTGACCAAAGTATTGATGGATGGTGGCAGTGGTCTGAATTCTCTACGCTGAGACCCTGAGAGGGATGGGCATTCCGATGTCCAAGCTTAGTGAGAGCAACATGAGGTTCCACGGAGTCATCCCTGGAAAGAAAGCTGATTCACTCAGCCAGATCACTCTTGACGTGGTTTTCGGTGATTCAAAGAATTACCGTAAGGAAAAGTTGACATTTGAAGTTGTGGATTATCAAAGTGCCGATCATGTTATTCTGGGCAGACCTGCATATGCTCGTTTCATGGCTCGACCGTGTTACGTGTACCTTAAACTGAAGATGCTTGGTCCCAGAGGTGTGATCACAGTTACTGGTAATCGACAGAGAGCTGAAGAGTGCCTCCAGAAGGGCTCGAAGATTGCTGATGAACAAATGGCAGCAGTAGAAATGCAAGAATACCAGAAGAATGCATATCCGAGTGATTTGTTGCAAGCCAAGAAGCCTGCCTCAGAGTCAGCATTTCAACCGTCCGGTGAAACAAAGCCAATTCACATTCACCCGACCGATCCTAATGCTGCTCCGACTCATATCTCAACAACACTCGACATCAAATAGGAAGAAGCGCTCATCCAGTTCCTCCGTGAGAACTGGGACATCTTCGCATGGAAGCCATCTGACATGTCGGGTGTACCCAGGGGACTGGCTGAGCACCATTTGCGAGTTGATCCGGAAGCAAAACCCGTTAAAGAGCATCTCCGTCGGTCCACCGTGGAGAAGAGAAAGGCAATCGGCGAGGAGGTGGTTCGGCTTTTGGCAGCTGAGTTCATCCGCGAAATTTACCACTCTGAGTGGCTCGCCAATGTTGTCATGGTTCCCAAAAAAGACGATTCACTTCGTATGTGCATTGATTCCAAGCATATCAATCGGGCCTGCCCGAAAGATCATTTCCCTCTCCCCCGCATCGACCAGATTGTCGACTCAACTGCGGGATATGAGCGTTTGTCTTTTCTGGATGCATATCCCGGGTATCATCAGATCCGACTGTATGGACCCGATGAAATGAAAACAACTTTTATCACCCCATTCGGGTGCTTTTGCTATGTTACCATGCCATTCGGTCTCAAGAATGCTGGTGCCACATTTATGAGGATGATTCAGAAGTGCCTGCTCACTCAAATCAGTCGGAATGTGGAAGCATATATGGATGACATCGTGGTTAAGTCGCGTAAAGGTTCCGACCTGCTGACTGACCTCGCTGAAATCTTTGCCAACCTGAGGAGATATGATATCAAGCTTAATCCGTCGAAGTGCACATTCGGAGTCCTGGGTGGGAAGTTACTCGGTTTCCTCGTTTTCGAACGAGGGATCGATGCAAACCCAAAGAAAGTTGTTGCAATCCTCCAAATGACGCGCCCTGTGCGTGTGCATGACGTTCAGAAGCTCACTGGTTGTTTGGCCGCTTTGAGTCGATTCATCTCTTGTCTCGGTGAAAAGGCATTGCCTCTTTACCGACTGATGAAGAAATCTGATAAGTTCGAGTGGACTCCTGAAGCTGACGCAACGTTTGCAGAGCTCAAAGCTCTACTTTCCACCCAGCCGGTGCTCGCTGCCCCAATCAGCAAAGAGCCTTTACTGCTTTATATACGGGGGCGCCGCTAAGGTCTCTAAGCTTGGACACTTGGATACATCCATCTCTTCACTTGGCGAGGTGCTTGTAGACTTGGGTTGAGGTCACCTATGTGCCACATAACTCAAAGATCTGCTTGGCAATAGGGTTGAGGTGCACCTCCATGAAGCCCTTGTCAGCCCTCACCCCACTGGCGATGATTTCACACATCTTGTCAAGCAGGGACGTGGACAAGAAAAGCTACCATTTCACTGTGTTCCACTCCTAGCCACCCTAATAAGTGCCAGGAAACCCGAACCAAAAACAAACCGCGACGCATCCTACCCCTATAAATAGCATAGGCGCACCCGCCCGCACACGACATGCCGACAACACCCGACGATGCCTACACGGCCACGCACGGACACAAGGTGGCAGCACACCAGCCAGCGTCAGCACCGTCGAGAAGGCGCCCTCGACCGCGCCACACCCATCACGCAGCATCACACCGGTGGCGATGCGCAGTCCGCAACGGCCGCCACCATCACCACAACCATATCCATTTCGTGGATCTATACATACCACAACGCACTTAGGGATGGACCGTAGCTTTCTTTTCTAGGGTTAGGGATGCAGATAGGTAGGCATGATGATCTTCTTTTCTCTACTAGAGAAGGTTGATGGCCCATCCCATTTCCCCACTTGGGAGTAAAAAAGGCATCTTGCCGTAGCAGCCGGCCACTCCCACTCGCAACTCGCACGCGCGCTGCCAGCCATCTCCCCTCCCATCTGCATCCTCCCTCCCCCACCCGTAGGCCGGCACGGCAGCCCCATCCCATCCCGAGCCCAGAAACTGAAGGGGGGGAGAGAGAGAAGGGGAGCTGCCACACCACCTAAACAAACAAGAGGCGGAAAGCGACCAAATCTCGCGAGCCAAATCCACCGCACGGGCTTTCCCCTCCCCTCCCCACGCGCGCGATCCGGGCGGAGATGGACGCCGGCGGGCCGCAGCCGCCGGACTCGGAGATGGCGGAGGCCGGGGCGGGCGCTGCGGCGGCCGCGGCGGCGGGGACGGCGCCGGGCGGCGCGATGGACAACATCCAGGCCACGCTCACCCACGGCGGGCGGTTCATCCAGTACAACATCTTCGGCAACGTCTTCGAGGTCACCGCCAAGTACAAGCCCCCCATCCTCCCCATCGGCAAGGGCGCCTACGGCATCGTCTGGTACGCCCCCTTCCCCTTTCTTTCCCCTCCATCTCCATCTCCATCTCCGGCCGGCTGACCGACCGACTCACTGACCCCCGGCGCGTGGCAGCTCCGCGCTCAACTCCGAGACGGGGGAGCAGGTGGCCATCAAGAAGATCGCCAACGCCTTCGACAACAAGATCGACGCCAAGCGCACGCTGCGGGAGATCAAGCTGCTCCGCCACATGGACCACGAGAATGTCAGTCCCCGATCCGCCCCTCCCTCCATTTTTTTCCTCTCTCGGAGAATCTCCTTGAATGCTCCTTGTGGTTGTGCTGGTTGGTTGCATTGAATGGAACGGCAGGTGGATGGACTCGGTTAGGTTTTAGCCGCCGCCAAATGATTGGGTTCGCCGACAGCTCCGTGGCCGGCTTTTCCTTCCTTGTTTGCGCGAGAGCTTCAGGACTAGTAATCCTAGGCGCGCCTTTAAAGAACCCACCAACCTCTTGGGGTGCGATTCATTGTGTTCTTCCTCGGCACACCTGGAGCAGCAGCACTTGATAAGATGCTCTCGCTCCTACTGCTAGATTCTGCTGATGTCAAAAGCTGCCTCAGGACCAATCTATCTGCTTGTGTCCCTTTTGCTGCCTAGCTCCTCCGAATCCAGTGGGTGTGTGGTGGAAGTGAATGCGCAGTTCCTAGGCTAGGGGGGCTACTACTGTTTGAAAGTTCTTATTAGGATGTTGGACTTTGATCTTTCCATTTCACTGCCCTGTGATAACTAAACTAGGTAAGAGAAATCTGAGTTAGGCATCTTGGGTCTTTTCATGTGCCCTCTGTAAAAGGCTTTGGCGTTCTTCTTGTAATATGAAATGGCTCATGTTTTGGCGCGTATTTCAGGGGGGGAAATGTTTTTTTTTGGGAAGATAGCTGTGCTAGCAGTATACTAGAGGTGGATTGTATCTTACAGCCTTCCTTGGACACCGCAGCATATGCTCTGAGATGTGCGGAGTTGAAGTTTAGGTGATGTCAAGTAATCTGCTAGCAGTAAGAGCATGAAGAGAATGACACCCTTTGGCTTTCTATTCTTTGTTTTATCAAGCATTGTTGTTTGCAGATTGTGCATTCTCGTGGAAGGTTTTCAGAATGAAACTGGTTTTGGGCTCGTATCCTACGTAAGCTAAGGGTTTCACATTTTAATGCTCCACTGAAATAGTCAAACTTCTTTGGGAGTTTGACCGTCGAACAATTTTGACCGTTAGTACTGAAACGCCGGATTTGGCAAGGTCTGATTAGTAACAGAAATGCTTGTCGACACGTGCTTTATACACTGTCAGCTGTAAACATATCACCTGCTGTATCTACCAGCCACTATAAAGGCAGAATTTTTCCGTTATGAGATCCTGTACTTTGTTTTTTCTTTTGGTGGTGCGAACGAGCATTCCTGACAAGAGGTATCTGAGACAGTGGTTGGTGGCTGGCAGAAAAGCTGAAATGGGCGGCTCAATAGCTAACTTTTATGAACGGACAGAGCAACAGCCACATTACCTTGCCAGGAAGCAAATTGGACTTTCCAGTGGGCTTAAGGCCTGGTAATAGAACCATAGCACAGGAGAAAACATCCTGACCATAGAGGAAAACAATGCACAGGACCACTAATGGCACACATTTGCCTTTATAGTAGCTATATGGCAGGTGATGCGGCTCCCTGTCACCTATTTATGTCCAGAACTTTCCATAACTGTGATGCTGTCTTATTCATTCTTATTCTCCATGTGAACCCCCCAAAAGGGTGAGACATAATAATAAAGCCATAAAGATTTGGAGACCCTGTATTCCTGTAGCTATATTAGAACCCTTAGCTTATGCAAGGGAAAAGCCTCTTTTTTTGCTGACACGAATTTTGTTCTCCCTCCAGGTCACAAAAGCACAGAATATTACATTTGCATTTTTTCAAAAAAGGGAACAATTTTGTAGATATGCCTTTAGTCCTGTACAAAAGTATGTGTACAAAAATGCATACCTTTGCACAAGTTTTTGCTTGTACACATAATATTGCACAATGTACATCAAAATTTCCCCTCTCTTTTGGAAAATTGCAAATGCATTTTTTCACCAGGGAACATATGCAGCTAGAAATTGCCTGTTGTTTACTTCCGAAGCCAAGTAATATTCAGCTTACCGCAACTAATTTGGTTGATGCACTTGTTTTATCTATGCTAGCTACCTACTTATATCTTGTATCTTGTTTGTTGTATTCTACACATACATACTTTAACTCTTAGGCCTCCTTTGGTTTGTAGGAATGTTGTAGGAATTCTATAGGATAGGATTTTCAAAGGAAAAAATTCCTTTGGAGCCCTTTCGTTTGTAGGAATGGATTCCTATTCCTATGTACTCCCTCCGTCCGGAAATACTTGTCATCAAAATGAATAAAAGGGGATGTATCTAGATGTATTTTAGTTCTAGATACATCCCTTTTTGTCCATTTTGATGACAAGTATTTTCGGACGGAGGGAGTAGGATTGGAACCAATCCTTAACATTTTAAAGGAAAAGAAAAACATTAGCCTAGACTCAATGGAAAAATTCCTATCCTATGCATCAAATGACATCTCTTTCCCTATAGGAACTGAGATACATTTCATCTCACTTCCTATGATTTTCCTATTCCTATGATATTCCTATTCCTATAGTTGTGCTCGCATATCCATGCTCTAAGCAGCAACGACTGGTCATATCCATTCTTTAAGCAGTAAGAACTGGTCAGAACTTCCTATAATGCGCATGTGCTATGTGGGAACATATGCAGTTGGTATAGTGCTGCCTTGTGTTCAAGTTAGTCACAAGGGTTTTGAAGATGGTTTACAATGGAACATAAGAACATAGGCCACAGACAAATAAAAAATGGAAAACTCCAGAATTGTTTTATTCTGACTCCCACACCAAGTATTTATGCCTTCGGCTGCTTGAAATTTTGAATGTGTAATATTTGTGGTATTTGCACTGCTACAAAAGGCAGTTGGAAATGTGCAAGGTTACACCCTTCACTATTCAAACAAGCAAAATAAATAAATAAATTAGGTTGTCATCACCACCACTTGCATCTTTGAATCATATTTCATATGGTGCTGTCAGAAGTACTACCAGCTGCAGATTCTCAATAATCATTATTCATTTGCCTCATTTTCTGGACATCGTAATTCTATTATCTTTTTGGTGAAAATTAATACAATATTGCTATGATTGTGTTAATAATATGATGTCAATTTACTTCTGTTGTGCTGTTGTTGTAGAGTACTGTATCTTCAAAAACATGTTTAACCTAAAACAGAAGTCAACACCTCATCAAAATGTCATTGGGTTCATCTCAGCTCTAACAAATGTTGGGTTTGTAGTGTCCAAAAACAAGTTTGAAATGGAAATTCCACTTGGTAGAAGTTTCCACACAACTTAGTTCAGCTGTAACCGTAGCCAACATAAGTTAAGTGAAGTGTATGTGTTCATCAGCTTTCCATGACTTGTTGATTATTTCAATGCATTCAAGATGAAAGATAAAGTTGAATCGAGCCATCGAAAGAACTTACAGATATGCCAGCTGCAACCATAGCAAACATAAGTTAAATGACAGTGTATGCGTTCTTCAGCTTTCCATGACCTGTTGACTATTTCAATTCATTCAAGATGAAAGATAGACAATCCATCGAAAGAAAGTACAGATATGTCAAATGCAAGATGTAAAAACTAAACATTATCTCAGACATGTGGAAAAAACTGAACCATAGTTATTGCCTTTTTGGAAAGAAAATAAATCAAGTATCGATTAATGCTACAAAATATGTTGCTTACCTGAGTCTGTTTCTATGCAGATTGTTGCAATAAGGGATATTATACCTCCTGCACAGAGGACTGCATTCAATGATGTCTATATTGCATATGAATTGATGGACACCGATCTGCATCAAATTATTCGCTCAAATCAAGCTTTGTCGGAGGAGCACTGCCAGGTACTTATAAGTTATCTTGGTATAAAAGCAAAACCTTCTCATTCCCGCTTTGTAGGACAAGTTAGCTTATCTAATTATGTTATTGTTTGGCTATAGAAATTCTTGTCTCCTGTATCTCACTTCATCTGATTCCTCGAGTACATTATACTGTTAATTCTCTGTTTCATTTTATTTTTTGCCTCAGCCTCATACATACCTCTGTCAGATATTAGTATTCTGGGAGTTAATGAGTAATAACTAAAAGTCTTGCGACCTTTCTTATTTTTCTGGTCGGTCTGAATCATCTTGCTACTTTGTTAGTCTAGGTCTACGTGCTCTAAATAAGTTTGCCTGATGTATGTTATAAACATTGACGTTAGTGGTGGAATTATTGGGGTATGTTTGATGACTGTCTGTTATGTTTTGCTTCTTTGTAATACAATGGAAATTGGATCCGTGCTCCGACATAGGTGAACTGTAATATTGAGAAGTACCTTACTGTATCACACCTCTTAGAAATGATACAATATATTTAGAACCTTCCAAATTTCAATGCACCTCTGAACATTTGGTCGAGTAAAGGGAGCAGTTGAACAAGTTCATCATGTATAGCACATGCCTGAGAGCTGGCATATTAGTATACAGCTTAATGCTAGTAAATCCTTTTTCTATTCTTTGTCAAACACACCCATGCATCGTCATTACTAATGGATGATTCCCTAAATAGAAGTGCTTTCTCGATATCAGAGTCGTCTCTTTTGTTAACAATACCATGTTTAGCTAATATTATATCATGTTCTAATTCCCCAAATACCATTGGATAATCCTTGGTGGAAAAGTTCCATGGAAAACTGTTTGCTATAATATGCCCATGTTGTCAGTGCCTACTCGGGTTTCTAGCATAAAAAAGGTTGACGCTAGGTCATACATGAGAAATCAGTGGATTTCTGGAATGGTCACCTTCTTCTCTTCTGTTGATCTTGTTCTTTCCAGTTTCTTTTCAATCTGCAAATTTCTGTCTTGTTCTGAGAAATTGTCCTTAATCTGATATGGATGTTTTGTGTAATTGTTCCTTTTTTGTGCAGTATTTCCTTTATCAGATCCTTCGTGGCTTGAAGTATATACATTCAGCCAATGTTCTCCATCGAGACTTGAAGCCTAGCAATCTTCTATTGAATGCAAACTGTGACCTAAAAATTTGTGATTTTGGACTTGCTCGTACCACCTCAGAAACTGATTTTATGACCGAGTATGTTGTGACAAGATGGTACAGGGCACCAGAGCTTTTGTTGAACTCCTCTGAATATACTGCAGCAATTGATGTGTGGTCTGTGGGCTGTATATTTATGGAACTGATGGATCGGAAACCTTTGTTTCCTGGAAGGGACCATGTCCATCAGCTACGCCTACTAATGGAGGTTAGAAAGTACCCTATGAACTTCTTTTACATCGAATTTAAATCATGTTGTGTGGTCCTGTTTTAGCATAATAGTATCTAGTATGATCATAGTTTTTTTCTCGAAGTAGAGGTATTTAAGCACTTTACTGGTCTATATAATAAGTACTTTTCTGGTGCACATTAATTCATTTTCATTTCCCTTGTGGTATTTCCTCGCTGCAGCTCATTGGAACACCAAATGAGGCCGATTTGGATTTTGTAAATGAAAACGCAAGAAGATATATCCGCCAACTTCCCCGTCATGCAAGGCAATCATTATCTGAGAAGTTTCCACATGTTCACCCTTCAGCAATTGACTTGGTTGAAAAGATGCTGACTTTCGATCCTAGACAGAGAATAACAGGCAAGTTTTGGCATGTGTTCTAGTGATTTAACCGTCCGCATCCATCTGCTGGGATTTACTGTTGCTTCAAGATTGACGATCTTATGTTCCAAACAGCAAGATAAAAATAGCCGTCTTTTTTTTTGTATCATGAATAGTTTAATTTAGAACTTGCTCCATTTGTTAAATATTAGTAACTGGAATCTCATCCGGGTATGCCATTCTAGTGTTTCGTTTTATATATCATTAGCTAACATCAGTTCCTCCATTCAAATGAAAAAAAAAGTAATTAAATTGGGAAGATCACCTAGGTAAATGGATGGAGTATCTGGGCTGGATTTACAGCCCAAGTGGGTAGGAACGTGTCCATACTCTCTGTAGGTATGCAAAGGGCATTAGTTTGAAGTGGGAATGCTAAAGTAATGATTGTTGCCTGTTGGGTGGTGTTTCTGTTGTTGACAATCCATAGTTTTGACTGCAAAATATCCGTCTCCAAGATTCATCCTTTATTTTTTGGTCAGTTATTGATCGATAGTTACTGATTGTTCCTTTATTTTTTGGTCAGTTGAAGGCGCACTTGCGCATCCTTACTTGGCATCGCTGCATGACATAAGTGATGAGCCAGTCTGCACGATGCCCTTCAGCTTCGACTTCGAGCAGCATGCATTGTCGGAAGAACAAATGAAGGATCTAATCCACCAAGAGGGCATCGCGTTCAACCCTGATTACCAGTAGCTGGAGTTCCTTTGATCGGCTTCATTCATATGGAAAGTTTTCGGTCCTCCTGCCGCCATAAAAAGTCGCTAGCTGTAAATAATTGCCTCACCCGGAGAATCAAAAGGAGATGGCGGGTTAAGGGTAGATGACAAGAGCTGTGGTGGTCAAATTTCCGCGTAGCCTATGGATTCTTGTGCTTGTGTATGTTGTTTTATGTGGAATTTTTTTCCTTCTGCTTAAAGATGTTTCAGCATTTTCCGTAAGATGCGATAGTCCGTGAACGATGGCTGCCTAATTTCTGTGGCCGTCATGAGATTTTTACATTGTGGTCGATTATGGATTATGTAATGTTGTCCTGGTTAATGAACTCTGACTGACCGTGATTTAGTGGTTGATGTTTGAACCTGTGGCCCTATTTTGGAGTTGTGGCCCTATTCTGTGTGTTTATAAGGCTCTTGTGCATTTCTAGATCACCAGTTTGATTGAAATATGTATTATGTCACAAAAAATAAGTATCTGGGATGTATGTGCCTAATGAAAAAACGAGAGAGGGAGAGCAGGCGAGTTATATGGTTGGCTGCTGTCGGCGCCAAGGTTTTTGCAATACAGCATTGCTGTAGATTTCTTATGTTTTAGTCAGTAGTTATGCAGCAGTTATTTCCAGCAGAATCTCTCAACAATATTAGTATGAACCTCTCAACAATATTAGATGACAAGAGCTGTGGTGGTCAAATTTCCGCGTAGCCTATGGATTCTTGTGCTTGTGTTTGTTGTTTTATGTGGAATTTTTTCCTTCTGCTTAAAGATGTTTCAGCATTTTCCATAAGATGCGATAATCCGTGAACAATATTAGTATGAACCTCTCAACAATACTAGACCAATTGTGGTAATCATCCACCATCGCCACAAACCTAATCGCATTTGCTTGTAACAAGCCAAGGCAAGCATCTGTGAAAAGAATATGTGAGGAAGCGAAAGCAGTCTGGAGCAGTTTTCAATCTCATTCCTTGGTGAGGATTTGGTTGTTTATTTCTCTGTAGATTTCCAGCTTGGGGAATCCTGTTAGCAACCCACTACTCGGCTCACTCAATCATACCATTAGATTGGCTGTCAGTTGCAGATAATCAATTTTGCTAGTCCAATTGACAATCTACCACTAGAACATAATGGCGCGCGTTACCGCGCCCATACATCTTACTCGAAGATATTATAAATAAATGAAACTTTTTGGGCAGTTTGTTTTAGTACAACACCTCAATGTTAGAGGGCCATGGATAATTGAAGCTTTTGGTATAAGTTGAAAAATTGGCATGGTTGAAAAAACCATCTAAATCAGCACTGGAATGTCAATGTGCAAAAACGCTTATCTAAACATAACATTTGAATAAGTGGTGGAGCATGCTTGTGTGGCATGTGCCGCATGCGTCACCGTCCGTTGGTTTCTTTTATGTCTCCGTTGTCGACTTGCCATGGTAGATGCTGAAGAGAGGAAGAAAAGGAACAACTAATGCAATCGAACCACAAGTAGCCAAAACAGCAATCCGTTACAAGTTTACAACTGGAACGGATGGGAGTGGGAAAGGGAACAACAACCATGAAGAAATCGGCTGCAGCGCCACGGATCAGAGGCCCATCGCTCCACGGATAAAATAACTGCTGCGCGTCCAGCCGTCCACACGGCCCACCGCAGCCCGGTTCATGAGAAGGCGTCAAAAAAGGTCTGTGAAGCAGCGGCCCTTTTGATGTTGTTTCAGCCAGCTTGCGGGAGCGGACGAGTCGAATTAGACCCAATGGAGTGCCGCAGACCATGCACTGATCTCATGCGTTAGTAGGCTGAATCCGACGGTTTAGGACCCAAATCGCTGTGAGGAGGCATAACTAACTCAGTTTTACTGTTTAGTAATTGAATTGATTTCGTTAGTCCAATTGATAATCTAGAAAGAAAATATGTTCCAAAGTTATGCGAAACAGGAGCGAGTAAGCGGTGGTTGGCCGTTTGTGGGCTTTGTGCATACAAAATGCTATAATTTTCTCATGTTTTATTTAGTCATCAGTCTAGCTCTTGTGTATGTAACCTTGAGGCATGAAGAACAATAGCGAGTGGTATGGTATGCACCATCGCTATAAACATCTGAGCGTTTGTGGCTCTATCTCTCACGAGATCGATAGCAGGAGTTGCAGCAAGAAGAGAAAACTTAACGAACAACTTGAGAAGCAAATCTTGAGCTACAACGGGGGCTATCAATCAGCTACAACGGGGGCTATCAATCAGCTACTCCCTCCGTCCCATAATGTAAGAAGTTTTTTAACACCATGGGACGGAGGGAGTACCTTTTATTGGACGAGCCTCGACTGAATAAGTGCCAGGCAAAGCAAAACAAGCCAACAGGAGTTCAATCAATTCTTAATTAATAAGCCAGTGAAAACAAAACGATGTTGTATGTGAAGAATCAAATACACGTAGAGGCAGTAGTGCTACAAATAGTGCCAACTGAATGCAGCCTTTTATTGTACGAGTCCTAAAAAGACTGAATAATAAAGGAAAGGAGGTGCAGCGTTTCTGAAAGCAAATGCAGGAGAAATAAATAGTTCATCATGAACAATCATCGTGGAAGCCTCCGTCTAGCAAAAAAGGGCGGAATCTGAACATGCGTTGGAGGATTGTATCGAAGGCCTGTAATGGGGGAACTAGGAGGGATAAATCACATAGTATGGTAATGAGGTTATTATTCAGGGAAAGAGGATTCATCGTTGCTCAGATGAGTAGACAGTACCTTAGTGGCGGCAGAGGCATGTCAGCACTTATACATCTCATAGATTTGAATGGTGGGACGGTTTGGATGGGCTTCTGCTGCGCGCCTCAGCCATGCCTTGGCTGTCTCCTTCTCTTCATGGCTGGAATTATCACGCACCAGACAAACCTCAACATGCTCGAGAGAAGGGAGGTGCCCCAGGCCGCAGTCAACCTCACCACTCGTGATCGACGGTGCGGAGACCTCGAACACAAGGCGCTGAACCCTTGGCATAGCTCCAGGTGGGAAAAGGCACG
The DNA here is from genome assembly GCA_021605205.1 of Aegilops longissima. NCBI lineage: Eukaryota > Viridiplantae > Streptophyta > Magnoliopsida > Poales > Poaceae > Aegilops > Aegilops longissima. Next base: position 85,336,648 of record CM038682.1, on the reverse strand, counting down.
GCGCCGTCAGAAACCATATGAACATGCAGCATCTCGCAGATGGGAATGCATCGGCCCTCACAGCCAACGTTCCCATCACGCGACTTGCACGCAGCCGCAAAAACCGAAGAGCAGGCAGCATCCCAATTATCTGAATGTCATCCCCTTGCAGTTCTTCCACATCTATTTCCAGGCGGGAGAGGTGGGGAAGCGACCTTGAATTAACCCACTTTGGAAGTCTCAAGAACGACGAAGAAAAAGAGGGGTCCCATGAATCAAAACAACGGAGGTTTGGAGGGGGCACCCAGCTTTCACACATGCGATCTAGCAATCTGCCACCATCATCAATATGCAGATTTTGCAATTTGTGCAGGTTGCCTAGAGACTTGATTAATATATCAATCAGATCCTCGTCCATGTTATCACGGTAAATACCAAGTGTCCTAACCTCTGTCAGATGCTTCAACTCTTCCACAATGTGAGGAGATGAGGATAAGCCTACTTGGTGCAGCACTTCAAGGGACATCAAGCTCCCCATTCCTTTTGGCAGCCTCACCGTATAATTGACACATAGACATATCAAATTTCTGAGCTGTACAACACTTGCTGGTAATTCTTCTATTCTAGTGCCTCTTATATCCAGTGTCTGCAAAAGCTGCAATTTGCCTATGTCCATTGGGAGTTCGCAAACATCTGCATCCTTGAGCCCTAGGTACCTTAGGTGAATTAAATTCCCCACATACTTGAGGCTGATACCAGAGCTACTTTCACGGCTTCCATAATTTCCAAGATCAAGCACACGTAAAAATTGGAAGCTTGAGAGAGATGGCAACCAATCACAAGTAACAGGAAAGAAAACAGCAAAGGTCCTCACTTTTGACAGGCTAGTGCTGTCAAAATCATGGCTCTGAACCTTTGCCTTGATATTATGAAGTGATAGCCTGCGGAATTTCCTTTTCATATTAGGTGCATGCCACTTAGCATTATCTAATATGGAGATAAAATTCTCCTCACTTGACAGTGAGCATATAAGATCAAGAACCATATCATGTATACGGAGAGTTACTACCATGCCTTCCTTATTGATTTCTGCTGGCTGGATCAAGCTCCTGTTCATAAGCTCGTTGATATAGCTCTCTCCGATCTCAAACAGCCTAGTTTCTTCTTCGTCACCTAGGATAAACCCTTCAGCAAGCCACCTCCATATCAGCCAATCTCTCTTAATCTCAGAGTCTTCAGGAAAGATGCTTAGATACAACAAACAAGGTTTCAGGTGAGATGGCAAACCATAATAGCTGAGTGATAATATCCTCTTCATGTCCTTCACAATACCACCTTGTGTAACTCCACGGCCCATCGAACTGTGCACATGCATCCATTCTTCTTTCTGCTTTATCCCTTGGTTACTGACGAGAAGGCTAGCTATTGTAATGATGGCTAATGGTACACCACCACATTTCTTCAATATCTCTCTTGATACTTCATGCAAATCTTCTGGACATTTCTCCTCGCTTTGAAATATTCTTCTATGGAAGAGTATCTGCGAGTCTTCATCAGAAAGAGGTTCCATTTTGTGAATCATGTCATCACTGGAAGAGAGACATGCTTCAGACACACTCACATTGCGGGTTGTTGTGATTACCCGACTATGGAGTTTGTTTTTATACAAAGCACAATTTATAAATCTCCATATTTCTTCTTCCCATATATCATCAATCACGATCAGGTACCTATGCCAAATATTTTGACATCATTAGTTGGCAAGTAATCTATATACAACTGAAGTTTGTAACAAGGATGAACTGTAAGGTACTAATGCAAACCATAGGCTTATACAACCACTAAGGATATGCATGCAAAAAGATTAAGAAATGCAACAGAAATTGCTTAAAAGTATACAGGACTAACAGAAATAAGGCGCGTGCGCAAAAAGAAAGAAGTAGAATTTGCTAAAGAAGAACATAGTACAGATATAGAAATATAACAAATAAGAAATTGAAGATATGAAATTCAGTATACATCTCAGTACTTACACACATTTCCAAAATATATACAAAAGGACAAGCACTACGTGATGCATACCTCTTATCCACAAGGAAATCACTGATTTGCTTGATGAGTAGATTTTCATCCCTTGTTGTATTATGAATGTCACTGAACTTTTCATTGTCAAGGCCATAGAGCAAGTCCTTGAAAACTTTCTTGATATCTGGGTTCTGACCCACGGGGACAAAAGCCACACAATCAAATTGGGCTTTGATCTTCTCATAGACTGCTTTGGTGAGCGTTGTCTTGCCTAGCCCACCAACACCAACAATAGAGATCGTCTTCAATTGCTCCTTGGAACTCCCGTCCTCACAAATCAGTGTTTTGATAAGCTCATCCCTTGTCTGGTCAACACCAACAAGCTCCTCTACATCTTTATGCAGAGCTAACACACGAGGGTCAATGGTAGCAGCATTGCTAGTGCTACGAGTGTCAAGCTCGTACATTCTACGCAGGTCCGCCAACTCCTTGGCGAGATCCTGAGCTTCTTTGATGGCATCACTGATTTGATGAAGTGCTTTGCCCTTGCCAAACAGTTTGGTGGTCTTCTTAAGGAACTTCTTGACTCGATTCCTCATGTTCGTAGGCTTGCTGCTTGAACCCTCATCCACACGCACCAGGAAGTCATCAACAGCGTCTTCCATGTCGCAAGAGAGGTCTCTCACCTTGCCAGCCCAAATCCGGACCGGCTCCTCGAGCTGTTCCGACGGCACCTCGCCAACCTTGCGAAGTACGGCGTGCATCATCTCCAGCTCGTTTAGGAGCGATTGTACGCCTTTCTTTACTTGCTTCTCTAGGTTGTATTCTCCGGCGAGCAGCTCACCGAGCTTACGGATGACGGGGCCCATCGCCCCAGCAGCGACCTCCATATCTCGACCTTTTTTTGTCTTTGCTCTGGATCTACAGACGGCTACAGCTTTGTCCTTGGCGTGAAATTCTGCAATGAAAACATTATGTTTTTCAGAAGACAGAATGAGGAAAACCTGAACTTGATTGGTGGGTGAAAGTAACAGTACACTATGCGCCTATGCATTGCTTTCCTCCAAAGAAGTAGAAGAGTACCTTGAATAGCAGCTCCTTCAAGTCCAATTTGCAGAGTCCTTTGCAACAGTAACCCAAGGTGAGCTAGTGAAGAAAAGATCCAGTTCTGCACATCATAAATTCACATCAGAATAACCAAAAATCCTACTAACTGTTTTCAGAGGAACACCGGATGAGCAAAAACTGGACATTTGTGTTTCGTGAAAGTAACATCTCTTTGTTTGGAGAAGCATGATCTGATTTTGTTTGGAAAAGCTGGGCAGAGTGAAAAGAAAGAAAAAGATGCAGCATCCCTCCGAGCTTGGATAGATACTAAGCTCTGACCACTGACCATTTTTATTTTCTCTTTGCTTTATTTTTCTTATATTCCTTTTTCTTTTCCTGATGTACATACTTAACATTTTCACTATAATATAATTACAATTACAGAGTAAAAGTAAAAATATCCAGGAACCAGATTTTGCTGTTTGTGCGTCACAGAAATAAAAATAGCATAGCAAACAAGAGATTAATCAGGAGGGGAGAAACAGATGGAGCAAGATCTGACCCTCCCCTTGCTCTGGATCTACACGCACGGCTGTAATAGGAACACAACCGGTTTCAGGATGAGCAAAAGCTGGAGTTGTGACGGACGGCACAAAAGAATGCATCACCTGGCTTGGGTCAATCAAGAGCAGGAGCTCAAGAAGAGCATCCCAAAGAACACCCAACAGCAACTCTTCACCTCTGCTGAGCGAATGCTGAACAGATCCAACTCTGCAACTTCAAAACCAAAAGGAATGGGAAGAAAGAAGAGAGGTGTGCGCTAACTAGATGGAAAGAAATGTATGGAGCAGAGGAGGGGGAGGAGACGAGTAGAAGGAAGGGTACCTTCGGCGCTGTCGCCGTTGCCGTCGCCGTTGCAGATTGGGAGGAGACCACTGTAGTCGCCGCAGAGAGCCAGAGCCAGGGACGAAAGGAAGGAAGCAGAGACAGGAAGTAGTGGAAATAAACTATTTGTGGACCTGGAATGAACGACTTGCGGTCGTCTCCTCTCATGTGTCCGCGCATTAGCACCAGCAGCTCCACTAACCCCCTCAAAAAGAAAAAATAAAGAAAAAAAGCAGCCTCCACTAACGTTTTTTTTTTGTGAAAAATGTGAGACTTGGAGCTCTTTTTTGCGAAAAGGTCCCTAGATTATATTGAAGTTTCACCTGCAGTACAAAGCATCTCATCAGTAAAAGAAATTACAACGAGGCCCTTTGACCAGCAAACGACGAACTCCACGGCTAGGCCAGAGCATACCTCATTGAGACGGAGATGGAGCGGGAGGACAAAAAGGTCCAAAGAAAGGCCACCGCCTCCGCCGCCACGACCTTACCTCGAGCACGCCACCTCACCAGATCATACTGTCGGATGCTCGTCGGCTCCGCCACAAGGGCCTCGCCGATAAGGAGAAAAGGCGCCTGCACCTTTGTTCCACCACGACACCGCGCCCCCCACATCGACGGCGCCGCCAGGAAAACTACCCTACTAACTACATGTCGAAGCCGCAGGAACATAGTTCCGCACTCTCCCGCCGCGGGAACGGTTGACGGAGAGGGAAGGAACACTTGGCCCGGCCGGCGGCAGATCGAGGGAAAGTGGTCGCCTCTATACACTGTAGCGAGGGGATAAGAGCATATACAGTCGGGTGTCCCAAACATGTCTCAGGCGCCCGGGCAGGCAGACCGGTAACTGGCCGGTCACAAAAAAGCGACCCACCCGGAAATTCCTCACTCTCCCGCCGCTGTGACCCGGCCGACGACGGATCGAGGGAAAGTGGTTGCCTCCCTTGTCGTCTCTCTGCACTGTAGCGAGGGGATAAGCTGAGGGGAACGAAGCAGTGAGACTTGGAGTTGGAGACAAAACTAGATACTCCAAACTTAATAATAGATCCAGAAAGAACTGGTATAATCCATAAGATTGGGAGAAGGGGCAGATGAGAAACATGTGAAAAAAATAAAGGAAAAAACAAGAAAATACATTTTTTTAGAACAAAATTATTTTATACTGTACAAAATTCAGCATATTTTTTGTGAAATTCTGTAAATTAACTAAACTGTATTGAAAGCTTAAGAATCATTCCCATGTTTATTTTATTATACAAGTCCTTCCTTCCCCGTAATATTTATGCCATTTGTGGTGTCTGGTCTTTTCTAGAATATTCTATTTTCAATCTGAGTTTTTACTTTTCCCATTTAATAATTTTATTTGTTTTTTCTCACATTTTATGTTAAATACAACATGCGGTATTGAATATCCAATTCTGAGCCCGAGCTCATTTACACCCTCAAAAAACAATATTAAAAAATCCAAAGTATTCTGACTTTTTTGTGTTGAAAGATGCTAGAGTGCATGATGCCGTGCTAAGTTTTAGCACATTCGAACATCTGAATAGCTTTTAGCAAAATAAAATGTCCGAACATTACAAAACACACAAAACAGTGAACTTTTTCAGATCCTAAGTTTGTCTTTTTGCCGAGAACTATTCAGATGTCCAAATACTTTGAAATTTGGCATAACATTACGCACCGAATCATCTTTCACCAAAGAAAAAATCAGAATTTTTGAACTTTTTTAGTATTTTTAATGAATTTACTGTTCACTCCCGGACTCATCTGACCCTGGCAGCCAAACCGCGGCGTCGTCCTCGCTTCTTTCCGTTCCCTTGGATTGACTCGCAGCAGCCAGTTAGCTCCGAATTCAGATTGCACTCACTTCCCTGCTGCATGTGAGCACTGCTACTGCAGTGCTCAAGTTTAGTATGGAATGGTCAAAGCAGCAACCTGACTAGTAACAAGAATGCTTACATTGCTTCAGCATTCATCAACTTTCAGTACCACCACCATGTGTTCATTCTCAATACCACCATAAGCTCATTCATGTTGGATCAACACGAAAAGCGGAACACCAACTTGAACAGGCTTTCAACACACTGTAAAATTCCTCCACCATCACCAATATCAGCATGAAGGCGAATGGTGGTAATCATTCACCATCACCATGAACGTAATCGCATTTGCTTCCAACACAAGCCGAGGGAATCATCTGTGAAAAAGAAATACGTGGAAGCGAAAAAAAACCCGAAGCGGTCTGGAGCAGTTGTCGATCTCACCCCTCGGTGAGGATTTAGGGGTTTATATATTCCTCTGTAAATTCCCAGAGCTGGATGGATTAGGCGTCATCGTCTTGGAGAACCCTGCTAGCAACCCACTACCCTGTTCGCTCAATCAAGCAGGGATTACACGGCCGTTGTAGTTGGGAGACATGAGAAGGGATTCGGGATGCAGAACCAAACTCGGCTTGAAGGCGGCTACAGCTTTGTAAAGGATTTGTTTTCGACTGTCTGTGCCTGTAGAGAACTACACACTGAACTCTGACCACCAACAAACAGCACTCCTTGGCTGCTAGAAAATCTCTTCCAGTATATGGTTGAGAAACCCAAAATGGTTAACTATGTTAAGAAGCTAGACCGAGTTAGTGCCATTATAATGTAGCAACCCAAAACTGAATCAACTCCAAAGGAACCCAAGTGACGTGATAGCAGAGATTCAGAATTAGTTCTGAAGCTGCTCCTCAACTCTGCTGTAAAACTGGTTGGACAAGGGGGTGGCCATGGGGATGGGGGCTTGGACTGCTGCTCTGCAACAAACAAGGCCAGTCCTCCCCCCTCGGTTGTGCGACAACCGGCTCTAACTCGATCAGAATTAACATACTTCCTACCAGTTCCAATTGGACGCAGAAAGTTCGAGGCTGTCTTGCTCAGACGCCCCCGATGGAGCAGCATTCCTTACCACCTTGGAGGCTCTATCACGAAAATTCGACGAGCTCGAAAAAGCAGTTCAGTAGATACACCCAGTTGCAATAAGAAGAGAAATCTTACATGAAGCAAATCTGAAGCTACAACACGAGTACAATCAGCTAACCTTTTATTCTACGAGTCTTAAGTGCCAAGCAAAGCAGAACAAGCAAATAGAGTTCGATCATCTCTTCATTATAAGCCAATTAAAAACAAAACATCACTGTATGTGAACAAGCAAAGCAAATGAAGAGATTAAAACAGTTACAGATAGTGCCAACTGAAGGCACCATTTTATTTTATTGTACGAGGCTTGACTGAATAAATGAGATGAGGTTCTTCATTTCTAAAAGCATATGCAGGAAAAATAAATAGTTCATGATGAACAACGTGCGGAAGCCTCCGTCTAGCAAAAGAAGGAATCCGAGCATACGTTTGAGAGGAGCCTTGGTTATTGGGAGCTGCAGCGGCACCGGGATGCTGGTGCATGCAGTGGCAGTGCGGCATGTTGCCCATCAAAATGTTGGAACAGTACCTCACTCCAGGAGTTTACTGAAGGCCTAAAATTGGGAAATAAATAGGGATAAATTAAACAGCATGGTAATGAGCGTATTCAAGGAAAGAGGATTCATGGTTTCTCGGGTGAGTAGACGGTACCTTACCGGTGGCAGAGGCATATCAGTACTCATATTTAGCCAATGATTTTAATGGTGGGACGTTTTGGATGATCTTCCGCTGCGCGCCTCAGCCAAGCCTTGGCTGTCTCCATATCGTCATCGGTGGCATTACCACGCTGCAGATAAACCTCCACATGCTCGAGAGAAGGGAGGTGCCCCATGCCGCAGTCAACCTCACCACTAGCGATAGACTGCACACATACCTCGAACTCAAGGCACTGAACCCTTGCCATAGCACCAGGTGGAAAAAGGCACGGCGGCGCCGAAAATATGTAGAACTTGCAGCTTCTCGCAGATGGGAATGCATCGGCCCTCACAACCAATGGTCCCATCACATCAAATGCAAACAACTCCAGAAACCGAAGAGCAGGCAACATCCCAATGATCTGAATGTCATGCCCTTGCAGTTCTTCCACAAGTATATACAGGGTGGAGAGGTGGGCAAGGGACGTTGAATTAACCCACTTTGGAAGTGTCAAGAAGAACCCATATCGGCTGCGCGGTGGCTCAAAACTGCGGAGGTGTGGAGGGGGCGCCCATCCTTCACGCATGTGATCTATCAATCTGCAATTAGACCAAATAGACAGATTTTGCAATTTCTGCAGGTTGCCTAGAGATTTGATTAATATATTGAAAAGATCCTCATCCTGTTCACTAAAGCCCACACTGAGCGTCCTAAGCTCTGTCAGATGGCTCAACTCTTTCACAATGTGAGGAGATGAAATTACATTTACTTCCTCCAACACTTCGAGGGATGTCAAGTTCCCCATTCCTTTTGGCAGCCTCAAGCCACCATGCATATATGCATATAGGCATATCAAATTTCTTAGCTGCACAAAACTTGCAGGTAATTCTTTTATTCCACTTCCATGTATGTCTAGTGTCTGCAAAAACTTTAACTTGCCTATGTCAATTGGGAGTTCGTGAACATCTGCATTCCTGAGCCCTAGGTACCTTAGGTGAATTAAATTCCCTACATACTTGAGGCTGATACCAGAGCAACGTTCACGTCTGCCACAATTTCCAAGATCCAGCACACGTAAAAATTGGAAGCTTGAGAGAGATGGCAACCAATCACAAGTAACCCGAGAAAAAACAGCAAAGGTTCTCACTTTTGACAGGCTAGTGCTATCAGACTGATGGTTCTCAACCTTTGCCTTGATATTATGAAGTGATAACCTACGAAATTTCCTATGCAAATTAGGTGCATACCACTCATCATTATCCAATATGGAGATAAAATTCTCCTCGCTTGATAGTGAGCATATAAGGTCAAGCACCATATCATGTATACGGCAAGTTACTACCGTCCCTTCCTCATTGATTTTTGCTAGCTGGATCAAGCTCCTGTTCATAAGCTCGTTGAAGTAGCTCTCTCCTATCTCAAACAGCCTGGTTTCTTCTTTGTCACATTGGATAAACCCTTCAGCAAGCCACCTCCATATCAACAAATCTCTCTGAATCTCAAAGTCTTCAGGAAAGATGCTTAGATATAATAAACAAGGCTTCAGATGGGATGGCAAATCATAATAGCTGAGTGATAATATCCTCTTCATGTCCTTCGCAATATCACTTTGTGTAACTCCACGGCCCATCGAATTGTACACATCCATCCACTCATGGTTTGGCTTTACCTGCTGATTACTAACCAGGAGGCTAGCTATTGTAATGATGGCTAATGGTACACCACCACATTTCTTCAATATATCTCTTGATACTAACTTCAAATTTTCTGGACATTTATCCTTGCTTTGAAATATTCTTCTATAGAAGAGTATTTGCGAGTCTTCATCAGAAAGAGGTTTCATTCTATGAATTGTGCCATTAGTGGAAGACAAACATGCTTCAGACACACTCACATTACGGGTTGTTGTGATTACCCGACTCTGGAGCTCATTTTTATACAGAGCACAATCTATATATTTCCATATGTCTTTTTCCCATATATCATCGATTACAATGAGGTACCTATGCGAATTATTTGGTAGCATTAGTTGGCAAGTCAAATATACATACAACTGAATTTGTAATAAGGATAAACTGTAAGTACTAAAACAAACCACATGAGTTATATAACCATTTAGGATATGCATGCATAAATATTAAGGAATGCAACAAAAAGATGCTTAAAAGTCTACAAGACTAACTAAAATAAGACGCGTGCACAAAAAAGAAATAAGTTGAATTTGATATGAAATTCAGTATGTACCTGACTACTTCAGACATTTTGGAAATGTACACAAAAAGACAAGCACTACATGAGGAATACCTCTTATCCACAAGGAATTTACTTATTTGCTCGATGAGTAGCTTTTCACATCTTGTTGTATTATGTATGTCCTTGAACTTCTCGTCGTCAAGGCCATAGAGTACGTCCTTGAAAACTTTCCGCATGTCTGGGTTCTGACCCACGGGGACAAAAGCTGCACAATCAAATTGTCCTTTGATCTTCTCATAAACTGCTTTGGTTAGGGTTGTCTTGCCCAGCCCACCAACACCAACAATAGAGATTGTCCTCAGTTGCTCCTCGGAACTCCTGCCCTCACAAATCATTGTTTTGACAAGCTCATCTCTTGTGTGTTCAATGCCAACAAGCTCCCCTACATGTTTGTGCAGAGCTAACACACGAGGGTCAATGGTAGCACGGCTAGTGCTACACATGTCAAGCTTGTACTTGTTACGCAGGTCTGCCAAATCCTTGGCAAGATCTTGAGCTTCTTTGATGGCATAACAGATTTGATGAAGTGCTTTGCCCTTGCCAAACAATGTGGTGGTCTTCTTGAGCAACTTTTTGACTCGACTCCTCATGTCCGTTGGCTTGCTACTTGAACCCTCATCCACACGGACCAGGAAGTCATCAACAGCGTCTTCCATGTCGCAAGAGAGGTCTCTCACCTTGCCGGCCCAAATCCGGACAGGCTCCTCGAGCTGGTCCGGTGGCACCTCGCCAACCTTACGAAGTACGGCATGCATCAGCTCCAGCTCGGTAAGGAGCGATTGAACACCTGTCTTTACTCGGTTCTTCAGGTTGCATTCTCGGACCAGCAGCTCCCCGAGCTTACGGATGACAGGGCCCATTGCCCCAGCAGCAACCTCCATATCTCGACCTTTATTTGTCTTTGATCTCGATCGACACAACGCTATAGCATTGCCCTTGGGTTGAAACTCTGCAATGCGAACATAATGGTTTTCAGAAGAAGGAAACAGCAAAACCTGAACCTTATTGGTTGGTGAATGTAACAGTACACAGCAGGCATATATGCAGTGCATCCTGTAGCTATCCGACAAAGCAGAAGTGGTAGAAGGGTACCTACCCTGAATAGCAGCTCTTCAGATCCAATTTGCACGTGGAGTCCTTGTAACAGCTACCAAAGATGAACTAGTGGAGAATAGATCTAGTTCTGCACATCATAAATCCACATCATCAGAACCAGCAAATATCAAAAAAAGGAGGTTGTACAAAGGAGTAGGAGGAGACAGGTAGGAGATACCACCGGATGAGCAAAAGCTGGACATCTTCAGTCCGTGAAAGCAACATCGCACGAATGCATTAATTAACATTCAAATGAATGGAATAGCAACAAGAGATTATGGAGGGAGGAACAGATGGAGCAAAAGCATCACCTCGCTTGGCACAAGTTGAAGAAGAGCGTCCTGACTGCACTCTGCACATCATGGATCTGCATCAAAACTAGAACAAATTAAGGAGGCTGAAGCAAGTTAAATGTATTGAACAGCAGACGAGGAGGAGACGGGTAGAAGAGTACCGTTGGCGCCGTCGCCGCCACAGATTGGCAGGAGACCACCGTAGTCGCCCGCAGAGAGCACGTAGGAGTACTGCTGTGGATACGGCCGGAGTGATTTGTGGTCGTCTCGTCAGTGTGTCAAGGTTTGCATTCACTCAGCACGCTCTACTCTTCTGGGTGGGTGGGTGATTTCTTTGGACACACATGGATGCAGCATCTCAGGCAAAAGCAGCACAAGTCATCACGTGCACGTACGTGGTTAGGCGTGTACGGCACGTGACGCCGTCACCCAATGCGTGCACCATGTCGGCCGGGAGTATATACATACTCCCTCCGTCCTGAAATACTTGTCGAAGAAATGGATAAAAATGGATGTATCTAAAACTAAAATACGTCTAGATACATCCATTTGTTCGACAAGTATTTCCGGATGAAGGGAGTACATTTTTACACTATATACTCGTCTGGGTGTATAGGCGCGCGCGTGCTTGGCTTCATCGTGTGCGTTGCTCCCAAAAGGTGCACGGGAATCGAGAAACTACTCCCTCCATTCCTAAATATTTGTCTTTCTAGACATTTCAAATGGACTACCACATACGGATGTATGCAGATATATTTTAGAGTGTAGATTCATTCATTTTGCTTTGTATGTAGTCACTTGTTGAAATCTTTAGAAAAACAAATATTTAGAAACGGAGGGAGTAGTAACGTGCAAGCAGGCATCGGGGCTTGCATGCAGCGCTTGTCCGCACGCCTAAGTGCATGATGCTTACCTTAACCCATGGATTAGAGCACTACACTTCTGAGTTTTTAACCCGATTCACCATGCATCACCCGTCACTGGGCATTAGTTAACCTGTAAATCAGTCCGCTAGCGACTCGGTTGGTCGGCGGTAAGAACGGATCTGGTCGCATCAACGATCTCTCTAACGCGATTACATATGCATAAACTACTCCGGATTAGCGTACAGAAGTACGAGATGTGATACAATATAGGAAAAGGCAGATGCATTGTTCTTAGAGGCAGGCCCGGCCCTGATGGGGGGCAGGGGGGGCGGTCGCCCCGGGCCCCCGGAACGGAGGGGCCCCCACCGAGGGATGTGTGCTTAGGGCTGCTGCTGTGTGGACTGAGAAAAACGATGCTGCAATTCTGGCCCAAGTTACTGCGTATGAAGAAAGAGTCCGGCTAATAACGCACCAGAATATTAGCGACCGTGGATTGAGTCAACCTCACGGTAGATGCATCAGTTACGGGGTTACCGGTTGCGGCTTCACGCATGCATGAGGCACGGCTTGGCGGCGGCGGCGGCTGCCGCAGATGCTTTTTTGCCTGTTCGTCTCGCGGGTCACGCCGCACCCTCTGGCCTGATCGATAATCGCCATCACCTCCTCGTCCATAGGCACCTCGACCGCGAGACTATCACCAAGCCGAGAAACAGATTCTAGAGAAGAAGGTATGTATGCCCTAGCTATTTTGCGTGCTCGTTGTTCCCATGCATAGCGATTGATAATCGATTGATTGGCCGTTGGTAGGGATAGACGATATGATTAGGCTTTCTAATTTATGAGTTCAGTGTGATGATTAGTAGAGTATGATTTTATCGAGTTGATTTAGCATCTTGATAGCTTTGCATTAATTCTCAAATTCTAAGGGCACGTCCAATTGAGAGACCTTGATGTGATGCTTAGGGGAATATATACATAAATTCTAATAACAATTACATAGGATCTGTCAAAGAGTCCCTACCTGTTGTGCTAATTGCAATTTATCGATGCTTTCCTATTAAATTGATTTTACTGTGTCCGTTCTTTGCAATGTTTTCTGGAACGTAGAGATGCAAGCACTCGCCGGCTAAAAGAAGCCATTCCTTCATTTTTCTGGTTACATGGTTAATCTTTTTCTTCGAATGCATTGGATCTGAATCATTTGATAGCCCTTCGAGTTCTGCCACCTCATAGTAAATAATTTGTCGGGCACAAGATTGAATCCTCGGATCAAATTGAAAGTGGAGGAAAACCACTAATTTTTTTTGGTCCTGATGCATACTCTAAGGGCCCCGAGCTCTAGTTTCGCCCGGGCCCCTAAAATCTCAGGACCGGCCCTGCTTAGAGAGAGAGAGAGAGAGAGAGAGAGAGAGAGAGAGAGAGTAAGCTATGCTCTCTCTGACGAATCCAATGCATTTGCTTTTGTGAAACCACTACGGCAGGAAAACCCTTCGATGAGTCTATGACAGTGTCTAAAAACGTCTTCGGAAAAAGGCTAAGCTGCCGGAAGGGTAAACTGATGTCTGTTGGGAATCGGTGCATGGAAAACAAAAAATTTCTACACACAATGATCTATCCATGGAGATACATAGCAATTGGGGGGGGGGGGGGGTCGACGTACCCTCATAGACCGGAAGTGGAAGCGTTTCACAACGCGATTGATGTAGTCGAACTTATTCGTGCTTCAACCGATCAAGTACCGAACGCACGACACCTCCGCGTTCTGCACACGTTCAGCTCGGTGACGTTCATCGCCTTCTTGATCTAGCAAGACGTCGAGGTAGTAAATGAGTTCAATCAGCACGACGGCGTGGTGACGATGATGATGAAGTGATCTCTGCAGGACTTTGCCTAAGCAGTACAAAAATATGACCGGGGGTGTAAACGGTGGAGGGGAGCGCTGCACACAACTAGGCAATTGTCTGGTGTGTGCTAGACGCTTCTCCCACATATATATAGGTGGGAGGAAGGGAGGAGCAGCCATAAGAGGCGCACAAGTAGGAGGAATCCTACTTGGAGTCCCTCCCAAGCCGCGCGCCCTGCCATATACTCCCTCCGTTCCAAAATAGATGACCCAACTTTGTATTAACTTTAGTATAAAGTTGGGTCATCTATTTTAGAACGGAGGAAGTATAACCGAGGGGGAAGGATAGAGGGGGGAGAGGGAAGGAAGTGGGAATCCTAATCCACACTTTCCTTTCCCTTCTCCCCTTTGCTTCCCATCCTTAGGCCGGCCCATATGGGGGGCGCACCAACCCCTTGTGGTTGGTGTGTTTCCCCTCTTGGCCCATAAGGCCCATATCTTTTGCCGGGGGTGCCAGGAACCCCTTTCGGTGATCCGATAAGTACCTGGTATCCCCCGAGACACTTCCGGTGTCCGAATACCATCGTCCTATATATCAATCTTTACCTCTCGACCATTTTGAGACTCCTCGTTATGTCCGTGATCTCATCCGAGACTCCGAATAACATTCGGTCACCAAATCACATAACTCATTCAATACTATATCGTCATCGAACGTTAAGCGTGCGGACCCTACGGGTTCAAGAACTATGTAGACATGACCGAGACACCTCTCCGGTCAATAACCAATAGCGGAACCTGGATGCCCTACGAAGATCTTTATCGGTCGAACCGTTATGACAACATATATAATTCCCTTTGTCCATCGGTATGTTACTTGCCCGAGATTCGATCGTCGGTATCTTCATACCTAGTTCAATCTTGTTACCGGTGTGTCTCCTTATTTGTCCGTAATACATCACCTCATGACTAACTCCTTAGTCGTTTGCTTGCAAGCTTATGATGTGTATTACCGAGAGGGCCCAGAGATACCTCTCCGAGTATCATCTCGATCTATGCCAAATCAACGAACACATTTGGAGATACCTGTAGAGCATCTTTATAATCACCCAGTTACGTTGTAACGTCTGAAAGCACACAAGACATTCCTCCGATATCCGGGAGTTGCATAATCTCATAGTCGAAGGAATATGTATTTGACATGAAGAAAGCAATAGCAATAAAACTGAATGATCATTATGCTAAACTAAAGGATGGGTCTTGTCCATCACATCATTCTTCTAATGATGTGATCCCGTTATCAAATGACAACTCATGTCCATGGTTAGTAAACATTAACCATCTTTGATCAACGAGCTAGTCAAGTAGAGGCTCACTAGGGACACGGTGTTCGTTTATGTATTCACGCATGTATATAGGTTTCCGATCAATACAATTCTAGCATGAATAATAAACCTTTATCAAGAATAAGGAAATATAAAATAACAACTTTATTATTGCCTCTAGGGCATATTTCCTTCAATGTCCTATGGAGGTGTAGCGACCCGACCTCAGACGGTCAAACCTCTGTGTATCCGTGCCATCCCTGGATCAGTATGCTGGCACACACAGTACATCAATGTATATATCAAAGTGCAATCACATGTATAAATAACGTAAAACTGATATATACCTCATAAGTCTCAACGAAACAAGTAATCGGTGTGGAGTCCCATCAGCGCCATCGGCGGGTTGAGTGTAGACCGTAACCTCAGATCGTAACTCTTACTGTCGAGGAAATATACGCAACATGATACGTTGCAGCCATGTAGGTCAATTACATTGAATGTACCTAAAGATCACAATAAGAGAAAACAGATGATAAACTATACTATATGCGGTATGGCTTTGTGGCTCAGATCCGAGTTTTGTTTGCATAAAAGCTGGTTTTATTTTTCCCTACAACAAAGGAATAAATGAAGTCTGTACTATGGAGTTTTCTATCATGACATGGTTCCGCCAACCGATGTCTCATAGCCCAAAATCATCATAAGTTGTCCACAATTAAGTTATCAATCCGGTGTTGAGAGTTAGAGATAGATCCAAGTCCAGATGCTCAAATTGTCCAAAGCAGGGACACGGCTAATCGATTAGGTTTAAACCTCTGCAGAGGTTTGTACACTTTACCCGCAAGATTCGATCCTCTTTTACGTTCTCGCACTTCGTGGTGTTTGAGAACAAGATGACCAAACATGGTCTTCCGAAGAGTTCCCGACCATTGTCGGTGCTCATCCAATCCTACCGTAGTTCTACATCTGCTAGCACCGTCCCACCAGAGTCACAACTAAGGTCAACCAAGCGAGCCCATAGTGACTTGCGGTTGCAGGTAAGCTTCGGGCATGAAGTATTCTTCCGTCTCTTTGAGTGCAGGTGAAGCTTTCCAAGATGTCATGGCGCTTCTCCATGCATCCCGCCAACCACCGGTTTCT
Organism: Aegilops longissima; assembly: GCA_021605205.1. Lineage (NCBI taxonomy): Eukaryota > Viridiplantae > Streptophyta > Magnoliopsida > Poales > Poaceae > Aegilops > Aegilops longissima. The sequence goes on along the minus strand of CM038682.1, from coordinate 85,320,302 downwards.
CCAGGTGCCGTCAACCATCCTTCACCCGATGAGTGTGTATTGAATTCTTGTCTCGATTCTTGAAGTCTTGAGGCCTTGAAGATGCAGGTCCTTGCGGATTCCATCATGGAGTTGTCGCATCGACATAGATCCTCCATTCTCACACCACTCCGAGCACTCATACCAACCCGTCTACTATAGCGTAGCATTAAAATAAATAACGTCCGGGCTTGGTAACAGGGTGATGGGTTCCTACCTCATGCATACTACTCAACTACAAGGATTCAATATCACTCTTTGGAGGGATTGTTGCGAAGATGACACTAGATGCAATAAAACACATAGGTATGAAAAACATGGTCAAAGTGAACTTGCCTGGTAAGTTGATGAAGATATAAACGCTCTCGGAAACTTGATAAAACTATTCGTCACTCCGATGTAAATCTATATAGTCAAACATGGTAATCATATAAGCAATCATTCTAGCAAACAATACCAGCACTCAAAATAACCATCAAAAAGCAATAAATAAATCCATAATGAAATCAAATAAAACCAAATAAAATTCCAAAGAAAACTTCAAGGAAAAGAAACCAACTCACACAATAATAGTCAATACTCTCGTAGCAACACTAAATTACTCTAATAATTTTTCTACAGAAAAAGAGAACATAATTCTAATGCAACAACAGAAAATAATTTACTAACTTAGTAACTAGCAAAAGAACTAATATAAAACTACTATAACTATCTAGTTAACACTAGGAAACTATAACAACTAACAAAACACTAAGACAATAATGCACAATACTAAAATAATTATGAAAACTAATTTACTTCTAAATAACAGAATCAATCACAACATAGATTGAAGTGTTAAAAGAATTACTTTTAAAACTAATAAAACTATTTTTATCAACTATCACTATGAACTAAACAAGCAAACACAAAACCAGTAGCTAAACACTAATAAATAACTACCAAAATTTATCTACTGTAGTATAACTGAAACATATAACAACATGTAAAAATTTACAAAAGAATTAACTAAAAATAATTAAAAACACTAATTATATGACTAAAACAACTACATAAGAAAAACAGTACTGTTTTTAATAAAACCCTAATTTAAAATATTCAAAAATTACCAAACTAAATCCTACACTAAACAATACCACAAGTGACCAGTAGCAAAAGAATCATGTAAAATCTATTTTAAACTCAAGTTATGGCCAAAATACCAATTTGAACATAATTCATCAAATTCAAATTCAAACAACTCAAATTTGAAATCCAATGCCACTAACAGAAACTTCAACAAATTTAGAATCTAATGCAAAAAGAATCAATCAATTTGGATCTAAAACATAAAAGTTATAAGTGATCTAAAATTGAAACTATTTCTATTTTTAAAATAGAAACGAAAAATAAAACTAAGGAGAAAAAAACTAACGCGCTAACGGGCCTATCTAACGCTCAGGCGACATATAACTAATGCGTGCACGAGGTTAACAGAAAATAAACCGATCGGGCGGTCTAACTAAACCAGAAATAAACCGGACTAAAACCAACTAAAACCGATCTAATCTAAATAAAACCTAACCCTTCGTGTGATCTAATCTAGGTCGTAGGCTCTAGATCGGACGGTGGAGAATGGCTCACCGTGGTGGGGCGAGCTCCGGCGAGGTCGTCGGCGGCGGTGGCGGCTCGGGGCAGCAGCGAGGCCTCCGGTGGTCCTAGACGACGTGAAGACGCCCAGAGCGTCACGAAGACAACGACGATGACGATAGTGGTCGGCGGTGAGCTCGGGAGGTCGGAGGAGGACGGCGGCGAGGTTGAGGCGGCGTGGCGTTCAGGCGTCGGCGGATGACGGTGCTCCGGTGGGTTTGAACTCGGCGAGGGCACGGGAGATCTGACGAGCGAGGAGTCCGGAGGTGGTCTCGAGGCGAGGGGGTCGAGTAGCTTCGGTGGCGGCAATGGCGCCAGGGGCACTCGGCTCCGTGAGCAATGGCGGCGAGCGAGAGGTTCCATGCGAGGAAAGGAGGGGCGGGTCGAGGAGGCGGGGTTTATATAGGGGGACTTGGAGGAGGCGGATCGGGAGAGGATCCCGAGGATCACGGGATTCCGTGGCGGCAGTGGTTCAGCGTGGGAGGAAGAAGCGTGAGCGAGGCGGTCAGGCGATGGGGCCCGGCGGTCGGCAGCAGAGAGAGAGAGATCGGGTGGCCGATCTGAGCGCTTCAGCGTCTGAGGAGAAGGCCATGGGCCATTTCGGCGATGGGTCGATGGGTGAGGGAAAGAGAGAGAGAGAGAGGCTCTTGGGCTTGGCCGTTTTCTTTTCTTTTTTTATAAAACATAGACAATAAAGTAAACACAAATAAATAAATAAATAATATTATATAGACATATAATATATCAAAATTTTCAGAAAAAGATTTCCTACAACATGAACTATTTTTCAAGTTCAAATAAAATCCTCAAAATTTACAAAACTCAAATAGTGTTCTTTGTTGCAATAAAACCCAACATAAATCATTTTAAAACACCAAAATGATTTCAAAATTATTTTCTCCTAATTTTCCATTGAAGGAATCATTTTACCCTTATTCCCATTTATTTATTTTAGGAGAAAATAATTTGAATAAAATCAAATAATTCCAAATTTGAAAGGAGTTTCAAAATACTTTCAAATGACTTTCAATTTGATTCTTTTTAACTTCCAACTCATATTTCATATAATTGAAGAAGTCATTTTATCTTCTCTCATAAAAATCATTGAGTTGCATAAAGCTTTGAATTTGAAATATTTTCAAATGAAATTCAAATCTTTTCAAAACCCTTTTCATTTCAAATGGAAGAAGTCCTGTCATCTTCACTCTAGGGTTTTGTGTTGGAATGAAATTGAATTCATTGAGATCCAAAAGGGCAAAGGGAAAGTTTGGGAAAGTCATTTCATTCCCTCTCATTCAACTTATTTTTTTTTTCAAATTCCACTTAATTTCACTCAATCGATCAAACAAACAATCAAATAACAAGCATAGTTATTTATTTAATATAACATTCCAAAATTTAGAATTTTGGGATGTTACAGGAGGTCGCCTCGTCCTAATAAACTCGGTGCCGACGAGTTTGCCGATGTTCTTCCTATCTTTCGTTGAGGTACCAGTAGGGGTACCCAAAAGATTAGACTTCTATTGATCCCTCTTTTTCTGACAATCTGATGAGGATAAGATGAAATACAGGTTGGCTAGATGGGATATTATTTACAGGCCAAAGATCAAGGTGGGCTAGGGATAAAAAATTTGGAAGTTAAAAATAAATGCCTTCTCTCCAAATGGCTTTTCCGTCTATCCACAGAGACCGAGGGTACGTGGATTCAAATTTTATGTAATAAATATCTTCAATCTAAGACTCTGGTCCAGGTTACTGCTAGACCTAATGACTTACCTTTCTAGAAAGGGCTGATGAAGATGAAAGTCTCCTTTTTTAAAGGGTTAAATTCATTGTTGGTAATGGTATTTCGACCAGATTCTGGGAGGATACATGGTTAGGGGAGACGCCCTTAGCCCTGCAATATCCCGCTCTTTATCATATTGTACACCGTAAGGAAGATTATCTTGCTACGGTATTGAATTCGGTCCCCCTTAATATCCAATTCAGGAGGTCTTTGGTGGGGGAACGGTGGACTTCTTGGTTACACTTGGTCCGTAGATTGATGGCAGTTCAACTCTCTTACCAGGCGGATACCATTTTTCTGGAAACTATCAGCGGATGGTAGTTTCTCTATGAAGTCTATGTATATGGATGTAACTGATACTGGGCCAATCCCGAGATCACTTCACATATGGAAGACTAAAGTTCCGCTAAGAATTAAAATCTTCATGTGGTTTGTCCACAAGGGAGTGATCTTGACGGAAAATTTGATTAAGCGAAACTAGGTTGGTAGCTCTTGTTGTAGTTATTGCGATCAGGACTCTCTCTTGATTGCCCTTTGGCAAAATTATTGTGCGTACGATACATATAGCCTTCAACGTTAATCCTCCAATTTGCATGAACACGTTATTTGGAACGTGGCTAAATGGAGTTGATTCCAACACAACGACACATATTTGGATGGGAGTATGCGCATTATTATGGGCTATATGGAACACTAGGAATGACATAATCTTTAAACGGAAAAACTTTATCAACTTTTTGCAGGTTATCTAGAGAGCTACTGCTTGGATCCGTACGTGGTCGTTACTCACCCATGCGGATTCCAGGGAGTGTTTGGATACTGGGTGCAACCGATGGGAGACGGTAGCACAAGGTATCTTTAACCGATTTGGATGGTGAACTACTAATAGGCTAGGTGTGTAGGCATCGTGGCCTGTTCCTATTTTCGCCGGATGTGGCACCTTTTATTTCATTTGGTTTTGCTCCGTTTGAGAGCCAGACTTGCACTACAGACTTGTTATCGTACTTGTTTTAATAATATGGCTGCATGCATCCTTATGATGCAGAGGCCGGGGGTTATCCTCCTTTTTCAAAAAAAAAAAGCTTTCCATGACCTGTTGAGCATTTCAATTCATTCAAGATGAAAGATAAAGCTGACTCAAGCAATCGAAAGAAAGTACATATATGTCTAATTGTATTATTTTTCTTGTGATATGTACATTATGTCTTGGTCTTTCTGATGTGTTTTTGTGCAAGATGTAAAAACTAATTGCTAACCATAGTTATTGGCTTTTCGGGGGGAAATCAAGTATGAATTAATGCTACAAAATATATTTCTTACATGAGTCCATTCTTGTGCAGATTGTTGGAATAAGGGATATTATACCTCCTGCACGAAGCACTGCATTCAAATGATGTTTATATTGCATATGAATTTATGGACACCGATCTGCATCAAATTATTCGCTCAAATCAAGCTTTATCGAAGGAGGGCTGCAAGGTTCTTATTGTTATTTCAATATGAAAGTAAAATCTTCTCATCCTCCCTTTGTACGATAAGGTCGCTTATGTAATTAGATTATTGTTTGGCTATGGTAATTCTTGTCTCTAGTACCCTATTTCATCTGATTCCTCGAGTACATCATACTGTCAATTATCTGTTTAATTTATTTTCTGCCTCAGCCTCATACATACTTCTGTCAGATAATACAATTCTGGGAGCTAATGAGTTATAAGTTATAACTAAAGCCTCTCGACCTTTCTTCTTTTTCTGGTTGGCCTGAATCATCTTGCTACTTTGCTAGTCTAGGACTATGTGCTAGTATAAACATTAACCTTCGTGTTGGAATTATGGGGATATATTTGATGACTGTCGGTTGATGTTTCGCTTCTCTGTAATAAAATGGAAATTAGATCAGTTCTCCGACATAGGTGAACTATAATATACACTAATACTGAATAAGTACCTTATTGTATTGCACCTCTTAGAAATGATATAACGTACTATTAGAATGTTTCAATTAATGCAACTCTGAACATTCGGTCGAGCAAAGGGAGGAGTTGAACAAGTTCATCGCATATTCACATGTGGTACATGCCTGAGAGCTGACATATTAGTATACTACTTAATGCTAGCAATTCCCTTTTCTATTCTTTTTCAAACACACCCATGCATCGTCACTGCTAAGGTATGATTCCCTAAATAGAAGTGCTTTCTCGATGTCAGGTGTTCTCTTTTAACAACACCATGTCTTGCTAATATCAAATCATGTTCTAGTTTCGCAAAATGCCACTGGATAGTCCTTGGTGGAGAAGTTCTATGAAAAAACTGTTTGCTTATAATATGCCTAGTACTGTCAGTGCCTACTTGGGTTTCTAGCATCAAGAAGTTGACGCTAGATAACGCATGAGAAATCAATGGATTTCTGGAATGGTCACCTATTTCTCTTCTGTTGATCTTGTTCTTTCTAGTTTCTTTTTAATCCGCATGCTTCTGTCATATTCTGAGAAATTGTACTTACTTTGATATGGATGTTTTGAGCAGTATTTCTTTATCAGATCCTTCGTGGCTTGAAGCATATACATTCAGCAAATGTTCTCCACCGAGACTTGAAGCCTAGCAATCTTCTTTTTAGTGCAAACTGTGACCTAAAATTTGCAAATTTGGGCTTGCTCGTACCACGCCTCAGAAACTGATTTTATGACCGAGTATGTTGTGACAAGATGGTACAGGGCAGCAGAGCTTTCATTGAATTCCTCCGAGAATACACTGCAGCGACTGATGTGTGGTCTGTGGGCTGTATTTTTATGGAACTGATGGATCGGAAACCTTTGTTTCCTGGAAGAGACCATGTCCATCAGCTACGTCTACTAATGGAGGTTAGACAGTACCATATGAAACTCTTTTATATTGAATTGAGATCATGTTGTGCGGTCCTGTTTGAGCATAATATATACTCCCTATGAACTTATTCTGGGACGGAGGGAGTAGTAGTTTTGGGACTGTCATATAGAAGTATCTAGTGTGATCATAGTTTCCTCAAAGTAGAGGTATTTAAGCATAACGGGCAAGTTTTGGCATGTGTTTTAGTGATCTAACCATCCGCATCCATCTGCTAGGATTTACTGTTGCTTCAAGACTGTTGATTTTATCTTCCAAACAAGAAGTTAAAAAGAGCCGTCTAAGTTGGCTCAAGCTTTTTTTTTGCGTCTGAATAAATTAATTTAGAACTTACTCCATTTGTTCAATACTATCACTGGGGCTATATTCAAAGAAGAACAAGGGAAAATCATCAGTAAAAACGCCAATGAGTACAGCTCGACTAAAGTGTTGTTGAGTAAACTATGTCAAACATAAATATACCTTTAGCGTTTTTCAAAGCTTTTACTATTTTTTTTAACAACTACGGGTGTGTATTTTGAGTTTTGACAGTTAAGTACAGATGTATGCCATGCGATTTACTCATCAAAGTGCACATACACAATTTGAAAAGTTAGGGTGCATCTTAAAATCCAGGAAAAGGTGAATCAAAGAGATCAGCCGGCAAAAGCACTACCATCAATGAGCAAGGCGATTGTTCTGAATTGTAATTTCATACCAATCAAGCCAAAATCCAGGCCAAGTCGAAAGGAAATATGTAGCCAGTAACAATGAAATTAAAAGAGGCGCGGAGGAATTAATGTGTTTTTTTTATATGCAGCTCATCCTATTTTTATGAACTGCTATGGTGGGACTAGAATGTATGGCTGTTACCTTGCCATGATACCATGAACCAGGACAATGAGATGTTCTGGTCCTTGGTTGCCGTTCGATGCTTCCATGGACGAAAGCGATGCGGGACAAGCCCCTACAGGTGGACATTGGGTGGGACCGAAGGAACTTTGTGGTGTTTCATCCTGCATAAACACAAAACAGTGGCACACTTCACTTAACAGTGAGGAGTAAATATGTTTAGTGAAAGATTACTACTCCAATTAATAGGCCCCGAGCATCGACTTCATTCATTCAGACAAAAGTGAATCGAAGTTGGCACACCACCATCTGCGAAATTGGGTTGGGCCCCTATATATGTTGACAATAATGTCATTTAATGTTATGTAAGAATTCAGACACACAACCCTTTCCGCAGGCAGAGTTGATGTATGTATCCCAGGCACATTCCTGGTTCAGAAAAAATAAATTCCAGGCACATTTGAGTGACATGTAAGAATTCAGACACGCCACCATTTCCGTAGGCAGAGATGCCGTATGTATTCCAGGCACATTCCTAGTTCAGAAAAAATAAATTGCAGGGACATTCGGTTGTCACTTATCTAGGAAAATAATCTAATCCCATGAAACCAGCAGGCATGGGAGTCGCTTGGGCACTTGAATGAGTACCAAATCCCATGAAATCTAATAACTACGGGTGTGTATTTTGAGTTTTGACAGTTAAGTACAGATGTATGCCGTCCAATTTACTCGTCAAAGTTCACATATACACTTTGAAAAGTTAGGGTGCATCTTAAAATCCAGGGAAAGGTGAATCAAAGAGATCAGGCGGCAAAAGCACTACCATCAATGAGCAAGGCGGTTGTTCTGAATTGTAATTTCATAGCAATCAAACCAAAATCCAGGCCAAGTTGAAAAGAAATATGTGCCAGTAACAATGAAATTAAGCTCTCAAGAAAGAGGCGCAGGGGAATTAATGTGTTTTTTTTCATATGCAGCTCATTCTATTTTTATGAACTGCCATCGTGGGACTAGAATGTATGGCTGTTACCTTGACATGATACCATGAACCAGAACAATGAGATAGATGCTTCCATGGATGAACGCGATGCGGGACAGCCCCTACCGGTGGACAATGGGTGGGAACAAAGGAACTTTGTGGTGTTCAATGCTGCATAAACACAAAATAGTGAGGACTTTTAGGTTTTGAGCACACTTTGCTAAACAGTGCGGAGTAAAAATATTTAGTGAAAGACTACTCCTCCAATTAATAGGCTCCGAGCATCGACTTCATTCATTCAGACAAAGTGAATCGAAATTGGCACACCACCATCTTCGAATTTGGATTGGGTCCCTATATGTTGAAGATTGCTAACGAATGCCATTTGAGTGACATGTAAGAATTCAACACACCACTCTTTCCGTAGGCAGAGATGCTGTATTTATTCCAGGCACATTCCTGGTTCAGAAAAAATAAATTCCAGGCACATTCGGATGTCACTTATCTAGGAAAATAATATAATCCCTATCCAATCTCATGAATCCAGCAGGCATCGGAGTCGCTTGGGCACTTGAACGAGTACCAAATCGCAAATTTCAGTGCCGGCAGCACACCCTAACCGCGACCCCGAATTCCTGTTTTTTTCCCATTCCAACCAACGCCGTGGCAACGAATTCGGAGAGCAGAAAGTACCTGGTGGGCCGCCGGGGACGGTCGTGGCTGGAGCGAGAGGAGCGGAGGCGGCGGCAGATAGATGAGCGGTGCTGGTGGCGGGGAGAGTAAAGCGCGGCCGCCATCCTGCGCGCGCGTAGGAGGAAGTCATCGCCGCCGGCGCAAATCGAGGGTGTGCGGTCTCGACTGACGCGCGTGCGGACGACGCGGTGATTTGGGCGTGCTGGTGGGATACGGCGTCGCCGCCGGCCGTTAGATTCGCCGCGGACGGCGATTCAAACGGCTCTGCATCGGTCGGTAGCACGGAGTGAGCTCGTGTTTTGTGTTTTTTCTTTTCTCCAAAATCGATTTTTTTTTCCAGAAACGCCGACACTCAAGCAGCGTTTACAACATGTACTGAAACACGATCGAAGTTACATAGTGTGAAAATTGATGAAGAGCCTGTTCGGAACCTCTTCAATCTGAAAACTCCGCTCAACGCTCTAGAGCGAACGTGGAGCTCGGTTTGAGCCACTCTCTGAAAATGTGTTGCCGCTCACTCCGCTCCGGGAGCCACAGTTGTGGTGGAGAGGATCCGAACAAGTATGAAGTCATCACGAGCACCTTATTACCGACGGGACCACCACCTCCTACTGAAAGAATAAATTTTATTAATGATGAGATACCACAGCGTCAAACTTAAGGTTTGATCTCTGATGAACTAGGGATACCACCGTCTTCCTGATCGTCCAGTCATTGGTGGGTTTTTTGGAAAACCGACTACTCTTCATGGAGTAGAACTCAAACAGAACTCTCATACATGTCTTTTTCTCGAATACGCACGAGTATGCGTACTATATATTAAAGAAGAAGAGCCAAGACGGCTGATACAACGCCTTTCGGCAACGTGCCACCCATCAAGGTTAGCACCCACATCCACCGTGACAACACAAACAACTAACCCACCTTGCCCATACTCAAGCCAAGCAATGGCGAAGAGGACGAACACAGAACACACAAACCGCGTCCTCCTAAATCAAACACCTCAAAACACGACAAAAACACCTAACCAAACTAGATCAACGCACTCTCCACCCTTGGTGCCTAGAGGATCGGCAGGCGGACAGCGGGAGCTAGCCTGACTCGAAGAAGACGTCGTCGAAGAGGTGCCGATGATGAAGTACATAGCGCCCCAGATGCTCCTGCCCATAGCAACAACCCACACATGACAACTTGGCACCCCAAGACTCGCCGCCGAGGCGAACGAGGCAGCCCACCAGTAGCTCCTCCGGACGCATCCTGAGTACCTAGGCAGCGCCTCCAAGAAGGGGACGGCGTCGAGGCGTCGCCACCCCAGCCCGGCGAACCGAGCCTAGGGTTTCCCCCGGTGACAGAACAGGGGGATGGACATGGCCATGACAACGCCCCCAAGGAGGAAACGGCGCCCGCAGGCGTGGTCGTTGCCCGCAGCGGCAGCCACGCCAGATTTCTCCTTGGTCCTGTCCATCAAAATCCGAGGCACGACAAACTGGGAGGGAGGGCAAAGTTGCCACCTTGGGCCATCACCATGGAGAGGGGGTGAGCTGGATGCTGTCACACCGCCGACTGGCGAGACCACCGCAGCCCCTGGTCGAGGAAGACCAGGACCTGCATCCACCGCTACAGCCCCGCCGCCCTCACGACCAGGGAATGCAGCGTCGCCACCTTGTCACACCTCCGCACCGGAAAGAGGAGGACAAATCCACCGCAGCCTGGGGCCGCCGCCCCAGCGTACCAGCGCCGGAGGAACGACGGGAGTCCCCGGCGCCACCCGCAGCCCCGGTGTGACGCCCTCGATTCAATCGTACACTAATCATGCATGCAAATGTGTACGATCAAGATCAAGGACTCACGGGAAGATATCACAACACAACTCTACAAATAAAATAAGTCATACAAGCATCATAATACAAGCCAGGGGCCTCGAGGGCTCGAATACAAGTGCTCGATCATAGGCGAGTCGTGAAGCAACAATATCTGAGTACGGACATAAGTTAAACAAGGTGCCATAAGATGGCTAGCACAAACCGGGATCTGATCGAAGAGGAGCAGGCCTCCCGCCTGGGATCCTCCTAGGTCACTCCTGGTCGACGTCAGCGGGCTGCACGTAGTAGTAGGCACCTCCAGTGTAGTAGTCGTCATAGGCGGCGGCGTCTGGCTCCTGGGCTCCATCGTCTGATTGCAGCAATCGAGTAGAGGTAGGGGGAAAAGGGGGAACAAGGCAACCGTGAGTACTCATCCAAAGTACTCGCAAGCAAGGAGCTACACTACATATGCATGGATATATGTGTAAAGGCCATATCAGTGGACTGAATGCGAATGCCGAGAATAAGAGGGGATAACTAGTCTTAACGAAGACTACGCTCGACACTGTCTTACAACAGGTAGGAGGGACAATCTGAAGTCCTCCAAGTAACAACATATAGCAATAATCCTACCCGGCAATCCCTGCTCATATCCTGGAGCGAGAGCGACCACCGGTTGTATCGGCACTTGGAAGGTGTGTTTTATCAAGTATCCGGTTCTAGTTGTCATAAGCTCAAGGTACAACTCCAAGTCGTCACATTACAAGATCACGGCTATCCGAATAGATTAACTTCCTGCGGGTGCACCATCTTACCCAAAGACGCTTGATCCCATTTGGCGGACACACTTTCCGGGGTCATGCCCGGCAGCGTAAGATCAACACGTCGCAGCCCCACCTAGGCACAACAGAGAGGCCAACACGCCGGTCTAAACCTATCTTGCGAGGGTGCAGGCCCATCGCCTGAAACACACACGTTCTCGCGTCTGTGGCCGAAGCAGACCTAGCCCATCGAGCGTTCCAGTCCAATCCGGTAGCGCGCTCCCGTCGTCGTGACGTCTGAAGTGCCGGTGATACCACGGCGCGGATACCCATAACTACTCCAGCGTAGATGGTTAGTGCGTATAAGCTCGTAGCCGACCCAGATCAAATACCAAGACCTCGTTAAGCGTGTTAAGTAACATGAACGCCGAACAGGCCAGGCCCACCTCTCTCCTAAGCGGTCTCAACCTGCCTGTCGCTCCGCCACAAAGTAACGATCGGGGCCGTGGGAACCTAGGCCCACCTCTACCGGATGGAACCGCCTGTCCTTTCAGCCCCCATCTCCGATCAATACCACATGTAATGTATAGGTAAGGTATATAGTATATACCCGTGATCAACTCCCGAGTGATCACGGCCCGATAGTATAGCACGGCAGACGGACAAGTATGAAGGGCCACAGATGAATGTACTAGCATCCTATACTAAGCATATAGGATTGCAGGTAAGGTAACAACAGAGTTACAAGGACAAAGCTATACAAGATAGGAGTAACTGAAAACAGTAACATGCTACACTACTCTAATGCAAGCAGTATAGGGAAGAGTAGGCGATATCTGGTGATCAAGGGGGGGGCTTGCCTGGTTGCTCTGGCAAGAGAGAGGGGTCGTCGATGACGTAGTCTATCACAGGGACATCCGCATCGGTCTCGGGGTCTACCGGAAAAAGTAACGGAGGGGGAACATAATAAATAACAGAGCAATCAAAGCATAACATAACAAAAGCGGTGCTAGAGGTGATCTAACGTGGTATGAGGTGGTACCGGTTAAGGAGGGAAACATCCGGGAAAGTTTTCCCGGTTCCGGACGTCTGTCAGACGGATGAACCGGAGAGGAAAGTTTGCAGGTTCGATAGGTTAGGGGTGTGTGGTGGACGAACGGGCTGCGTATCTGGATTCGTCTCGTCGTTCTGAGCAACTTTCATGTACAAAGTTTTTTTATCCGAGTTACGGATTATTTTATATTAATTTTCAAAGTTTTAATTCATTTTCTAATTTATCTTAATTCGAAATTAATGTTAAATTGCTAGATGTACCCAGCACAGTGTACACAAAAATTGTACACCGGCTGACAAGTGGGACCAGGGGAACCCGGTTGACCAGTCAAACTTTGACTAGTCAACAGGGGTGGGGCCCCCCTGTCATTGACTGCCTAGTTAACTAACAGGTTTAGTTAGGCTAGTTAGATAGTTAACTGTACCTAATTAATTAAGTTAATTAATTTAATTAACTAATTAATTAATATAATTAATATCTTTATTTATTTATTATCAATTCTTTATTCATCATTTTTTTGTTTTTAAAGGGGTCGGCCCCATGTGCAAGTGGCCTCAGCCGGCAGTGAGGCTACGCACGCACCGCTCACGAGGAGCGCCGGCGCCATCCCAGCGCATGGGGTGGGGCGTCTTGAGGCGAGGCCCGAGCGAGAATCGGCTGGCCGGAGTGGCTGGCGCCGTGGCACGGCGAAGCGGCCAGGGGGGTGGTGCAAGGCGAGGCGCCGCGGATCGCGGCCATCTGCAGACGAAGCGCCACGGACACGGCGCCGCCATGGCGGCGGGCTTGTGGGGATGACCTTCTGGCGATGATCGAGGGGAAAAGCTAGGGAATCGGGAAGGAGCTCACTGCGGTGCCAGAGAGGAGCTCGAGGTGGCCGGGGACGGATCGGAGACGAGGCAATCAACGACGGCGGCCGGCGATGTACGAGGTGAAGAAGAGCTCGATGACGAGCCTACGGGGCGGCTCCGCTCGATTAGAAGCTTGGGATGGACGAAGTCGATGGCGGCGGTCCTCCTGGATGCGGTCTCAGGGCTTGGGGAGGCCGGTGGCCGCGACGATGACGTTGGCCATGGCGGACTCGGCTCGGGAAGCCTCGAGCGGACGAACGCAAGTGAGAGGAGGGAGGGACGGGGATGGGGCGCGAGGTGGCGGGGGACGAAGCCGACGAGGGCGCGACTTGTGCGTCGGGCGCGGCGACGGGGCCAAGCCTGGGCGCGAACCGGAGCGTGGTGGTCGTGGCGTGGCCCGATCCGATCCGGATTCGGGGGGGAGAAAGAGGAGAAAACAGGGAGGGGCGAGTCGTGGCGGTAGTGGTGGGGGGTTCGGGCTCTCCTGGCGTGGAGGAGAGGTGGAGGTCGTGGGGATCGGGTTAGGGTTGCGGGGGTAATGAGGCCATATAGGCCGGGGTTGGGGTGGGCCGCCCGTTTGAGCAGTTGAGGCCACTGGCCACTTGGCCCAGCCAGGGGGTTCTGTTTTCTCCTTCTTTTTTTTTGTATTTGTTTGTTTTCTTTTTACTAGTTTAACTTTTTACTTTTCTATGTTAGTTTAGTTTTAGCAATTTACTAAAGTGGCACCTAAATAGATTTTTCAATTTATGCCACTGCCACAATAGTTTATTACTTATAACAAATTGGTTTTGAAAATGTTTATTAATTTAAAGCACTTAAATAATTGTATTTGCTACTGTTTTATTCATTTTAGAGTATCTAAACATTTTATAAAAGTGTGGTTCCTCCACCATAATTACTTATGAATTATTTGGAACCACCCGAACACTTTAGTTTTAATATCTGAAAATTTTTATTGTTTAACTTTATTTTGAATTTGAATTTTGAATCGGATTTGAACTAACGCGAGATTCGTCAACAGTAACCGAGGTGACGTGGCATCATTAGTGCGGATTACTGTAGCTTAATTACCCGGGCGTCACACCCGGCGGCCAGATCTGGCCAAGCCAGAGAACGCCAACACGGCGGCCACGTGCGGCCCTTCGCGCCAGCAGCCGTGCTACCAGCCCCACGCTGCTCCCGCGCCCCTCTCCCTCCGCTTGACCACAGTCGAGGCGCCCAACCCATGGCCATGAGGCCAGATCCGAGCCACCGAGACGCCATGGCGAATCCACCATCGAGCACCGCCAGATCCGCCCGCTGCGCTGCCCCAGGAGACGGCACGCCACAGCCAGCCCCGGCCGCCTCCCGGCGTCCACCGCCGCTGGTCGGGCGCCTCGTCGAGGTCCCAGCCAGCGCCGGCGAGGATCTCCGCGCGAGAGGAGAGGTCCCGCCGCCGCCGCCGCCGCTTGCTGGCTTTGCCCACCGACGCGTTGCCAGCGGCGGCGAGGAGGGGCTGGAGTGGGGTGGCGGCGGCGGCAGCGCTAGGTTCGCCCGAGCCGCTCCCCTGGGAGCGACGCGGACGCGTCTCAAGAGAAGACTAACAAGATTCCCAACTCTCATACATGTCACATATTGTTTTTTGTTTATCAACTCTTACACTACTGGAATCAGCTTCTTTGCCATCCGCCATGGCGGACGGCAAAGGCACAGATCCTGGACGGCAAAGTCCTTTGCCGTCAGCCAGCGGACGGCAAACTGTCCGGCTGAACACGTGCCAGCAAAGGCCTTCTTTGTTGTCCGCTTCGTAGAAACGGACGGCAAAGGATTGTGTCGTCCGCCATCCGAGGCCAATAGACGGCAACGACGACGGACGACAGCGGTGTGGGGTGAGAGCCGTTAGGGGGTTAACGGCGCTCTTTGTCGTCCGCTGACAGACAGCAAAGAGCTTAGCTAGGGCAGCACTGGGAAGCTGCCACATGGCCAGCTATGCTGTCTGCCAGCAGACGGCATAGATGGCCCTGTTTGCCAAGCCTATTTGGTCACTTTGCCGTCCGCTTGCAGACGGCAAAATGACCAAATAGGCAGCCAGTGTTGCCAGTTTGCACAGCTGACTGCCACGTGTCATTGCCGTCCGCTAACAGACGGCAAAGAGGCTACACATCCCCTGTTTTTATTTAAATCCAATTAATTAGACATGGTTTCAAACACAGATATACATGCATACATATCCAACATATCCAACAGCATGTCCAACAACATATTTGATCAAATCCAACAACATAGTTCAACAAAGTCCAACATATCCATATATACATAACCACAAACAAGTTTCCAACAACATATCCATATAGACATACATATCCAAACAAGTTTTCATAAACAACAAGGAAGCACCAGAAGAATAGTACACTCCATGAATCCAATCCTTCCTCATGTAAAGCAAATCTGCAAATTGGGAAAGATGAAAGTTAGAAGAAGAAGAAGAAGAAGAAGAAGAAGAAGAAGAAGAAGAAGAAGAAGAAGAAGAAGAAGAAGAAGAAGAAGAAGAAGAAGAAGAAGAAGACTAGTTAGAAGAAGAAGAAGAAGAAGAAGAAGAAGAAGAAGAAGAATAAGAATAAGAATAAGATTTTTCTTCTCTTTCTTTTTCTCCTCTCCTCTTCTTTAATTATCTTCTTCTTCTTCTAACTAAGGTAAGTAAAAAATGCCATTTTATTGCTAACTAGGTAAAAATGCTAAGTGTAGGTCATTTTAGAGCTAAGCTATGTAAATAGGTCATTTTGGAGCTTAGTAAGGTTATTATGTCATTTTCGAGGAAAATAAGCTAAGTCTATATCATTTTGGACGTAACAAAGATTATCATGCCATTTTTTACCTAAGTATGCTAAGTATGTCATAATTGAATTGAATAAGCTAAGTATAGCTCATTTTTTATATAACTTAGGTAATTATGCCATTTAGGAGGAAAATAAGCTAAGTATCCATTTGTAAAGCAAAACATTAGAGGAAACTTATCCTCATCACAACAAATATGATGAAGAACGCAACTAAGGTAACAATTGATCCAACGGCATAATGATACCAAGCCTCATTATCAATGCCATATTTTCTAATCTTCTTAAGCTTCAGGCGCATTGCATCCATCTTCAAGCGCATTGCATTCATCTTCATCTTGTGATCATCGATGACATCGGCAACATACAACTCCAATGTCATCTTCTCTTCTTCAATTCTTTAAATTTTTCTTTCAAATACTCATTTTCTTTTTCAACTAAATTTAACTTCTCGACAAGAGGGTCGGTTTCAAATTCCGGTTCACATACCTCCTAGATTAAAATATCTGTATGTCAACTTGATGGCCATAATTGTCATAAATGCGAAATGCAACAAATAGTTATGAAAGAGAATTTACCACATCTAAATCATAAAGCGGGCAAGGGCCAACGGGGACGGAAATCAAGACCATGGCACTATGTATAAGAAACAATCATACAAAGTAAGAAAATTATACATACCAACTATATAAATCATACAAAGTACAACATAAAAATTTGAATACCTAAGAATCACTATCGGTAATGACGTGCTCATCATCATCATTGATAAATGCATCATCATCATCACTATTGGTAATGACGTGCTCATCATCATCATTAATAAATGCATCATCATGTGGAAGGCCACCTTTACGTAATCGTTCAAGCATTGACAGGTCATCTGCAGCAGTAACTTCTTCTTCTTCCGGCTCTTCTTGTTTCGGCTCAGGGTCGGATTCACTATCGTTGTCTACTTCAATGTTCTGGGGTGGAGTAGAGCGTTTCTTGAAACGTTTTTTTGGCAAGACGTGTTTCTTGGAAGAATTCTCCTTCGTCATATGTGTCTTGAGTAATGTGACATTCATAATCCTCTTCATTGGGGGCAGGTGGTCTAACACGTGGCGACACTTCATAAACGACATCCCAACCACTGAGATTTGGATCACTTTGACAGGCCCACAGTAGATAGAAAACTTGGGTTGCCTGTTGAGCCGTAATATAGACATTGGGAACATCTGGTGCTTTGTTTGATTTCGACTAGCCCTATATGTTCATGAGTCCTTCTAGTCTCCCTTGGCTGGAACCAATAACATCTGAAGAGTATGACGTTTGGTGGGTTATCACCATAGAATTTAAGTTCATAAATTGCTTCAACTCTTCCATAATACTCGACACCTCCTTCGCCGATAGCAGAGACACACCAATTTGTAGACTTTCTGTCGGCCATAGATAGCTCTTTGCCATAGGTACGAAAGCGATACCCGTTGATGTCGTAATTGTCAAATGAAGGGACCTTATAGTCAAAACCATTAGCTACTTATCTCAATCCGGCATCCATAATCTCTGAATTAGCCTACAAGTTTAATAAGAAAGGATTGTTGCATTAGTCGCAAATAAGCCAAAGAAATGAAAGGGTCTAATGGAAATTACCTTTTTTTTTGAACCAAGAGATGAAACCGAGATATTCGCCTCCTTGCTTTGCCAGAAGCTCATACTCTTCGACGGAATCCTTTTGGATCACCGCTCCATACGAGAATATGGCGATGTATCGACTGCAACAAATATCCAGGAATAAGAGCAGTTCAAAGAAATTAGAAGTTGCGAAACAATGTAACAAGATCTTACTCGATGTACGGCCGCACTTCTGTTAGGTTGTTAAAGAGATACAGCGAAATGGTCCGCCATTCTTCAACATCCAACGATACTGCTTTCCAAGCACTGGATGGTGCGAGATTCCTGATACGTCTCCGTCGTATCTATAATTTTTGATTGTTCCATGCCAATATTATTCAACTTTCATATACTTTTGGCAACTCTTTATACTATTTTTTGGGACTAACATATTGATCCAGTGCCCAGTGCCAGTTCATGTTTGTTGCATGTTTTATGTTTCGCAGAAACCCCATATCAAACGGAGTCCAAACGGGATAAAAACGGACGGAGAATTTTTTTTTGGAATATTTGTGATTTTTGGGAGGAAGAATCAACGTGAAACGGTGCCCGAGGTGGCCACGAGAGTGGCCCACGCCACCACCCAGGGGGGCGCGTTCCCCTATCTCATGGGCCACCCATAAGGCGGTTGATGCCCTTCTTTGGTCGCAAGAAAGCTAATTTTTGGAAAACGATCTGGGCGAAGGTTTCAATCAAATTGGAGTTACGGATCTCCAGATATAAAGGAAACGGTGCCAGGGCAGAATTCCAGAACGCAGAAATAGAGAGATAGATCCAATCTCGGAGTGGCTCTCGCCCCTCCCACGCCATGGGAGCCAAGGACTAGAGGGGAAACCTTTCTCCCATCTAGGGAGGAGGTCAAGGAAGAAGAAGAAGAAGGGGGGCTCTCTCCCCCTTGCTTCCGGTGGCGCCGGAACACCGCCGGGGGCCATCATCATCATCGCGATCTTCACCAACACCTCCATCATCTTCACCAACATCTCCATCACCTTCCCCCATCTATATCCAGCGGTCCACTCTCCCGCAACCCGCTGTACCCTCTACTTGAACATGGTGCTTTATGCTTCATATTATTATCCAATGTTGTGTTGCCATCCTATGATGTCTTAGAAGATTTCCATTGTCCTATCGGTGATTGGTGAATTGCTATGATTGGTTTGAGTTGCATGTTTTATTATTGGTGCTGTCATATGGTGCCCTCCGTGTCGCGCAAGCGTGAGGGATTCCCGCTGTAGGGTGTTGCAATGCGTTCATGATTCGCTTATAGTGGGTTGCGTGAGTGACTGAAACACAAACCCGAGCAAGGGGATTGTTTGCATATGGGGTAAAGGGGACTTGATACTTTAATGCTATGGTTGGGTTTTACCTTAATGATCTTTAGTAGTTGCGGATGCTTGCTAGAGTTCTAATCATAAGTGCATATGATCCAAGAAGAGAAAGTATGTTAGCTTATGCCTCTCCCTCAAATAGAATTGCAATAGTGATTATCGGTCTAGTAACATAGTCAATTGCTTAGGGACACTTTCACAACTCCTACCACCACTTTTCCATACTCGCTTTATTTACTTTATTGCATCTTTATCTAAATAGCCCCTACTTTTTATTTACGTGTTTTTTGTTATCTTGCAAACCTATCACACCTACAAACTACTTCTAGTTTCATACTTGTTCTAGGTAAAGCGAATGTCAAGCGTGCGTAGAGTCGTATTAGTGGCCGATAGGACTTGAGAGAGTATTTGTTCTACCTTTAGCTCCTCGTTGGGTTCGACACTCTTACTTATCGAAAGAGGCTACAACTATCTCGTATACTTGCGGGTTATCAAGACCTTTTTCTGGCGCCGTTGCCGGGGAGTCATAGCGTGGGGTGAATATTCTTGTGTGTGCTTATTTGCTTTATCACTAAGTAATTTTTATTTGCTGTTCTCAGTTGTTCTGTATCTTTAGTTATGGATATGGAACACCAAAAAATTAGGTGTACTTGCTACTCATGGAGATGGGGTAACTCCTAAAACCCTCGATTCTCATTACGTGAAAGATATTATGTACTACTTTGATAATCCTGAGAAAACCCCATTCAACTTTATAATGGGAGACACGTTGGATCAACGTTAATACTTTAGGGATTATCGCCCGACACAAAAAGGGAAACTATTATGGGATCAATTTATTATGTTGCGTTGGTATGCCCGGGATCTATGCTTGAGATATGATATTACTTGTTGCTCTAGGATGAAGGCTCCACACCTTCCCTTTTCATGCAAATTTAATGATAATGAAACCTTAGCTTCTTATGCTAATGGTATATATGATTATTATGATGTTGAACAAATAGAGGAATTTGTTGCTTTTAAGGCTGCTTATGAAATTGAATCTTTGTTTGAAAAGTATGAAGCTTTTGATGATGATGGTGTTTATAGACCAGAAAATCTTGCTATACTTAGATATTGCTATGAAAATTATGAATACAATTACTATATTAATGCATTTATTGAGAAAGTCTCCGCTCTTCCAAGAAGAGACTAATATTTTGCAGGAAGCTATGGAAGAAGAAATTGATGAAACTGTGAGCTCATTAGATGAAAAAGATGATGAGGAGAGCGAAGAACAAAAGGAGAAAGAGCGGATTGATCACCCGTGCCCACCTTATAATGAGAGTAACTCTTCAACTCATACATTGTTTAATTCCCCTTCGTGCTTACCGAAGTATGATTGCTATGATGATTATTGCTATGATGATTATTGCTATGATCCCGTTGATTCTCTTGAAATATCCCTTTTTGATGATGCTTGCTATGCTTGTGGCCAAGATGACAATATGAATGATGCTTATGGAGATGAACTTTCCATAGTTACTTATGTTAAACATGAAATTGTTGCTATTGCACCCACGCATGATAGTCCTAATATCTTTTTGAATTCTCCCCGATGACACTATATCTGAGAAGTTTGCGCTTAGTAAGGATTATATTGATGGGTTGCCTTTTACCATTGCACATGATGATTTTGATAGATGTAATATGCATGTGCTTGCTGCTCCTACTTGCACTTATTATGAGAGAGGAACTACATCTCCGCCTCTTTATGTTTCCAACACGATAGAATTGCAGAAAACTGTTTATACTATGCATTGGCCTTTACTATGTGTGCATGAATTATTCTTTTATGACATGCCGATGCATAGGAAGAGGGTTAGACTTCGTTGTTGCATGATATATGTTACTTTGTGCTCACTACTAAATTACAAGTCATTGTTAATTAAAATTGGCTT
Organism: Aegilops longissima; assembly: GCA_021605205.1. Taxonomy (NCBI): domain Eukaryota; kingdom Viridiplantae; phylum Streptophyta; class Magnoliopsida; order Poales; family Poaceae; genus Aegilops; species Aegilops longissima. The sequence continues at coordinate 85,299,287 of CM038682.1, read as the reverse complement.
TGATATACCTTGGGATCCGGGTGGATTCATTACTTGAGCACTAAATGCCTAGCTTAATGGCTTTAAAGAAAGCGCTGCCAGGGAGACAACCCAGAAGTTTTAGAGAGTCATTTATTTCTGTTGTGTGCTTTCATATAGTTTAAAAAAAAATAATAAAGAGGGGAACCTAAAAACTTTTCAAAAAGGAAAGTGAAAGTGAGAAAGACAAGCATTGTTGAAGTGGGAGAACTCCTTGAACTTTGTTCATGCTCACGGAAACTTTGTGAATCTTTATTACAGAAACTTTTCAACAAAAATAATTATCCCCTTGTACAATTCCATTGTATTATAAAAATAATGTGCCAAGGTTTGCCTTTAGGTTTGTTTACAATGCTTGTTGGTTTGTACGGTGCAGGACAGAAACTTTGGCTGTAGTGCATGATTTTACATTTTTAACTGGAACGTCAATTGGTTCTGATTACTTTTGCATTGTCTTTATATACAAGTTGTTTATTTCTCCTAATTTTTGTAGAATTTTTGGGGTACCATAAGTATGGTGGATGTTCAGATTTCTACAGACTGTTCTGTTTTTGGCAGATTCTGTTTTTGATGCATAGTTTGCTTGTTTTGATGAATCTATCAATTTATATCAGTGGATTAAGCCATGAAAAAGTTATGTTACAGTAGACACAATGCAAAAACAAAATATGAATTGGTTTGCAACAGTACTTAGAGTGGTGATTTGCTTTATTACACTAACGGATCTTACCTAGTTTTCTATTAAAGTTTTGTGTGTATGAAGTGTCTAAACGAGGAGGTCTCGATATGAGGAAAAGGAAGAGAGGCAAGATCTCAAGCTTGGGGATGCCCGAGGCACCCCAAGTAAATATTCAAGGAGACTCAAGCGTCTAAGCTTTGGGATGCCCCGGAAGGCATCCCCTCTTTCTTCAACAAGTATCGGTATGTTTCGGTATTCGTTTCGTTTATGCATTATGTGCAAGTCTTGGAGCGTCTTTTGTATTTAGTTTTCATTTTTATTTTATGCACCATGCTGGTATGAGATAGTCCTTGGTTGATTTATAGAATGCTCATTGCATTTCACTTAAATCTTTTGAGTATGGCTTTATAGAATGCTTCATGCGCTTCACTTATATCATTTGAAGTCTGGATTGCCTATTTCTCTTCACATAGAAAACCGCCATTTGTAGAATGCTCTTTTGCTTCACTTATATTTGTTAGAGAGTGGGCATATCTTTTGTAGAAATAATTAAACTCTCTTGCTTCACTTATATCTATTTAGAGAGATGACAGGAATTGGTCAATCACATGGTTAGTCATAAAATCCTACATAAACTTGTAGATCGCTGAATATGATATGTTTGATTCCTTGCAATAGTTTTGCGATATAAAGGTGGTGATATTAGAGTCATGCTAGTGGGTGGTTGTGTATTGTAGAGACACTTGTGTTGAGGTTTGCAAGTCCCATAGCATGCACGTATGGTAACCGTTGTGTGACAAATTTGAAGCATGGGGTGTTTCTTTGATTGTCTTCCTTATGAGTGGCGGTCGGGGACGAGCGATGGTCTTTTCCTACCAATCTATCCCCCTTGGGGCATGCGTAGTAGTACTTTTCTTCAAGGGTTCTTCTGAGTTGAATCTCAGCCTCCCTAACCAGATGTACAGTTGTCACAGCAACTGGAACTGGTCCAACAAATCCTGTGTCTTCAACCGGTGACTGGTTCTATCCCTTCCCTCATTTACCCTAAGTTTGTCTTCGTGAAGTCATTGCTTATATGTCTTATCTGTTTGACTTCACTTCTTGACTTCTATTGTTGTTTGGCTTCATACTATCTTCCATCCCGATCCTTACTACATAGCTGCTATTAGTCTTGTCCGTTCACATTATTGCATACTTGACTATGGCTTGCTTGTTGTAGTTATATTCTGCTGCATATCAACTAGGTCATTTCTGTTGTTAGTCTTCGAAACATCTGTGTTTTGAAGACTTTCATAAAAATCGCCTATTCACCCCCCCTCTAGTCGATAACTAGCACTTTCAATTGGTATCAGAGCAAGGTATTCCCTTGTTCTGTGTGATTCGGTTTAGCCACCTGTAGTTTTAGCTATGTCGACTGCAGGGATAATCAAGGTCTCCGCTGCTTGCCCCGTGTTCGATGGAACTGACGATCCCTACTGGAAGAATAAGATGCGCATGCATCTTGAAGCCATTGATGTCGACCTCTGGTATGTCGTCAAGAACGGCGTTCCTAAATCTGGTGAAGGTGTTGTTGGGAAACGTAGCAATTTCAAAAATTTTCCTACGAACACGCAAGACCATGGTGATGGCATAGCAACGAGAGGGGAGAGTGTCCGTCCACGTACCCTCGTAGACCGAAAGCGAAGCGTTATAACAACGCTGTTGATGTAGTCGTGCGTCTTCACGATCCGACCGATCCAAGCACCGAACGTCGGCACCTCCGAGTTCTGCACACGCTCAGCTCGATGACGATCCCGGACTCGATCCAGCAAAGTGTCGGGATGAGTTCCGTCAAGACGACGGCGTGGTGACGATGTTGATGCTCCACCGACGCAGGGCTTCGCCTAAGCTCCGCGACGATATGACTTCTCCGCGCAGGCTTCGCCTAAGCTCTACGACGATATGACCGAAGTGGAATATGGTGGAAGGGGCACCGCACACGGCTAAGGAACGATCCGTAGATCAACTTGTGTGTTCTAGGGTGCCCCTGCCCCGTATATAAAGGAGCCAAGGGGAGGTGGCGGCCAAGGAGGAGGCGCACAGGAGTCCTACTCCCTCCGGGAGTAGGATTCCCCTCAATCCTAGTTGGATTAGGATTCCGGAGGGGAAAGAGAGAGAGGGGGCGGCCCACCTTTCCTAGTCCTAATAGGACTAGGGAAGGGGGGCGACCACCTAGGGCTGGCCCTTTCTCCTTTCCACCAAGGCCCACTATGGCCCATGTAGTTCCGGGGGTTCGGTAACCTCCGGTACTCTGCAAATTCGATTTCACTCGGAACACTTCCGATGTCCAAATTTAGGCTTCCAATATATCAATCTTTATGTCTCGACCATTTCGAGACTCCTCGTCATGTCCGTGATCACATCCGGGACTCCAAACAACCTTCGGTGCATCAATACTTATAAACTCATAATGAACTCATCATCGAAGCGTTAGCGTATGGACCCTACGGGTTCGAGAACTATGTAGACATGACCTAGAACCATTCTCGGTCAATAACCAATAGCGGAACCTGGATGCCCATATTGGTTCCTATATATTCTATGAAGATCTTTATCGGTCAAACCGCATAACGACATACGTTGTTCCCTTTGTCATCGGTATGTTACTTACCCGAGATTCGATCGTCGGTATCCAATACCTAGTTCAATCTCGTTACCGGTAAGTCTCTTTACTCGTTCCATAATACATCATCTCACAACTAACTCATTAGTTGTAATGCTTGCAAGGTTTAAGTGATGTGTATCACCGAGAAGGCCTAGAGATACCTCTCCGACAATCGGAGTGACAAAACCTAATCTCGAAATACGCCAACCCAACAAGTACCTTTGGAGACACCAGTAGTACTCCTTTATAATCACCCGATTACGCCAGTGACGTTTGGTAGTACCAAAGTGTTCCTCCGTAAACGGAGTTGCATAATCTCATAGTTACAGAACATGTATGGGTCATGAAGAAAGCATTAACAACATACTAAACGATCAAGTGTTAAGCTAACGGAATGGGTCATGTCAATCACATCATTCTCCTAATGATGTGATCCCATTAATCAAATGACAACACATGTCTATGGTTAGGAAACATAACCATCTTCGATTAATGAGCTAGTCTTGTAGAGGCATACTAGTGACTATCTGTTTGTCTATGTATTCACACATGTATTATGTTTCCGGTTAATACAATTCTAGCATGAATAATAAACATTTATCATGGTATAAGGAAATAAATAATAACTTTATTATTGCCTCTAGGGCATATTTCCTTCAGGTGTCACCCCTGCTGATGTCAAGAAGTTCATTCAACTGGACTCCACTGCAAAGAACATCATCTGTGGTCATCTGACCAAAGGACAGTATGGCCGTGTGAGTGCTCTGGAAACGTCGAAGCTAGTCTGGGACTGGCTATCCAAGGTCAACGAAGGCGTCTCAACCCAGAGAGTTCAAAGAATCAGTGTTCTTCGCAACCTCTTAAACCGCTTCAAGAGAAACGACAATGAAAATGTCGAGCTCACGTTTGATCGCCTCACTAACATCACAAATGAGCTTCATGCTCTCGGCGCCACTGAGGTCACCAAGCATGAAATCATCAAGACACTACTAAGATCACTTGACAGCTCTTTTGACACCCTTGCCCTCATGATACAAGAACGTCCTGACTTCAAGACACTCGATCCGTCTGATATACTTGAGAGGCTCAACACACATGAGTTCCAGCTATCTGAGAAAAGAGATATCTATGGTCCAAACTATGGCCGAACTCGCTTTGAAGGCAAAAGTTGTTTCCTCATCCAAGAAGAATCATTGCGGTTACGATGATCCTGAAGACATTGGAAAGGAACTTGCTATGCTTGTGAAGAAGTTCCAGAAGTTCACTAGGAAGAAAGGCTTCAGAAAGTCTTCACGATCCAGCTCAAGAATGATGAAGCTTCCACTCAAGACTACAAGAAGAGAACCTGTCACAAGTGCAAGAAAACTGGATACTATATCTCTGAATGTCCACAGTGGGACAATGAGAAGAAGAAGAAGAAGAAGAGCAAGGAATATGATTCGATGACAAGAAAAGAAGAAATCTTCAAAGTCTTGTTCCAAGTCTTCATCAAAGTCTTCATCGCATAAGAAGAGCTCATCCGCAAGGCTCGTACTTTTGTTGGCAAGGAAATGGATTCAGAGGAGGAGTCTGCTCGAGGAAGTGGAGGTGGAATCAAGAGGAGTCCGACCCAGGCGTTGTAAGTCCGGCTTTAGCCACACCTATGTTGCCAAGTCCATCTTCAACACTCAAGACAATGACTTCTACACCAACGTCAAGCTGATGACAAGGATGACCCTGCTCCCACCTCTCGCTTCATGGCACGCGTGCCAAGGTAAAATCACGTGATGCTTACTTTCAAACATCAAGTGAAGATGACTCGATTGTGAATCCAAACCCAGCTACAAAACACTTGCTAAAATTGCAATCGAACAACAAAGAGCTATCGAACATACTCAAGAACTGTTAGACAAAAGCGATGATCCGTTGGACGCGAAATGACACGCTCACAGTCCTTAGTTGAAGACATTAAAATCTTCATGCTAAGTACCAAGAACTTGAAAGTCGCCATGAAACGCTATCAACTACTCATGAAAGGCTCTCCTATGATTATCTTCAAAGGAAGCAAGAGCTTGAGAAATTGAGAGCGACTCATGAAGATCTTCAAAAGAGAATGAGTCACTTCAGCAGCATGATCGGGCCCGCCAGATGGATTTGAACCACCATGTCTAAAATGTCTTGAGCGGGATATCACTACCTCTCGCTGTTGAATGTTCAACTATCGCTACTATTGCATTGTCTTCAACTACCAATGTGGTAACTAACCCTCTCATGGAGGATACCACCGCCATTGCCGATGAAAATGCTAGGTTGAAGACATTGCTTGAAACAGGATGTATAAAAGTCCGAAAGGGCATAAGACACTTTATGATGTCCTCAAAAGCAGATTCTGAACTGAAACCCTAGGAAAGAGGGTGTTGGGTTCGAGAGGAAATGAATGTTGATGGTTCCTCTGGAAGCCCGAGCAAGATCCCAAAACCACATGGGTTGTTTGCAAAGGGACCTTCAAGGATCCATCCACCTTATCTGGCTTTACATGTGCTAACCCTATTATCATTGATGAATCATTTGATGCAAACTATAAGCTGTTCAAGAATGAGAATGGTGAAGTGTTTGCTAGGTATATTGGTACTAACTGCAGGAATGGACCGCCTATGAAGAAGATCTGGTTCCCAAAAGCTGTCTTGAGAATCTTCCAAAGGAATGTCATCATGACACCACCGGGAAGAAGACAAACCCTGCAGACCAAAGGTGTCATATGGTCCAAAGGCTTCATACAGACAGAGGACTCACTTAAGTCACCCTAACGCCAATGTTTTGCAGGAAACAAGATCCAATTTATGAATATGAGCGTGTGTCCTCAAACCGCTATGTTCAGAGAACTAAGAACTTTTCTGCTTATTCATATGAGTATCACTCATCTCCTGCAAGGCTATTTGCTAGGGCTCCAAAGCGAAATTCTCGAGATGCTGCACTTAGACTCATTGCTTCTAAGCCACCCTCAAGATGTGGGTGGTTAAGAAGAATTAACTCTCTTTGCAGAAAGGGTCTCCACCGAAAATCAAAGGCGCCTCGATGCTATTGTTGGGGACCTAAAACATCTTGTAGGGCACAAGATCAAATGCCCAAATGGTCTCACTATGTGTTTTGTTCCTGAATCATTTCCCATTCATCCCATCAGTCCTAATCTTGATTTAAGCTTCAATAATCCACTTGCCCATCAAATGTTTATGCTTCACAATGCTCTTGGTGAAGCCTATCCCCCTAACTGTACTGTAGGGTATGACACCTCATGCTTCAGAATGGATTATGGATAGTGGATGCACTAATCATATGACTGGTGATCGAAGCCTTCTCATGGACTCAACCTTACGTCCATCAGACAAGAGTCACATCACATTTGCTGACACTGGTAAAAGCAAGGTATTGGGTCTAGGTAGAGTTGCAATATCAAAGGATCAACACATGGACAAAGTGATGCTTGTTGAATCCCTTGGTTTCAACTTAATGTCTGTCTCAATGCTTTGTGACTTGAACATGATTGTGATATTCGGAAAATATTGTTGCCTTGTACTAATGGAATCTGACAAGTCTCTAGTCTTTGAAGGGTATAGGAAAGATGATCTATACATGGTAGATTTCTCAAAGAGGTCCACACTTGTCGTATGTCTTCTTGCAAAAGCTTCGAATCTCGGCTCGCATCGGAGGCTGGGGCATGCTGGAATGAGGAACTTACACACACTCGCCAAGAAGAAGCATGTCATTGGCATCGAAGGTGTCCAGTTCAAGAAGGATCATTTGTGTGGTGCCTGCGAAGCTGGAAAGATGACTAGGGCAAAGCACCCCTCGAAGACAATCATGACGACATCTCAACCCTTCGAGCTGCTTCACATGGATTTGTTTGGACCTACTCATTACTCTACCCTCACAACAACTGCTTGTCTCTATGGCTTCGTCATTGTTGATGACTACTCAAGATACACATGGGTGCACATAATTCTATACAAGACTGAAGTGCAAGATGTCTTCAGACGATTCGCCAGTCGAGCAATGAACAATTATGGCGTCAAGATCAAGCATATCAGAAGTGATAACGGCACTGAATTCAAGAACACCGGACTTGATCTTTATCTCGATACCATGGAATCACTCATGAGTTCTCTCGCCCATACACACCCCAGCAAAATGGCATCGTGGAGCGCAAGAACAGAACCCTCATTGAGATGGCTCGAACAATGCTCGACGAGTACAAGACACCAAGAAAGTTCGCCCGAAGCCATTGATACAACTTGTCACGCCATCAACCGTGTTTATATCCATAAGCTTCGAACAAAACATCCTATGAGCTCCTTCATCGGCAAGAAGCCAAATGTCGATACTTGAGTATTTGAGCTAAGTGCTGGATCAAGGATCCACATCACAAGTCAAAATTTGAACCCAAAGCTCACGAAGGCTTCATGCTCGATTACGGAAAGGACTCACACTCTTACAGAGTCTTCAATCTCTATCTCTACAAAATCGTCAAATAGATGTGCGATTTGATGAAACCAATGGTTCACAAAGAGAGTTCCTGCCAAGCACACTAGACGAAGCTCCACCCAAAGAATCTATCAAGCTAATGGGAACTGGTGAAATCATGCCTTCAAGCACAGCCTAAAGAGGAACTTATCATTTCGCACCTAACCAACTCAAGACAATGCTCACCAAGACAATCCTTCCAATGACGACAACGATCAAGATGAGCAAAGTCTTCGTCTAGTTCATCCTCGATTTGCAAATGAAGTACAGATTGAGAAGATAATCGATAGCATCAACGCACCTGGTCCGCTTACTCGCTCAAGAGCAACACAACTAGCAAATTTCTGTGGGCACTTTTCCTTTGTATCAATATCGAACCCAAGAAAGTTGTCAAGCTTTTTGGAACCGAATGGATTGAAGCTATGCAAGAAGAACTTCAACAGTTCAAGCTGAATAATGTTTGGGAACTTGTCAAGCGTCCCGACCTCGCAAGCATAACATTATTGGCACCAAATGGATATATCGAAACAAGCAAGATGAGCATGGTCAAATCGTCGTAAACAAAGCAAGGCTTGTGGCTCAAGGATATACTCAAGTTGAAGGAATTGACTTGATGAAACATTTGCTCCTGTAGCTAGGCTTGAAGCTATTCGCATACTACTAGCCTATGCTAACCACCACAACATCTTGCTCTATCAAATGGATGTGAAGAGTGCATTTCTCAACGGCAAGATTGAAGAAGAAGTATATGTCGCTCAACCACCGGCTTTGACGATCCAAAACATCCCGATATGGTGTACAAGCTAAACAAAGCAATCAGATGGCCTCAAACAAGCTCCTCGCTACCGGTATGATACAATCAAAGACTTCAAGAGCAAAGGCTTCAAACCTGGATCCCTTGATCCCACACTCTTCACGAAGACATATGATGGTGAACTGTTTGTATGCCAAATATATGTGGATGACATTATCTTCGGCCGCACCAACCGTAAGTATAGTGATGAGTTTGGATACATGATGCAAGAGCAATATCGATGTCCATGATGGGAGAGCTCAAGTTCTTCCTTGGTCTTCAAATTCGTCAGCAAAGAAATGGCATCTTTATATCTCAAGAAAAATACCTCCAAGATTGTCTGAAGAAGTTTGGAATGCAAGAATGCAAAGGATACACGACGCCAATGCCAGCCAAACACCACTTGGGTCCCGACGACAATGGTAAAGAGTTCGATCAATAGGTATACCGCTCCATGATTGGTTCCTTACTTTACCTATGTGCATCTAGGCTAGATATTATGCTTAGTGTTTGCATGTGTGCTCGATTCCAAGCGGCACCAAAGGAATCGCATCACTTAGCTGTGAAACGAATTCTTCGATATTTGGCTCACACCCCAACACTCGGATTATGGTATCCAAAGGGCTCAAAATTTGATTTAGTTGGATTTTCGGATGCTGATTATGCTGGTGACAAAGTGGATCGCAAGTCTACATCAGGCACATGTCACTTTCTGGGACGATCACTCGTCTGTTGGTCTTCAAAGAAGCAGAACTGTGTGTCACTTTTAACTGCAGAATCTGAATACATTGCTGCTGGATCTTGTTGTGCTTAGCTTCTATGGATGAAGCAAACTCTCAAGGACTATGGCATCAATCTGACACAAGTACCACTTTTCTGCGACAACGAAAGTGCCATCAAGATTGCCAACAATCCAGTCCAGCACTCAAGACAAAGCACATTGAAATTCGCCATCATTTTCTCGTGGATCATGTCATGAAGAAAGATATTGACATCATTCACGCCAACATCAAGAGCAATTGGCGAGATATCTTCACAAAGCCCTTGGATGAGAAAAGGTTTTGCAAGTTACGGTGTGAGCTAAATATCTTGGAATCCTCAAATGTCCTGTGATCAAGCACACATCCTAACACTTATGCATGTTGATTACTTAGGTGTGCAACACACGAAGTAACGTATATCTTCAATCAATGAAGACTTACATTCTAAGTGTGAATACATTAACGTGGAATTTGACTTCGGAGCGCCACGATAATTGTGCGCTGTGTCTGGGTCTAATACTTCCTATACGGTGGGTAACACCACCACCAAATTTCTTTGTTTGAAGTGTTTCACTCATGACGTTATTTCTTGAAGCTATTCGCATTTGATTTGACTTCAACTTCAACCTATTTTCATGATTCTTCACTATGATGATTTGGTTGCTGTCTGATATATATATATATTTCTGTCCTCTACAACATTCACTTATAGCTATGTCTTCAAGTTGAATCTTTTGAACTAAGTGAATGTGATCGGACCCCAATCTCTCTATGCTTTCTATCTCAAACTCTGTCTGTCCAAATCATATGCATTCTATTGAAACTGTCGAATGTCTTCTCTGCGTCCTTGTCAGCAGAAGACACAGAGACAAACTTTAAGTCTATTTTAAATGATTCATCATTACGATTGAACTCCGGAGAAGCCGGAACGACCCTCCGACAAACCGGACGGGCGTGGGAACGTGGGATAACTCACAGCATGTTGCATGCGTGCCACGTGCCCCTCAGATGTGAACCGCCAAGGGCACCTGCGTAATTGCGCTGCGCCGCACACCTTGTTATAAATACCTATCTCCTGCGGTAAAGAAACTCTTCTTCGACCTCTCCACCTCGTCAAAACCCTAGCGCGACCGCTAGCTCTCGACGACGCCGGTGACGAAGCGCTTAGCTGCCGCGACTTCTCCGACGCCGTCCTCACGCCGGCCGCGAACATCTTCATCTCCGCCGCTGCCGTAGGTGTCCTCCATCGCCAAGTTAGGGCACGGTGGACTGAACTGCTCGACCTCCTTTCCTTCCGTCTAGCAGTTCTTCGAAGCGGTAAATATATCTCTATTTTTACCAACTTTTTGATCTTCAAGATTCATCCTACTTGCCAAAAATGGTTTCTGCCCATACAAAGTTAGATCTATTCTGCTCATCTCGTCTTCGCTTAGTATATTCACTTAAGCTTCACAACTAGTTAGATTCCTCACTTGTACTTATTCACGGATTCGTACAAATCTGGAACCAACTCTCAGCGTAAAAGTGAATGTCTTCGCATCATGAGGTCAATGTCTTCAAACCGATTTATCTTCAAAATCTTCTGAGAATGCATATGACCTCTTCCCCTTCCCTAGCATCTCTAATGCTGTCACAGGTACATGTCCGTGGGAGAATCCCTTGGTTCTCATAGTCTGCATTCGTTTGCAGAATTCTTACAGCATCAAACCAACTCTCCCGAAGCCAGCTCCTGTCTGTCAACCAAACGCAAGCCTTTGAAGCCTTTGATTGTGAAGCCATTCAGTTTGAAGCTCATGGTTACAGATAAATCAGTCAGGAAGGGCGGCAGACAGCGTCATGAGGGAACCTCAAAGGATCTACCCGATGACCTCGCGGAGCTGTACAAGACAGACCCTGAAGAGACTTATAATCAGCGCAAGACACGAATCCAATGGATTCGACGCTATTGGGCTGAACGGTGGTTCAAGTACAACTTCGTCACACAAGAATATGCCGAGAAGAGTGCCATCAGAAGCCCTTGGGGTGATATCCTGTTTCGAGGCCTTCCTCCCAAGAACATGGCTGAAGGTATTGCACAAGGTTTCTATCCTTGCATGGTCCGTGGACTTTAGCCTGAAAATGCCGACCCGACGTCTTTGCTCTGGTGTCGCGATGAAAATCTCTTCAAGCACAACTTCCAGCACGCAAAGGCTTCTGCAAAGGAAAACAAGAAGTCATTGGGATTAGACTTCAACCCTGGTCCCTCTGCTCCCCGTGCTGATGACTCACGTGACGCTGAACCCAATGTCATCGGTCCGTTTTCAAACCTTGTAGGCCTCATCACTTATATTTTGGTCCAAGGTGCCAAAGTGGATCACTCGATGACAATGATGACTCGATGAAGCCCCAGCTCTAGCTCTGCTCCTGCTCCAAAGCCGCAGGCTTAAGAAAGCCAAGGCTCCAAAGTCACCGCTCCTCCAAAAGCTTCTCGTGAAGCCACCGCCATCGCACCTCCCGGCCGCAGTTACAGTCGAGGATCAATCCGCATCTCCAAGAAGACGGAGAAGAGAAAGAAAAGTGTCAAGAATACTGAATCGACATCGACCCTGCTGCTATTCTGCGTGAAGAGCACATTGATCTGTCAAGTGATGACGATCTTGCGATGATGCTCTTGAGCAGCTTATCAAGAGCAAAGAAGAAGCGAAATCTTCAACAACTTGCCTCTCTTGATGTGGCAATCATCCATCACTTCATTGATGAGTGGTTTGACACGCCAAACATCAGCTTTGAAGATCTGCAACTTCCAATTAGCCTCAGCGTCTCTTTCAACGGCGCCATTGCTTCTGAGCTAGCTCTAGCTCAATGGATTGTTGAACTGAAGCACAAAATTGACTATGAGAAGGCTCGGTTCAAGAAGCATATGGCTGCACTCAGCGTGCAAGACGTGAAAACTTCAAGGTCATGCTGCACGACCTCAAAGAAAACTTTCTCAAGAAGCGTGAAGAAGCCGAGGCTCGTGAGCGCATGAAGGCTCTGCCGACAAGTGTGTGCTTGCCTACAATGAGGATGAGAAGCGCAAAGGCACTTGGCCGCCCCGGCATTGACCCTGGATGGCTGCAAAGAAAAGAAGTCTTCAGCTGACCAAGCTGCACCTTCAAGGCAGGAAGAGCCCGCATAGTCTTCCCAAGCAGCATGACTGCTCGAAGCAAAAGGTACGGTCAACCGCTTCGAATGAGAAAAAGACGAGGGCTGCCGAGGCTGAAGCGAAAAAAGGAAAAATCTCGACGCCTCGATGCTGCTCCTCCAAGAAGAAGCTAAAGACCAAGAAGAATCGGGCTGCTCCCACAGAGCCCTTGATTGTTGAACACATTTCTGTGGTTCGTCCCGCGTCTGCAACTCAAGAACTTCAAATGACTGTTCATGAGCCTGCTTCCACAGAGGCTCCTGAAGCTGAAGATATTCCAGCAGCTGATCCCCTCACTGCTGAAGACATTGGTCACCATGACAATGTTGAAGATGATGAAGTTCTTCCTCAAATCGAGTACAATGTGGAATCATCGCATATTCGTACGAACAGGGAACCCATCAACATTGGTCGTCCTGTGACGCCAATTGCACAGGATGCTTCATGGGCTGATCGCCCGCAACAACAAGACTCCCCAAGACTCCCCAACAACAAGTCACTCCCCAACAAAGAACACCAAGAAGAAGAGGAAGACTTTGAGGCCCAGCAACCCCATCTCCAAAGGCGCCGCCAAGATTTCGCAGCTTCGCAGGTCAAAGGCCTCAAGTGCCTCTTCCGAAGGCGTTCTGAAGGAGAAGTGCACCACCAACCTGTTGCCGCGTCAAGTGTTTTCGAAGCCACTCCAACTGTGAATGTCTCTCGAGTCCGCCAAAGCTGCTGAAGACAATCCGCTGCATCACCACGACACCCAAGAAGAAGAAGAAGAACGTGTTCCTACACCCCATGGAATTGAAGAAGTGATCCCGATATCAACGTGCGGTGCCCGACCCTCCGGATCCTCAAGTGGAGGTTGAAAACAATGAGGCTGCCACCTCCAACACCAATGAAGCCAATGACGTGGTCATGGTGAAGCCAATCTGAGCTGTCCCCAACCGCTCTCCGCCAATGAAGGAACTGTGCTCGAAGCCAATGAGGCAACTGCTCCCGAAGCATCTCGCCGAGCAGCCTGAAGCCTCGATTCTTGTCGCCATCGCCCGATTCCGCCACCAAGGCCCTACACAATCGAGCAAGCATACGACTATGGCGAGCTAGTAACAATAAGATGGCCTGCTCGGTCCCTCCGCCTCATGCCTCTGGTCCTCAATTCGACTATCGTATGCGCATAGGCCTCGGTCCAAGCCGGGCCAAGACGCCAAGGTTTCGAGCACCGCCACCTCAACTGGTTCTTTCAATGCAAATGGCTTCAAAGCCCACAATACTTTCTTTGACAGTGCAAAGAACCCCTACAAAAGGCCAATGATCTCATCTGACCGGTTCTGGAGCTATCAAGAAAGAAGCTATTACTCCTGTGTTCACAGATGACCAAGGCCGCATTTTTCCTCATATGCCTCCGACATCGGGCCATTGCCGGACTGTCGTGCTTAGAAGAAGCACTTGATTGCTTTCATGATGCAGTGTCCGCTTGGCTTCAGAATGCATAAAGAGCATCGGAATGAAGAATTAGTGCTTCAATTCTATGCCACACTCCACATCCGCGGCTTCAACAGAGATACAAAGACATGGGTTCTCGAGTGGATGACTGGAAATGTCCATCGTGAAGCCAAAGCTCTTATCATCGTTGAGCTCACAGGCCTACCCACTCCCGGAGAGCTGTTTGAACCTGGATGTCAACTACACCGCGATGCCTTGGAAAGCATATTTCATAAGCCAGAACCAGGCATGAGTCAGATGCTGAGCATGATGAAGCCACTGCCACACGATGCTGAATACCCTCAGCACTTCCTTGTTGATGACCTTGAGTATCTGCCTCGCACCATATATCACATCATCAGGCGAACTCTATGGCCAATCAAAGGGCATTCATCGTCCGCAAAGCTTGAAGGAGCAATGAAGACATTGGTTTTCTACATCCTCAATGGCGCAAGATTTCTTCATAAGTCAATTAGCTGCATCTGGATCTGATCTGTTTGGTCTGAAGTTCTATGCTCCATGGGTCATGCGCCTCATCAAGATGCACTCTGCTATCAACCATCAACCCTCCGCCGCAATCATCGATCTTTCTACCAGAGGTTGATATGTCCGCTGAAGCCATATACCCCGAGCCTGCCAAAACGCCTCTAAGTCTTCGTAACGCAGATCACCACAGCTTCTCTCAACCCATGGAAGGCGCCCAAGCAAGATCTCGTGTCTATCCTCGGCTGGGAACACACGTCGCCTCATCGTGCACGGATTTGAAGCCACCGAGAGCACAATTGGCCAAAGGCCTCGGAAGCGCCTCGAGTCCTCAATGATCGAGAACTTCTTGTGGCGCTGCATCAAAAGCAAGATAAGCATCACTCCTGGCTAAAGCGTCAAATGCAAAGCCTCTTGGTGGACGTCAATTGCATTTGTAACCTTGCCACCAAGAATGCTTTTGTCACTCACGAGAATTGTCGGCGACCATGGAAGAGTTTGACCCTGCTCAGTGCTGGAGCTGATCTTCAAGACGATGGCTTCACTGAACGTTTCAAGTTTGACTCCACTCCTCCACGGAATGCAGTCCTACGGCGAACTCCATCTCTTGAAGACTATGACTATTCTTCCTCCGCGGCAACTTTCAATGCCAGAGTGATCGATGATGAAGCCGATGCTACTTCACCACCCCCTACCTCTGCACGAATCGACACTGCGCCAAGCTCGTCTGCACCGCCAACCAATAACGACAACCCTGCTGCATCATCTTCTTCAGAAGAGGACGAGTAGATGCTCTATGTCTTCAAACCTTTTTGGTCCTTACTGACAAAAGGGGGAGAAGCATATGAGTTTTGATAGTCTTCAAGCGGGTTCATAAGGGCGGTTGCACTATGTTTTGCCTAGTGCTTACAACTCTCGTTTTTGAAACATTTGGTTCTTATGAGTTGTAACACTTAAATTTGATGGTCGTCTGCTACTTATGTGCATTACCCTGGTGCGATGATAAATTCCGCATGTGCTACGATAACTTCCGCACTTAGATCATTCTGCAGACGTCCATTTTTCATTATGCATGTCATTCTCTTAGCTATATCCTTTCATGCATGATGAATTATCTTCATAAGTTGAAGAGGATCTCCACAAGTACAACCTGCCATGTGCATTTGCATTCCAAAAGCAAACTACTTATATGCACATCTTCAGGGGGGAGCCTTTGCCACTTATGAAGATAATTCTATCCTTTGACAATCACATATTTTATCCCGTTGAAAACTTCAACCAGTTTGTCATCAATCACCAAAAAGGGGGAGATTGTAAGTGCATCTAGTGCCACCCCTAGTTGGTTTTGGAGTATTGACGACAAATGTGGTTGAGGGACTAATGCGTTTGTGAGAATTGCAGGATAACGCAGGTAGTGTCCCTCATTGATTCGGTTGACCTACCGGAGACGACCCCTAAAAATGTATGAAGACATTGAAGACAATGGTGGTATGTGAAGATATTCACATTGAAGACTATGACATGAGAAGACATTGAGTGAAGACTATGGAGCGCGAAGACTGTGTTGTTTCGTTGTTTCCTTTTCTTCTTTGTTGAGTCATAGGAACCACCGTACTGTTAAGTGGGGTCCAAGTGATCATAGTCAGAATGACTGAAGTGATGCTCAACCCAAATCCTATGTCTTCGAGCGACAATGAGAGCAAAACTTATCCAGAGCTGGATGAGTCAACTTTGCTTGTAGCCCAAGTAAAGTTGCCATGAGTGTTTGAAATCTGACCATTGGAACACGTGTCAGTTCCTTAGTGACCGAGGGTCATTTCGGACATAACAGGTCGGGTTGCCTAGTGGCTATAAATAGCGCACCCCCTACACCATAAATTGGTGGCTGCTCAGAGTTAGTGCACGGCTTTTGTCGTTTGAGAGCAACCCACCTCGAAGCCTTTGAGAGAGAGAAATCCTTGCGAGGACAAAGCCCAAAACACCCAGAGCCAAAGAGTGTTAGGCATCATCAAGTTTTCCTGTCAGTGTGACACAAGACTTATTACACTTGAGGATCGTGAATCCTCCACCGGTTAGGCGTCGCGTTCGAGCATCCAAGAGTCATTGCGGATTGCCGGTGAACGTCGTTTGTGAAGGTTCGGAAGTCTACCTTGAAGACTTACCAGAGTGATTGGGCGAGGACTGTGTGTCCTTAGCTCAAGGGGCACTACAAGAAATATGCTATCTTGTGACCTCCACTATTGGTCACTGAAAGGTCATAGTTTTTCATTTGCGACCTTTTTGTGACTAAAAACAGAAGGTCAAAAGCTGAGGGTCGTTAACTGACTATAGCGACCTTCTGTGTGATATGTAAAAGGTCGTTGGTTCTTTGACCAAATTTTGGTCACTAGCAACCTCCCCAGCCACGAGGGCATCCAAAGATGGCAAGTTGATGTGGCACTAGATTCAGCCCGGTCCAATTCGGTTTTCTACATGGGCCTAGCCCAACAATTCGGCCTTTTCACTGTATATTTTCTCTATTTATTTTCTGTATCTACATGGGCCTGGCCCAACAATTTGGCCTTTTTTTATATTTTGGGCCATGGCCTTTTTAGTTTTTCAGTATATATTTTTCAATCTGGTCCCACAAGTCAGATGTGTCCCACTTGTCATAATCTCCTATATTGGTCCCACATGTCAAAAATGTGAGCATTGTTTAGATTATTTTCACAAATGGGCCCACTAATCAGGTTTCCATTTCACACGTCTTCAAATCACACAAATAATCAATATTTTAAATGTAATGTAAAAAATGTAGAATTTCTTAGGCATGGAGCTCTGTGACATAGTCTATTACAATCAGGCATAGTCTATTACAACCCAGATATGCCTACTATTACAATACTATAATATTTACAGTTTATTACAGTCAAACAGAACAAATCTTTGCTACTAGGGCTACACGCTGCTTCGAACTTGAAATTTCCTAGGCCTGGAGCTCCTGTAAAAGGGTGAACACAAAGGCATTAGAGTACCATCTTCATTCCTGGAGTAGATATTCAAACCTCTAGGTTTAGTGTATAGACAATCTAGAAAATATATATTTAACAAAATTTCACAGAAATGCAGATTTATGGATCGAATGTATGATAAAGCAACAGATTCAAACAACTTCAAATTAATGAGTAGATGTTTTAGAGACCAATTATAGGAGAACACTAGATGTTTCCAATGCATATTCGCATAACCTTGGCATACTCACAAAATCTTAAATCAATCCTAAATCAATGTTGCCTACAAGAAACACTCATCAATCTCATGTTTTGAAAAGCAACGTGGGTGAAACCAAGTCAAAATAAGGAGCATAACAAATTCATGTCAACAAAAATTAGCTTGTGATCCATAACACATTATTTATTCTTTACAAAGTAGAATTTCCGTAGATATCATTACCAGACACCAAATAGAAAGTAACATGTACAGAATGTGACAACATTTAGTTCACCTTATTGTACATGTTGGGTCCAGTTTACTCGGTTGGACAAGATGCATTTGTTAACTATGAAGAGAATGACACTATTATGCGAGATAATTGTTGTGTCGCTAACAATCACCATGTAAGAATGTTTTGCTATAGTAATACATGAACATCAAGTGAGAGTGGTGTTTTGTTCTTACCACAGCGGAACAATTGAGACAATGCCCGATTCGGCTTGCTTCTCCACAAGACTCGACCAGCAGCACACATCCTTGAAGGAACCAGTGGTGCTGTTTGCTCCCTTGGCCCAGCTCCTTGCTGCGGAGGATGGACATGACTTGGATGCGGAGCCCGCTGCACACGGCGTATTGTGTCACTACTTGCAGCAACAGAAGGAACTCACATATCATAGAACTTGCAGCAATAGAAGAACATGCATTCAAATAGAGATCATGAGCATGTTCACTGTGATATTGAACTCCTGTTACAATCTTATGAGCATGCATTCAAATAGAGATCATGCAATCAAATGGAGTAGTCACAGTCTTAACTAAGAAGATCATGAGCATGTGCATGAGTAAAATGAGCATCAGCATGTGTTAACAGTCTTACAATTAATGCTTTGTAACTACAGATAACTGAAAAATGAGTACAATAGATGTACAGAATTTGTAGGCTCCATTTGTAACTACAAAGATTACTTTTCATTTGTTTGAAATTTTCAGAGATGTCACAAGAGCATGATAAAATTTCAGTTGAAACTATAGATGCAAAGACACTAAATTACTCAAGCCTTGCTAAACAAAGAAGTCTTACAAAGAAACAACAGGACTTAATTACTTACTCTACTACTAACAGCAAGCCTATCTTTAATTACTTAATCTACACTCATTACAGATCAAGAAGAGATTCTGGAAATTTTAATTGAATTCAATTAAATTTGTGCTACTGCTGCTGTTATAAAACTACTGAAACTACTCATGCAACAATTAGCATGAGATACAAGCAGCACTAAGCACCAAGATTACTACACCAAGTCAAATTTAAGCTACTGAAAAATGGTGGAAGATTCATGACAAGAATAACAGTAGCAGAAGCTTCATGTGCTAAAATACTAAAGCTTCATGTGCAAAATTACAAAATTTAAGCTATCATCCTGCTGCAGAAATAGCCACCGTCCAGGCCCCCGTCATCCGCCAAGCTGCCGCCAAGCTCCAGCCCCTCCAGTGGTGACCACAAGGGCCTCCTGTACAACATCATGAGAACAGTCAAGGACTGCAACATCCAGGTAACAACAAAGTTCAGCACAATAAAATAGATATTATGGTCACTTGACTACAATGATTCTTCCTACTACTGTCATTCTTAGAAGTGAAAGCTTCTGCTAGCCATTGAAGAAAAGGAGGTCCTGGTTGGTCAATTATTGTCAGTCAGGCTGAGCATTATGCAGCAAAAAAAGAAAGCAGGAGCTAATGGCCTATGAACTACTAGTAGCACAGCTGTAGTAGAAGATATAATTGTGCATGCTGTAAGACAGTAAGAATGAGTAATAAATTGCAAGCATAATTGTGCACTTGGTAGTGCATCGTCCTCTGTTTACCCCACCCCAGCGCACCCCAAACTAAAAATAGCAGAAACTCCAAGTCCAATATTACTATTGTTGTAGTTTCTAATGGGATTTAGCTTTTTTATTTGAGATAACAGTACATAAGCTGGTTGCACAACAGAACTGCATAGGTATGCACAATAGGAGAAATGATGGCCTGGTGGTCACCTTGTCATGCCAATGCCGTTGTCGATGATCGTTAGCATGGTGGTCACCTTGTCGGGAATGATGTGGATGAAGAGCTCAGGCTGCACATCGAGCTTACTCTTGTCCGTGAAGATCTCGAACCTGATCTTGTCCAAGGCCTGCAAAAATCACACCTGCTAATTATTGTCTGCTCACCTAAGTTAGTTTCATTGTCTATCCAGAGCATGCCCAACTGTGTGTAGCTAAGGTGTCCAACTAATTAGTAAGATGCGATCTCAGAGAAGAAGAAAAACTAGTGAAGATGCGGGCGGATTAATCGTCGAGTGAGGAAGGAGTTTTTTTTCTTACCGAACTGTTGTTGGTCGCCAAGATGGCGATCGTTGGCGGACGCCATCACCATCGCCATGAACCCGGCGCCACATGGCTGCTCCGGCCGCCGCCACTGTCTGTCTGGCGACGGCGAGGCCGTGAATAGGAAGAAGCCCCCCAGATGGCTGCAACAACAACATGAACAACAACCAGAGTCAGATTGCAAGCAGGGAACATGAACTAGAAACCAGAACTAGAGAAGAAGCACATGACCTTGGAAGATGGACCACCAGGCGGATCTGGAAGCCGACGCCATGGAGGAGATGAGCTCCAGGTCCAGCCACCTCTGGCCTCGCCGTCGTCGCATGTGGTAGATCCCAACGAAGTTAAAGTGGCGGCCGAAACCCTAGCCAAGGGTGAGGTTGCGGGCTTGCACTAGAGGGTGCGAGAGACGGATCTGACGGGAGGGGGGAAGAGCTGCATGAGGGGAGCCCGGGGTGTGCTGCGCGCCGGCGAGAGCCGCCTCAACTCGCCGGAATTGAGTGGAGCAGAGGAGTCGTGGGAGGAAGAGAGAGGGCTCGCGGGGGAGAAGGGCGTGGGGGAGGCCATGGACGGCGGGGAGGTGGAGGTGGCGATCTAGAAAGGAGGAGGTGGCGGCTGCGATCTGGAAGGGAGGAGGTGGTGTGCGGGGGAGAGAGGGGCTAGGGTTCGCTGCACGGGGGAGAGGGGAGAGGATCTGAGGGGGGAGGGATAGAAAGTAAGAAAGAATGGAGGGGGGGGGGGGTGGGTGGAAAATGTCCATGAGGACAGACCTAGGGTTTCGGCTCGGGTGGGTTTGGGCCGTTTGATTCGGAAGCATCCGACGGTGGTTGATGCGTGATCCGCGTGATATGCCTATAGACCAATCAGAACGCAACAAACAATTTGAAGACTTTATGACCTTTTAAATAGGTCACAAAAAAATCATTTTCCATTTTTTAGTGCTCAAAATGAGTTCTTTTTTGTAAAAGACCTACCAAATATTTGTTCAAATGATATTCTTTATATTCTTTATATTTGTTAAAAATGAGTTCTTTATACTCTGCAAAAGTTTACATCTTGGAATAGTAAACAGTATCGACAAAGGGATTTTTTATATTCTTTGCACAAAAAATCATTTTCCATTTTTCGAGTGCCCCAAATGAGTTTTTTTGTGAAGGACCTACCAAATAATTGTTGCAAAAATGGACCAAATCATTTTTATAAAATACTAGGCCATGTTTAATGCACAATTTACAAAATGGTTGGGTGTCAAAAGTTTTGATCCACCTCTGGTGAAAAAGACAAATTCCCGTCGATTCAGTTGGAAACGGGTCAAATTTGAACTGCAACTGCCTCATAGTTTGCTATTTATTTTTTCCAAAAATTATTTATAGGTACATAAGTATCTATTTTATCATAGAAACACCAAAAGTTTTCCAAGATTCAACAACTAGCTAGGAACGGTCAAGCCCGCCGTTTTGACCGCATTTTGAAACGGGCATAAAAAATTAAAAAAAAATCAAAAAAATTGGAAAACCTTCGCACTGTGTCATTATATGTGACCAAGTTTCCAGGAAAAATAATAAACTTGTAATACGATAATTATTTAAAAAAAAGTGTTCTCAGAAATGAGCTATCATGCGTGAAGATTCATGGCTTTCAAGCCAAATGATCAATCTTATGGCCACATTCATGGCATAGTTTGTTCAAATGATCTCATATTGTGCACAAGGGTGCATCTTGGAATTCCAAACAATGTTGCCTAAGTAAGTTTTCATTTTCTTTGCACGGAAAATTCATTTTCCATTTTCCGAGTGCCCAAAAGGAGGTTTTTTTGTGAAGGAACTACCAAATAATTGTTGCAAAAATGGACCAAATCAATTTTATAAAATACTAATCCATGTTTAATGCACAATTGACGAAATGGTTGGGTGTCAAAAGTTTTGATCCACCTCTGGTGAAAAAGACAAATTCCCGTCGATTCAGCTGGAAACGAGTCAAATTTGAACTGCAGCTGCCTCATAGTTTGCTATTTATTTTTTCTAAAAATCATTTATAGGTACATAAGTATCTATTTTATCATAGAAACACCAAAAGTTTTCCAAGATTCAACAACTAGCTAGGAACGGTCAAGCCCGCCGTTTTGACCGCATTTTGAAACGGGCATAAAAAATTTAAAAAAAAATCAAAAAATTGGAAAACCTTCGCATTGTGTCATTATTTGTGACCAAGTTTCCAGGGAAAATAATAAACTTGTAATACGGTAATTATTTAAAAAAAGTGTTCTCGGAAATGAGCTATCATGCGTGAAGATTCATGGCTTTCAAGCCAAATGATCAATCTTATGGCCACATTCATGGCATAGTTTGTTCAAATGATCTCATATTGTGCACAAGGGTGCATCTTGGAATTCCAAACAATGTTGCCTAAGGAAGTTTTCATTTTCTTTGCACGGAAAATTCATTTTCCATTTTTCGAGTGCCCAAAAGGAGGTTTTTTTTGTGAAGGAACTACCAAATAATTGTTGCAAAAATGGACCAAATCAATTTTATAAAATACTAGGCCATGTTTAATGCACAATTGACAAAATGGTTGGGTGTCAAAAGTTTTGATCCACCTCTGGTGAAAAGGACAAATTCCCGTCGATTCAGTTGGAAACGGGTCAAATTTGAACTGCAGCTGCCTCATATTTTGCTATTTATTTTTTCCAAAAATCATTTATAGGTACATAAGTATATATTTTATCATAGAAACACCAAAAGTTTTCCAAGATTCAACCACTAGCTAGGAACGGTCAAGCCCGCCGTTTTGACCGCATTTTGAAACGGGCATAAAAAATTCAAAAAAAATCAAAAAATTGGAAAACCTTCGCATTGTGTCATTATATGTGACCAAGTTTCCAGGAAAAATAATAAACTTATGTACTGGTAATTATTTAAAAATGTGTTCTCGAAATGAGCTATCGTATGCGTGAAGATTCATGGCTTTCAAGCCAAATGATCAATCTTATGGCCACATTCATGACATAGTTTGTTCAAATGATCTCATATTGTGCACAAGGGTGCATCTTGGAATTCCAAACAATGTTGCCTAAGGAAGTTTTCATTTTCTTTGCACGGAAAATTCATTTTTCATTTTCCGAGTGCCCAAAAGGAGGGTTTTTTGTGAAGGAACTACCAAATAATTGTTGAAAAATTGGACCTAATCAAATTTATAAAATACTAGGCCATATGTAATGCACAATTGACAAAATGGTTGGGTGTCAAATTTTTTGATCCACCTCTGGTGAAAAAGACCAATTCCCGTCGATTCAGCTGGAAGCGAGTCAAATTTGAACTGCAGCTGCCTCATAGTTTGCTCTTTATTTTTTCCAAAAATCATTTCTAGGTAAATAAGTATCTATTTAATCAGAAATACATGGTTTTATGGCGAGACATCGAGGTTTGGGCGGTGGCCGAGGGCCCCAGCTCTAGAGCGCCAGAGCTCGCATGCCATGCCACGTGGTCACCACAGTGACCAAAGGCGTGCCATGTGTTCTGGGCGGACTAGGCATGTCTAGTGGGTTGGGCACTCCCCAGGTAGGTGCTAGGAAGAAAATCACAACATAAGATTCTCACGAGGAGACCGGTCGATGCTCAAACATGAATAAGCAGCCAAGTGTTTGATTTGCGGTACGGGAAATGCACATGGCTAATGGGTGTGAGTTTTGGCTGAGGATGATCAGTTACTAAGAAGACCGTCTTGACAAATGTCCACCTCAAAAGGAGGAGCCTAGGTGGTACTTGCTTTACAAACTACCACACTGGACATAAATACGAATGTTGAAGCTGGGCTCAAAATAATGAATGGATTGAGCTGGCATTTGGTGGAGGATGGTTATTTGGGCATAGGAAAGCATCAGAAAATGGATACCATTTGGACATGCCAAAGTGGTACTTCCTTCACAAAGTGCTGCTCTGAATAGAATAGGAAAATGAATATTTTCGAATTATTTTTGAACTAGGCAAGGAATGTTTTTACGTATTTGACGAAGATATGACCCAAAGAATTTATGAGATTTTTTTGGAAATTTTGGGAATGACAGAAATATAGGTTGCTTCACAACCTGGGGCAAAAACTGCCACATGGACATGACACATAGACAAAACTGATGAGGTGGCGCCTAGTCATAGCAATAAGTACTAATGCATCCACGTTCACAACCTCATGACCATTTGTATTGGTCGTAAACAGGTAGAGATAAGGTCATGGACCACTGTTGTCTGCTTTTATGACCATTTGGTCTAAGGCAATTCAGGGTTTGAGCCCTTCTAAGCGAAATGGCCGTGGATTTACGACCAATTCAGCTAGGGTCACTAAGAGAAGGTCACTAGTTGACATTTTTCTTGTAGTGGGGAATAAGGTGAAGACGCGGTCTTCTGAGTTGAATCTCAGCCTCCCTAACTAGATGTACAGTTGTCACAGCAACTGGAACTGGTCCAACAAATCTTGTGTCTTCAACCAGTGACTCGTTCTATCCCTTCCCTCCTTTACCCTAAGTTTGTCTTCGTGAAGTCATTGCTTATATGTCTTATCTGTTTGACTTCACTGCTTGACTTCTATTGTTGTTTGGCTTCATACTATCTTCCATCCTGATCCTTACTACATAGCTGCTATTAGTCTTGTCCGTTCACATTATTGCATACTTTACTATGGCTTGCTTGTTGTAGTTATCTTCCGCTGCATATCAACTAGGTCATTTCTGTTGTTAGTCTTCGAAACATCCGTGTTTTGAAGACTTTCATAAAAATCGCCTATGCACCCCCCCCTCTAGTCGATAACTAGCACTTTCACTTGTCCGTTTTTTATGTCATTGCTACGCTAGATCATTGCACATCTCGGTACACCACCGCAAGCATTCATATAGAGTCATATCTTTGTTCCAGCATCGAGTTGTAATATCGAGTTGTAAGTAAATAAAAGTGTGATGATCATCATTATAGAACATTGCCCCATAAAAAAAGAAAAAAAGAAAAAAAAAGGAAAG
This sequence comes from Aegilops longissima, assembly GCA_021605205.1. Lineage (NCBI taxonomy): Eukaryota > Viridiplantae > Streptophyta > Magnoliopsida > Poales > Poaceae > Aegilops > Aegilops longissima. Next base: position 85,274,213 of record CM038682.1, on the reverse strand, counting down.
GCCAAAGAAGCCTAAATAAAAAAAAGGGGGCCAAAGAAGCCCACCGAAAAAAAGAAAAAAAAGAAAAGGGGCAATGTTACTATCCTTTTTACACACTTGTGCTTCAAAGTAGCACCATGTTCTTCATATAGAGAGTCTCTTATGTTGTCACTTTCATATACTAGTGGGAATTTTTCATTATAGAACTTGGCTTGTATATTCCAACGATGGGCTTCCTCAAATGCCCTAGGTCTTCATGAGCAAGCAAGTTGGATGCACACCCGCTAGTTTCTTTTGTTGAGCTCTCATACGCTTATAGCTCTTAGTGCATCTGTTGCATGGCAATCCCTACTCCTCGCATTGACATCAATTGATGGGCATCTCCATAGCCCGTTGATTAGCCGCCTCGATGTGAGACTTTCTCCTTTTTTGTCTTCTCCACATAACCTCCATCATTATATTCTATTCCACCTATAGTGCTATATCCATGGCTTGCGCTCATGTATTGCGTGACGGTTGAAAAAGCTGAAGCGCGTTAAAAAGTATGAACCAATTGCTCGTCTTGTCATCGGGGTTGTGCATGATGGGGGCATTTTGTGTGACGAAAATGAAGCATGGCCAAACTATATGATTTTGTAGGGATAAGCTTGCTTTGGCCTTTTTGTTTTGAAAAGACATGATTGCTTTATTGGTATGCCGAAGTATTATTGTTTTTATGTCAAATGATAGACTATTGCTTTGAATCACTCGTGTCTTAATATTCATGCCATGATTAGACATATGATCAAGATTATGCTAGGTAGCATTCAACATCAAAAATTATCTTTTTTTATCATTTACCTACTCGAGGACGAGCAGGAATTAAGCTTGGGGATGCTGATACGTCTCCGTCGTATCTATAATTTTTTATTGTTCCATGCCAATATTGTTCAACCTTCATATACTTTTGGCAACTTATTATACTATTTTTTGGGACTAACACATTGATCCAGTGCCCAGTGCCAGTTCCTGTCTGTTGCATGTTTCATGTTTCGTAGAAACCCCATACAAAACAGAGTCCAAACGGGATAAAAACGGACGGAGTATTTTTTTGGAATATTTGTGATTTCTGGGAGGAAGAATCAACGCGAAACGATGCCCAATTCTCCTTGACCCCTTCTTCTTCTTCTTCCTTGACCTTCTTCTTCCTTGACCCCTTCTTCTTCTTCTTCCTTGACCTTCTTCTTCCTTAACCATCTTGGGAGGAGGTCAAGGAAGAAGAAGAAGAAGGGGGGCTCTCTCCGCCTTGCTTTCGGTGGTGCTAGGACGCATGGCGGGGCCATCATCAACACCGCGATCTTCACCAACACCTCCATCATCTTCACCAACATCTCCATCACGTTCCCCCATCTATATCCAGCGGTCCACTCTCCTGCAACCCGCTGTACCCTCTACTTGAACATGGTGCTTTATGCTTCATATTATTATCCAATGTTGTGTTGCCATCCTATGATGTCTGAGTAGATTTCCATTGTCCTATCGGTGATTGATGAATTGCTATGATTGGTTTGAGTTGCATGTTTTATTATTGGTGTTGTCCTATGGTGCCCTCCGTGTCGGCATAGCGTGAGGGATTCCTGCTGTAGGGTGTTGCAATGTGTTCATGATTAAACTACGATTGGGTTGCGTGAGTGGTCAAACACAAACCCGAGTAAGGGATTGTTTGCGTATGGGATAAAGGGGACTCTATACTTTAATGCTATGGTTGGGTTTTACCTTAATGATCTTTAGTAGTTGTGGATGGTTGCTAGAGTTCCAATCATAAGTGCATATGATCCAAGAAGAGAAAGTATGTTTGCTTATGCCTCTCCCTCAAATAGAATTGCAATAGTGATTATCGGTCTAGTAACGTAGTCAATTGCTTAGGGACACTTTCACAACTCCTACCACCACTTTTCCATACTCGCTTTATTTACTTTACTGTATCTTTATCTAAACATCCCCTACTTTTTATTTATGCGTTCTTTATTATCTTGCAAACCTATCACACCTACAAACTACTTCTAGTTTCATACTTGTTCTAGGTAAAGCGAACATCAAGCGTCGTGAAAGTCGTATCAATGGCCGATAGGACTTGAGAGAGTATTTGTTCTACCTTTAGCTCCTATTTGGGTTCGACACTCTTACTTATCGAAAGAGGCTACAACTATCCCGTATACTTGTGGGTTATCAATTCCCTTTGAATAGGCTGAGGTTGGATTGACCCTTTTTAGGCTTGTCAGCATTGTACCGAGGCTTCGGATTATGCAAATGACGATTTTTGGCTTCATAGTGTGCTGTCACGAAGTTTGACGCCTCCTAAGTGATGAATGCCTCGGCCATCGATGCTTCTATTCTATGTTTATTTTTACATTTTGCTCGAAGCGTCTTCTGCATCCTCTCAGTTGAGTAGCACCAACGATTTTGCACGCCCCCCCCAATCGTGTCTCGGTCGGGAGATGCAAAATCAAGTGTTGCATCGGATTAAAGAAGCTTGGCGGAAAGATCATCTCTAACTTGCAGATCAACTCCGGCGCCAACTGTTCCGTTTCTTCTAGGAGGCCAGGCGATAGTTCGTTCGCATAAAGAACACGGAAGAAATAGCTCAGCTCTGCAAGATTAGCCATTCATCCTTAGGGATGAAGCCACACAACATCACCGGCATTATCAGCTCTATCCATATGTGCCAATCATGACTTTTTAGACCAAATATTTTCAATTTATCAAGACTCGCTCCCCTCTTTAGATTTGCTGCATACCCATTGGGGAACATCAACTTCATTTTCACCCACAAAATAATTTCCTTCATAGCTGGCCTTCCAAGATTGAACCATGCCTTTGGCTTCTTCCAGTTCTGGTTTCCTTTCGGTTCTTGCATGCTTTGTAACGGTCTATCACACAGCTCCTCTTGATCATCTCTAGCCTTAGTATTATCCTTTGATTTCCCCTCTATGCCAAACAATGTACCAAAAATGGCTTCGGCGATATTCTTTTCAGTGTGCATCACGTCGATGTTGTGTGGGCAAAGGAGGTCTTTGAAGTAAGGCGATCCTGAAGCATGTCTTGTGAGTCCGTGTGTTCCTTATTATACCCCTTGAATACCTCGGCGCTCTTGATCCGCTCAAGAGCGTTTAAGCGATCTAGGGTCTGTTGGCCTCTCAACGCAGGTGGTGCAGAGTGTTTGACAACTCTACCTTTCATGAATCTCCTTGACCCCTTCTTCTTCGTCTTCCTTGACCTTCTTCTTCCTTGACCATCTTGGGAGGAGGTCAAGGAAGAAGAAGAAGAAGGGGGGCTCTCTCCGCCTTGCTTTCGATGGCGCCGGAACGCCGCCGGGGGCCATCATCAACACCGCGATCTTCACCAACACCTCCATCATCTTCACCAACATCTCCATCACCTTCCCCCATCTATATCCAGCGGTCCACTCTCCTGCAACCCGCTGTACCCTCTACTTGAACATGGTGCTTTATGCTTCATATTATTATCCAATGTTGTGTTGCCATCCTATGATGTCTGAGTAGATTTCCATTGTCCTATCGGTGATTGATGAATTGCTATGATTGGTTTGAGTTGCATGTTTTATTATTGGTGTTGTCCTATGGTGCCCTCCGTGTCGCGCAAGCGTGAGGGATTCCTGCTGTAGGGTGTTGCAATGTGTTCATGATTCGCTTACAGTGGGTTGCGTGAGTGACTGAAACACAAACCCGAGTAAGGGGATTGTTTGCGTATGGGATAAAGGGGACTCTATACTTTAATGCTATGGTTGGGTTTTACCTTAATGATCTTTAGTAGTTGTGGATGGTTGCTAGAGTTCCAATCATAAGTGCATATGATCCAAGAAGAGAAAGTATGTTTGCTTATGCCTCTCCCTCAAATAGAATTGCAATAGTGATTATCGGTCTAGTAACGTAGTCAATTGCTTAGGGACACTTTCACAACTCCTACCACCACTTTTCCATACTCGCTTTATTTACTTTACTGCATCTTTATCTAAACATCCCCTACTTTTTATTTACGCGTTCTTTATTATCTTGCAAACCTATCACACCTACAAACTACTTCTAGTTTCATACTTGTTCTAGGTAAAGCGAACATCAAGCGTGCGTAGAGTCGTATCAATGGCCGATAGGACTTGAGAGAGTATTTGTTCTACCTTTAGCTCCTATTTGGGTTCGACACTCTTACTTATCGAAAGAGGCTACAACTATCCCGTATACTTGTGGGTTATCAATTCCCTTTGAATAGGCTGAGGTTGGATTGACCCTTTTTAGGCTTGTCAGCATTGTACCGAGGCTTCGGATTATGCAAATAGCGATTTTGGCTTCATAGTGTGCTGTCACGAAGTTTGACGCCTCCTAAGTGATGAATGCCTCGGCCATCGATGCTTCTATTCTATGTTTATTTTTACATTTTGCTCGAAGCGTCTTCTGCATCCTCTCAGTTGAGTAGCACCAACGATTTTGCACGCCCCCAATCGTGTCTCGGTCGGGAGATGCAAAATCAAGTGTTGCATCGGATTAAAGAAGCTTGGCGGAAAGATCATCTCTAACTTGCAGATCAACTCCGGCGCCAACTGTTCCATTTCTTCTAGGAGGCCAGGCGATAGTTCGTTCGCATAAAGAACACGGAAGAAATAGCTCAGCTCTGCCAGTACTAGCCATTCATCCTTAGGGATGAAGCCACACAACATCACCGGCATTATCAGCTCTATCCATATGTGCCAATCATGACTTTTTAGACCAAATATTTTCAATTTATCAAGACTCGCTCCCCTCTTTAGATTTGCTGCATACCCATTGGGGAACATCAACTGCATTTTCACCCACAAAATAATTTCCTTCATAGCTGGCCTTCCAAGATTGAACCATGCCTTTGGCTTCTTCCAGTTCTGGTTTCCTTTCGGTTCTTGCATGCTTTGTAACGGTCTATCACACAGCTCCTCTTGATCATCTCTAGCCTTAGTATTATCCTTTGATTTCCCCTCTATGCCAAACAATGTACCAAAAATGGCTTCGGCGATATTCTTTTCAGTGTGCATCACGTCGATGTTGTGTGGGCAAAGGAGGTCTTTGAAGTAAGGCAGATCCCAGAAGCATGTCTTGTGAGTCCAGGTGTGTTCCTTATTATACCCCTTGGAATACCATGGACGCTCTGGATCTGGCTCGAGAGCGTTTAACTGATCTAGGGTCTGTTGGCCTCTCAACGCAGGTGGTGCAGAGTGTTTGACAACTCTACCTTTCATGAATCTCCTTGACCCCTTCTTCTTCGTCTTCCTTGACCTTCTTCTTCCTTGACCATCTTGGGAGGAGGTCAAGGAAGAAGAAGAAGAAGGGGGGCTCTCTCCGCCTTGCTTTCGATGGCGCCGGAACGCCGCCGGGGGCCATCATCAACACCGCGATCTTCACCAACACCTCCATCATCTTCACCAACATCTCCATCACCTTCCCCCATCTATATCCAGCGGTCCACTCTCCTGCAACCCGCTGTACCCTCTACTTGAACATGGTGCTTTATGCTTCATATTATTATCCAATGTTGTGTTGCCATCCTATGATGTCTGAGTAGATTTCCATTGTCCTATCGGTGATTGATGAATTGCTATGATTGGTTTGAGTTGCATGTTTTATTATTGGTGCTGTCCTATGGTGCCCTCCGTGTTGCAAGCGTGAGGATTCCTGCTGTAGGGTGTTGCAATGTGTTCATGATTAAACTTACGATGGGTTGCGTGGTGGTGAAACACAAACCCGAGTAAGGGGATTGTTTGCGTATGGGATAAAGGGGACTCTATACTTTAATGCTATGGTTGGGTTTTACCTTAATGATCTTTAGTAGTTGTGGATGGTTGCTAGAGTTCCAATCATAAGTGCATATGATCCAAGAAGAGAAAGTATGTTTGCTTATGCCTCTCCCTCAAATAGAATTGCAATAGTGATTATCGGTCTAATAACGTAGTCAATTGCTTAGGACACTTTCACAACTCCTACCACCACTTTTCCATACTCGCTTTATTTACTTTCTCGCATCTTTATCTAAACAGCCCTACTTTTTATTTACGCGTTCTTTATTATCTTGCAAACCTATCACACCTACAAACTACTTCTAGTTTCATACTTGTTCTAGGTAAAGCGAACATCAAGCGTGCGTAGAGTCGTATCAATGGCCGATAGGACTTGAGAGAGTATTTGTTCTACCTTCAGCTCCTATTTGGGTTCGACACTCTTACTTATCGAAAGAGGCTACAACTATCCCGTATACTTGTGGGTTATCAATTCCCTTTGAATAGGCTGAGGTTGGATTGACCCTTTTTAGGCTTGTCAGCATTGTACCGAGGCTTCGGATTATGCAAATGACGATTTTTGGCTTCATAGTGTGCTGTCACGAAGTTTGACGCCTCCTAAGTGATGAATGCCTCGGCCATCGATGCTTCTATTCTATGTTTATTTTTACATTTTGCTCGAAGCGTCTTCTGCATCCTCTCAGTTGAGTAGCACCAACGATTTTGCACGCCCCCCCCAATCGTGTCTCGGTCGGGAGATGCAAAATCAAGTGTTGCATCGGATTAAAGAAGCTTGGCGGAAAGATCATCTCTAACTTGCAGATCAACTCCGGCGCCAACTGTTCCATTTCTTCTAGGAGGCCAGGCGATAGTTCGTTCGCATAAAGAACACGGAAGAAATAGCTCAGCTCTGCCAGTACTAGCCATTCATCCTTAGGGATGAAGCCACACAACATCACCGGCATTATCAGCTCTATCCATATGTGCCAATCATGACTTTTTAGACCAAATATTTTCAATTTATCAAGACTCGCTCCCCTCTTTAGATTTGCTGCATACCCATTGGGGAACATCAACTGCATTTTCACCCACAAAATAATTTCCTTCATAGCTGGCCTTCCAAGATTGAACCATGCCTTTGGCTTCTTCCAGTTCTGGTTTCCTTTCGGTTCTTGCATGCTTTGTAACGGTCTATCACACAGCTCCTCTTGATCATCTCTAGCCTTAGTATTATCCTTTGATTTCCCTCTATGCCAAACAATGTACCAAAATGGCTTGGCGATATTCTTTTCAGATGTGCATCACGTCGATGTTGTGTGGGCAAAGGAGGTCTTTGAAGTAAGGCAGATCCCGAAGCATGTCTTGTGAGTCCAGTGTGTTCCTTATTATACCCCTTGGAATACCATGGGCGCTCTGGATCTGCTCGAGGCGTTTAAGCGATCTAGGGTCTGTTGGCCTCTCAACGCAGTGGTGCAGAGTGTTTGACAACTCTACCTTTCATGAATCTCCTTGACCCCTTCTTCTTCGTCTTCCTTGACCTTCTTCTTCCTTGACCATCTTGGGAGGAGGTCAAGGAAGAAGAAGAAGAAGGGGCTCTCCGCCTTGCTTTCGATGGCGCGGACGCATGGGGGCCATCATCAACACCGCGATCTTCACCAACACCTCCATCATCTTCACCAACATCTCCATCACCTTCCCCCATCTATATCCAGCGGTCCACTCTCCTGCAACCCGCTGTACCCTCTACTTGAACATGGTGCTTTATGCTTCATATTATTATCCAATGTTGTGTTGCCATCCTATGATGTCTGAGTAGATTTCCATTGTCCTATCGGTGATTGATGAATTGCTATGATTGGTTTGAGTTGCATGTTTTATTATTGGTGCTGTCCTATGGTGCCCTCCGTGTCGCGCAAGCGTGAGGGATTCCTGCTGTAGGGTGTTGCAATGTGTTCATGATTCGCTTACAGTGGGTTGCGTGAGTGACTGAAACACAAACCCGAGTAAGGGGATTGTTTGCGTATGGGATAAAGGGGACTCTATACTTTAATGCTATGGTTGGGTTTTACCTTAATGATCTTTAGTAGTTGTGGATGGTTGCTAGAGTTCCAATCATAAGTGCATATGATCCAAGAAGAGAAAGTATGTTTGCTTATGCCTCTCCCTCAAATAGAATTGCAATAGTGATTATCGGTCTAGTAACGTAGTCAATTGCTTAGGGACACTTTCACAACTCCTACCACCACTTTTCCATACTCGCTTTATTTACTTTACTGCATCTTTATCTAAACAGCCCCTACTTTTTATTTACGCGTTCTTTATTATCTTGCAAACCTATCACACCTACAAACTACTTCTAGTTTCATACTTGTTCTAGGTAAAGCGAACATCAAGCGTGCGTAGAGTCGTATCAATGGCCGATAGGACTTGAGAGAGTATTTGTTCTACCTTTAGCTCCTATTTGGGTTCGACACTCTTACTTATCGAAAGAGGCTACAACTATCCCGTATACTTGTGGGTTATCAATTCCCTTTGAATAGGCTGAGGTTGGATTGACCCTTTTTAGGCTTGTCAGCATTGTACCGAGGCTTCGGATTATGCAAATGACGATTTTTGGCTTCATAGTGTGCTGTCACGAAGTTTGACGCCTCCTAAGTGATGAATGCCTCGGCCATCGATGCTTCTATTCTATGTTTATTTTTACATTTTGCTCGAAGCGTCTTCTGCATCCTCTCAGTTGAGTAGCACCAACGATTTTGCACGCCCCCCCCCCCCAATCGTGTCTCGGTCGGGAGATGCAAAATCAAGTGTTGCATCGGATTAAAGAAGCTTGGCGGAAAGATCATCTCTAACTTGCAGATCAACTCCGCGCCAACTATTCCATTTCTTCTAGGAGGCGAGCGATAGTTCGTTCGCATAAAGAACACGGAAGAAATAGCTCAGCTCTGATTAGCCATTCATCCTTAGGGATGAAGCCACGCAACATCACCGGCATTATCAGCTCTATCCATATGTGCCAATCATGACTTTTTAGACCAAATATTTTCAATTTATCAAGACTCGCTCCCCTCTTTAGATTTGCTGCATACCCATTGGGGAACATCAACTGCATTTTCACCCACAAAATAATTTCCTTCATAGCTGGCCTTCCAAGATTGAACCATGCCTTTGGCTTCTTCGATTCGGTTTCCTTTCGGTTCTTGCATGCTTTGTAACGGTCTATCACACAGCTCCTCTTGATCATCTCTAGCCTTAGTATTATCCTTTGATTTCCCTCTATGCCAAACAATGTACCAAAAATGGCTTGGCGATATTCTTTTCGATGTGCATCACGTCGATGTTGTGTGGGCAAAGGAGGTCTTTGAAGTAAGGCAGATCCTGAAGCATGTCTTGTGAGTCCGTGTGTTCCTTATTATACCCTTGAAATACCCTCGGGCGCTCTGGATCTGGCTCGAGAGCGTTTAACGATCTAGGGTCCATTGGCCTCTCAACGCAGGTGGTGCAGAGTGTTTGACAACTCTACCTTTCATGAAGTTCTTGTCTTTCCTAAACTTATGGCGAGGATCTAGAAACTGCCTATGCAAGTCGAAGCAACTATACTTGTGCCCCGCCGTCAGCCAACGAAACTCAAGAGCTCCCTTGCAAGTGGGGCACAGGAACCTTCCATGCACACACCAGCCAACGAATAGCACATACGCCGGCAAGTCATGCGTCGAGTACATGTACCAGGCACGCATTATGAAGTTCTCTTTGCTAAAGGCATCGTATGTCTTAAACCCATTATCCCAATCTTCTTGCAATTCGTCCTTAAGAGGCTGCATGTACACATTCATATTCTTCCCCGGATAGTTGGGCCCTAGAATTATCAACGTCAGGAAAATGTTCTTTCTTTGCATAATCTGCCCGGGGGGAGGGGGAGATTGAGTGGAATGACAAACACGGGCCAACAGCTGTACGGGGCTGCCATCTGACCAAACACACTGAACCCATCTGTGCTGACGGCGACTCGAGGATGCCTTGGATCTGCCGTTTTTTTCCTTATGTAATGCATCGAAGCGCTTCCACGCTTCACCATCTAATGTGTGCACTATCATCACATTCCCATCTGCATCTAGTTCGGTTCTTTTGCTCGTTTTGTGCCATGTCATATGTCTGGTCGTCTCTTCAACCATGAAAAGATGTTGAAGTCTTGGTACGATTGGCATATACCGAAGAACATTAACGGGTATTTTGGTCTGCGTCTTCTCACCCATACCGTTGTCTACCACAACATACCTGGAAGAATTGCAAATGGGACAATAGTTCAAGTCCTCATACTGAAGCCTAAATAAGACACATCCTTTCTCACAGGCATGTATCTTCTCATAGGGCATCTTAAGAGCACGGAGGATTTTTTCTGACTGGTATAGGTTTGGAGGTAGCACATGGCCTTTGGGTAGAAATCGTCCAAAAACTGTCATCATCGCGTCGTAGCATTTTCTGCCCAAGTTGAATTGAGCCTTCAAAGCCATTATTTGTGAGATGGCATCCAGCTGACAAAGCTCAGTGTGCTCGTGAAGAGGACGTTTTGAGGACTCCCACATTTCAGTGAAGGCCTTTGCAGATTCCTCCATCTCCTCGTCCGAGTCCCGAGCATCCTCAAAGTCTTGCACCATGTCTGCGGTCCCGGTACCATGCTCGTCGGTGAGACGACGAACCACCTCGGCTCTGGCACGTTGGGCAGACTCACCATGTAATGTCCAGACCGTGTAACCAGGCGTAAAACCAAACTTCTGCAGGTGTTTACTCATTTCAAGCTCGTCCCTCTGATTATAGTTGTCGCACCGGACACAGGGGCACCAGCTAAATTTCTGGCCATTTGCAAATGCGGCTCTAACAAACCCCTTAGTTTTTGTTAACCATTCCTCAATCCAAACATACTGACTAGTGTAACCGGTGTACATCCACGCATGATCACTCATATTGACTTCCTACTGGACACACAAGAAATATATACATAATTAAGCAAACCATATCCATCAGTTAATAGAGTTTGTTAGTTTTATTACGTCCATGCAACCTACACGCTAATAGGTAAGGATAGGTCCTAATCCCACCCGAGTATGTGTAGATCGGGTTCGTTTTCCCATGCTCTGCTCCGGATCCGACGAAAAATTTCGGCAGCACCTCCCCGCTGTTCTCCTGATACACGTCTTGGCAATAAGCAGAGAGGATGTGTACCCGGAGAATAACAGGGAGGCACTGACGAAATTCTGCATCGGATCCAGAGCTGAGCATATGGGAAAACGAACCCAATCTACACATACTCGGGCTGTCCATGGATAATGTTGGATAATTCGAAAGAATCACGATTATAAATATGCAAATGCATGCATATTTATAGATGTAACCCTTTCGAACGGGAGATGCATAGTGGTTACACATACTGATGATTGACACCTGTAGCTAGCAAGTTTCATCGGCACGAAGACCGGAACAAAGCAAATGAAGGGGGGAGGAGGATATGTTATTTGTGCTCACCAACGAACGCAGGGGCAGAGCTCGTCAAACACTAGACCCTCGCAATGATGAAATAACTGCATATTTAAATCGAAAAATGAGTAACATAGCAAGTATTCGACACCGACGGCCACATGTACCTCGCACTGACGATACTTGCTATTTACGGTACCATCGACACCGAGGAACCCTCTAACCCGCTCGTCCCCGGGTAAACTAAATAGCAACTACCATCGGTGCAAGGTACATGAGGCGGTCGGCGTTGAACACTAGATCCACATCCCACAAGTGAAGTCGGCGCCAGGTGTCCCGCAACAATAGTTCTGGTGGCCGATGACGGTCCAACACCTTGGCGAATTTGTCTGGCAGCCTCTGCGATGAGGATTAAAGCCAAGTTTTGAAATTTCAAACAACCAAACCGACTTGAGTTAGTTTGGGTGTTTCAAGTTTCAACAATTAGCTTTCAATCGTCATCTCTGAGGCTGCCAGACAAAATTCGCAATGGTCTTCGACCGCCATTGATGCCGAGAACTGTTGCTGCTGGACGCAGGACCCCTATGTCACTTGTGGGACGTGGATGTAGTATTCGACACCGACAGCCACATGTACCTCGCACTGACGATACTTACTATTTAGGGTACCATCGACACCGAGGAACCCTCTTTTTCTTCTTCTTCTTGTTCTTTCTCTTTTTTTCCTCTTCTTCTTCTTCCTCTTCTTCTTCTTCCTCTTCTTCTTCTTCCTCTTCTTCTTCTTCTCTCTTCTTCTTCTTCTTCTTCTTCTTCTTCTTCTTCTTCTTCTTCTTCTTCCTTCTCCTTTTTCCTCTTCTACCTAGCACTAACCTAAAACAAAACAGGAAAAAACTACACCTAAACCTAGCACTAACCTAAACCTAAAAACTCAAAACTACACCTAAACCTAGCACTAACCTAAACCTAAAAACTCAAAACTACACCTAAACCTAGCACTAACCTACACCTAATTAAACCTAGTACTAACCTAAAACAAATCAATAAAATAGGGAACAAAAAAATAGGAAAAAAACAGAAAAAATTACCTCTTCTCCCATGAGGTCGGCCGGTGGGCGGGGCGGCGGCTAGGGGCATGAGAGGAGGATCTACAGCGGGCGGGCGGCGCAGGACCTCGGGAGGTCCGGCACCGGGCTGACCAGCGCAGAGCCACTCGGCGATGGGCGCGCAGGCAGGCGGGCCGACGGGCGCGATGGGCGAAGGGGCGGCGAGGGCGACGGGCACGGGGCGAAGGGCGAAGGGGCGGTGGGGCGGCGGCGGCGGGCGGACGGGCGACGCGGAGGAGGGATGGCGGCGGTGACAGAGGACATCGAGGCGGGCGCACGCGAGGGAGAGAGAGAAAGAGAGAGAGAGAGGGGGGAGACGGCTCGACCCGTTAAGTGGGCCTTCTTTGCCGTCTGTTAGCAGACGACAACGAGGGCCACCGTTAGGGCTGGCCCACGTCTCCTCTTTGCCGTCCGCAAGCAGACGGCAAAGGACTAACATTGCCGTCGGCCAGCAGACGACAAAGTAATCACCTCTTTTACCGTCCGCTAGCTGACGGCAAAGAATCTGACCTAGCCACACCGTGCCCTGTGGGGCCCACCTGGCTCTTTGCTGTCTGCCTTCTAGCTTTTTGCCGTCAGCTGGCCGACGGCAAAGAAGCACCTGACGACAAATAGCATTTTTGCCATCTGCACTTTCTTTGCCGTCCGCTTTGTGGAAGCAGACGCCAAAGAGCCTCTTTGCCGTCAGCTGGCCGACGGCAAAGACGTGGTGGACGGCAAAATGACAGATTCGAGTAGTGTTATTTTCTACTGAACTTAGCACTGGCGAACATAAATGTATGTTTCCTTGATCAAAAAAATGGAAAAGAAAGGAGTTAGATTTTTTTCGGGATTTGTGGTTTTCTTAGTTTATAAAAAATATATGAAAGGGAAGTGTCGTTGAATTTCAAGTGTTCCATTTTTAAAAAAAATATACAAAGTCTTCACATTTTGGAGGTCTTTTCATAGGAGAGAAGTGACCGGTCATCCATAAGAAGATCGCTGAGTCCACTCCACTCTACGACTCATGCAACGGGTGACTGGACGCAAAGTTTTTATTAATCTAGGTTCAATGCCAAATATTCGACAAGCAGATTCCTTCTAAGGCCTTGTAAAATGGAAGATGCTTAGGGAGATGCTTCGAAAAATAAACCGGGTTTTGTTGAAGCAGCGGTGCCTATTTCTATAGAAGAGATGTTAGTTACGCATCTACCCTGTATAAATAAGCACCAGTTCTTAAAAAAATCCTGGTTTATTTCTCCAAGCACCTTTTCTAAGCACCTTCCATTGTTAAAAGACGCCACAACCGCCAAGATGCGAAATTCTAAGAGGCGATCAGAATGGTACCCAAATCCGAGGCCATATCATATTCTAGTCGTTTGATGACTTGGACTGTTGCGCCAGGAGGTAAGGTGGATAGACCAAAGGAGAGAAATAAGAAAAGCATGACTAAATGGAGGGCCTCATGAGCGGAAACACTCCTTGAAAAAAGAAACTCGTTTGGCACTTCTTACTCTCTGACTATATCTTGGGTTGGGTTGGATTGGTTGAGCGTAACGCCCGATCGGGTGAATATTTAAATTTGACAAAGTCTTGACATAATCTCAATTAAATTATGTTGCTTTATAAATTTGAACAATCAAGGCTAACAAAAACAAGTTAGTCAACGTATAAGCAAGTATTTGTCTATCGATATTCACAATTGTTAGATAAAGATCTTCTTATCTCTTTATACTTACATGCATCTTAGTTATTTATCAGTTATCCCAAATTTATTTTAGCAAAGCCGAATAGATATATGTTGCCGTTTGGTCCTTTCATTGCTTCGCCAAGACATTTAAAAGCCGAGCCTTTTTTCACGAAAAGGACCCAAATCTGTTACAAAGGCTTATGAGAAGTACAAAACACCCCAAACATAATAAAGTTAGATCAAGGACCCTGCATCATCGAACGACCACTACCGCAACCAGAACGATCCTTTGTCGCCGCTTCCCTACCAAAGTTGGCTTGACATGGTCGATGTCAACCGGGAAGTCTTCGTGCACGTGCCCCCAAGGACCAGCACCCTAGAATAGCAGTCGTCACCATTGCACTCTAAATCGATCTGAATAGGCTACCACTAAATCTCATCGGTGCGCTCAAACGACGAGAAATCGTAACCTCTCGGCGCCCCAACGAGAAGGCGGGAAACTACGTTAGAGCTTTGTTGACTATGTCCTAGTGAACAAACTCGAGGAGGATTAGAGCCCCCAAAACCAACTTGAAGTTTAAGCTCCGCCCGCCATCTGCCCAAATACCTCCTCCACAAGAGAGAGAAAAGTTATCCCAAACTACTGGCAAAGCTAAGTCATTAGGATCCCCTTCTTTCCATAGGCCGCCTGGGTGGCGGGTAGATGAGAGGGTTGATCCATGGGCACGCTGACAAAGCTTGAAGGGGATGAGTGCCCTCCCCTAGCCTTCGTAGTTGTGAGAGGAAAAAAGAATCCCTAACTAAGGAAAAGCTTGTTGAGATCGTTTCAAAAGTCCAAGCTGATGGGCTAGGTCATTGAACTTAAGACCACTTAACTCTGATACATTATAAATCCATGAGTCTGAATTAGTGCAGAAGATCTGATGACATATTTCTGTTGAGTAACGTGAATGTATTAGGAAACATAAGTTAGACTAGGAAATATTCTGGCTTGCCTTGTACTCCAAGTAGATCATGTACTCCTATATATATGCCCACAAGGCTCAAGCAATGCGACGAACTATTCCACCAATTACCTTTCTCCCTTCTAACATGGTATCGGAGCCAAGATGTCTTGAATTCAAGACCCGACTGGCGTTTGTAACATCCCAAATTTTTAATTTGGAATGTTATACATTAGGTCATCATTGCATATCATATTTTATTGCATTTTGGCTTGAAACTAAAAATTCTACGCAACTCAAGGACCCACGGAGAGAGTTGGGAATTTCTTATTTTTATATTTGAGTTTTCTCAAATTTTGAAAAGAGGATAGTTTAATTTTAATTATTTTCTCTTCAAATATTTCTTTTATGAAAATAAAGAGAGAGGATAAAATGAATTCTTCAAAATAAAGGAATATTGAAGATTTAAAATTATAATCAAATAAGAATTTTATTCGGAGTTTTGTTGCTATTTTATTTGAATTAGAAAAAAATATGCGTTTTTTAAAATTCCATTTTAGGCCCAAATAAATGTTCAGCTTGTCTGGTAGATTTTTAGAGGACGGGAAAAATTCATTTCAGGATTTTGGAGTCCATTTAGTATTTATTTTCTTCGCTTTTCTTTGCGGAATTATTTAAAAAAAAGTTACCGACCTAACCGGGCCGTGTCCGCCTGGGACACTGTACCGGTCGGCCCTTTAAATCACGAAGGCCCGAGCCGCCAGCCCCACACCCGAAACCCTAGCCCCACACTGAAACCCTAGACCCGCCCGAAGCTCAAGCGCCATGCGCACGGGACTCGCCGCCGCCCCGCCGCCATGTCGCCATCGCCCACCACCACCACCGCCACCGCCGTCGCCCGCCGCCCGTCGCCGCCCGCCCGACCGTCGACCACCGCCGCCGCCCTCGCCAGATTCGTCGAGGTAGCCGCCGCCGCGGTTTTTGTTAGAAAACCGTCGGTTTAAAAAAACGCGGTTATTTATTTATTTATTTAGATCGGTTTTTATTTTTTTCCGGTTTAGTTATTTAGCGGACGTTCGTCCGTACGTTCGTTTTAATGAACGGTTTTCGCCCGTTAGTCACAGACAGCGAACGTTCGTTCGTTAGCCTGTTCGTCAGATTTCTTTTTCCAGGGTTTTTCCGCGATTATTCTCGATCGCGATTTCTGACCCGATTTTCGTTTTAGTTTATCTTTTCGCTCGTTTATCGGAATCAGGCGATTCAAGCGCCTAGAGTTTCGCCTCGAAGCCCTCTTTCTGTTTAATCAGCTTAAACAAGTTTTTGCTACTGTAAAATTTGACTTTAGTCCAGATTAGTAAACGGAGCTTGTTTCTTTCGCAGTTTGAGTTTCGTTGCTTCGTTTGATTTGATTATTTTTGCAAACCGGAGTTCTTAAGTTAAACTTCCTGGTTAGATCACTTATTTGAGTTTTACCCGTGCATCTTTGCTTGATTGCTTATTGTATGCTTGTTTGTTTGCGATAGAGTACCCGGAGTGCGAAGCGTGCTACTACGACTCTCTAGGTTTCACAGATCATCAGCAAGGCAAGTAACACTTTGATCATACCCTTTTACTACACAGTTTTATTGCATTAGATCAATCCTCAAACAATTGCATGATTAGGATCTGATTAACATGTGGGTTTTGGGAAGTAGATGAGGTAGTACCTATTGTCCTGTTTATTACCAAACCTTTGGGAGTTACTTCTACGTTGCTTATATTGCTATGCTATGCTCGTAGACGTGGATTGGGTGAGTGTATCCATGACAGATGTGAGTTTGTTAATTAATTATTAACTTAAGGTGGCTACTTTAACATACATCTGGGTGGACTGAGGCACCTGGGGAACTAGTGTTGTCTGTATTTTTGGAAATCCCGGTGTACCGTGTGATTCTCCTATGGACCGCCACCCAGGCTCAAAGGGATCATAGTACTGTGTGTGTCAGCATTACCGATCCAGGGATGACACTGATGCATAGAGATCAGACTGTTTGAGGTCTGGTCGCTACAAGATGGTATCAGAGCACAACTGACATGTAGGACACGTCCACTAAGCTAAAGCCCTAGATCACTACTCTCTTCTCATTTCTGACTCCTCTCCATTTTCTACTCTTTAGGATGGCGGATGCAAGGATCAAGTTCACTCAACCGGATGAAGATACACCGTTTGGACGACACCTGAAGGAAGTCACTAGATACCTGAACATCGGAATACCAAGCTTCACCGGGACCTACATCGCCACTCTACCTGAAGAGGAGCGTTGGATGATTCAAGTTCAGATTCCTGGAAGAACATTCACGCCAGTCACTTAGCCCATAGAGTTTTCCTTTGATGCCCCAACCTGGAGTTTAGGAAAGAGCATGGCAGCCCACATCGCCATGGGACTCATTGGACAAGTATACCACAAGGATCTCAAGGACACTATTTACCAGATTTGTGGGCGCCGAGATGAGCAATGAGAGATGAGCAATACCAGGAAGGATTAATTGATTGTCGCTTTCATCCAGGAGTTAAACCAGCACATTCGTCGCCAGGAGAACCAGATGTGCACAGGCATGATAGACCTAAAGAAGGCAATGACCAAGATCACGGAGCTGGAAAAAGAACTAAAGTCTACACGCGATGGATATGAGGAGGAAATGACGATACTCGTGGAGAAGAATGACGATCTGACAAGGAAGCTAGGAGTGTTCATGGGAGACCATGCGCCAGGAGGAGAAGACGATGATTCCACTTGCCAGGAGAACTACATCATCATCGACGACACCGACTCGGACCCTGACGATAGCGATGATGACTATGTTGATGAAGCTGGAGCGGATATCATGGAGTCTTCGACCGATCAATTTTTCTAGTCGACCACCATATCAGTAGTAGAATTCCCCCATGTACATAGTAGTAGTTCGAGCACTTTTAATGATAGTTCTATACTGATTGTATGCCCTTGCTTGATTGATTGAGTGATATGATTGTGTTTGTCTCATGTGCATATGGGTAGTGTTTCCTCACTAGACCTCTTTTCTATTCTAATCTCTCCCCTCTAAACCCATCAGATGCCTCCGAGACGTGACACCAGATTTGTTTTCCCACTGGAGATCACCCAGTTGATCCAGCAGCAGAATGCATTGATATAGACACTAGTCCAGAATCAGAACCAGGGGAACAACAACAACAACAACAACAACAACAACAACAACAACAACAACAACAACCCACCACCACCACCACCTGTTGATCACCTAGCCCGTTTTCTAAGGCTGAATCAGCTGGTGTTCTCCAGTAGCACCGAGCCGATAGTTGCAGATGATTGGCTCCGCAAGATTGGAAGGGAGTTGACCACTGCAGGATGCACAGCTGCGGAGAGAGTGCGATTTGCCGTACATCAGCTTGATGGACCCGCAACATCATGGTGGGAGAATTTCACAGCCACTTACCCCATTGACATTGTTACATGGGACCAGTTCCAGCAGGCTTTTCGCACTGCCCATGTTTCAGCAGGAGCTATGGCCATGAAGAAGCACGAGTTTCGCAACTTACACGAAGGAGGACGCACAGTTGGCCAGTATGTGGATGATTTTAGTAAGCTAGCACATTATGCCCCAGACGACGTTGCTACAGATGCAACTAAGCAGGAGAAGTTTCTGGAAGGACTGAATGATGAGCTGAGCATGCAGTTGATGGTTGCAACTTTCAATAACTACCAGGAGTTGGTAGATAGAGCTCTCATGATTGAAGGGAAGTAGCAGCAGATTGACAACCGCAAGAGGCAGTATGGACAAGGGAAGTATAATTCTGCAGCTCAGCAGAGACCCCGTTTTACCACGGACTCGGGAGGGCCCCTTCAGCATAACCATGGAGGTCACAATCACAATGGAGGAAGTTCGCACAACCATAGTGGCCCCAAGAATGGGAATGGTAATGGAGGAAGCAATGGCCAGAACCTTTCCAACCCAGCAACGCCCGCCAAGAAAGATCTAAGCCATGTTACTTGCTATAAGTGCCAGAAGACTGGACATTACACCAATGAATGTCCTGAAGCTAAGAATGGAAACGGCAATGGAAGCTCTGGGAAGAAGCCCAATCCTTTCAACAGGGGACAAGTGAACCACGTTAATGTGGAGGAGGTTGAAGCCCAGCCAGATGCAGTAATAGGTAAGTTTTTGGTTAAGTCATTTACTGCAATCGTTCTTTTCGATACTGGTGCATCGCATTCATACATATCAAGGGGATTTGTCGATAAGTATAAACTGCCCACCAAAGTTCTTAGTACGCCTATGTTAGTGAGCTCGCTAGGAGCGGAGTATATGGCAAGCCAAGGATGTTTTCAGATGCCATTGACCATAGGTAGGCATGTTTTCCCCTCATACCTGATAGTTTTGGAATCGCAAGGTTTGGATGTGATTCTGGGTATGGATTGGCTATCGATGTATGGAGGAAACATCGATTGCGCCAGTAAGTCGATTTTGCTCACCACCCCAGAAGGAAGAAGGATCAAGTATGTATCCCGGCATGTGCCGAATAGGACTCAAGTAAATTCCTTATCAGGAGTTGTACATGATGAAGTACCAGTGGTGAAGGATTTCCCGAATGTATTTCCACAAGAGTTGCCAGGCATGCCACCGGATAGAGACATTGAATTTTTGATTGAGCTTTTGCCAGGCTGTGACGCCCCTGATTCAATCGTACACTAATCATACACGCAAACGTGTACGATCAAGATCAGGGACTCACAGGAAGATATCACAACACAACTCTAAAAATAAAAAAAAGTCATGCAAGCATCATAATACAAGCCAGGGGCCTCGAGGGCTCGAATACAAATGCTCGCTCATAGACGAGTCAGCGGAAGCAATAATATCTGAGTACAGACATAAGTTAAACAAGTTTGCCTTAAGAAGGCTAGCACAAACTAGGTTATAGATCAAAAGAGGCGCAGGCCTCCTGCCTGGGATCCTCCTAAACTACTCCTGGCTGTCGTCAGCGGCCTGCACGTAGTAGTAGGCACCTCCATTGTAGTAGGAGTCGTCGTCGACGGTGGCTTCTAGCTCGTGGGCTCCAGCATCTGGTTGCGACAACCAGGTAGAATGGAAAGGGGGAAAAGAGGGAGAAAAGCAACCGTGAGTACTCATCCAAAGTACTCGCAAGCAAAGATCTACACTACATATGCATGGGTATATGTGTAAAGGGTCCATATCGGTGGATCGAATCGAATGCCGAATAAGAGGGGATAGCTAATCACGTCAAGACTACGCTCAGCAGCCTCCATCTTGCAGCATGTAGAAGAGAGTAGATGGTAAGTTCACCAAGTATCATCGCATAGCATAATCCTACCCGACGATCCTCTCCTCGTCGACCTGTGAGAGAGCGATCACCGGGTTGTATCTGGAACTTGGAAGGGTGTGTTTTATTAAGTATGCGGTTCTAGTTGTCATCAGGTCAAGGTACAACTCCGGGTCGTCCTTTTACCGAGGGACACGACTATTCAAATAAATAAACTTCCCTGCAGGGGTGCACCACATTACCCAACACGCTCGATCCCATTTGGCCGGACACACTTTTCTGGGTCATGCCCGGCCGCGAAAGATCAACACGTCGCAGCCCCACCTAGGCTCAACAGAGAGGTCAGCACGCCGGTCTAAATCCTATGCGCGCAGGGGTCTGGGCCCATCGCCCATTGCACACCCGCACGTTGCGTACGCGGCCGGAAACAGACCTAGCCCCCTTAATACAAGCGCGAGCTTACGTTCCAATGTGGCGCGCGTCGCTCAGTCGCTGACGTCACGAAGGCTTCGGCTGATACCACGACGTCTAGAGCCCATATCTTTCCCATGTAGTTGGTTAGTGCGTATAGACCAAATGGCCAGACTCAGATCAAATACCAAGATCTCGTTAAGCATGTTAATTGATGTAACCATGGACACCGACCAGGCCAGGCCCACCTATCACCTAGGCGGTCTCAACTCGCTTGCTGTCGCTCCGCCACAAAGATCCACCCAGAGGGCCGTCGGAAAAAGGTCCTTTCAGCCCCAATCAAGTGAATCACTCGGGGTGCTCCACGAGCCGACCCGACTTTAGTCACCACATGTATCATGTATAAAGTATATAGTATATACCCATGATCACCTCCGGAGTGATCACGACCCGATAGTATAGCACAATAGACGGACAAGAATGTAGGGCCACAGATGGAATAATAGCATCCTATACTGAGCATGTAGGATTGCAGGTAATGGTAACAACAGTAGTGGCAAAGACAGTTTATGCAGCAGAATAGGATTAATTGAAAGCAGTAACATGCTACACTACTCTAATGCAAGTAGTATAGAGAAGAATAGGTGATATCTGGTGATCAAGGGGGGGCTTGCCTGGTTGCTCTGGCAAGAAGGAGGGGTCGTGAACACCGTAGTCGATCGGGGTACCAGCAGCAGCGTCAGTCTCGTAGTCTACCGGAGAGAAGAGGGGGAAGAAACAATGAATACAATGCAAACAGATGCATATCGATGCATGACATAACAAGTAGCGGTGCCAAGTGTGCCCTAACGTGGTAGGAGGTGATACCGGCTAAGGGGGAAAACATTCGGGAAAGTATTCCCGGTGTTTCGTGTTTTGAACAGATGAACCAGAGGGGGAAAGTTGCATGTTTGCTATGCTAGGGATGTGTGGCGGACGAACGGGCTGCGTATCCGGATTCGTCTCGTCGTTCTGAGCAACTTTCATGTAGAAAGTTTTTCGATCCGAGCTACAGATTATTTTATATTAATTTCTAAAGTTTCAAAATCATTTTTATAATTTATTTAATTAATTGAATTCAACATTATCCAGAATAGTGCATGTTGACGTCATCATGACATCAGCAGTCAACATAGCTATTGACTGGTCAAACTGACGTGTGGGTCCAGTGGGACTGAGGGAGTCCTGGATTAGGGGGTGTCCGGATAGCCGAACTATCACCGTTGGCCGGACTCCTAGACTATGAAGATACAAGATTGAAGACTTCGTCCCTTGTCCGGATGGGACTTTCCTTGGCGTGGAAGGCAAGCTTGGCGATACGGATATGTAGATCTCCTACCATTGTAACCGACTCTTTGTAACCCTAACCCTATCCGGTGTCTATATAAACCTGAGGGTTTTTGTCCGTAGGACGAACAACAATCATACCATAGGCTAGCTTCTAGGGTTTAGCCTCTCTGATCTCATGGTAGATCCACTCTTGTACTACCCATATCATGAATATTAATCAAGCAGGAGTAGGGTTTTACCTCCATCGAGAGGGCCCGAACCTGGGTAAAAACATCATGTCCCTTGTCTCCTGTTACCATTTGCCTAGACGCACAGTTCGGGACCCCCTACCCGAGATCCGCCGGTTTTGACTCCGACATTGGCGCTTTCATTGAGAGTTCCTCTGTGTCGTCATCCTTAGGCCCGATGGCTCCTTCGATCATCAACAACGACGTAGTCTAGGGTGAGACTTTCTCCCCGGACAGATCTTCGTATTCGGCGGCTTTGCACTGCGGGCCAATTCACTTGGCCACTGGAGCAGATCGAAAGCTACGCCCCTGGCCATTAGGTCTGATTTGGGAGTTTGAACTACACGGCCGACATCCGCGGAGACTTGATCTTCGACAGATTCGAGCCACAGCCAAGCGCCCAAGACTGTCTCGATGGGCACGATCTAGCTCTGCCGCGAGCGAAGGCCACGGAGGTCGCACCAGCGTCCGCTCGACCCTTAGCTCGGGCCGACTCCGCCGATCGAGGACGAGTGCTTGACACGCCTCGGGGCTACAATCTCTAAGGCGATTGAGCGAACTCCATCCCTGTCCTTGCGAATCCGTGACTCCGAGGTGCGGACTCCTCTCCGTTCGAACCTCCAGCGCCTCGCCAATCGTATCCGATTGGGCACGGTCATGGAGTTCACTTTGCCGCGGACATGTTTCAAAGACTCGCCCTTTGGCGACATCCTGAATTCACTAAAGTCTCTCTCTTTATCGGAGAGCCTGGCGGGATCTGCGGTCGGGAAGGTTGGGATGCGACGACGAAGAAATTCAACACCCACCCACCACCCACTTTGTAGCCACTGTCGATGATTTAACCGACATGCTCGACTTCGATCCGAAGACATCGACGGTATGGATGACGATGTAGGAGATAATCATGAACCAGCACCTATAGGAAACTGGACAGCCACCTCATCCCACGATGTATACATGGTGGATACACCTAAAGGAAGTGACGACGAGGAGCAACGGGACAGTACGAAGGATAAATCCCTCGAAAAGCAGTCAAAACGGCAACGTAAACGCCACACCAAGTCCCGCCTCGACAAAGACGGCAGCCACACAGACCCAGCCATAGAGCAGGGCAAACAGGTGGACGACGAACATGCTATCGAGCAACCGTCCGAACAGGACAACTTGGATAAACAACCCGTCAACGGCGAAGATAACAGTCTGAACGATCTCACGCCGGACAAATTGTTGGAGCAGAAGAACCTCCACAAAAGGCTCGTCACCACTGCGCGTAGCCTGAAAAAGCAGAAGCGGAAGCTCAAAACAGCGGAAGATGCACTCAGAATCCGATGGAGCAAAGTACTCAACACCGCAGAGAAATACGGCGACAGTCGCCAAACAAAGAGCTACCCGAAGCGCAAATTACTTCCTGAATTCGATGAGGAGGCCATAGAGACCCCGCAATCAAAGAACAAAGAGGCCGCTCGGTCGGATAGACGACCACATGGCAAACATGGAGCGGCAAGCGGCGACGCACACAAGCCGGCACGCGATCCGCATAAGGATTCACATCAAAAGGATGGCCCAGTTAGGTCCATATATGGGCCGAGAAAGCAAGCTCTTCCAAGCAATGCAACACGCCAAATATCCGGACATCACGACACACCCAAATATAGGGGTGCCGCACACCCCCGTGTTTCACCGATGAGGTGCTTTGGATCACGAATTCCCGGTGATTCAAACCCGTAAACATAGAGGCATACGACGGAACAACAGACTCGAGTATGGATTGAGGATTACATCCTCCACATACACATGGCTAGAGGAGATGATCTCCACGCCATAAAATACTTACCCCTCAAGCTCAAAGGGCCAGCCCGACATTGGCTCAAAAGCCTCCTGAAAATACCATTGGAAGTTGGGAAGAGCTCGAGGATTCTTTTCGGCAAATTTTCAAGGGACTTATGTCCGTCCTTCGGATGCGATTTTTAAGTCACATAACTCAACAACCCGGAGAGTCAGCCCGCAAATTCTGGAACAGGTTCCTCATAAAAAAGAACCAAATAGTCGACTGTCCGAACGCTGAAGCCTTAGCAGCTTTCAAACACAACGTCCGAGACGAATGGCTCGCGACACCTCGCCAGAGAAGCCGAGAACAATGGCTGCATTAACAAGCCTCATGACCCGCTTTTGCGGGACAGGATAGTTGGCTGGCAAGATGCGTTACCAGCGACCCAAGTACATCCAAAGTCGGGGATGGAAATGGAAAACCACGACGCAGCAAGGACCAGCGCCGGACAAAGGGAAACAGCCCGAAGAGCACGGCGTCATCGCCGGATTCGAAGCTCCCGCGGAATCATAAAAACTGCCCTCAAGGACAACACCGACGAGCTATCCAACCTAAACAAAATCTTGGACAAAATATGCCAAATCCACAAGACATCCGGAAGCACGCAAACCATACCCACAGATATTGTTGGGTCTTCAAGCAGTCCGCAAACTCAATGTCGAACACAAGGGGCTCGACACACCAAGCGAGGACGATGACGAACCCCACAAGCGAGCACCGGAAAACAAAAGAATTTCCCACAAAAGTCAAAACAGTGAACTCACTTCAAGTGACAAAGGGAAAACAGAGCGGTGCCCATAGAAACACGCGCCGCACGGTCTATCCCAGCAGAGTCCGAACGATGGTTGTCAAAACCAATCACCTTCGATCATCAGACTATTCGGAAGTATCCGGACGCAGGATGGACTGCCTTGATATTAGATCCTATAATCGATGGACTCCAATTTACACAAGTCCTAATGGACGGAGGTAGCGATCTAAACCTGCTATATCGAGGACACAATCCGCAAAATGGGGATAGACCCAACCAAAATTCGCCATAGCAACACCTCCTTCAAAGGGGTAATGCCAGGCCTATATGCCCATTGTATGCGGGCTCCCTATCGCTAGAAGTTGTGTTCGGTCATCCGACAACTTCCGCCGTGAAAAGTTAACCTTCCACATCGCCCCATTCGAAAGTAGCTATCAAGCACTACTGGGACGTGAAGCTTTCGCCCGCTTTGACGCAATACCGCATTATGCATCTATTACACTCAAAATGCCCGGTCCACGCGGCATCATCTCATTAAAAGGGAGTATTAAGTGTTACTCAAGCACGGAAGAACGTGAGACTGCCTTGACAGCCCCACACTAATCCGGCTCCGCTAATCAAAGCACCTGAATAGGTCATTCGAACCCCGGACATGGCTAGACGAGTCCGGCGTAAACATATAAATGCCTACTAGCGGCATACGCCCGTACAAGGGGCTGCACGCATGTACAACAAGAGACAATAAAGCTCAATTTTATTCACTTTTCGAACCGTACTCTGTTTATTTAATATAAAGTACATTTTTTGCACGATCTTTTTTTTCTTTTAAACTAAGTTCTTCTCTTTTATAGATGAACACCGTGCTACACCCGTCCAGGATAAGGCACAACAGAGACACAGGCGCAGACGTGCAGTAGGGACCCGTTGCAAGGATTCTTTTCAGATTAAGACCCTGCGTAAACCTTTTTTACTGTCTCTTGTTGATACATATCCCCCGGTTTCTTGCTATAACCGAGGAGGAGGCTGGCGTTTTGGCATCGGCCACACCAGAATTTTTGCGCGTACCTGGACACCAGGGGCTTAGGGCATTATTCTGCCTGTTTTCATAAAGACCGAATACCTTAGGGAGTGTTCGGTGTCTCGAGTTAGGCCTTATATGCATCAGCTCCGAATCATGTCTTTGGTCAAATATTGGGTTTGCCCGGCTCCTGTGTTTTGCTGCCTTACATTCCGTTCTATCGGCTAACACGGCACCAGGAGAACTACTGCGATTGTGCCCCGGTTCGGCCAGGTGAGCACCTCAGTAGAGAAAGCCGAAAGCCGAAAACTGACTGTCATGATATAGCGTGAGACTGTTCAACCACTCGATGACCCACCGGAATGTTAAGAATTCCCCCGCATTAACGAAGGACCGTTTCCCGGTCAGGCACATATACGCCCTGAATTCGGGAGAGCGCGGTGCCCCTAGGGGCTATATAGTAGCCCCACCATCGAACTCCTATGGCTAAGTGAAAGTGATAAAGCATTATAGTCCGGTTGCCTAGTTTGCTACGCTATCACCTCCTTTACAGGAACAAGACGTTGGATTAAGTGTGAAAATGCGCCTTTTCGCAAACACCCCCGCACTATGTGCGTGGGGGCTGAAGCCGAAGACTGCCATCTTTCAGGTTGTATACACATATACATCAACGGCCGCACAGGAGGTGTTTTAATACTTGAACGGACAAGTATAAAAAGCTCTTATATTATATTGAAACATTGTTTTCACAAATCATACATGTCATTAAAACATAATATCCTTCGAGCACTGCGTCTCTATTAAACGAGCGCCCTGCAGGACTTCCTCAAAATAGTGCTCGGCAGGTACTCGGCTTATGTCCGAATCTTGGGATGCAACGTCGGTGGCCTTCATCTCCGCCCAGTATGTCTTGACACGGGCAAGAGCCATCCGCGCACCCTCTATGCATGCTGACCACTTCATTGCATCGATATGCGGCACCACACCAAGGAACTGTTGCACCAAGCCAAAATAACTCTTCGGCTCGGGCCTTTTCGGCCACAAATGAGTCACGATAGCCTTCATGGCAAGTCCGGACAACCTATTCAGCTCATGCCATTCGGCCAAACGATCGGTTAATGAAAGTGGACGCTCCGGACTATGGAACTGCGACCAAAAAAGCTCTTCCATCCCGTGATCCTTTTGACCTCGGAAGTGTTCGGCGCGTCATGGCTTTCGCCGCCAAGTCGGATAAGCATCCTCCGCACCCCATAGCCAGTCCAATTGAGCGTATTTAGGATCCGTGAATTTCCTCTCGCATCGAAAGGGCTTTCCACCGCAATATCTCCGCCCGACGTAGCTCCTCCTTCATAGCTCTCATCACAGGCGAGTATCCTTGGCCTCGGTTGCGGCCTTTTTCAGGTCCTCTTGTTTCGCTCGATCTTCTTTTTCAAGAAGCTCGCAACGGTCAGTAGCATTCTTCAATTCCACGGCCATCTCGGCCATTTATTTCTTGCTTCGGCAGTGAGCAGCCTGTTCGGCTTTTAGCTCTGCGGCCGCCTTTAAGGCAGCCACATCACTTTTTCTGGCTTGCTCCTTGGCTTGGGCGAGCTCCGCCCGAAGGCTCTCCATAGCAGCGGCACCATCTGCATTAAGCATACATGTTGTAAGGCATGGGCGTCAAGCTCCCTTACCAGGTGTCCGCGAAGATGTTGCATACCTTGTGACTCGTCAAGCCGCTTATTAACAAGCGTGATGTCCGCATCCGCCACATCAAGTTGCCGCTTCAATTCAGCAAATTCATCAGCCCGCCTAGCCACCGGACGCTTCGCCACCTACATAGGAAGAGCGCATATTATACCTGGGGTTATGATCCTCGACGCGCCGTCATTTTTGACACCGCACCAAGTCTCAGGGGCTACTATCTATACAGGGCACATTTTATATGCAAAACTGTCAGAAGGTACATCATTTTGCGTACCTTAACACCCGTCAGTAAACTTACGACGGCTTCATGCAATCTGCTCTCAGCGGATGAAATCCTTTCAATCACCGTACCCATTAACGTACGGTGATCTTCCGAGATAGACGCTCGCCCAAGCAGATCCTTCAGCTCCTCCGACCGTACACCCGTTGGTGCCGGACTCGTCCGGTGGCCTTTTTTGAAGCCCGGGCACGGAGGGCTTTGAGGGGACATACGGCTCCTTCTGGCCCCGCCGGATTTGGAGACGCCCTCTGCGACGACACCTCAGGGTCATCCACCTCGCATAACGGTACGGCAGGCGGAGGCGTTTCGCTCTCCATCATCTCCGGACCAAGATACCCTGAAGACGAGCTCTGCTGTGAAGGGCTGAGATCCGAACTACAAGGTAAACTTTCGGTTACCTTCAGAAATAAAACGGGGATGTCTCTCTTTTAAAAAAAACGCCCCCCTTTACTTACGGCTCGCTGAAGGGCTTATCTCCTTGGGGAAATAGTGCGGCCGGGGCATCTCCCGCCGCAAGACCCTTTGGTGAAGATTTCTTCCCCCGCTTCGAGGCTTTGGTCTCCGGATCTTCAGAAGCGGTCCTCTTCTCCCCTTGGAGGGAGGGATTCTCGATCCCCCCTTTCTTGATAGCCTCCTTCACGGAGGTAGTAGTTCCTTGTTCCCCCTTCGCCTTCTTCAAAAGGCACAGCCTCTAGCATCTTGGTTATCTGAGATCCGGCGTGGTCTCAGGGAGGGGGGCCGGACACCTAATCAGTTTTGCTTTTGCTATCCACTCCTGTTTAAAGGATAGCTCTTTTAAGGGCAAGTGTATGATAAATATGCGAATAGCATGTCCGGGTACAACACTACTTACTTGAGTATCCGGGCGATTGCAGCTCAGACCTGCGTCCTCGGTTAAGTCCGGACACATTGCTTGTGATCCGAAGAACAGTTGGTACATCTCCACGGGCGTTACGCCCATAAAATGTTGGAGAGCTCATGGTCTCTCCGGATTAAACTCCCACAGGCGGAGGGGGCGACGTTTGCAGGGCAAGGTGCGACGAATCAGCATGACCTGCGCTACTACGACCAGTTTGATCTCTCTCTCTCTCGGAGGTCTCGAATACGGCCCTGCAACAGAGGTACGTCCTTGGACGGTCCCCAGTCGAGCCCTTTATTGACCCATGACGCCCGCCGCAGTGGAGGACCCGAGCGGAAGGCAGGTGGCGCCGCCCATTTGGTTCCCCTGGGAGCGGTGATATAAAACCACTCCTGTTGCCATAAATTGAGCTCCTCTTGAAAAGAGCTCTCGGGCCAGGGAGCGTCCGCATTCTTGCTTATAACAGCCCCTCCGCACTTTGCCTAATGCCCCTTGATCATCTTCGGCTCCACTTTGAAGGTCTTGAGCCACAATCCGAAGTGAGGGGTAATGCGGAGGAAGGCTTCACATACGACAATGAACGACGAGATGTGGAGGATGGACTCCGGATCCAAGTCATGGAATTCCAGCCCATAATAAAACATGAGCCCCCTCACAAAGGGGTCCGTCGGGAAGCCTAAACCCCGAAGGAAGTGAGACACGAATACCACGCTCTCACCAGGCTCAGGAGTGGGAATAGCCTGCCCTTGGGCAGGCAACCTATGCGAAATTTCGCCGGTTAGATACCTAGCGTCTCTCAGCTTTAGCACATCTTCTTCCGTGACGGAGGAAGACATCCACCGGCCGTGCAGGTCGGAGCTGGACATCGTTGAAGGTCTGAAGCGCCTGAATCTGGAGCTTTGTGTGTTGGAACTCGAGGCGAGGGGCGGATTCGATTGAGATTGAAAGAAAGGAGCGGGCCTTGGTCTAGTTATAAAGAGGTTGAATACCAAGAGCCCTCCCCGTGACCATTCGGGACTCACCTTTGATGGAGGAGGCGTGCCAACTGGCACGACTGGGTTACCCACGTCCATATTGATGGGAATCCCGAAATAAGGGGGCACGATCTCCGCTTTGATAAGACGTGCCAAGGAAATTGCCTCGCTAAAGCGCTGAGGTGGAACAATAAAAACGATTTGTATAAAGGCCTGGCCGTGGTGTGATGTCACGCCGCGGAATACGTCAGCAGATCTGTGCAAAAGTTATTCTCTCTATGGTGGTATGTGGAACTTGTTTTGCAGAGCCGGCCACAATCCTTGTGTTCAAAATCTTCTATGAAGTATTCGGAGGAGGAACCCGCCTTGCAATGCCGAAAACAATATGCGACCGGACTCGTCGTCATTGAAGCCTGGTTCGAGGGCTACCGAGGAGTCTGGATTAGGGGTGTCCGGATAGCGAACTATCACCGCTTGGCGGACTCGGACTATGAGGATACAAGATTGAAGACTTCGTCCCGTGTCCGGATGGGACTTTCCTTGGCGTGGAAGGCAAGCTTGGTGATACGGATATGTAGATCTCCTACCATTGTAACCGACTACGTGTAACCCTAACCCTATCCGATGTCTATATAAATCGGAGGATTTTGTCCGTGGGGCTAACAACAATCATACCATAGGCTAGCTTCTAGGGTTTAGCCTCTCGATCTCGTGGTAGATCCACTCTTGTACTACCCATATCATCAATATTAATCAAGCGGGAGTAGGGTTTTACCTCCATCGAGAGGGCCCAACCTGGTAAAACATCGTGTCCCTCGCCTCCTGTTACCATCCGCCTAGACGCACAGCCTGGGACCCCTACTCGAGATCCGCCGGTTTTGACACCGACAGGGACCCACCTGTCATTCTCTGTTTAGGTTAATTAGGGTTTAGCTAACTAATTATTGTTTTATTAAACTAACAAGTTAATTAGAATTAATTAATTAACTAATTATAAATTTTATTAATTCATTTTTATTTTTCATTTTTCTTAAAACGTTCTGGGACTGGGCCCCGTTTGTCATAGGCCCGAGGGGGCCCATGCGGGTTAGCGGGCGCGCGGGCGTGCGGGTGCGGGCGATGGGGCGCTGGAGGTGCCCGACCCGGGCGAGGGCCAGCGAGCACGGAGGTGTGTCGGGCGCGGATATGGCACCGCGAGGCCACGACGGGCAGCACCGGATCGGGCGGTTGGGCGCTGGCCTTGGCCTTGAAGGGCACGGCCGAGCCAGCCAAATCGACGATGCTGTGCGCGCGGAGCGGGTGAGGGAGCGGGGCCAAAGCGCGAGAGGCATGCGGGTGAGGCCAAGCACGCACGTGGGGGAGGGGCACGCGCGAGCTTGGACGCAGGACGGGGACGTGCAACATATAGGTGGAGAAGAGGAGAGGGAGGCCGTGGCCTCACAGTGTGATGTAGGGCACGGGGCAGTGGTGCTCGAGGTGGTTGACGGGGACGAGGCGACGACGTAGAGGACGGCGGGGAGGCAGGCCGGCGTGGAGGAGGAAGCAGGCCGGCGAGGAAGCTCCGGCGACTGGCGGCGCGTCGACGTGCAGGAGGTGGCGAGGCGTCGGCGTCGTGGTTTGTGAAGAAGTCGAGGATACGGACGATGTGCGGCGAGGCTTCGACGAAGTGGTCCGGCGAGGCAGCAAGGGCGGTGGGGTGACGGCGCCGGCGACGGCGTCAAGAGGCAGGGGCAGAGCCGGGCTGGGCGCACGTGCTCGACAGGACGGAGCCAGGAGCAGCAGCACGCTAGGCCGGTATTGGCGAGGCCAGCACAGGCCGGCCGGTGCAGCGAGCGGCGGCGGGCGCGGTCGTGGAGGCGGTGGGTAACGCGGTCGGCATGGCGAGGGGCGCCGACGCCCGATCCGATCTGGATCGGGGGAAGCAGAGGGAGGAGTGGGGAAAGTGGGGTGGGTGGTTAGGGTTTTCCCCCCAGTGGGGTGGATATGGGGGAGGGTGTGGGGTGCGGCTGGGCCGGCCTGGCGGCCCGATAGCCTGTTGGGCCGTGGCCCAGTGCGGGAGGGGGAGGGGGTTTCCTGTTCTTCTTCTTTTTTTAATTTTATTTCTTTCTTTACTGTTTTCCCCTAATTTTCAATATACTTTAGTTTTAGTAAAATACCAAGGTGGTACCTAATTTAGTATAGGTAAATATGCCACATACCGAACATTTTGGTTTTGATGTTTGAAAAGTTCTGATGTTTGTTAATAATCCAAATTTGAATTCAAATCGTTTTGAACTAACGCGAGATTAGCGACAGTAATCATGGTGATGTGGCACCATTAGCAGAGTTTCGCTGTAGCTTAACTATCCGGGCGTCACAATTATCCTCCACTACAAGAAATCACGTCCCGAGATTTAAGCGGTGGAGTAAGGGGGGAAAAGTGTTGGTAGCGAAAACCTAACGAGTCTTCTCGGTCTTGGCTGCCCTTTCGAAGAGGTTGATCCCTTCATTGATGTCTTCATTTCTCTGCTTTAAGTCACCATGATCAAGTCGTCATCCTTTCTTCGGGATCTCCATCGTCCTACAAACGTGACCAAGGGGAAAAACTCCGGAAGAACGCATCTCCACAAAGCTGGGCATCTGACGGTGAACTCAATGGGAAATACACGAGGTACCCCACAATTTGTATTTCAGTGAATTCGTTGAGTGCAATATACGATGGTACAAAGTTTCAAATGGGTAGGCAATCATTCGATGACTAGACAGAAGCTGGAATGGGGGTTTGAACAATGAGAATAACATGGTATTTGATTCCAGGATGAATAATGGTATAGATTTTAGCACATGAATCGCATACGAAGCCAGGTGCAAAGGATGCATTAGAATCCGGGTTATAAGGAAGAGTCAGATTTCGATCCAGTGGACCTGTGGGTTATGGGCCCACCATGTGGGTTGAAAGTAGGAGCGGTGATATCTTGCATGGTCATGATAGCAAGGCATGTCAGAAGAAGCCTGTCGATTATGTCGGCAACAATGTCGGTACCAAGAGCGAGGGACGAAGAGAACCATTTTCCTGCTCGTTGAACGAGGCAGACCAATAGGCAAGGTTCTCGTCCATCAGCGGCTACCGGAATGTCATCAACAATAGTAACATGGTCTTACTGACCGCGTGGTACAACAATGTGCTTATCTAAGCAGGGTATTATCACTGCACAGTTAAATCGGATTACTAGAAAGGTTAAACAAAACAATGGAAAGGAAATATGATTATCAGATTAAACAGAACAATGGAAAGGAAAAATGTGTTTAAACACATGTTTCTGGGGTATATCCTCCCCAAGGACAAGCAAAGCATGATATTTGTGACAAGATATAGTGTAGAAAACTCTTTAGGTAAGGGGAGAGAAATTTCATGACATTACCCATACAATGGTGTTTAAATCAAGGGCCAAACTTTGGATACACAAATGATCCATTATGAGCAACTTATAAAATAAGTCTTACAAATTCCTCCTGGAAGAATGGTTATCCTTGCAAAAGAAATTATAATGATAGGTCCTCCAGCCAGGGGGGTGCTAGGCATGACATCATATTACCGGGTCATCTAAGAACCAATCATCATAACTCCTGGAAAGTTGTCCCAACCATCATATCCGACCGAGATTCAGACCGGTGTCAAAATACCTCAGACTCAGGATGCCTGAGAGGAAAAGGTGTAATACAAATTGACGAGATGACATTGTAAAATTCTCGAGAAATGAACTATGGAAGCGAGTTCCGAAACAAGAGTTCATCAGTAAACCAATGAGAGGATGAGGAGGTGGCTGATGGAATCAGCGGCAATTCATCGAGATTAACAAAAGATGGATTTCCACAATTATGTGAACAAGGAGATAACATTTGTCAGATCAAATGATATAATGATGTATGCTCGAGGAAAACATACACAATTAAACATTGGTTGAAAGGTGCACCCGAATATGGGCTGGGTTGCACGACCAACGTCGGATATGGTGATTCAATAATCAATAGTCTAAGAATGAACGGCCAACCATTAACTTCAAAGCAAGAGGGTTGCTAGAAGGGCAGAATCCAAACAGCACCGCTCACTTGTTGGTACCCATGTTGGAATCAACACGAGGACCCAAGAAAGAATGGTGATGGTGAGAAGTATCACCATACAAAGAATTCTTAAGAGGTGGTGAAATTCCCACGACATTCTTGACATAAAAGGTGATAATATCCAAGGTAAAGAAGAACAATGCTGGGTAGCAAGGAACTCAAGGTAAAACACAAAACACGAACAAGTTTGTGTTGGAGGGAAGGAAATAAAGTGGCCGAAGATAACACAACTCTTCGAGGGCAAGGATGGTATTTCTCTTCATGAATCCGATTGATATCTTGGAAGAGCTCATAAGGTTGATGAAGATCACGACACATTTGTCGAGAGATTTTATGAAGATGTAATCAATTAGCGATGATATCAAGTCAAAGGAATGATGATGCAAAAGGTTATTGGAACCATGTGTACGACACAAACTCGAAATCAAGCTTGCTGTTCAAGGCGAAATGATATGATGAGGAAAATCAACATAAGCTTAGCTCATCGTCAAAAATTGTGCTTCGGGAAGAAGGACCAGGTAGCACAGCTAAAATTAGCGCGATAATGATGTAGCCGATCAGGCTAGGAATGAAGTGATGGGGTATTAAAATTCTCAACAACAAAGTACTGGGAGTACTGAATCTCAGTGTTGATTTGATTCACAACCCGGTGTTTTCGGTTGACGACAACCCAGAACCCGTGGAGTCACTATGACGGGGAAAGGTATTACTTCATCAGAAATTCATAAGAGGAAGTGCAATGGGTTGATATCCTTGAGATACTAGGGGGTAATACTCGAAGATAGAGTAGAATAGATGCTTGACAGGTGAAATGAGGTTGAGAAGACAAGTAATTTAACTTGTCCGAGAAACTGGATCAAAGAAGAACAATATGGCCGAAACCACGATTGTAAAAGATCAAATCCCAGATATAAGATGAACTTATACCAAGAGGATAATTAATTTAAGAGAAGCTTCCATGATAAGACCTACATCGTGTCCATGGGCATGAACACAAAGTTCAAGGTCGACTCCCACTTCTTCAATGCATAACCTTTCATTCACTACTCTAAAAAATTATTTGAGTGCAAAGACCTACCTGGTGAATTACCAGAGGAGTATGAACCTTGGAAAAATTTCGGGTTCACATAGATTAAGGAAGGCATAGGTTCAACCCATCGGGTCATCTTAGAAACTTATACCACAAGCTTCAAGAGAAAATATCACCAACTCGAAAGCAGAGCCTGGTTGGCCAAATCAGAGAATATGATTTTTCCAATGGCATTATGCATCAGGGAAAGAACTTCTCGAGGTTTCTGTATACGAAGGCCACTGTCGGATGATAATTCAAGAAAGGATCTGACGATACACACCGGAGCTAATGTGAGTATCGGTACCATATCAGAGGAAGAAAGAATGCTAATGCATCGGTTTATAGAACATCTGAATAATCCAACAATTAACTAACAAAGGAATTATGATTTTCAAATCAAGGGATCAGAAGCAAACGCTCTGATTAAGGGTGGATAAGTTGAGTAGGCTTAGGGGTACATTCGATGACAACTTGATTGGTCGAGAACCAGCTCCTGTTCAAAATGATATCTGAGCGGGAATGATGAATCATAGGATCTGATTGAGGATTGCGAGCATTCGCAACATATTGAGTCAATGGACTCAAAATGCTAATGACAAAGGATTCCAATAAGATTACCAGACTTATGGGATTAATCATAATGCTAGCAAACAAGAATTTCAAGAGCAATAGGCTGCTCAGTATTTTTGGAAGATCAAATGGTATTTCGAAGTCTTTTGCAAAACACATGAACAACTGGGAATGAACGGATACTCGATAAATGTGAGGAATTTATCCGTAGGGGTATTCATGCGGCAAGATCTGTAAGGCGGTGGCTGAAGAGATTATGAAAAGTCGAAGAATAATCCGATGCATCTTGTAATAACAAGAGCAGCTGGGAATGAAAGTAAGAAGGACAGGTGTAAGTATTTATCTATAAGGATTTATCGATGGAAGGGATTGCAAGGGCGAAGGGCACAAGGATCTCAGGAAAACATTGGAGAGTATCTTCGGAATCTTCTGGCGCAGCAGGCGATTATCTGTAATAAGGGGGCTCTCTGGCAGAAAGTATTTACGAGAACCTAGAGTTAGAGTTAGCAAACTCATTTAATCTGAGTAGAAGAGAGATAAGAGTCCCAGAGTATAGATGAGGAATAAAAGATCCTAATACCACCCAATGGCGACGTGGGCCCGTAAGCCACACAACCAAGTTAGTAAAACATTTTTTTTCTCAGGATAGACTCAACTTCGGCCAAGGAGTTGGAAAGGGGGATTCCTACAGGCAGTCGGCTCTGATACCAACTTGTGATGCCCCGATTCAATCATACACTAATCATACACGCAAACGTGTACGATCAAGATCAGGGACTCACAAGAAGATATCACAACACAACTCTAAAAATAAAATAAGTCATACAAGCATCATAATACAAGCCAGGGGCCTCGAGGGCTCGAATACAAATGCTCGATCATAGACGAGTCAGCGGAAGCAATAATATCTGAGTACAGACATAAGTTCAACAAGTTTGCCTTAAGAAGGCTAGCAATAACTGGTTTACAGATCGAAAGAGGCGCATCCCTCCTGCCTGGGATCCTCCTAAACTACTCCTGGCTGTTGTCAGCGGCCTGCACGTAGTAGTAGGCACCTCCGTTGTAGTAGGAGTCGTTGTCGACGGTGGGCTTCGCCTCTGGTTCCGAAGATCTGTTGCGACAACCGTAGAATGGAAAGGGGGAAAAGAGGGAGAAAAGCAACCGTGAGTACTCATCCAAAGTACTCGCAAGCAAAGATTTACACTACATATGCATGGGTATATGTGTAAAGGGGCCATATCAGTGGACTGAACTACAGAATGCCAGAATAAGAGGGGGATAGCTAATCATGTCGAAGACTACGCTTCTGGCAGCCTCCATCTTGCAGCATGTAGAAGAGAGTAGATGGTAAGTTCACCAAGTAACATCGCATAGCATAATCCTACCCGACGATCCTATCCTCGTCGACCTGTGAGAGAGCGATCACCGGGTTGTATCTGGCACTTGGAAGGGTGTGTTTTACTAAGTATCCGGTTCTAGTTGTCATAAGGTCAAGGTACAACTCCGGGTCATCCTTTTACCGAGGACACGACTATTCGAATAGATAAACATCCCTGCAGGGCTGCACCACATTACCCAACACGCTCGATCCCATTTGGCCGGACACGCTTTTCTGGGTCATGCCCGGCCGCGGAAGATCAACACGTCACAGCCCCACCTAGGCTCAACAGAGAGGTCAGCACGCCGGTCTAAATCCTATGCGCACAGGGATCTGGGCCCATCGCCCATTGCACACCTGCATGTTGAGTACGTGGCCGGAAGCAGACCTAGCCCCCTTAATACAAGCGCGAGCTTACGGTCCAATGCGGCGCGCGCCGCTCAGTCGCTGACGTCACGAAGGCTTCGGCTGATACCACGACGTCAAGTGCCCATATCTTTCCCACGTAGTTGGTTAGTGCGTATAGACCAAATGGCCAGACTCAGATCAAATACCAAGATTTTGTTAAGTGTGTTAATTGATGTAACCGCGGACACCGACCAGGGCCAGGCCCACCTCTCACCTAGGCGGTCTCAAAATGCCCTGTCGCTCCGCCACAAAGATCCACCCAGAGGGCTGTCGGGAAAAAGGTCCTTTCAGCCCCCAATCCGTGAATCACTCGCGGGTGCTCCACGAGCCGACCCGACTTTAGTCACCACATGTGTCATGTATAAAGTATATAGTATATACCCGTGATCACCTCCCGAGTGATCACAGCCCGATAGTATAGCACAACAGACGGACAAGAATGTAGGGCCACAGATGGAATACTAGCATCCTATACTAAGCATGTAGGATTGCAGGTAAAGGTAACAACAGTAGTGGAAAAGACAGGCTATGCAGCAGAATAGGATTAAAGGAAAGCAGTAACATGCTACACTACTCTAATGCAAGCAGTATAGAGAAGAATAGGTGATATCTGGTGTTCAAGGGGGGCTTGCCTGGTTGCTCTGGCAAGAAGGAGGGGTCGTCAACACCGTAGTCGATCGGGGTACCAGCAGCAGCGTCAGTCTCGTAGTCTACCAAAGAGAAGAGGGGGAAGAAACAATGAATACAATGCAAACAGATGCATATCGATGCATGACATAACAAGTAGCGGTGCCAAGTGTGCCCTAACGCGGTAGGAGGTGATACCGACGAAGGGGGAAAACATCTGGGAAAGTATTCCCGGTATTCTCGGACAGATGAACCGGTGGGGGAAAGTTGCGTGTTTGCTATGATAGGGATGTGTGGCGGACGAACGGGCTGCGCATCCGGATTCGTCTCGTCGTTCTGAGCATCTTTCATGTAGAAAGTTTTTCGATCCGAGCTACGGACTATTTTATATTAATTTCTAAAGTTTTAAAATCATTTTTTGAATTTATTTAATTAATTTAATTCAACATTATCCAGAATAGTGCATCATCATGGTGTCAGCAGTCAACAGAGGTATTGACTGGTCAAACTGACGTGTGGGTCCAGTGGGACCCACCTGTCATTCTCTGTTTAGGTTAATTAGGGTTTAGCTAACTAATTACTGTTTAATTAAACTAACAGATTAATTAGATTAATTAATTTAATTAATTAATTGATTATAAATTTTATTAATTCATTTTTATTTTTTATTTTTCTTAAAACATTCTCGGGCTCGGCCCCGTTTGTCATAGGCCCGAGGAGGCCCATGCGGTTAGCGGAAGCCTTGAGCGCAAGGTGCGGGGTGATGGGGCTGAGGTGCCCGACCAGGGCGAGGGCCAACGGGCACGGAGGGGCGCCGGGCGCCGGAGATGGCACCGCGAGGCCACGACGGGCAGCACCGGATCGGCGGGCAGGCGCCTTGGCCTTAGCCTGGCGGGCACGGCCGAGCGGAACCGACGAGGCCAGGGCGCGGAGCGGGTGAGGGAGCGGGGCCAAAGCGCGAGAGGCATGCGGGTGAGGCCAAGCACGCATGTGGGGGGGGGGTGCGCAGCGAGGCACGCGCGAGCTCAGACGCAGGACAGGGACGTGCAACATAGAGGGGGAGAAGAGGAGAGGGAGGCAGTGGCCTCACAGTGTGATGTAGGGCGCGGGGCAGTGGTGCTCGAGGTGGTTGACGGGGACGAGGCGACGACGTAGAGGACGGCGGAGAGGCAGGCCGGCGTGGAGGAGGAAGCAGGCCGGCGAGGAAGCTCCAACGACTAGCGGCGCGTAGACGTGCAGGAT
Organism: Aegilops longissima; assembly: GCA_021605205.1. Lineage (NCBI taxonomy): Eukaryota > Viridiplantae > Streptophyta > Magnoliopsida > Poales > Poaceae > Aegilops > Aegilops longissima. The sequence goes on along the minus strand of CM038682.1, from coordinate 85,235,169 downwards.
GTGGCGAGGCGTCGGCGTCGTGGTTCGTAAAGAGGTCGAGGATGGGGACGATGTGCAGCGAGGCTCCGACGAGGTGGTCCGGCGAGGCAGCAAGGGTGGCGGGGGGACGGCGTCGGCGATGGCGTCGAGAGGCGGGGGAGGAACAGGGCTGGGCGCGCGTGCTCGACAGGACAGAGCCGGGAGCGGCAGCACGCTAGGCCGTATGGGCGAGGCCAGCACAGGCCGGCCGGTGCAGCGAGTGGCGGCGGGCGCGGTCATGGAGGCGGTGGGCAACGCGGTCGGCATGGCGAGGGGCGTCGACGCCCGATCCGATCTGGATCGGGGGAAGCAGAGGGAGGGGTGGGGAAAGTGGGGTGGGTGGTTCGGGTTTTCCCCCAGTGGGGTGGATATGGGGGAGGGTGTGGGGTGCGGCTGGGCCGGCCTGGCGGCCCGATGGCCTGTTGGGCCGTGGCTCAGTGCTGGGGAGGGGGGGGTTCCTTTTCTTCTTATTCTTTTTAATTTTATTTCTTTCTTTACCGTTTTCCCCTAATTTTCAATATACTTTAGTTTTAGTAAAATACCAAGGTGGTACCTAATTTAGTATAGGTAAATATGCCACATACCGAACATTTTAGTTTTGATGTTTGAAAAGTTTTGATGTTTGTTAATAATCCAAATTTGAATTCGAATCGTTTTGAGCTAACGCGAGTTAGCGACAGTAATCGTGGTGATGTGGCACCATTAGCAGAGTTTAACTATAGCTTAACTATCCGGGCGTCACACAGGCACAGGGCCAATATCTAAGAGACCGAACAGGATGCCCGCAAAGGATTTGGAGGAGATTAAGAAGCAGATTAAGGAGTTACTGGATAAAGGCTATATTCGCCCAAGCTCGTCACCTTGGGGATCACCAGGGCTTCTAGTGGAGAAGAAGGATGGATCGTTGAGGATGGTTGTTGATTATCGAGGGTTGAATGAAGTAACGATCAAGAACATGTACCCACTGCCGATGATCAATGATTTGTTTGATCAGCTGCAAGGAGCTAAAGTTTTTTCTAAGATCGATTTGCGATCAGGGTACCACCAGCTAAAGATTCGAGAGCAGGTTATACCTAAGACAGCTTTTACCGCGAGGTACGGGCTATATGAGTATACCGTTATGTCATTTGGTCTGACTAACGCACCTGCCTATTTTATGAACATGATGAACAAGGTGTTTATGGAGTTTTTGGATAAGTTCGTCGTGGTGTTCATTGATGATTTTCTGGTTTACTCGAAGAATGAAGAGGAGCATAAGAAGCATTTGCGTTTGGTACTTGGGAAGCTCATAGAACATCAGATATATGCCAAGTTCAGCAAGTGTGAGTTTTGGTTGAAGGAAGTGGGATTCCTTGGACATATTATATACAGAGAAGGAATAGCAGTACCTCCCACCAAAGTTGTCACTGTGACAAATTGGGAGGCACCCACGTCAGTTGGAGAGATCCGGAGTTTTCTTGGACTCGCAGGATACTACCGGAGGTTCATTGAGAATTTCTCTAAGATTGGAAACCCATGACGGAGTTGTTGAAGAAGGACACCAAGTTCAAATGGACTGAGGAATGTGAGGCCAGTTTTCAGGAGTTGAAGAAACGTTTGGTTACATCACCAGTGTTGATTCTGCCAGATCAACGCAAGGATTATGAAGTGTATTGCGATGCTTCTCGTCGAGGACTTGGAGCCGTGCTTATGCAGGAGGGAAGAGTTGTTTCATATGCCTCACGACAGCTTAAACCCCATGAGCTGAATTATGCTACCCATGATTTGGAATTAGCAGCCGTAGTGCATGCGTTGAAGACTTGGAGACATTTTCTCATCGGAAACCATTGTGAGGTATACACGGATCACAAGAGTTTGAAGTATATCTTCACGCAAAAGGAGTTGAATCTCAGGCAGATGAGATGGTTGGAGCTCATTAAGGATTATGATATGAGATTGCATTATCATCCCGGAAAGGCTAACGTAGTAGCCGATGCGTTGAGCCGCAAGAGTCATGTCAACACACTCATGACCGGAGAGTTACCCAAGGAGTTAGTAGAGGATCTTTGCGAGCTATGTTTCGAGATAGTTCCGAGAGGCTATGTAGCAGCATTGGAGATTCAATCTATGTTGATGGATAAGATTAGAGAAGCTCAGAAGACGGACAAGGAGATTGTCGAGATAAAGGAAAGGATGAGCAAAGGAAAGGCTAAAGGATTTCGTGAGGATGAGCACGATACCTTATGGTTTGAGGACCGCGTATATGTGCCAAATGATTAGGAGATCAGGAAGCTGATTCTGCAGGAGGCCCATGATTCACCATATTCGATTCACCCAGGAAATACCAAGATGTATCTGGATTTGAAGGACAGTTTCTGGTGGACCGGAATGAAGAAGGATATTGCGGAGTATGTAGCAGTTTGTGATGTATGTCAGAGAGTGAAGGCAGAACATCAGAAGCCAGCTGGATTGTTACAACCATTGTCGATACCCGAATGGAATTGGGGCAAGCTAGGAATGGACTTTATCATGGGATTGCCCAGGACCCGTTCAGGCTATGACTCGATATGGGTTGTAGTCGATCGTTTGACGAAAGTAGCTCATTTCATCCCAGTGAAGACCACTTATACCAATGCTAAGTTGGCAAAGATATACATGACCAGGATCGTATGTCTGCATGGAGTTCCGAGGACCATTGTATCAGATAGAGGAACCCGGTTTACCTCAAAGTTCTGGAATCAGTTGCATGAAACTTTGGGAACCAGACTAGAGTTCAGTACAGCCTTTTACCTGCAGACGGATGGACAGACTGAGAGAGTCAATCAGATTCTCGAGGACATGTTGAGAGCTTGTGCGCTAGATTATGGATCTAGTTGGGACGACAATTTTCCATATGCAGAGTTCTCTTATAACAACAGTTATCAAGCCAGTTTGAAGATGGCCTCTTTTGAAGCTTTGTACAGAAGGAGGTGCAGGGCACCGTTATTGTGGGATGAAGTTGGAGACCGTCAGTTGTTTGGACCAGATTTGATTAAAGAGTCTGAAGAGAAGGTTAAGCTGATTCACGATAGACTCAAGTTAGCCCAGTCCAGGCAGAAGAGCTATGCGGATTCTAAACGCAAGGAGACAGTTTACGAAGTCGAAGACAGAGTGTATCTTCGTGTATCACCACTCCGAGGAGTGAAACGTTTTGGAGTTAAGGGAAAGTTAGCACCATGTTTTGTGGGACCATACAAAGTATTGGAACGTATGGGAGAAGTTGCTTACAAGTTCGAATTGCCCGAAGGATTGTCAGGAGTTCACGATGTGTTCCACGTTTCTCAGTTGAAGAAGTGCCACACAGAGATGGCTGATATTCTTCTGAGAGATACAGTGCCACTGGAAGCGATTCAGTTGAATAGCGATTTGACCTACGAGGAGAAGCCAGTCAAGATTCTCGAGTTTGCCAGCATGGTCACACACATCAAAGTTATCAAGTTTTGCAAGGTTCAGTGGAGCCATCATACCGAAGATGAAGCCACCTAGGAACAAGAGGAAGACCTACGGAAAGATCACCCTCACCTATTTTCTAGCCAACCCGAATCTCGAGGGCGAGATTCATCTTAAGGGGGGTAGGTTTGTAACATCCCAAATTTTCAATTTGGAATGTTATACATTAGGTCATCATTGCATATCATATTTTATTGCATTTTGGCTTGATCCTAGAAATTCTACGCAACTCAAGGACCCACGGAGAGAGTTGAGAATTTCATTATTTTCATATTTGAGTTTTCTCAAATTTTGAAAAGAGGATTCTTTGATTTTAATTGTTTTCTATTTGAATATTTCTTTTATGAAAATAAAAGAGAGAGGATAAAATGACTTCCTCAAAATAAAGGAATATTGAAGATTTAATATTACAATCAAATAAGAATTTTATTCGGAGTTTTGTTGCTATTTTATTTGAATTAGGAAAAATATGCGTTTTTCAAAACTGCATTTTAGGCCCAAATAAATGTTCACCTTGTCGGATAGATTTCTAGAGGACGAGGAAAATTCATTTCGAGATTTTTGGAGTCCGTTTAGTATTTCTTTTGTTTGTTTTTCTTCGCGGAATTATTTAAAGAAAAGTTACCGACCTAACCGGGCCGTGTCCTTTGGGACATTGTGATTCGCCGCCCTTTAAAGGTCAAGGCCCGAGCCGCCACCCTTTTGAAACCCTAGCCCGCCTGAAACTCATGCCGCCGCCGGACTCGCCGCCGCCGGAACCGCAAGTTGATCACCAAAACATACATCAAGTAGATCACGTGAATATCCCATTGTCACCACAGATAAGCACGGCAAGACATACTCCCTCCGTCCGGAAATACTTGTCATCAAAATGAATAAAAGGGGATGTATCTAGATGTATTTTAGTTCTAGATACATCCCTTTTTATCCATTTTGATGACAAGTATTTTCGGACGGAGGGAGTACATCAAGTGTTCCCAAATCCTTAAAGACTCAATCCGATAAGATAACTTCAAAGGGAAAACCCAATCCATTACAAGAGAGTATAGGGGGAGAAACATCATAGGATCCAACTATAATAGCAAAGCTCGCGATACATTAAGATCGTGCCAAATCAAGAACACGAGAGAGAGAGAGATCAAACACATAGCTATTGGTCCATACCCTCAGCCCCGAGGGTGAACTACTCCATCCTCCTCATGGAGAGCGACGGGATGATGAAGATGGCCACCGGAGAGGGACTCCCCCCTCCGGCAGGGTGCCGGAACGGGTCTAGATTGGTTTGCGGTGGCTCTGGAGGTTTGCGGCGGCGGAACTCCCGATATATACTGCTCCTTGATGTTTTTAGGGTATACGGACATATATAGGCGAAAGAAGTCGGTCAGGGGAGCCACGAGGGGCCCACGAGGATGGGGGGCGCGCCCAGGGGGGTAGGGCGCGCCTCCCTGCCTCGTGGCTTCCTCGTTGCTTCCCTTACGTACACTCCAAGTCTCTTGGATTGCTTTCGTTCCAAAAATAACTCCCCCGAAGGTTTCATTCCGTTTGGACTCCGTTTGATATTCCTTTTCTGCGAAACACTGAAACAAGGGAAAAAACAGAAACTAGCACTGGGCTCTGAGTTAATATGTTAGTCCCAAAAATAATATAAAAGTGTTTAATAAAACCCATAAACATCCAAAACAGATAATATAATAGCATGGAACGATAAAAAATTATAGATACGTTGGAGACGTATCACTGGCCCCTCCGAATTCTCCGACATGGCGTACAGCTCGTGCAGGTCCCTCATCTACGCATGCCCGGTGCTGGCAACACCGATGCGTGCCTTCATCCACGACGTATCCCCTGGCCTGGCAAGCCTGGTCGGTGCTTCGTCAACTTCGTCTTCGTCCGTCTACGCATGCCCTGTGCTGGCAACATCGGTGCGTTCCTTCGTCCACGATGTGTCCCCAGGCTTGGCAAACCCGCCACGACGCGTCGTCAACAACATTTTCTTCCCGGCGCACCCCTACTTCGACACCATTGTGCCCATGCTAACTCGGCGCCCCCTTGCGCCTGCGGCTCCACGGTGAGTTCCTCGACACCGGAACCCCGACTCGACATCGACCACGGCATTCTTCGCACGGCTACCTCGACCACGGCTCCACCACCCACGCTCTCGGCTACATCGACAAACGGCACAAATGGCTACCGCCTTGCTTGAGCAACCTCGTCGGTTGCCACTGCAGCCACGACTCGCGCGTCGACCGCTCTGACCGTGGGGGTGTCCGTCGGCTTGCCTTCGGATTCTTCTCCAGTCTCACCGTCTGCATCGCTACCGTTGTGAATGCGGGGGGATGTTGAGTAACGTGATTGTATTAGGAAACATAGGTTAGACTCGGAAATATTCTGACTTGCCTTCTACTCCAAGTAGATCATGTAATCCTATATATATGTCCACGAGGCTTAAGCAATACAACGAACTAGTCCACCAATTCCCTTTCTCCCTTCTAACAATTTCTAAGGGTCATAGTAAAAATCAGTGCGAAGCTAGTGGAGGAAAGGGGTGTAGTAAAAATCAATGAGACTAGTGGGGTGAGGAATAATCTACTTCGCAAGCCATTTCCCCTCCTATACCCGACCTGATCGAGCTGCCCCCGAAAAGAGAAAAGAGAACTGAAGCACTGTACAGTGACGCCGAAACCTGACGCCGCACCTCCATCCGATCGACCCCAGCCACCACCGCCACCACCGTTCTACTCCCGCTCGCGGACGAACTGATGGGGCACGTCCGTCCACGAAAGCTAGCTAGCGCCGCGTCGGTGCTATACACAAGCAGTATAGCAGGGTGGCAAACAATCAGCCATTGGTTTGGATTAACAATAGAGGTAGCACCGTTGCGTTTATAATCGGCAACGGATGGTCGAGAAGAGTAACGTGCGTGCGACGGTGCGAGCACACGCTTTGCCCGCCACCACCACGGTTCCACCCGCGTTCCCGAACAAAATTAAAGGAGACGACGATGCATGGCCATGGTGTTGGTGTCCGTTCCATCCACAGTCAGGGTACCATCCAGAACCGTGTGCTGTTCCTTGTTCTAGCAACGACGTGAAAGGGAGAATAGGCGTCTACGTCGCCCTTGTTTGGCCGCTGGAAGCTGCCATCCTTTTCCATGGCCTCCACTCATCCTCGTCCGGCCATGCACCCGCAAAGAAGAGAAAAAGGACCCAGCCAGGCCAGCACTGTGCCGCGACGCCGAGACCTGACGCCGCACCTCCATCCGACCGATCCACGTCCATCTACTCCGGCGTCGACCGGGAGGGGCACGGGCACCCACTACCACCAATCCACCATGTTCCACTAGCTAGCTCTCCTGGACATGCATGTGGTGTGGTGTTGCTGTCCGTCCACGAAATATCCACATCGTGCGTGCGTGCGTGTTTCTGCCTTTGTAGCATCCGATTGAAAGTTGTGCACGCAGCAGGTGGCAACTGAGATTGAGATTTTAGTTAGGTACGCACGTAGACATAGTACGTAGCTGCTCCTGCTAGTCAAGTCAGCTACATAGATAGTGCATGCCACACGCAAAGGCGCAAAGCATATATCCATGTCCATCTCCAGTTCTCGGTCGGGGCCGGGACCACCTCCATGCTATCGTACGTCCCATGGGTGGGTCGATGGGGTAGGCAGGTGGATAGATGGATAAATGGTTAATGCGACCCGGATCATCACCTAGCCCGTGTATATACTAACAGTAGCCTGGATCGCGAACCAACCTGTGGTTGGATGGTTAGAGTGACTCTGGTATTCCCAACTAGGGTTGAAATCATGATGCTCGCATTTATTCCTGAATTTATTTCATGATTTTCGGTGATGCGCATTCAGTGGGAGGAGACGTTCCCGTCAACGACAAGGCGCCTACAGTGTCTTTGTAAATCTCAAGATGATATGTCAGCTCAGTCTTTCGGAGGTGCTCATAAAAATAGGGTGTGCGTGTGTGTGTTCATAGGGGTGAGTGTATGCGCGTGTATATGAGCGCTTGTGATGTTAAAAAAAAAAAGTACCCTTGATCGATCGATGGAATGCCGGCGAAGCTGCGTTTGTCTTGTTCGATCGTAGAAGCGCGAGTTGCGGATCGAAACAGTACTCCTGTTTCAGCTAATAATACTCCTTCCTCCTTTGGGATCTTGTATTGGCTTAGCTTGGCCCCTGCCCCAGCCCTTTTCCATTGCCGACCTTCCGCGAAAGCAAAGGCCCACTGAAAGTGAAAGGTGCGCCACGCACCATGCATGCCGGCCGGCGGCGCAAGCGACTACTCGAACACGCGCGAACCCTCCTCCCGGCCAGCTGCCTGCGCGCGCCGTCGCTCTCCGCGATTCCCTGGCCTATTCCTTTCCCTGTGGCTGTGTGGATAACGAAGCGTGCCGTGATTGGAGCGAGCGAGGGGGCCGATCACCTGTTCGCATCCATCGATCGATCCCGTGGCCTGCCTCGTCCCGGCCGCGCGCGCTGGTCGATGCCGATCGATCCTCGTGGCGCGTCGCCGTGGATGGCGTTGGCGCCGTCGAAAAGATCGCCCCGCCGGGTATCGACGCTCCAGAAGGCCACATCACATGGAGCGAGAGAGGGCGACGTACGGGGCCGCCCGGGAGCCCGGCCGGTCACCATCTTATCGCCACGGACGGATCACGTGGAGGTGGGGCTCGCGCGCCACGTCTGTCCCCGGCAGAGTCCTGTCTACCGTCGCTGTCGTCGTGGATGAGGTGGTCCGGTCAGGCCGCTGCATATATTTGCCGTGGTTGAGCTAGCTAGACAATGGATCGATCGACAAAGCAGCAGCTGTCCGGTAAAAACGGCAACATCCGCAGAGTGGAAATCCTGCGTGGCAGCAGGGAATAGCCAAGCACAGTGTCCCTGCTGAACACTCCAGCCGCATAGACGTCATCATAAAAGGTCGCGTCTCCGGCGCCTACAGGATGTATCAAGACGCGAGCCATCACGTATATATATGAATAACCTGCGTAAGAGATTTAAACATATTTATTATTAAAAATCACATCATTCACTGTAGCCACAATGCCCAAAGATAAGGCAGCTGCCCGACAAGAATGTGTGCAAAAAATTGTTTTTGAATTCCCCTCAACCAGTTGCCGAACATATTGCGTGCACTTCGTGGGGTATAGATTTGAAGCAATGTGAACTATGGCCCAAACAGACCGAGCAAACTTACACTCAAAAAATAAGTGCCTAATAGACTCGTCATGTTGGCAGAAGACACATTTTGTGCTACCCTGCCAGTTGCGTCGTGCCAAATTATCTCTAGTTAAGATGACCCCTTTATTTAGAAACTAGAGGAATATCCTCACTCTCAGAGGTATTTTGAGCTTCCACAATTTTCTGTTATCAACCGGAACCTCACTATGAACCAATGCATCATACATGGACTTAACCGAAAACTTGCCATTCTGATGCAATTTCCATCGAAAAATGTCCGATTCACCTGACAGCTGAATGACCTCTAGTCGTATAAGTAATTCATTCCATGCTGCCAGGCGAGGTCCTAAAAGATCCCTGCGGAAAGAAATATCTGGGTTTTTTTGTCCCAAAACTTGTTTGATCGTGACAAATTTATGTCTGACAATCCTGTACAAGTTGGGGTATTGCACATTGAGAGGAGTGGTACCTAGCCAGGTGTCCTCCCAGAATCGGACCTGTGATCCGTCTCTAACCGAGAAAGTACCAAATTGGAAAAAGAATTCCTTAGCCTTTATCACCCCACTCCAAAAATGTGAATCGCCAGGTCTCCAATAAACTTGAGCAATGGCTTTGGATCCCACGTACTTGTTACGAATGATTTCCTGCCACACTCCATTCTCAGTGAGTAGTTTGTACACCCATTTACTGAGTAGAGCAATATTTTTAATCTCAAGGTCTTGGATTCCAAGTCCCCCTTGACTTTTAGGTTGACATAATACATTCCACCTTGCCAGTCGATATTTCTTGGTTTCATTATCACTTTGCCAGAAAAATCTGGATCTGAAGTAATCTAAGCGCTGAAGAACCCCTTTAGGTAGGTGGAAGAATGACAGCATGTATAACACCATATTACTGAGGACGGAATTAATCAAAATTAACCGACCTCCATAAGACAAGAGTTTGGCCTTCCAACTGGCTAGACGTTTCTCAAGTCTCTCTTCCACATACTTCCACTCAGATGTAGTTAAGCGCCGATAGTGAATGGGTATCCCTAGATACCGAATTGGGAATTGCCCGAGTTGGCAGCCAAAAATGTCAGCATACTCATGTGCAGATTCTGCAGCATCGCCGAAGCAAAAAAGTTCACTCTTATGAAAATTAATTTTGAGACCAGAAAGTTCCTCAAAAGCACATAAAAGCAACTTGAGGTTTCTTGCTTTCTCTAGATCATGATCCATGAACAAAATCGTGTCATCCGCATATTGTAGAATAGATAAGCCTTCTTCTACTAGATGAGGAATAACACCTCTGACTTGGCCGGCCATCTTAGCCCTCTCAACAAGGGTGGCTAACATATCAGCTACAATGTTAAATAAAATAGGAGATGCGGGGTCCCCTTGGTGAAGCCCCTTCCTAGTCTGAAAGTAGTTGCCAACATCGTCATTAACCTTGATGGCCACGCTCCCTCCGGACACAAAACTCTCTACCCAACGACACCATTTTTGCGAAAACCCCTTCATACGCAAGGTTTGCAATAGAAAGGGCCATTTAACTTTATCATAGGCTTTTTCAAAGTCTATTTTAAGGATAACTCCATGCAACTTTTTACGGTGAAGCTCATGTACAGTTTCATGCAGTACAACAACTCCATCTAGTATGTTGCGTCATTGCATAAATGCTGTTTGGGTGGGTTTGACCACATGGTCAGCCACCCCGTTCAACCGATTAGTTGCAACTTTAGTAAAAAATTTAAATCTTACATTTAGGAGACAAATCGGTCTATATTGTTGAATGCGACTAGCCTCCTTAGTCTTAGGTAAAAGGATGATTTCCCCAAAGTTTAAAGGGGAAATGTCAAGGTCCTCAGCATGCAGTTCATTAAACAACTGAACCAGGTCCGACTTGATCATATCCCAAAAACATTGATAAAACTCCGCAGGAAAACCATCCGGACCTGGAGCCTTGTTGTGTTCCATCTGAAACACCGCGGTTCGAATTTCCTCCTCGGAGAATGGAGAGGTTAGGAATTCATTTTCCGCTTCTGAAACTTGAGGGATGTCATGAGTAATAGACTCGTCCATCTCAAGAGATGTAGCAGCTGACGGTCCAAAAAGTTCTTTGTAATACTTAGTAATAAAGCTTCTGAGAGGTACGTCCCCCTTGATGCGGCCCTCCTCCTGATCTAGAGCGAATATACGTTTCTTTCTATGTCTGCCATTGGCGAGCATTTGAAAGTATTTCGTATTATCATCACCTAGAACGAGCGAGTCTGCCTTGCAACGTTGGTACCATTTAATCTCCTCCTCGCGTAATAGGCGAGCAATCTGCTCATTGAGATTGCTTTTTTGCTCAATCTCCTCAGCAGAAAGAGGCCGCACCTCCACAATTTTATTGAGAGTATCAATTAAGGTAGATAGTCACAATTTCTCTTTCTTATAGATGCCAGCGGTATGCTTAGCCCATCCACGAAGGAACCGTCGCAGAGCACGAATGTGGCGTGTTACCGCGAGGTTGACGTGCCCATACTTTCTTAACCAAGTCGTGGAATCCCTCTCTAGTGAGCCATCCCAGTTCAAATTTGAATTGGTTACAGTTAGCACTTTCAGCTGTCTGTCCGAAATCGGTTAACAATGGAGCGTGATCCGATAAGGATTCAATTCTTTCTAGGGCCCGTACCGAGGCTAGGGGATACTTATATTCCCAGTCGGTGGTAACGAGCACCCGGTCAAGTTTTTCAAAAGTTGGATTTACTCGGTTATTGGCCCAGGTATACTGACGACCAGACATGGTGAGTTCCCGCAAGTCCAGGCTGTCAATTACAGCATTGAAGAGGAATGGCCACCTAGTGTCAAACCGGTCATTATTTTTTTCCTGCTGATATCTAAGAATATTGAAATCCCCGCGATTAACATGGGATGGGGATTTTCTCGGCAGGTATTAACAAGTTCTTTAAGAAAAGCCGACTTGAACTCCTCCTGAGCGGCGCCATATACAGCCACCAGACTCCAGAGGAAGTTGTCCGACTTATTTCGAAGGTGAAATTTGATATGATATTCCCCCTTCGAAGAGGACAAAAGTTCCAAATATGTGGAATGGATGCCTAGCAAAATACCCCCTGACCTCCCAGACGGCGGTAAGATGTGCCATTCGTAATCATAACCACATGAAAGGTGGTCAAGATCACATGCTGGGAAGTCACGTTTGCTAGATTCGGTGATAGCTACAAAATCCAACGCATGATCCTTCACACAATCGGCAATGTGTTTGTGTTTAGCCAAGTCACCAAGACCTCTGCTATTCCAAAACATGCCTCTCATGACAAACCAATTTTTTGTTTGGAGACCTTTGCCATTTTAGACTTGCGCCCCTTTTTATTTGCTGAACTAGACTTGTTCTTTCGTACTGACGCGACAAGCTCAAATAGCATAGTGTCACGCACAGTATCATCCAAGTCTATTTCAGTCGTGTCTTTAACCAGATGGGATAGGCGCTTGCCTTCATGATTGGCATCAGCATCTTCATCCTCCTCATCTAACACGAGGGGGTCTACTAACGTGTGCAACCTAGGAGCAACCGTAAGCCGGTCGAACTCCACTTGCTTAAGAGCCCTAACAGAAAAATCTACCGCTTTGTCATTACGTCCCAATGAAACTCCCAGACTAGTCATATTTGAAGCTACTCTGGATTTATCAAAAGACAAAAAGGATTTATGCGATGATGTACCTTCGAAGTCGAGGTTGCGAGAAGCTGTCCTACGCATGGCCTTCGTCAACGAATCCTCGTCAGTCGGTGTGGAGCCATCAGCACTAGCGGAGTGCCGCCCGCTGCGTCGCAGCAGCGTGGGGGTGGAGTCAGCTACCACAACTGACCCGGAGACCCCTAGTGGCGGGGTAGACAGACGAGGCGACGGAGAAGAGGACCGCGAGGGCTGCGTGTGGCCCTCCATCTCCGCAGACTCCCCTGGCGCTGTACCCCCTCCATGTGTCGAAGGAGCCGAGGACAGGGCCCGCAACTCCGCCATCGCGAACTCAGGGTCTGCCCGAACTGACGGAGAGAAAATCACTCCCCGCCGGGTAGGAGACTCAGGTGTGGGCGAAGAAGATGAAGACGAGGCGAACGCAGAAGGTTCCGTCGGTGCCTCCCCGAGAAGCTGAAATCGCTCCGGACCACCACCCCCAGCGCCAGAAGGTAGCACCACGGGATGAGAAGTGTGAGGCGGCGTCGATGATGGGGATACAGACTCCGAGGCGGGAGCCGGCTTGGCGATGGCTAGCGGTGCCGCGACCGTAGGTGCCGGTGATACCATGGCCAACGTTTGAGATCCCTGCAGCAATGGAGAAACTGTGTTGACACGCAAACGTGTATGTGAGTTTGGAAGTGTGCCGTCGATGAGACTTTTTCCTGACGTCATTGTCCCCCCCGAGCTAGGTGCAGGTGTGGCAAGCTGCATGGGAACCACCCCACCCGTGGTAGGAGTCGCAGAGGCGTTGGACGACGAGGTCGGTTTGGGCCTTTTACTTGGATCATTGGCCCTCAAAGTGTCCTCCCTGTCATGCCCCTTGTCACCCCCAGGGTCATCTCCGTGCTCCCAAACACGAGGCACGAAGTCCTCATCAACGCGAAAATCAGATTTCTCCAGAGTGTACCGAAATTCATATCCCTTCCTTTGAACCACCACATCGGAAGAGAGGGAATCGATTGTGCTTCTCTTGAAAGCATCGAGGTTCAGTACTGCCACCTGAACACGGACGATTCCTCGACGACGCAGACAGAGAAGGTCAACGTCTAGAGTAGCGCCAATCACCGAGCCTACTGCCCAAAGACCCAAGAAGTGACGAAGAGCGTGAGGCACCCCATGCACGTGCACCCAGATAGGTATAAGCTCGAAACGATGTGGTATCTCCTCTGACTTCCAAGCCTTGAACTCTAGAGTGACGTTATGAGATTTGATGAAAACTGTAAACCCGATGACCCTCTGTAAAACCTCCTCGCTTGGAAAAGACATAAGAAAAGCATTCTGGCCATGTGGAATAGCCTCCCAAGTCCAATTGTGCTGATATTGAGCAATCTTAGCGACCTCTGCCTCCACAATGCTGGGAGTGATAGAGCCTCCAGAAATCGTGACTAATGCCGTTGGTGAGTCTTGTGGTGAAAGATCCTCCCTACAGACATTGTCAGGCATCTGAAAGAATGCCATGTTTTCAGTTCCATATCCACAAAGCATGGCTGCTGGCTTCGGCATCTTAAGAGCGGGACAGCGACGCATGGTCATTGGATGATTCATCTTGTTGCAAATAAAACAATACTGCTGCGTCTCACAATCATCAGATAAGTGGCCTGCAGACTGACATTTAGTGCACCATAACTTTCTTGGCGCCGCTGCAACTCCAACTGTCCCAAGAGACTGAGCCGGAAGAGTTGGTTGATTCTGCATGAGAGTCACCTGCCCTTGTCCCGTTGGCAGACTTGGAGTGGAGGCAAAGACAGGCAACGCTCCATGTTGCAGAGGAGGAGACAACAAAGATGTGGCTTGCAAAGAAGTAGCAGGAACGAGCGCCGCCCCCTGATGAGGTTTAGGACGACCTCCTTTGGCCCCCTTTTGCTTGCGAGGACGAGCAGAAGCAGCGGACCCAGAGGGAGCAGCATTGTACGCAGGCCTGGTATTGAAAGTGGCCAACGGCATGCCGGCGGACTGGCCTTGCTGCTGCATAAGACTCCCTGATGGCTGATAAGCGAGCATAGCCGGCTGCTGTTGGTGCTGGACGTAGCCACCCAAGGGTTGAACGAGATATGGCTGCGGTTGCACAAACTGACCCGAGATGCCGGTGAACTGCTGCTGGAACGGCCCTTGATACATCTGCTGAGGCTGCTGCAACGGCGGCTGATATACCAGCGGAGGATGAGACGGCCTCTGAAAGTACTATAGCTAGCTAGTATTGTTTCTCCATAATAAGAAACACAGCAATGTCCATAGCAAAGTGCAGTTGCATTGGTTAATTGGCCTAGTTAGTTGCGAGAACATATCAATCGCGTCCATTGTACCACTGTTGTGGTTAGGTTGCATCGTCTTTACCACATGCATGCATGCCACTGTGCTTTGTTCTCATTTAATTAATTAGGAACGTTCGACTCGAGCCAGCGCGCACGGTGTTCGGCTAGCTAAACACACATTCACGTACGTCAGTACGTGCGGCATGGGTGGCGTATGGGTTTCTAAAAGTACTATTGTTTCCCAATTAACATTTCCATAGAGTATCGTATTCTCAATAGAAGTACGTCATTTTCTACTTAGTGACCAAACACAACATGTTGTAGCCATTTCTATATGCTAATAGAAGTCAGATCCTAGTCACTGTAACCTGTGCTCCACTGTCATCAAGAAAAATTAACCATCGAATGACGTAGAATCCACATTTGTCATCTGGATATTACTACATTTTGCGACAGAAAAGGCTTACTAATCACTTTGGCTATTGAGCGTATGGAAAGGACACAGCTCTTCCAAAGAATCATAAAGTAATGAGCAAGATAGCCACAGTATATTTCAACATGCACGCGTGTTACAAATGACGTTCCAAAATATAGTTCTGAAGCTAACCAAAAGCGATCCAATCCAACCAACTATAGAATTTCACATCACGCTGAGGACAACAACACTTCCAGAAAACTATGTGTAGCACTAGCACATACAGCAAGCAAACTCTTTTCCCTTTCTAGGATTTTCCGAGCTAGCTAGGTGCATGCATACACAGCTCTGCACATGCATGCTTGACTTCGCTGCCCTTCTCTGTACCGCACGCGCGCGGCGACGACCACAAAATCCTCCGGCCGGTCGCCTCGTATCTCATCCTCTGCGCTTTTGCTCGGAGGAACCGCATATAGTCCGAAACCCACTGATCCCACACACCCGATCCAGGAAGCATCCATCCATCGGCAATCGATCTGACCTCGGAATCACTTCTCACCAGGCACTTGCAGCGAAAATGTTTTACGGCAGAATATGTTTCCACCGGTGGAGAACTGGGAATCTGCGGCTGCTTTTGAGGTTTGCTGTATATATGAACCGCACGACCAAAGGGAACATAATATGACATGAAATACTAGTACGTAAAAAACGCCACAGTGAACCTTTGGAGCTCCATCCAGCCCCTTTTCGCCCAATGCCGTTGCCGGCTAGTTGCTTAAACCCATAGGCAGTGTGCGTCGTGGCCATAGTCACACACCCTGTGAGAGAGGAAGAAAGAAAAGAGGAAGCTGGAGGTGGTCGGCACCTTCTCGCCCTGCCTCAACTCCGGCCACCCGATCTGCCTGGCCACCGCACCTGGCCCTCAAAGACAACGAAAAAGGACTCAGCACTGTGCCGCGACGCCGAGACCTGACGTACGCTGCACCTCCGATCAATCCCCACCACCACCACAATCACTGTTCCACTTCCACTTTTGGACTGGCTGATGGTGTCCGTCCACGAAAGCTAGTCGCTAGCTAGCGCCCGGCGCGTCGATCCTATCCACAACGTGCGTGCGTGTTTCTGGCCTATGGTTGAAAGTTGTGCACCCCATCTAGGACGGTGCAATCCACACGAGTAAATGTGTAAAGAAGACAATCAGAAGAGACCCATGTGATATAGTGCACACAACGATGATATAGGAGCTATCCAAGTCCAAAATATGCAGCACATAATTCAGAAATGAGAAAGCTATATATTCTCTGAATGTTCACTCCATGAAAAGCAAACACGTCATGAGAAGGCCAACAAAGAAAGAAGCAAGCACGTGACTGAGAGCATCTCCAAAAAGCATGCAACGCGCGGCGCGCTAAAATAATATTTACAACGCTGAAATAGCAACTCTGAAAAACATCCCCGAGAAGCTGTCAGGCCCTGGTGCTTTCTCAGGGTGGATATCAAACAGCGCGGCTTTCACCTCCTCCTCGGTGAAAGGCTCTTCTAGTGGCCCCAGATAGATCAAAGGGAACGGGATGGATCCAGGGTTCAGGGTCTGGGGACGGGCTTGAAGCTAGACAAAAGTTACCCGCGTGATACTGTTGATCAATGGTGTCATCCATGCATGAAGATAAAGAAAAAGCAATCATATGCTTAGAGCTTGGATGTACCGCGTCTCTGTGTTAAGTATGTACGTGGAACGTGATTTGGAACACGCTTAGCCATGTTTTAAATACGGAAGAGCCGTGTTCGTTCAATACACTCAGTCGCTAAAGTGATTAGCAACTAGATCAGCCTCTTCCGACGTATGATCTGGTAATATCAAGATAAGATCGGGACAGAGAAAACAAATGCAGCTTCTACGTCACTCGCTCGCAAATCGCCTTCGGTGACAGTGGAGAACCGCCTACACTCAGTGGCGGAGCCAGGAATATTTTTTAGGTGTGGCAGAGTTTGTGAGGAGGAGGAACAATGTAATAACATATAACTATGTGACGTTCCTGCTTGCTTCCTTTCTTGACGGTGATCGCTGCCATGTCCACCACGCTGACTAAAAATCGCGTGGTTGCTCTGTAATCGCTGCCTCTGTTGCATGCCTTAGGGGTTAGCCGACTAGGGGTCGGTCGGTCGGTCGGTAGTAGGGACAAATATCACAACAAGACATACATTGTCATGAGTTTGGAGGAGTAGCCGTTGCTCCTAGTTGTATATTGTAATACCTCAGACGATTTGAGTCCGATTAGATCTCTTCACCGGAGAGACGGAAAGCGGTGAGGCTCTGGGTTTCGCGGAGTTGGCACTGCTCATCACACAGCTAGAGACAAGCTTGAGGGGCGGCTGCAAGGCGATTCTTGATCAACCGTGCTTGAACGAAACAGCTCGTGTATCTCCAATCAACTAGTACATTTTTTTAGCATGTCCAATCAACTTTTTTTGAGAGATCTTCAGGTCCAATCAACTGGAGTACATGTGAATTGATTTGCAATTGACTGCCAATGGTGTCCTCGTTTAGAACATGGGCTTGTGGGTCATGGGTTTATGTGATGCAAGTCACCTATTGCTTAATTCTCTCCTTCAGCGGCAGTTAGGCCTCTAATGAGGCAGAAACACGTAGGTAACAACACAACTACCTGCCGAAATACATTCGAGGCCATGAGTTGCCTGCCCCCTGAGAGTATTCATTCTCCAAATTGACGAAACTGATCAAAAATTCATTGACTCAGCTCAAAGCTTCATACATATAGTATATATATGCAATACTTTTGCCACATTTTAGGTATGGCGGCTACCAAACCTCGCCATATAGCTGGATCCGCCCCTGCGTGCGACCGAGAGCATCTCTAACAGGCGCGCAACGCGTGGCGCGCTAAAATAACATTTACAACAATGAAATAGCAACCTTTTGCGCGCAGCAGAGCGCTGGCTCCAACAGCCGCTATAAAATATTATTGCGCGCACGAGCCGCTCCAGCAGGCCGCTGCAAAAAACGGCGCGCGCGAGCAACCAAAGCACATACGAACAAATATTTAAAAAAACAACATATAGACAAATTTATTTATTTTTTGAAAGATCCAGCAAATTGCTGGCTTGGTTTAGATTTAGCGGGAAGCAACGGAAACATAACATGGTGAGGATCCGAAGATCAAAGAAAAAGAAAAACAGCAACCCTAGTGGTTCAAGAACAACTCTACGCTCCACGAAGCGCCATCCACCTCCAGAATGATGCCCACGAGCCCCGCTGACCGGATCCACCTCCAGAATGATGCCCCCAAGAGAGAAAGCGACGCTGAATAGCGCCACCATCGTCCGATCTGACTAGATCAAAGGTTTCCCCCGGAGCACGTCGGGAAAGACAAGGTGGGAGCTGCTACATCAATGCCTCCAACAAGGGAGCGACGCAAGAAGGCGCCGCCATCGACGACTCCGGCCACAACTGGAGTACAACTTTCGTCGGCAGTCCCACTTGCATAACCCGAGCCCCGGATCCGATCAGCATACACACGAGACCACCAGCACTGCCTCCACGGCCAACCGCACCTCCCCGGCAAGCCCGATGAGCTTCCAACCTTGCGTCTGCGTCCCCCACTAGACGAAGGATGCAACCCTCGCAGCGGCGCCATTCTTCTCCCATCCGAAGGATGCAACCAAGCAGCACGCCATTCGTCTCCTCGAGGATGCAACGCCTGTGGGCCATTCCTCTCCCGACGAAGCATGCAACTCGCCGCGATGCCATTCCTCTCTCTCCAGCTACCACCATCTCGCCCTCCCACCAGCAGCAGCATCGGGCTGTCCGAACCACCATCAGGAGGATGCAACACCGAGAAAGGGTGTCATTCATCTCCCACAGCTTCTCTGCCGCAGCAAGTGGCCGGCAGCAACGCCGACGTTCGCGCTCATCCCGCGCCCAACACGCCGCAGATCCGCGTAGAGCAACACGCGCACTCGCCTTCCCGGATCTGACTGCAGCGCACGTCCGAGCGCAGCACCACTCCTCCCCTCCACACGCGTGCCGGCAGCCGCACCAGATCTGGCCGCCCCGCGCAGCTCCACTCCCCCCTCCACCTCTCGCGCCGGCGGCCAGGCCAGAGCCCACCCGACGGCAAGCCCTCCGCAACTCCAGCCTCCAGCCACGCCTTGCCGCCCGCACGGCTCAACTGCGCATGCCAGATCCGCGCCCGTAGCACCTGAGCAGAGGAGCTCCACCATCACAGCCCACCACCGGATCCGCGCTACACGCCAGATCCGCGCTCGCACGCCCTCGCCAACGCGCGCCCGTGCCTCAGGCGCCACCCGCAGCCAGCCGCGCCACCCCGAAGCGCGCGCGCAGCTCGGCTCCCGCCGAGGCCACCGCCCGCGCCAGCCACCACCGGATGGAAGGGGAAGGGCCCGCCGCCGCCGAGCCGCTGCGCTTTGCCCGGCGACCGCTGCCGGCGGCGGCGACAGGACGAGAAGGATGGTGGGTGGGTTGTTGGCGGCGGCTAGGGTCTTCTCCCGAGCCGCCCGGGGAAGCGACGCGAGAGCCGTCCCATATAGATAAAATTCAACGATACAAATAGCATAATTTAGTCGAACACCACAAACTAGTCTTATGATACAAATAAAAATAGATAATAAATGATACTACGGTGCAAATGAACTAGAAACTACTCCGAGTCGACGTCCTCCTCCACGGTGGTGTCGTCCGATGTCGACAGCGCGTCATCCCACCGAGGATCGTTGTGGTCAAAGAACGACGCCTGTCCCATGTCGCACTGCGATATCGCCAGTGCCTTCCGCCTGTCCGCCCATTCCGCGCACCATTTGCCCTCCTCCCCACCCAGAAGGCGTTCTCTTTGGCGATGTCCTGCGGGTAGCACTGGCGCCACTCCGCCATGGCTCGCTCATCTACCTCGGCGATGAGGAGGCTAGACTGTTGCCTACGGTGTTTGCGACGGTCCTCGTCGTTTATTAGACGCGGTGTAGGCACGAGGTCCTGCGCCTGCTGGAACGTCTGTGCGTCGTCGAAGTTCATCTGCAAGGGTGGCCCCGAGAGGCGCCACACCGCCGCGTCGTACACGCAGGCGGCCTCGTGCGCGGCCTCGAACGTCCCGAGACCGAGACACACGTCGCTGGAGCGGATCTCCGCGTAGTACATCCTGGAAGGGCGGACACGGACGCCGCGGTAGCCGGAGCTGCTCTGGCGATGCGGCGGCATGCCGGCGGCGGGGGAGAAGGGGGCGGCGGCGGGGGCGGCGGCATGACGGCGGAGGCGAGGAAGAGGGGGTCAGGGGGGAGAAGCGATGGCGGGACGCTGGAGTGTGCGGTTGGCAGCTCGGCCACCCGCGTTTTATTGTAGCCGGCAAAATTTCATGTTTTGACCCTTTTTTGAAATCTATTTGAAATCTGACCCTAGTTTGATTTTTTTTTTGAGATCTGACCCTTTTACTACCGCCAGGGCTCATGGCGGTAGGGTGTAACAGACTACCGCCAGGGCCCATGGCGGTAGGAAACAATCCTACCGCCAAACGGGCTGGCGGTAGCCTTGTACAACCCTACCGCCAAGGTACTTGGCGGTAGGCACGAGCATGCACTGTGTTTAAAAATTTAAAAGAAAATGGCGGTAGGGCATGCAACCCTACCGCCAGGGACCTTGGCGGTAGGCTGTTATACCCTACCGCCATTGGCCCTGTCGGTAGCAAAAGGGTCAAATCTCGAAAAAAATTCAAACTAGGGTCAGATCTCGAATAGGTTTCAGAAAAGGGTCAAAACATGAAATTTAGCCCCCGTAGCCGGCCGGCCGGCCCTTTTCCTTTGCCGACCTCCGGCGAAAGCAAAGGCTTAAAGCTGCACTCGTGCGGCGCAAGCGACTACTCGAACGCGTGCGAACCCTCCCACTCCCGACCAGCACTCGCCGTCGCTCTCCTCGATTCCGTTCCTGCTTCCTTTCTCTTTGGATGAATAACGAAGCGCGCCGTGATTGGAGAGTTGATACCTACACGAGTGAGAGATCGATCGTTGATGGGTGCACTACTAGAAAAAGGGCTATAGATTATATGGACACTAATGACGCACCACCCATGTGGTGCGCCACTACTATATACTAATGGTGCACCATGTGTTGGTGCCCCATTAGTGTCCAAATACTAATGGCGCAGCACATTCACGATGCGCCACTACTAACAATTTTTTTTATTTTATTTTTCAAAACTAGTAATAGCGCATCATAGTGCGTCATTACTAGTTTAACTAGTAATGGCGCACCACACCCTCGGTGCGCCATTACTAATTTTTTTTTATTTTTTTTCAAAACTAGTAATGGCGCACCTGGGATAGTGGGCCATTACTAGTTTGGGATAGTGCGCCATTACTAGTTAAACTAGTAATGGCGCACCACTACTAATTTTTTCCAATTTTTTTTAATTTTTTTTAAAACTAGTAATGGCGCACCACACCCACGGTGCGCCAACTAGTAATGGCGCACCACTCCCACGGTGCGCCATTACTAGCTTTGACCAAAAATCCACTGAATGCACCCCCACCCCCCGTGGACCGCCTTTTCAGTGTTCAAAAAATAAAAGAAAATGATGGAAATGTCAAAACAATAAAAGAAAATAAGTTTCGCATGTGATATGTGGTCTACTTCTTGGGAAAATTTATAAATATGAATTTCGACTTTATTAGTAAAATCTCTCTAGAATTTGTAAAATGGGCATAACTTTTGCATACGAACTTGGATTAAAAACTTTTTTATATGAAAAATCATCTACTCGAAAAGTTACATCCGAATTTAACTGGGGGAACCCCGTTAAACATTTTCAAAATCCTTAAAAACCTAACAGAAAAAAATTACGGGGCTTTTAAGATCTAGAGGAGAAAAAAAATGGAAAAAAGATTCAAACTTACTAGTAGCGCACCATTTGCTGGGTGCGCCACTAGTAACAGAAAAAAAATTGGTTTTGAATTTTTTTTGCAAATTTTTTTCAAAAAATGATACGTAATATGACCGGGAAGTTTGAAATATTTTTCAAAATTTCATCGTACTCATGAATATGAACAAAGTCCTAGACATCAACAAGGTTTAATAGGATTGATATGATAGATATATCAACAAGTGCCTGTTAAGTGAGGTGGTGATGGGGTTGGATAGAACTGCGAAGTTAAGCGTGCTCGGGCTGGAGTAGTGTGATGATGGGTGACCTTCCGAGAAGTTTGACCACTTAATGCGGTTTGACTTGAGATTAAGCATATTGTCCCGAGATTAAGTCATAGTGGCCCGATATTAAAAAAAACGAAAAAAATGAAAAAAGATTGAAAAAAAATTATTAGTAATGTCGCACTTCTATGTGGTGCGCCATTACTAAGTCAGATAGTAATGACGCACCGTGTGATATACTAATATACTAATGACGCACTCCCTGGTGCACTATTAGTATTAAATTCTAATGGTGTGGTTCTAGTGGCGCACACCGTGTGATATACTAATATACTAATGACGCACTCCCTGATGGGCCATTAGTATTACATTCTAATGGTGTGGTTCTAGTGGCACACCTGTAGTGGCGATCACCGGCTCACATCTATCTATCGGTCCCGCCCGCGGCCATGTCCTCCTTCCTTAGGCGCGAAGTCTCATCGGATCCGCTGCATGCCGTGGCTCAGCCGATCAGAGGCTGTCCGGGTGGGATCAGGGAGCTACTTTTGTAGGTGAAAACGGCAAAAAAAAAAGAAGCATGAATGTACTGTACATGTTGTAGGTCTGGCGACGAACGGCCACGCTGTAACGGAGGGAGGACGGATGGATGGGCAGTATCTGTCATAAACAAAGTGCGCCTGCATTGGTTGATTGATTAGCCTAATCACATGTTTTGTGGTTACACGTTCGTCAAATGCATGCCACTGTGTTCCCAGTCAAATGTCGAGTCGGGCCCGCAAGCACGTCGTTGTTACGGACATTTCTATATGCATGCATGGGTTTCTAAAGACAAAATACCAGGAAACTTTGGTAGTATCATATTCTCAATGGAGGAATGCCATTTTCCACTAAGTGACCAAACACAACATGTTTAGCCATTTCTATATGCTAATATATAGAAGTGTAGGCGGTTCTCCACTGTCACCGAAGGCAATTTGCGAGCGAGTGACGTAGAAGCCGCATTTGTTTTCTCTGTCCCGATCTTATCTTGATATTACCAGATCATACGTCGGAAGAGGCTGATCTAGTTGCTAATCACTTTAGCGACTGAGTGTATTAAACGGACACGGCTCTTCCGTATTTAAAACATGGCTAAGCGTGTTCCAAATCACGTTCCACGTACATACTTAACACAGAGACGCGGTACATCCAAGCTCTAAGCATATGATTGCTTTTTCTTTATCTTCATGCATGGATGACACCATTGATCAACAGTATCACGCGGGTAACTTTTGTCTAGCTTCAAGCCCGTCCCCAGACCCTGAACCCTGGATCCATCCCGTTCCCTTTGATCTATCTGGGGCCACTAGAAGAGCCTTTCACCGAGGAGGAGGTGAAAGCCGCGCTGTTTGATATCCACCCTGAGAAAGCACCAGGGCCTGACAGCTTCTCGGGGATGTTTTTCAGAGCATGTTGGGAAGTAATCAAGGATGACTTAATGAGCGTTGTATGAAAATTCTAGTATGGTAATACCCAAAACCTGCACCTCCTGAACTCCGCATTCATGATGCTCATGTTGGGGAACGTAGCAGAAATTCAAAATTTTCCTATGTGTCACCAAGATCTATCTATGGAGAAACTAGCAACGAGGGAAGGAGAGTGCATCTACATACCCTTGTAGATCGCTAAGCGGAAGCGTTCAAGTGAACGGGGTTGAAGGAGTCGTGCTTGCCGTGATTCAAATCACGGAGATCCTAGTGCCGAACGGACGGCACCTCCGCGTTCAACACACGTACAGCCCGGTGACGTCTCCCACGCCTTGATCCAGCAAGGAGAGAGGGAGAGGTTGAGGAAGACTCCATCCAACAGCAGCACAACGGCGTGGTGGTGATGGAGGAGCGTGGCAATCTCGCAGGGCTTCGCCAAGCACCAAGGGAGAGGAGGAGGAGAAGAGGCAGGGCTGCACCAAGAGGGAGAGGTTCTCGTGTATATTGGGCAGCCCAAAATCTCAAGTATATATAGGGGGAAAGGGGGGCTGCGCCCCCTTTAGGGTTTCTCACCCCAAGGGGTGCGGCCAGCCCTAGATGGGACTTGGGGGGCGGCCAAGAGGGGAGGGAGAGGGAGGTGCCCACTAGATGGGCCTTAGGGCCCATCTGCCTTAGGGTTTGCCCCCTCCCACTTCCCCTTGCGCTTGGGCCCCTTGTGGGCGCACCAGCCCCTTGGGGCTGGTTCCCTCCACACTTGGCCCACGCAACCTTCTCGGGGCAGGTGGCCCCACTTGGTGGACCCTCGACCCTCCCGTGGTCCCATTACATTACCGATATCGCCCAAACTTTTCCGGTGACCAAAACAGGACTTCCCATATATAAATCTTTACTTTCGGACCATTCCGAACTCCTCGTGACGTCCGGGATCTCATCCGGACTCAACAACATTCGGTAACCACATACAAACTTCCTTTATAACCCTAGCGTCATCGAACCTTAAGTGTGTAGACCCTACGGGTTCGGGAGACATGCAGACATGACCGAGACGTTCTCCGGTCAATAACCAACAGCGGGATCTGGATACCCATGCTGGCTCCCACATGTTCCACGATGATCTCATCGAATGAACCACGATGTCAAGGACTCAATCGATCCCGTATACAATTCCCTTTGTCTAGCGGTATTGTACTTGCCCGAGATTCGATCGTCGGTATCCGATACCTTGTTCAATCTTGTTACCGGCAAGTCTCTTTACTCGTTCCGTAACACATCATCCCGTGATCAACCCCTTGGTCACATTGTGCACATTATGATGATGTCCTACCGAGTGGGCCCAGAGATACCTCTCCGCTTTACGGAGTGACAAATCCAGTCTCGATTCGTGCCAACCCAACAAACACTTTCGGAGATACCGTAATGCACCTTTATAGTCACCCGATTCGTTGTGACGTTTGGTACACCCAAAGCATTCCTACGGTATCCGGGAGTTGCACAATCTCATGGTCTAAGGAAATGATACTTGACATTAGAAAAGCTTTAGCATACGAACTATGATCTTTGTGCTAGGCTTAGGATTGGGTCTTGTCCATCACATCATTCTCCTAATGATGTGATCCCGTTATCAACGACATCCAATGTCCATGGTTAGGAAACCGTAACCATCTATTGATCAACGAGCTAGCCAATAGAGGCTTGCTAGGGACATGGTGTTGTCTATGTATCCACACATGTATTTGAGTTTCCTATCAATACAATTATAGCATGGATAATAAACGATTATCATGAACAAGGAAATATAATAATAATAACTAATTTATTATTGCCTCTAGGGCATATTTCCAACAGTCTCCCACTTGCACTAGAGTCAATAATCTAGTTCACATCGCCATGTGATTAACACTCACAGGTCACATCGCCATGTGGCCAACATCCAAAGAGTATACTAGTGTCATTAAACTAGTTCACATCATCATGTGATTAAGACTCAATGAGTTCTGGGGTTTGATCATGTTTTGCTTGTGAGAGAGGTTTTAGTCAACGGTGCAGAACATTCAGATCCGTATGTACTTCGCAATTCTCTATGTCATATTGTAAATGTTGCTTCCACGCTCCACTTGAAGCTATTCCAAATGGTTGCTCCACTATACGTATCCGGTTTGCTACTCAGAGTCACTCGGATAGGTGTTAAAGCTTGCATCGATGTAACCCTTTACGCCGAATTCTTTATCACCTCCATAATCGAGAAACATGTCCTTATTTACTCCAAAGACAATTTTGACCGCTGTCCAATGATCCATTCCTGGATCATTCTTGTACCCCTTGACTGACTCATGGCAAGGCACACTTCCGGTGCGGTACACAGCATAGCATACTATAGAGCCTATGTCTGAAGCATAGGGGCGACCTTCGCCCTTTCTCTCTTTTCTGCCGTGGTCGAGCTTTAAGTCTTAACTTCATACCTTACAACTCAGGCAAGAACTCCTTCTTTGACTGATCCATCTTGAACACTTTCAAGATTATGTCAAGGTATGTGCTCATTTGAAAGTACTATTGAGCGTTTTTTATCCATCCTCATAGATCTTGATGCTCAATGTTCAAGTAGCTTAATCCAGGTTTTCACTTGAAAACACTTTTCAAATAACCCTATATGCTTTACGTAAAATTCTACATCATTTCGATCATCTATATGTCAACGACACATACTCATCGAAATTCTATAGTGCTCCCACTCACTTCTTTGGAAATACAAGTTTCTCATAAACTTTGTATAAACCCAAAATCTTTGATTATCTCATCAAAGCGCACATTCCAACTCCGAGATGCTTACTCCGGTCCTTAGAAGGGATCATTGGAGCCAGATACCTTTTAGCATCCTTAGGATCGACAAAACTTTCTGATTGTATCACATACAACCTTTCCTTACGAAAACTTGGTAAGGAAACTCATTTTGACATCCATCTGCCAGATTTCATAAATGCAGCTTATGCTAACAAGATTCCGACGGACTTAAGCATCGCTACGGATGAGAAAATCTCATCGTAGTCAACTCCTTGAACTTGTGAAAACTCTTTGCCACAAGTCGAGCTTCATAGACGGTGATATTACCGTCCACGTCCGTCTTCTTCTTAAAGATCCATTTATCTCAATGGCTTGCCGATCATCGGGCAAGTCCACCAAAGTCATGGATCCTTTCTCGGATTTTATGGCCTCGAGCCATTCGTCGGAATCCGGGCCCACCATCACTTCTCCATAGCTCGTAGGTTCATTGTTGTCTAGCAACATGACCTCTAAGAGAGGATTGCGTACCACTCTGAAGTAGTACGCATCCTTGTCACCCTACGAGGTACAGTAGTGACTTGATCCGAAACTTCATGATCACTATCATAAGCTTCTACTTCAATTGGTGTATGTGCAACGGGAACAACTTCCTGTGCCCTGCTACACGCTAGTTGAAGTGACGGTTCAATAACCTCATCAAGTCTCCACCATCCTCCCACTCAACTTTTCGAGACAAACTTTTCCTCGAGAAAGGACCCGATTAAAGAAACAATCCCTATTGCTTTCGGATCTGAATTAGGAGGTATACCCAACTGTTTTGGGTGTCCTATGAAGATGTATTTTATCCGCTTTTGGGTTCGAGCTTATCAACCTGAAACTTTTCACATAAGCGTAGCAGCCCCAAACTTTTAAGAAACGACAGCTTAGGTTTCTCTAAACCATAGTTCATACGGTGTCGTCTCAACGGAGTAACGTGGTGCCCTATTAAAGTGAGTGCGGTTGTCTCTAATGCCTAACCCATGAACGATAGTGGTAATTCGATAAGAGACATCATGGTACGCACCATATCCAATAGAGTGCAACTATGATGTTTGGACACACCATCACACTACGGTGTTCCAGGCGGTATTAATTGTGAAACAATTTGCACAATGTCTTAATTGTGTGCCAAAACTCGTAACTCAGATATTCATCTCTATGATCATATCATAGACATTCTATCCTCTTGTCACGATGATCTTCAACTTCACTCTGAAATTACTTGAACCATTCAATAATTCAGACTTGTGCTTCATCAAGTAAATATACTCAACATCTGCTCGAATCATCTGTGAAGTCATAACATAACGATATTCATCAGATGCCTCAAGACTCATTGGACTGCACACATCAAAATGTGTTACTTCCAACAAGTTGCTATCTTGTTCCATCTTATCAAACCGAGGCTTTTCACCATCTTGCCCTTGTGGTATGTTTTGCATATCTCAAGTGATTCAAAATCAAGTGAGTCCAAGCGATCCATCTGCATGGAGTTTCATCATGCGTATACACCAATAGACATGGTTTGCATGTCTCAAACTTTTCAAAACGAGTGAGTCCAAAGATCCATCAACATGGAGCTTCTTCATGCTTTTACACCAATATGACTTACATGGCAGTGCCACAAGTAAGTGGTACTATCATTACTATCTTATACTTTTGGCATGAAAATGTGTATCACTACGATCGAGATTCAATAAACCATTTATTTAGGTGCAAGACCATCAAGGTATTATTCAAATAAATAGAGTAACCATTATTCCCTTAAATGAATAATCAGATTGCGATAGACATGATCCAATCATGTCTATGCTCAACGCAAACACCAAATCTCGATGGTAGAGGGAGCGTGCGATGCTTGATCACATCAACCTTGGAAAAACTTCCAACACATATCGTCACTCACCTTTAGCTAGTCTCCGTTTATTCCGTAGCTTTTATTTCGAGTTACTAACACTTAGCAACCGAACCGGTATCTTAATACCCTGGTGCTACTAGGAGTACTAGCAAAGTACACATTAACATAACGTATATCCAATATATTTCTATCGACCTTGCCAGCCTTCTTATCTACCAAGTATCTAGGGTAATTCTGCTCCAGTGGCTGTTCCCCTTATTACAGAAGCACTTAGTCTCGGGTTTGGGTTCAACCTTGGGTTTCTTCACTGGAGCAGCAACTGATTTGCCGTTTCATGAAGTGTCCCTTCTTGCCCTTGCCCTTCTTGAAACTAGTGGTTTCACCAACCATCAACAATTGATGCTCCTGCTTGATTTCTACTTTCGCGGTGTCAAACATCGCGAATACCTCAAGGATCATCATATCTATCCCTGACATGTTATAGTTCATCACAAAGCTTTAGCAGCTTGGTGGAAATGACTTTGGAGAAACATCACTATCTCATCTGGAAGATTAACTCCCACTCGATTCAAGTGATTGTTGCACTCAGACAATCTGAGCACAAGCTCAACGATTGAGCTTTTCTCCCTGAGTTTGCAGGCTAAGAAAATCGTCGGAGGTCTTATACCTCTTGACGTGGGCACGAGCCTGAAATCCCAATTTCAGCCTTCGAAACATCTCATATGTTCCGCGACGTTTCAAAAACGTCTTTGGTGCCTCTACTCTAAACCGTTCAACTGAACTATCACGTAGTTATCAAAACGTGTATGTCCGATGTTCGAAACATCCACAAACGATGTTTGGGGTTCAGCACACTGAGCGGTGCATTAAGGACATAAGCTTTCTACTGTTCGCATAATCGCTACTTTCAACTTTCAACTATATTTTCTCTAGGAACATATCTAAACAGTGGAACTAAAGCGCGAGCTTACGACATAATTTGCAAAAGGTCTTTTGACTATGTTCAAGATAATTAAGTTCATCTTATGAACTCCCACTCAGATAGACATCCCTCTGGTCATCTAAGTGATTACATGATCCGAGTCAACTAGGCCGTGTCCGATCATCACGTGAGACGGACTAGTCGACTCGGTGAACATCTTCATGTTGATCGTATCTACTATACGACTCATGCTCGACCTTTCGGTCTCTGTGTTCCCGAGGCCATGTCTGTACATGCTAGGCTCGTCAAGTTAACCCCAAGTGTTTTTGCTGTGTAAATCTGTCTTACACCCGTTGTATGTGAACGTAAGGATCCATCACACCCGATCATCACGTGGTGCTTAGAAGCGACGAACTGTAGCAACGGTGCACAGTCAGGGGAGAACACTTCTTGAAATTTGTGTAAGGGATCATCTTATTTACTACCGTCGTTCTAAGTAAACAAGATGCATAAACATAATAAACATCACATGCAATTATATAGTAGTGACATGATATGACCAATATCATATTGCTCCTTTTGATCTCCATCTTCGGGGCTCCATGATCATCATTGTCACCGGCATGACACCATGATCTCCATCATCATGATCTCCATCATCGTGTCTCCATGAAGTTGTCTCGCCAACTATTACTTCTACTACTATGGCTACCGGTTAGCAATAAAGTAAAGTAATTACATGGCGTTGTTTCATGACACGCAGGTCATACAATAAATAAAGACAACTCCTATGGCTCCTGCCGGTTGTCATACTCATCGACATGCAAGTCGTGAATCCTATTACAAGAACATGATCAATCTCATACATCGCATATCATTCATCACATTCTTCTTGGCCATATCACATCACACGGCATACCCTGCAAAAACAAGTTAGACGTCCTCTAATTGTTGTTTGCATGTTTTACGTGGCTGCTATGGGTTTCTAGCAAGAACGTTTCTTACCTACGCAAAACCACAACGTGATATGTCAATTGCTATTTACCCTTCATAAGGACCCTTTTCATCGAATCCGTTCCGACTAAAGTGGGAGAGATCGGCACCCGCTAGCCACCTTATGCACCAAGTGCATGTCGATCGGTGGAACTCGCCTCACGTGGAAGAGCGTGTAAGGTCGGTCCGGCCGCTTCATCCCACAATACCGTCGAAACAAGATTGGACTAGTAACGGTAAGCATATTGAACATTATCAACGCCCACAACTACTTTGTGTTCTACTCATGCAAAGAATCTACGCAATAGACCTAGCTCATGATGCCATTTGTTGGGGAACGTGGCGAAATTCAAAATTTTCCTCGTGTCACCAAGATCTAGGAGAAACTAGCAACGAGGGAAGGAGAGTGCATCTACATACCCTTGTAGATCGCTAAGCGGAAGCGCTCAAGTGAACGGGGTTGAAGGAGTCGTATTGTCGTGATTCAAATCACCGGAGATCCTAGTGCCGAACGGACGGCACCTCCGCGCTCAACACACGTACAGCCGGTGGCGCCTCCCACGCCTTGATCCAGCAAGGAGAGAGGGAGAGGTTGAGGAAGACTCCATCCAACAGCAGCACAACGGCGTGGTGGTGATGGAGGAGCGTGGCATCCCAAGCAGGCTTCGCCAAGCACCAAGGGAGAGGAGGAGGAGAAGAGGCGGGGCTGCACCAAGAGGAGAGGTTCTCGTGTATATTGGGCAGCCCAAAACCTCAAGTATATATAGGGAAAGGGGCTGCGCCTTTAGGGTTTCCCACCCCAAGGGTGCGGCCAGCCCTAGATGGGACTTGGGGGCGGCCAAGAGGGAGGAGAGGAGGTGCCCACTAGATGGGCCTTAGGGCCCATCTCGCCTAGGGTTTGCCCTCCCACTTCCCTTGCACCTTGGGCCCCTTGTGGGCGCACCAGCCCCTTGGGGCTGGTTCCCTCCCACACTTGGCCCACGCAACCTTCTCGGGGCAGGTGGCCCCACTTGGTGGACCCAGGACCCTCCCGTGGTCCCAGACATTACCGATATCGCCTCAAACTTTTCCGGTGACCAAAACAGGACTTCCCATATATAAATCTTTACCTCCGGAACATTCCGAACTCCTCGTGACGTCCGGGATCTCATCCGGACTCGAACAACATTCGGTAACCACATACAAACTTCCTTTATAACCCTAGCGCCATCGAACCTTAAGTGTAGACCCTACGGGTTCGGAGACATGCGATATGACCGAGACGTTCTCCGGTCAATAACCAACAGCGGGATCTGGATACCCATGCTGGCTCCCACATGTTCCACGATGATCTCATCGGATGAACCACGATGTCAAGGACTCAATCGATCCCGTATACAATTCCCTTTGTCTAGCGGTATTGTACTTGCCCGAGATTCGATCGTCGGTATCCGATACCTTGTTCAATCTCGTTACGGCAAGTCTCTTTACTCGTTCCGTAACACATCATCCCGTGATCAACCCCTTGGTCACATTGTGCACATTATGATGATGTCCTACCGAGTGGGCCCAGAGATACCTCTCCGCTTACGGAGTGACAAATCCCAGCCTCGATTCGTGCCAACCCAATGACACTTTCGAGATACCTGTAATGCACCTTTATAGTCACCCAGATTCGTTGTGGACGCTTGGTACACCCAAAGCATTCCTACGGTATCCGGAGTTGCACAATCTCATGGTCTAAGGAAATGATACTTGACATTAGAAAAGCTTTAGCATACTGAACTATGATCTTTGTGCTAGGCTTAGGATTGGGTCTTGTCCATCACATCATTCTCCTAATGATGTGATCCCGTTATCAACGACATCCAATGTCCATGGTTAGGAAACCGTAACCATCTATTGATCAACGAGCTAGCCAATAGAGGCTTGCTAGGGACATGGTGTTGTCTATGTATCCACACATGTATTTGAGTTTCCTATCAATACAATTATAGCATGGATAATAAACGATTATCATGAACAAGGAAATATAATAATAATAACTAATTTATTATTGCCTCTAGGGCATATTTCCAACAGCTCATCCCAAAGCATGGAGGAGAAAACCACCCTAGCAACTTCAAACCTATCAGCCTCATACACAGCTTTGCCAAGCTCATAGCAAAAATCCTAGCAAGACGCCTGCAACTCAGCCTGCCGACATCCGGTGGAAGTGGACAACTGATGGGCATTACTCGACCCGAACGGCCTACCAAATGTTGTTTCAAGGAAGAATCAGAACCAACCACAATATGCTAATCTGGTCGTCGAGGACGCCTCCCAAGTGCCAAATGCATGCTTGGCTTGCAATCCAAGGGCGTCGCAATACAGCAGATCAGCTCGCGAAGAGGAACTGGCCTCACACCCCAATATGCACTTTGTGCCAGCTACGACCTGAGACTGCCCTACACCTATTTGATCAATGTCAGTACACACGCTTGCTATGGCAGATGATCTTACAGCGGTTCCATGCACAAATCACCCCGCCAAGAGTCGACGAGTCCTCCCTCGAAGATTGGTGGTACAGCTCAGTTCGTAGCCTCTCTAAGCAGGAAAGAATGAAGGTCAACTGACTCGTCATTTGCGCCTGGTGGCATGTTTGGAAGGAGAGAAATGCCAGGATCGAGCACCGAGGATCGGTGATCACTGAGGTCTGCTCCCTGATCAACAAGGAGCTCCGACTATGGTGCACGGCAGGTCTCGTCGGAGCGATGTGGATGCCGCCGGACTAGCTGTGGCGCTCCC
Organism: Aegilops longissima; assembly: GCA_021605205.1. Lineage (NCBI taxonomy): Eukaryota > Viridiplantae > Streptophyta > Magnoliopsida > Poales > Poaceae > Aegilops > Aegilops longissima. The sequence goes on along the minus strand of CM038682.1, from coordinate 85,202,112 downwards.
GTAGATTAGCCGCCCTAGGCCACCTAACTCCCCTAACAATTCAGCGAGCTTTGCTACACTCAAGGGCATTTTTATACAGATTCCAATCTACAGGGAGAGGTGGCATCAGTTAATTGGAAACTGGAGGGGGCCACAGCTAAAATCAGGGAGGAGAAAGTTTATTAGGCAAGGACATGTAATCCCGTAATGCCCTCTGTGACAAGTTCATCCGTAAGTCTAGAATTATTGCAATTCAGCTGTATATATCTAATTCCTAACGCGTCTGGACCTTGTAACCCGGCCGTCTTGGCCTTTCTCTTATTGAAATGAAAACAGCACTAAAGTTGTTTTTCGTCAAAAAAAAAACTTTTGTTGTAATGAAAATGGCAAGCTACAACTCAAAAAAAATGGCTGTGGATAATACACTCTAGAAAACCAAGGAAGGAAGCCAGCAGAACTCAAAAGAAAGTAGCACCCAGCAAGCAAGTACCTTTCCATTTCTCCTTTCTGAGCTAGGTGCATCCATACAACACAGCTGCACATGCTTTGCTTGACTTCGCTGCCCGTCTCCGTACCGCACGCGGGGGCGATGACAAAATCGTTCGGCTGACGGATTGATCGTCGGCTGCCTCGCATCTAGGGCTGCAAGAACAGCTCGAGCCTCGTGAGCCGCTCGAGATCGACTCGTATTTTAGCTCGACTCGAGATCGACTCAAAAAGAAATAAGCTAAGTATGAACACTTTATGTAGCTTGATCGAGAAACGAGCCAATCTTGATCCAGCATTGGCTCGCTCGATTTAAGCTCGATAGCTCAATATCATATAAGTATATTAAATAACCTTCATACCAATCTCCAAGAATTAGGATCATTCATTTCTATATATGTTCTATACAATTTTTTTCTTCACTTTACCTACTAGCAAACATGAAAGTTAAGAATGGAGAAAATTTATTCTCATCACGTGGCCAACCGTGTGTTCAATATTTTGTTATTTTGGTCAAAGCTTGAGAGCTAGCGCACCTTCGTCACCTTCTATCCATGATCTCTTGTTATTAAATACTAATCTTCACTTGAGAAAGAATAAATCAAATTTATAGTGATTTTTCTGTTCTGTTGCGGCCTATCTACCTTTAAAATTTGCCTTAAAATGATTTCAAAAATTATCTTATGTAGCTCGAAACTAGCTTGAGATTGACTCGAGATCATTACAAGCTGAGCATGAGCCACTTTCTGCAGCTCGACCTTGAGCTTCGCACATTTTGAGCTCGCTCAAATTTTAGTATGAGTTGAGTTGAGCCTAGGCCAACTCGCTCAAACTCGACTCGTTTGCAGCCCTACTCGCATCTCATCCTCTGCGCTTTGCACTTTTGCTTTTGCGGGGATGGCATCTCGTCTAAAACCCACTGATGACCCCCCACACTCGATTGAGCAAGCATCTATCCATCGGCGATCTGACCTCGGAATCACCTCTCACAGAATATGTTTCCACCGATGGAGAATTGGGAATCTGCGGCTGCTTTTGAGGTTTCATTCATAAACCGCACAGTGAAAGGGAGGCGCAACAGTGCGACCGCTTGAGCGTGCGGCTGCCAGCAACACGACGACTCACAGGCATATTCTACATGGACGGGAAGTTTTGAATTCGGTGACAAATTACTAGTTTGCGAATAATTTGTAGCTGTACAACTACATAACAGAACATAGAGACTTTGGAAACATGCAGTGAAATATTGAGTATGAGTATAGGAAGATAAAAATGCCAAACCTTTCCGATCAATGCCGATCAATGCTTAAACCATAATAGGCAACGGGAAGGTGCATGCATGTGTGCGTCTTTGTCTCACACACACACACACACACAAAGGGCAAATCATGTGACGAACAAACCCTGGACGTGGCACATGCATGCGAGAGGAAGAAAGGAATGAGAAAGCCTCCGCTCTACCCAATCGATCTGGCCCTCCTCCTCCACCAGTGAGAGGCCTCCAGCTAAGTACTTAACCCAAAAAGAGGGCATCACTATTAGCGCACGTGGAGCTCGAAGATTAGATTTGTACAAGAGCTAAATGAGTAGCTCGTGACTCGGCTCGAATCGACTCGAACTCGAAGAATAACGAGTCGAGCCGAGCTTTAGTTTAAGATCATTTATAGACCAAGTTAAACGAGCCAATCTCACGAGTACTCGTGTAACTCGTTAGGCTCGGTACAATAGATCAGCCACTCTCAATACAAAAAAAAAATCAGCCACTCAGCACCCTACGTCCCAAGCGCACAATACAAGGCCCACCCGTTAAAGGCCCAGCCGCCTAGGAGCCTCATTGCGTCACAAGGATATTACAATTGTTTAGTGATATATATGTTTAATATATACATAATCATTTTTATCATATTTGAGGGATTTATGTTCATATCTTTAACGAGCTTATAACAAGCTAAACGAGCCAGCTCGCAAGTTATACGAGTCAAGCCAATCTTGGGTTTGAGCTCGTTATAGTAACGAGATGAGTTCGCGAAACGAGCTCTAGCGAGTCAAGCCGAGTTGGCTCGACTCGGCTCGAATTCCAGCCCTACGCAGAGCGGTGGGCTGGCTGGGTGCCTTCCCCTCCAGTGGCATGGCTTGCACCCAAAGGAGAGAAAGAATCGTTGGGATTTCGCTTTGACAAAACGTACCTGTCTGAACTTGGAATGGTGAGCGTCCATGCGAGATCTTTCACCTATGTTCCGATGCCGATCTTGTTCCGCAGCACAACTGTCTTTCTATCCGTCCTTCTTGTCATGCTGCGATTTACGGAACCACTCCTTGGTTTGCTTGCTTGCTAGGTGCTACTAGTAGTGTTATCCGTTCATCTCATGTCAGTACTCTTTTTTTGTTGTTGCGAGAAATCTCATGTCAGTACTCAGTAGATCAAGATTAGAGAACCTGTTTGCCATGCAATTTGGACTTGTGGTCAACCATGTGGGTGCAAGGCAAAGGCAGCAGTAGGAAGCAGAAGGACCCCGAACAGCAGTAGCTTCCCAGTGCTGTCTATTCTGTTTGTCCATTCGTATAAAGAGTACCAGTGTCATGATATCAGTCTACATTAATCCTATTGGTAACTGCCCCCGCGTCGTCCTCTGGGAGACCCGGGCGGCGATCTGATCCCCTTTTCCAGACCGTCCTTCTCGTGCGTCCTCTCCTCGCCGCCGCCGGTCAGCGCCGCCGGGCCTGCCCGTGCGGTCGACGGCGGTGGCGGGGCTCCGTACCCGTGGTGCTTAGGCAGTATTTGGCGGCGTACGAGCGGCGACTGGACGCCATGAAGGTGGAACTTGCAGCGACGGCGAGGGATTTTGGTTGGGCGGCGGCCTCGCAGCAACGGGTGCACGTCTTTCCTTCCCTTCCCTGGCGGTCAGAAGCATCAAGTGGCAGGGGTGCAGGCGGGCATGAGGTCCATGACCCAACCTGTAGAGCACTCTCACGCCAGATCAGCGATGCTTGGTGCCTCTTTGGCGCAAGGGCACAGTGTGCTACGGCGGCCAAGCGACAGATGTCGTGCCTGTCGCCCACGCCGTTCGTTCGAAGGTGGTGGCCGTGGTGGTCGTCCACTCCGGCAATAGGCCGGTGGCGCCATGGATCTGGCTAGTATGATGCTGGTTTGCACTGCCCTAGACCTTATTGGTTGTGGCAGTGGCCGGATGGCGTCGTCTTAGGATTTTTAAACTTCCGATCCAACGACAACAGCGATTTCCTATTCACGGACTCCGTCGAGGATGGAGGAGATAGTGTCAACGTGTGGTGATGTCGTCTTATAAAGATCAGCCATCTGTTGCCGCTTGCGAGCACGGCGGGCCTTCGGATCATCCCGAACTTGGATTTTGGAGGTGCCGGTCTCCTGTCTCCCCGCAAAGACTTCACCATGTTGTGTCGAGCGACCCTCGCCATGGCTCATTAGCCTATTGCCAGGACGGTACGCGTATTGCGCTGCTGGGATCGAGGCAAGTGAAGGAGACAACATATGATAACTTTGATTGAGCGGTACTTTTTGGTTACCTAGTCTCAAGCTTCGGGGTGAAAACCCTAGGTCTGACCATTTGGTTATACCTGGCCATGGTGGCGTACTCTACGTCATTAACTTGATGAAGGCATCGCTCGGAGTTTACTCGGATTTGATCTTCAGGGTGAAAACCCACGATCTAACCTTCGATGGTTTGGTTTGGGGACGGCGGCGCTTGCACGTCGTTCTCTTCCTGGAGGCGTCGCTTTTGAAGAACTTTTTTTGTAGTCCTTGTATTGTCAAGAGATGGTTTGGTGCCGGTGGTCACTGCTGTATGCTGTCAATCATTGTTTTTATCGCTTTCGGGGTTTTTATTTTCTTTTTCTTTTGCCTAGTCATAGCTTTGGTGACTTTGTTATTTGCCGACGTGATTTTTTATATGCGTATGCTAATATTGGTTGTGTGCTTCCTAGTTATGCAGAGGCCAGATGTGTACTCATTATAATTGTATTTCTTGATGCTATACTTAAAGTTAATAAAAAACATCCTTTATCGGAAAAAATAAAAAGTACCAGTACGCCTCTACGTGGCCCTTGGTTCACCGCTGGAAGCTGATCCGCTCATCCTCGTCCACGTCCTGCCATGCATGCCCGACCTGCACCCCACCCAACTGCCCGCACCCGCAGAGAAAAAGACACCGGAGACTGTGCCGCGACGCCGAGACCTGACGCCGAGACCTGGCGGCGAAAAAACAGGAACTGGCACTGGGCTCTAGGTTAATAGGTTAGTCTCAAAAATCATATAAAATAGCATATTAATGCATATAAAACATCCAAAACAGATAATATAATAGCATGGAACAATAAAAAATTATAGATACGTTGAAGACGTATCACCGCCGCCGCTCTTCTTTAGCCGCCGCCGCTGCTACCCTCGTAGCCGCGCCGCCCGTCCACCCCCTTCGTCTTCGTCCAAGCACCAGCCCGTCGCCAGCGTTGCCGTCATCTATCCCGACCACTTCGTCTACTCCGACAACCGCAGGCGACATCGGCACCGCGTCGATTGGCGGCGCAACTGTCGTCGAGTCCTTCTTTGCTGGCCCCTCCGACTTCTCCGACATGGCGTACAGCTCGTGGAGATCCCTTGCCTACGCATGCCCGGTGTTGGCAACACCGATGCGTGCCTTCGTCCACGACTTGTCCCCGGGCTTCGCAAGCCTGGTGCGGCGCTTCGTCAACTTCGATTTCGTCCGTCTACGCATGCTCGGTGCCGGCAACACCAGTGTGTGCCTTCGTCCACGATGTGTTCCCGGGCTTGGCAAACCTGGTGCGACGTGTCTTCAACACCATTCTCTTTCCTGGCGCACCACTTCTTTGACACCACTGCGCCCATGACTAACTCGGCGCCTCCTTGCGCCCGCGGCTCCACAGCGACTCCCTCGACACCCGCTACCCCGACTCGACATCAACCATGACGTTCTTCTCACGGCTACCTCGACCACGGGTACACCACCCTACGCTCTCGGCTATCGACATCGGCATAAAGGGTTATCATCCGTTTGAGCAACTCGTCGGCTTCCTTTAGAGTCAACGCGTCCGCGACGCGAAACCATCCACAACGCTCCCGCTAGGACTGCGCGGGGGTGTCATCCGTCGGCAGCTATTCTCTCCAGTCTGACCGTCCGCGTCTCTCATGTTGTTCGCAACGCTACCGCGACGACTGCGGGGGGATGTTAGAGATATATTTTGGGTTACATATGTTTGGTAGTCTATGATTTGTAATCCGTCTCCTACCTTATCTCTAGGAGAGACGTCTTGCCCTCCAAGCCTTGTACTCAATATATACTCATCCTCAAAACTCAATAATACGTCCATCATATTCCGCAACAATCTTTATTTCCCTTCTAACAGTATACGCATGTACGTAGCTGCTGCTAGTCAAGGCAGCTAGTAGATAGATACTGCATGCCACACCCAAAGCCAGCGAAGAAACCCAATAGTCCTATAAGGCTATATCCATGTCCATCTCCAGTTCTTGGTCGGCGCCGGGACACGGATGTTTGGGTTTGGTGTTTCCTCCCTCCATGCTGTCGTCGCATGGGTGGATAGGCAGGGTAGGTAGGTGGATGGATGGATCACATGGACGTACGTCCTGTCCGGCCCCGGCACCGGCCCGATAAGGCGGAGAGATACCCTGTTTCTCCATTGTAGGACCCAATCGGCATGGTTTATTCCACAGAGATGAATGCATATGTGTCGCGTGATGTAGCTAGTAGAATACATACCACGATGATTGTTGTAGAAGAAAAGACTCAGCAAAGGTGGACGGGAACTAGCCAAGGCGATGCCTAGGACGCACAAACTTGGTCGAAGCTTTTTTTTTTTAGAAATGGAGGCATGCCCCCGGCCTCTGCATCATGATGATGCATGCGGCCATCTTATTAACAATCCAGAAAATATCGTCATAAAAGTCTTACAGCTCGCAAATGGAGCAGAACAAAGTAAAATAAGGAAAATTACATGCGGACAAGGACAACCGGTACGGTGATAAGAAGGATAAGCTTCCTAGACTCCTATCCTGTGATGCGAGCGACATCCGAACCGGTTGAATATAACCCGAGCTACCATCTCCCATTGGTTGCACCCAGTAACCAAAGGCTCCCTGGAGTCCATAGGAGTGAGTAAGGACCACGTACAGATCCAAGCTGTAGCTCTGAAGATAACCTGCAAAAAAGTTAAAGTGTGTTGTCTGTTAAAAATCATATCATTCCTGCAGTTCCATATAGCACATAATAGCGCATATATTCCAATCCGAATATGAGCCGCAATAATCTGTTCAACCCCAGCTAACCACGTCCCAAACAAAGACGCAATATCTACTGGAGGATTAATATTGAAAGCTATATGAATCGTTCTCCAAAATAACTTGGCAAGTGGGCATTCAAGAAATAAGTGTTGTACTGTTTCATCATGATCACAAAAACAACACCGTGAACTGCCTACCCATCGCCTCTTAATTAAGTTGTCCTTTGTGAATATCACTTTCTTGTGAACAAACCACATGAAGATTTTAATACGCAAAGGAATCTTAACCTTCCAAATATACAGCGATCTTGAGAGGGGGCCAGAGTTAATCAGATCCATATAGAAAGATTTCACCGTAAACATCCCATTCTTAGTTAACTTTCATTGTGTTGAATCCGGCTGGTCGGAGAGTTGAACTTCTATCAATCTCCGAACTAGGTGCATCCAGGCGGTCCATCTCTCACCAACTAACACACTTCTGAACTGGATGTTCAAGGGAATTTTTTGAAGGACGATGCCTGCGTAATCCTCCTTACGTTGCACAATATTATAGAGGGTAGGATATTGTACAGCCAGGGGCGTCTCTCCTAACCACGTATCCTCCCAAAATTTTGTTGACATCCCATTGCCAACCAAGAATTTGACCCTACGAAAGAACAGGTCCTTCGTTCGCATAAGTCCCTTCCAGAACGGCGATTCAGCCGGTCTCATGGTAACCTGGGCTAGTGTTTTCGAGTGTAGATACTTATTGCGCAGGATTTGAGACCAGATGCCCTCCGGCTCTGTCTCTAATCTGTATAACCATTTGCTCATAAGACATTTGTTCTTAATTTCTAAGTTCTCAATACCGAGACCCCCTTGGTCTTTAGGTCGGCAAAGGATATCCCATCACGCGAGACGATATTTCCTCTTGGCCTCATCAGACTGCCAAAAGAAGTGAGATCTAAAGAAATCAAGTCGCTTTCGAACCCCTTTCGAAATTTCGAAGAACGAAAGTAGAAACATCGGCATTGTTGGAAATATGCCCTAGAGGCAATAATAAAATGGTTATTATTATATTTCCTTGTTCATGATAATTTTCTATTGTTCATGCTATAATTGTGTTATCCGGAAATCGTAATACATGTGTGAATACATAGACCACAACATGTCCCTAGTGAGCCTCTAGTTGACTAGCTCGTTGATCGACAAATGGTCACGTTTCCTGACCATGGACATTGGATGTCATTGATAACGGGATCACATCATTAGGAGAATGATGTGATGAACAAGACCCAATCCTAAGCATAGCACAAGATCGTGTAGTTCGTTTGCTGGAGCTTTTCTAATGTCAAGTGTCATTTCCTTAGACCATGAGATTGTGCAATTCCCGGATGCCGTAGGAGTGCTTTGGGTGTACCAAACGTCACAACGTAACTGGGTGGCTATAAAGGTGCACTACAGGTATCTCCGAAAGTGTATGTTGGGTTGGCACGAATCGAGACTGGGATTTGTCCCTCCGTATGACGGAGAGGTATCTCTGGGCCCACTCGGTAATGCATCATCATAATGAGCTCAATGTGACTAAGTAGTTGGTCACGGGATCATGCATTACGGAACGAGTAAAGTGACTTGCCGGTAACGAGATTGAACGAGGTATTGGGATACCGACGATCGAATCTCGGGCAAGTAACGTACCGACTGACAAAGGGAATTGTATACGGGATTGTTTGAATCCTTGACATCGTGGTTCATCCGATGAGATCATCGTGGAACATGTGGGAGCCAACATGGGTATCCAGATCCCGCTGTTGGTTATTGTCCGAAGAGATGTCTCGGTCATGTCTGCATGATTCTCGAACCCGTAGGGTCTACACACTTGAGGTTTGATGACGCTAGGGTTATAAGGAAGATTTGTATGTGATTACCGAATGTTTTTTGGAGTCCCGGATGAGATCTCGGACGTCACGAGGAGTTCCGGAATGGTCCGGAGGTGAAGATTTATATATGGGAAGTCATCATACGGTCACCGGAAATATTCGGGGGTATACCGGTATTGTACCGGGACCACCGGAGGGGTTCCGGGGGTCCACCGGGAAGGTCCACCTGCCCCGGAGGGCCTTATGGGCTGTAGGTGGAAGGGAACCAGCCCCTAAGTGGGCTGGACGCCATCCCCCCTAGGGCCCATGTGCCTAGGGTTGGGGGGAACCCTAAAGGGCGCCCTTGCTTGGGGGCAAGCCCTCCCTCGCCGCCCCCCCTCTAGATCCCATCTAGAGGGGCCGGGCCCTTTCCCCCTTCTCCCTATAAATAGAGGCGAGGGAGGCTGCAACACCACATCCAAGGCGCAGCCCTCCCTCCCAACACCTCTCCTCCTCATTAGAGCTTGGCAAAGCCCTGCCGGAGAACTGCCACTCCATCACCACCACGCCGTCGTGCTGCTGTTGGAGCCCTCTTCCTCAACCTCTCCCTCCTCCTTGTTGGATCAAGGCGCAGGAGACGTCACCGGGCTGCACGTGTGTTGAACGCGGAGGCACCGTTGTTCGGTGCTAAGATCGGATTCGGCCGCGATCTGAATCGCTACGTGTACGACTACTCCAACCGCGTTCTTGCAACGCTTCCGTCTCGCGATCTTCAAGCGTATGAAGATGCACTCCCCTCTCTCTCGTTGCTAGTTACTCCATAGATTGATCTTGGTGATGCGTAAAATTTTTTTAATTTCTGCAACGATCCCCAACAGGCATACTAGTCAGTACTGAGTTAATCAGGACTAGCCGACCTCCATATGACATAAGCTTGCCTTTCCAGCAGCTAAGTTTTTTTTCAATTCGTTCTTCAATATATTTCCATTCTTTATTGGATAGCTTACGGTGATGGATCGGTATACCCAAGTAACTGAATGGTAAAGCACCTGATTCACATCCAAAAAATTGTCTGTAAGTGTGTTCCTCGTCTTTGGCCTTCCCAAAGCAGAACACCTCGCTCTTATGAAAATTATTTTTTAAGCCAGACAATTGTTCAAAGAGACACAAGATAAGTTTCATATTACGTGCCTTAGCCATGTCATGTTCCATGAATAGAATAGTGTCATCAGCATACTGTAGAATGGATACCCCTCCATCGACTAGATGAGGAACTAGACCCTCTACATGACCATGCTGCTTGGCTCTGCCAATAATGACGGCCATCATATCTACCACAATATTGAACAGAAGAGGAGACATGGAATCCCCTTGTCGCAACCCCTTATGTGTCTGGAAATAGTGACCGATGTCATCGTTCACCTTGATTCCAACACTACCTTTCTGGACTTGGGTATCCACTTGGTTCCTCCAGGTTTCACTAAAACCCTTCATGTGCATTGCCTGCTGAAGAAAATGCCACTTTACTTTATCATACGCCTTCTCAAAGTCCACTTTAAAGATAACCCCATCCAGTTTCTTCGAGTGGATCTCATGAAGCGTTTCATGTAGAACGACCACCCCTTCCAGTATGTGTCGTCCCGGCATGAACGCTGTCTGGCTTGGTTGGATCACCGAATCAGCAATTTGTGTCAATCTATTGGTTCCAACCTTTGTGAAAATTTTGAAACTCACATTCAGCAGACAAATGGGTCGGAATTGTTCAATCTAAACTGCCTCATCTTTCTTAGGTAGCAGCGTTATCGTAACAAAGTTAAGATGAAACAACTACAAATGGCCGTCGAACAAATCGTGAAACATAGGCATAAGATCATCTTTAATAATATACCAACATTTCTTATAAAATTCAGCTGGAAACCCATCTGGTCCCGGTGCTTTATTCGGCTTCATTTGGGATATTGCCTGACGAACCTCTTTTTCAGTAAATGGTGCAGTGATTACATCATTCTCTGCTGCCTGTAATTGAGATATATCATCAATCACAGATTCATCAAGTGACACCGTAGTTGTATTCGGGGGTCCAAAAAGTTTTTTATAATAGTTAGAGATGTATGCTTTCAGATTTTCATGTCCCACTATTGTCCCCTCGTCCTGTTCAAGCTATATGATTTTCTTCTTCCTATGCTTACCATTTGCTCGAAGCTACACACCCAACCCAAAACTGGTCACAGTTCCTGTTCCTTGGTTGACTGAAAAGTAAAAACCTTTTTAGATTGGTCGACTTCTGAAGGCGGTGTTCCGAGCCAAGTACGAGTACAGGGACGCCGCGAAGAGCGGCAGCAAGGCCGATCAAGAACTGGGCAAGAGCCAACAATGGCACGACATTGATTTGATGCGGCGGCATGGCAGAGGAAGCGGCCCGGGCGGAGAGGAGCGATTAAGCGGTGAGTGGTGAAGTGGCCATAGCGTGCTCGTCTGCGTAGGCGATGAGGAGGCGGCGCTCCCGCCTCCACTGGAGGCGGCGATCCTCGTCTTTGATTACTCGCGTGGGAGGTGCGAGATCCTGCGCCTGCTCGCACGTCCGCACGTCAGAGAAGTAACGGCGGCGTCCGCACGGGAGGCGCGAGATCCTGCGTCCGCGCGTCCTCATGGTTTATTCCATCTGCGACCGAGGCCGCCCGAGGCGCCACACCGCCGCGTCGTACGTGTAGGCGATCTCGTGGGCGGTCACGAATGTTCTGAGCCTGAGATGTATATCGCCGGAGCAGATCTCCGCGTAATACACGCCGGAGGGGCGCGGGCGGGCGCTGCGATAGCCCGAGCTGCTTCAGGGGCACGACGGCATGGCGGGGCGATGGAAGAGGCGTGGCGGGGGAGAAGGCACGACGGCGGCGGGTCACTGGAAGAGGTTGTGCGGGGGAGAAGGCACGGCGGCGGGGCGTTGGAAGAGGTGGGGCGGGGGAGAAGGTACGGCGGCGGCGAGGCGCTGGAAGAGGTAGGGCAGGGGAGAAGGCGCGGCGACGGCGGGGCGCTAGAAGAGGAGAGGAAGAAGGCGCGGCGGGAGGGAGATCATGGCGGTTGGCGGGCGCAAGTCCACGGCTTTTAACTAGCGTGCTGGGTGTCGCTCGCCAAAAGTACCGCGCGGACGCCAATTTTTTTTGCGCGCTAAACTTTCACACGCCGCGTGGCCTCTCGCGCGCCAAACTGGCGGTTTATCTAGGGTGCTGGATATTTCGTGTGCCGGTTGCTCTTAGGCCAGGGCAGGATTGAGAAGGGACGAGGAAGATGAAATAGAACCGTTGGATGTGAATCAGATGGCTGTGAAAATCGGCTGACTTGCAAAAAATAACCCGACAAGTGACGCATAGGTGGTCCAAACTAGAACTAGAATTTAGGCAACTGGTAGATGCGATTTCTACCTTGATTCTTTTCGGCAGGCTCGTGTGCCAAGCAGAGCATGTACTGTTACTAGCTCGTGCGTGCTACTACCGGCGAACGATGTTGCGTTTGCCTTGTCCTATAGTACATGCATGAGTGATCGAGTTGCAGATCGAAGTGGTATGTACGTACTCCTGTTTGAATTGATACTCCTACTAGCTACTACACCTTGAGTTTTGGCTTAGCTTGCCTCCTAGCCGGCCCATTATTTTGCCGACCTTGGGGGCAAAATTTCGTGTTTTGATCCTTTTCTGAAACCTATTCGGGATTTGACCACGATTTGTAAAAATTTCGAGATCTGACCCTTTTTGCTACCGTCACAGACTTTGGCAGTAAGGTATAACATGCTACCGCCACGGGCTATGGCGGTGGGCTTTAACTGCGCCTTCACGCCGTCGTAACGTGGAAAATACCCTACCGCCAAGGTTTCTGGCGGTAGGCCATTATATCCTACCGCCACAATTGTTGGCGGTAGGGTCTGCATATACTACACCGCAGAAAAGAGAGTAGCTTCTCTGCCGCTCTAGGCCTTGCCCTAGTCCTGGGGCTGAAACACCACGCAACAAAGAAATAGCAAGAGAGAGAGAAAGGATGACAGAGATAGAGCCAGAGCAAGAGCTAGTGCATGCAGCTAGCTGCAGAAGCAACGCATGGGTTGGAGGCATGGATCACTGTAGCGGTGCATCATCATAGCATGCATGTCTGGTGGCAGGGGTTCTCCATTTAAGAAATATTTCTTGTACTATATGCATGGTGGATACACTGCTACAGTGGGTGAGATGGTGGGTGCTGTGGGGTGCAGACCCTACCGCCAACAATTCCAGCAGTAGATACAATGGCTACCGCCAAGACTTTGGCGATAGTAGATATTCATGTTTAACGGCCGTGACGGCAAGAGTTAAACCCTACCGCCTTAGCCGCCAGCAGAAGACGTTATAACTTATCACAAAACCCGCATGCAGAAGAAAAAGCGCCGATCTCGAAATTTTACGAACCGAAGCAGATCTCGAATAGGTTTGAAAAAAAGGTCAAAACATGAAATTTAGCCACCTTGGGTGAAAGCAAAAGGCTGAAAGCTGCACGCACCCGTGCATGCGGGCGGCGCGTGCAAGCGACCACTCGAACGCGCGGGAACCCTCCCGGTCAGCCGCAGTGCTGGACACGCCGTCGTTCTCCCCGCGATTCCCTGGCCGGAACAAAGTGCTCCTGATTCGAGCCACCACCGCCCCACGAGCGCTGGGTCCGCGAGGGGGCGATCACCTGCTCCCGGCCGTGACGGCAACGCGCGCGGCGGTCGATGCCGAGTCGGGGTAGTTGCGCGGAAGGTGGACCGTCGTGGTGCGTCGCGGTGGATGGCGTTGGCGCCGTGGAAAAGATCGCCCGGCCGGGTCTCGACGTTGGAGCAGGACCGGCAGCTGGCCACACGGAGCGCGAGAGAGCGACGTACGGGCAGGAGCCGGGAACCCGGCCGGCCGGTCGCCGTCTTATCGGCGCGGATGAGGACGGAGCGATCACGTGGAGGTGGGGCTCGCGCGCCACGTCCCGTCCCCGAGCTACGGTCGTTGTCGGCGTGGATGAGGTGATCCGTTCCTCTGCATGCCGTGGCTCAGCCGATCAGCAGCTGCCCGGGTGGAATTCATGAAATTTTAGCTACTTCTGTAGACGAAAACAGGGTAAAAATAGCACCCCCTTCGTTGCGTGGAAATTCCCACAGACCACAGCTGGGACGGGGCTTCGCCTGTGTGTGTGTCCATCCATCATCAGTGGAGTGGACACGAGGATATCAGCACGTACGTACGTAAGTACGGGGACGTCACCGCCTACGGCGACGCTTACTCCACCGTGCGAGCATGCATGTAGTACATGTTGTACGTCTGGCGATCGACGACGACGGAGGGAGGGCTGGCGGACGGCCAGTACAGTCGTCTCATTAATCTGCCCCGTCTTGTGCAGTTATCTGTCATCGATCGATCATAGGTACGTACGTACATGCCGCTCCCTCTCCGACTAGGGAAATTTACCGGAGCTGGTATGTACCGGTGTTGCATCAACCGTTCGTCACTTTTATCAAGATCTGTGCGGTCCCCTAGTTATAAGTGAGTAATCTCAGCAACAACTTTATACAATGAAAATACATGTGGGACCTTTGCATGTTATTGTCAGCTTTTGTCAGGAGACAGAGAAAATATTAAGAGAAGGCTGGTTGCATGCATGTTAAAATATTCTCTCTCTCCCCATCAAAAGACTTCCATTTAATTTCATTGTGAAATTTAGGATGATAGATATCTTTTGAATGAAAATTTCAATTTTGAATATTTTTATATATTTGAATTCATAGCGAGAAGACCTTGAAAATAAGATCAATTATGGATACATTTGAACTAGTTTCAATTGCGCTGATTTCAAAAAGCATATTCCACTCAAATTGAAAACAAATTTCACTCGTCTCCAAAAATCATTTCAGTCAATTCAAAATAACAGTTCAATCATTTAAAATATACGAGCTCACACATTTCAATTGATAGATTTCATGCATTTTTTAAACAATATTTCACCCATATCTCTAAGCTGTTTCCACTCCTTCCAAAAACTGACTTACTTGTTTCATATGATATTCACTGCTTTAAAAACACACATGTTTAAAAACTGATTTCACACATTTTAAGAACATAATTTCACTCATTTAAAAATATAATTTCACTTAAAAACTAACTTCACTCGCTTCATTCATTTATGAATATAATTTCACTCATTACAAAAACTACTTTCAATCATTAAGAGACCGATTTACTCGTTTTGCAAGAAAAATTATTTCAATCATTTGAAAATTTTGATACCAATAATTTCAAAAGCCGATTTCAATTATTTCTAAAAAGCATCCGCTTTATTAAACATATTTCACTCACCATAAAAAGTTTCGTAATAACCCAAATTTAGATTGTTTCAAATAACTAGTTTAAAGATTCTAAATAGCAAGGTTCACGTATTTTGAAAAATTCAATAATTGACTAGTTTGAAAAACACATTTCACTGATTTGGAAAACTGATTCACTCTTTAAAAACAAAATCTCTAATACTAATTTCACTCAGATTTATGAAATATGTTGAAACATATTTCAATCATCACAAAAATCAGTTTCAAACATTGAAATAGAAAGTTTCACGGACAATGGATATATTTCAAAAAAATTCAAGTATCTCATTTCTCACATGCACTAATTTCAGAAAACGCATTTCACTCACTCAATTAAAATACTATATTTTCAACTTGTTTCAAAAAACTGATTACCCTAATTACAAAAGATAGATTTCACTCATTTCACTAGTTTCGGAGAAACACATTATATACACTAAATTGAAATAACAATTTCACTTGTTTCAAGATCAATTTTGGATACATTTGAACTAGTTTTAATTTCACTGATTTCGAAAAACCGATTTCACTCAATTCAAAACATATATTTCACTTATATAAAAAGATCGCTAATTTCAAACGATTTCACTCATTTTAGATAATGGATTTCACTAATTTCAAAAGATTTCACTCATTTCAAAAATAGTTCTCAGTCATTTGACATTTCAATGATTTGTTATCTTTCCATTACATTCAAAATCCAATTTCACTCAGTTCCAAAAAATGATTTCCCTAAAATTTAAATAAGTTGAGTGAAATAACTTTCACATGTCGACAAATGTAAGTTTCACATTTTGTAAGTAACCAATTTGACATCTTTTCACACACCGGAATAACATACTTTCACACTCAGTTCCACTCATTTGAAAAAAAATATTTCACTCAAATTTTAGCAAGATTTCACTCATTTGAAACAACCAATTTCACTTATTTCAAAAGATTTCACTCATTTCAAAAAAAAATTCACTAATTTCAATGAAAAGTTACATATTGTTACACAAAAATATATTCAATTTCTATGTTCAAAAAATGATTTCCTAAAATTCAAATAAGTTTGAAATATGTTTCATAAGTTAAAAAATATCATTTCATATATTTGAAATATTTAATTCACGCATTGAAACAATCAAATTCACATGTTTGAAAGAACACGTTTCACATATTTTCACTCATTTCGAATAACAGATTCCGGTTTAAAATATATAAAATGTTTCAAAAACGATAACACAAGTTCAAATATATAAAATGTTTCAAAAACGTAATTACGGTTTAAAAAATATAAACGATTGGAAATGTAAAAGAGAAAATAAAAGCCATGGATTCGCGGGATGGGAGATTTGGATGATGGATTTGAAAAAATCGATTTCACACAATGAATCATTCAATTTCATAGTTTTGAAAATTGAAAAATTGAAATGAGCGAAATTTATATTTTGATATGATTGAAATAGTAAAAATTAAAGTAGTTTAAATATATTCAAAATTGGTCTTATTCTAAAGATTTTATGTTCAGGAATTTGAATATATGAAAATTTTAAATCATAGAACATTACTGTAAAAAATACTGGCCATCCAAATATGTAAACAAAAATAAAATGCATGGATTTGTTTGGAAGAGGGAGAGGGGAGAGACATTGCATGCATACATACATCCCACTGCAAAAAGTATTGGCATTGACACTATTCATCTGACATTAATTTGACTATATACAAAACATTAGCTGCCACATATACTCTTATACATTGGATGTGGGCCACCATAGCACGAATCACGAGCAAAATGACTGGTCGATGCTTCACCGGTAGCTACCTGAACCGGTAAAAGAGACTTTGAGTCTCCCTCTCGCTTTCAATTTCATGTTTAAGTCCCGTCAAAAAAATAATTCATGTTTAAGTACCACCCCAGCCCAGAGGAACGGACCAATGAACTTACGGTCGAGATCTTTCATGCATGTTTCTGTGTTATAATTTGCCTCTGAAAGCACATTAGTACTAATCTTTCCCCATAATCATACTCATGCTAACAAAATGTACTTGCACTGGCTGATTAATTCGCCTATTCTCGCAATTTCGCAATTGAACATATCAATGACACAGCGTCGATAATTGTACTACACGTGAATGTGACCACCACATATGCATGCACGTCGTCTATGTTCTCGGTTATTTAACTACTCACTTCGTCTCAAAATACTTGTCGTGTTTTTAATTTAAATTTAAACTATTTTGGAATGAAGAGAGTAACAAACGAGTCGAGCCTGCACTGCACCCGCACCTTTAAATTTAAACTATTTTGGAATGAAGAGAGTAACAAACAGACGTACACGCAGGGCAGCACGCGGGGTTTCTAAAAGTTTTAGTATTGATTTTTCAGAAAACCTTTATATAGAGTATCATATTCTGAAGTGAAAAATGTCCTTTTCCACTAAGCGATGAACGACAACATTTTTAGTGATCTCTATATGCTAGTAGAAGTCAGATCCTCGTCAGTGTAAAGCTGTGATCCACTGTCATCTCCCAGTTGCCGATGGAGTGACGTAGAATACACATTTGTTTTATCCGTCCCGATCTTATACGGATACCAAATTTTACGCAGCAGAGGCTAATCTAGTTACTTAGTAGCGATTGAGTATCTTTACATCTTCATGCATGAATGGGTTCTAATTTTTTTCGAGAGTACACCTAAGCGTATAATATTTTTATAGAAGGCAGAAATTAAGTACAAGAGACTACAGCTTGTTGCGAACAACAATTGTAGCAACTCGATGCAAAAAAAAAAAAACAATTGTAGCAACAACTCCACACCAAGCTAATCAAAAGATTAGCCACCACAACTAATACAGACACAATACAAAGGGCCTGCCCTAAACAGATCTACAAGCCGCGCCTCGACCACCACCGGTTATCCCAAGGAGCAACCGCTTCCATCGAACTTTCCTCATCGACACACAAACCACCCTTGAATGCCTAAGAAGAGACGGCGAGTGGGTAGCGGGATTTGGTCGGACCCGAGAAAGCAATCATCTTGGGCTCACTGGCAGCTATGTACATAGCACCCATGAAGATCCACTCTGACCAGCAACAAGCACCGGAGAACCACATCGTAGGACCTCAAGCGATGTCTCCACCCAGGATGCTCTCATGAGAGGAACGACGCCATGACGCCGCCATCGTCGGTCCACCAACGGACCTAGGCTTTCGCCCGGAGACAACACCCCAAGCGAGAGGGGATAGATGCCGACACACCACCACGGTGCCTCCAAGGAGGGGAATGACACCCACGGGCGTCGCCGCCGCCAGCTCATCCAAAGAAAGGCAGGATTTTCATCCGCAATGTCGCACACCTCCCACCCATCCCGCCGGAGTACGGCCTTACTGTCCATGAAGGGTCACACCGCCGCCGCCGCAACACCTTGCAATTGTACCAGAACCGTCGCGGAGTACCGAAACCCGGCACGGCTGAGGGAACGCGCTCAACTCCACCTCCTGCAAGGGCCAAGAGCAAGCAGCTCCAGCAGATCTTCCCATCCTCGAACAGCCAGGCCACCACACCGCGAGCAGCACGACCTGGTCACCGGCACCGCAAACAGCAAGTCCCACCACTCCAGGCGGACAGGCCCATCGCGGCCACGGCCCTGCAGGAATCCTGACCAGATCGGATTGTTGGGGAACGTAGTAATTTCAAAAAAATTCCTACGCACACACAGGACCATGGTGATGGCATAGCAACGAGAGGGGAGAGTGTCTGTCCACGTACCCTCGTAAACCGAAAGCGGAAGCGTTATAACAATGCGGTTGATGTAGTCGACGCCTTCATGATCCGACCGATCCAAGCACCGAACGTCACGACACCTCCGAAGTTCTGCACACGCTCAGCTCGATGACGATCCCCGGCTCCGATCCAAAGAAAGCGTCGGGGATGAGTTCCACAAGACGACGGGCGTGGGACGATGATGATGCTCCACCTACGCAGGGCTTCGCCTAAGCTCCGCGACGATATGACTTCTCCGCGCAGGGCTTCGCCTAAGCTCCGCGACGATATGACCGAAGTGGAATATGGTGGAGGGGCACCGACACGGCTAAGGAACGATCCGTAGATCAACTTGTGTGTTCTGGGTGCCCCCGCCTCAGATATAAAGGAGCAAGGGGTGCGGCCAGCCCAAGGGGGCGCGCTGAGGAGTCCTACTCCCACCGAGTAGGACTCCCCTTCCTAGTTGGAATAGGATTGGGGAGGGAAGAGGAAGGGGGCCCGCCTCTTCTCCTTGTCCTATTCGGACTAGAGGGGAGGCGCGGCCTGCCCCGGCCGACCCTTCCTCTTCTCCCTATGGCCCATCAAGGCCCATTGACCCCGGGGTTCCGGTAACCCCGTGTTCCGTAACTTCCTGCTTTCATCCGAACCTTCCAAGTCCAAACATAGGCTTCCAATATATCAATCTTTATGTCTCGACCATTTCGAGACTCCTCTTCATGTCCGTGATCACATCCGGACTCCAAACAACCTTCGTACATCAAAACTTATAAACTCATAATGAACTGTCATCAAACGTTAAGCGTGCGGACCCTATGGGTTCGAGAACTATGTAGACATGACCTAGAACAATTCTCGGTCAATAACCAATAGCGGAACCTGGATGCCCATATTGGTTCCTACATATTCTACGAAGATCTTTATCGGTCAAACCGCATAACGATATACGTTGTTCCTTTTGTCATTGGTATAGTTACTTACCCGAGATTCGATCGTCGGTATCCAATACCTAGTTCAATCTCGCTACGTAAGTCTCTTTACTCGTTCCGTAATACATCATCTCACAACTAACTCATTAGTTGTAATGCTTGCAAGGCTTATGTGATGTGTATTACCGAGAAGGCCCAGAGATACCTCTCCGACAATCGGAGTGACAAAACCTAATCTCAAATACGCCAACCCAACAAGTACCTTTGGAGACACCTGTAGTACTCCTTTATAATCACCCGATTACGTTGTGACGCTTGGTAGTACCAAAGTGTTCCTCCGTAAACGGAGTTGCATAATCTCATAGTTACAGGAACATGTATAGGTCATGAAGAAAGCAATAGCAATATACTAAACGATCATGTGCTAAGCTAACGGAATGGGTCATGTCAATCACATCATTCTCCTAATGAGGTGATCCCATTAATCAAATGACAACACATGTCTATGGTTAGGAAACACAACCATCTTTGATTAATGAGCTAGTCTAGTAGAGGCATACTAGTGACTATCTATTTGTCTATGTATTCACACATGTATTATGTTTCCGGTTAATACAATTCTAGCATGAATAATAAACATTTATCATGATATAAGGAAATAAATAATAACTTTATTATTGCCTCTAGGGCATATTTCCTTCAGCCTCCCACTTGCACTAGAGTCAATAATCTAGATTACACAAGAATGATTCTAACACCCATGGAGTCTTGGTGCTGATCATGTTTTGCTCGTGGAAGAGGCTTAGTCAACGGTCTGCAACATTCAGATCCGTATGTATTTTGCAAATCTCTATGTCTCCCACTTGGACTTGGTCCCGAATGGAATTGAAGCGCCTCTTGATATGCTTGGTCCTCTTGTGAAATCTGGATTCCTTTGCCAAGGAAATTGCACCAAGATTGTCACGAAGATCTTCATTGGTCCCGATGCACTAGGTATGACACCTAGATCGAAATGAACTCTTTCATCCAGACTCCTTCATTTGCTGCTTCCGAAGCAGCTATGTACTCCGCTTCACATGTAGATCCCGCCACGACGCTTTGTTTAGAACTGCACCAACCGACAGCTCCACCGCTTAATAAAAACACGATCCGGTTTGCGATTTAGAATCGTCCGGATCGGTGTCAAAGCTTGCATCGACGTAACCATTTACGACTAGCTCTTTGTCACCTCCATATACGAGAAACATATCCTTAGTCCTTTTCGTATTTCAGATGTTCTTGACCGCTGTCCAAAGGATCCACCTCGATTACTTTGGTACCTTCCCGCCAAGCTTACAGCTAAGCATACGTCAGTCTGGTACACAGCATTGCATACATGATAGAGCCTATGGCTGAAGCATAGGAACATCTTTCATTTTCTCTATCTTCTCATTGTGGTCGGGCATTGAGTCCGACTCAATCTTACACCTTGTAATACAGTAAAAACCTTTCTTTGCCTGATCCATTTTGAACTTCTTCAAAACTTTATCAAGGTATGTGCTTTGTGAAAGTCCAATTAAGCGCCTTGATCTATCTCTATAGATCTTGATGCCCAATATGTAAGCAGCTTCACCGAGGTCTTTCATTGAAAAACTTTTATTCAAGTATCCTTTTATGCTATCCAGAAATTCTATATCATTTCCAATCAACAATATGTCGTCCACATATAATATCGAAATGCTACAGAGCTCCCACTCACTTTCTTGTAAATACAGGCTTCTCCAAAAGTCTCAGATAAAACCATATGCTTTGATCACACTATCAAAGCGTTTATTCCAACTCCGAGAGGCTTGCACTGCACCATAAATTGATCGCTGGAGCTTGCACACTTTGTTAGCGCCTTTGGATCAACAAAACCTTCTGTTGCATCATATACAACTCTTCTTCTAGAAATTCATTCAAGAATGCAGTTTTACATCCATTTGCCAAATTTCATAATCATAAAATGCGGCAATTGCTAACATGATTCGGACAGACTTAAGCATCGCCACGGTGAGAAAGTCTCATCGTAGTCAACCCCTTGAACTTGTCGAAAACCTTTTGCAACAAGTCGAGCTTTATAGACAGCTTACATTACCATCGGCGCTACCTTCTTCTTAAAGATCCATTTATTCTCAATGGCTTGCCGACCATCGGCAAGTCAACCAAAGTCCATACTTTGTTTTCATACATGGATCCCATCTCAGATTTCATGGCTTCCACCATTTCATGAATCTGGGCTCACCATCGCTTCTTTATAGTTTGTAGGTTCGCCATGGTCAAGTAACATGACTTTCGTAATAGGATTACCGTACCACTCAGTGCGTATTTTACTCTGGTTGACCCACGAGTTCGGTAGCAACTTGATCTGAAGTTTCATGATCAACATCATTAGTTTCCTCACTAATTGGTGTAGTTGTCACAGAACCGCTTTCTTGTGATGAACTACCTTCCAATAAGGGAGCAGATACGCTTATCTCATCAAGTTCTACTTTCCTCCCACTCACTTCTTTCGAGAGAAACTCCTTCTCTAGAAAGGATCCGAATTTAGCAACGAAAATCTTGCCTTCAGATCTGTGATAGAAGGTGTACCCAACAGTCTCCTTTGGGTATCCTATGAAGACACATTTCGATTTGGGTTCGAGCTTATCTGGTTGAAGTTTCTTCACATAAGCATCGCAGCCCCAAACTTTAAGAAACGACAACTTTGGTTTCTTGCCAAACCACAGTTCATACGGTGTCGCCTCAACGGATTTAGATGGTGCCCTATTTAACGTGAACGCGCCGCCTCTAAAGCATATCCCCAAAACGATAGCGGTAAATCAGTAAGAGACATCATAGATCGCACCATATCAAGTAAAGTACGACACGACGCTCGACACACCATTTCTCTGTGGTGTTCCGGTGGCGTGAGTTGCTAAACTATTCCACATTGTTTCAAATGTAAACCAAACTCGTAACTCAAATATTCTCCTCCACGATCAGATCGTAGAAACTTTATTTTCTTGTTACGATGATTTTCCACTTCACTCTGAAATTCTTTGAACTTTTCAAATGTTTCAGATTTGTGTTTCATTAAGTAGATATACCCATATCTGCTCAAATCATCTGTGAAGGTGAGAAAATAACGATACCGCCAAGGCGTGCCTCAACATTCATTGGACCACAAACATCGGTATGTATGATTTCCAACAAATCAGTTGCTCGCCCATAGTTCCGAGAACGGCGTTTTAGTCATCTTTCCCATGAGGCATGGTTCGCAAGTACCAAGTGATTCATAATCAAGTGATTCCGAAGCCCATCAAGATGGAGTTTCTTCATGCGTTTTACACCGATATGACCCAAACGGCAAGTGCCACAAATAAGTTGCATTATCATTATCAACTCTGCATCTTTTGGTTTCAACACTATGAATATGTGTACTACTACTATCGAGATTCAATAAAATAGACCACTCTTCAAGGGTGCATGACCATAAAAGATATTATTCATATAAATAGAACAACCATTATTCTCTGTCTTAAATGAATAACCGCCTCGCATCAAACAAGATCCAGATATAATGTTCATGCTTAACGCTGGCACCAAATAACAATTATTTAGGTCTAAAACTAATCCCGATGGTAGATGTAGAGGTAGCGTGCCGACCGCGATCACATCGACTTTGGAACCATTTCCCACGCCAAGATCGTCACCTCGTCCTTAGCCAATCTTCGCTAATCCGTAGTTCCTGCTTCGAGTTGCAAATATTAGCAATGTAACCAGATCAAATACCTGTACTACTGCGAGTATTAGTAAGGTACACATCAATAACATGTATATCACATATACCTTTGATCACCTTGCCATCCTTCTTATCCGCCAAATACTTGGGGCAGTTCCGCTTCAAAGGTCCAGTTTGCTTGCAGTAAAACACTCAGTTTCAGGCTTAGGTCCAGACTTGGGTTTCTTCTCTTGAGCAGCAACTTTGTTGCTGTTCTTTTGAAGTTCCTTCTTCTTTCCTTTGCCCTTTTCTTGAAACTAGTGGTCTTGTTGACCATCAACACTTGATGCTCTTTCTTGATTTCTACCTCCGCTGCTTTTAGCATTGCGAAGAGCTCGGAATTGTTTTGGTCATCCCTTGCATATTATAGTTCATCACGAAGCTCTTGTAGCTTGGTGGCGTGATTGGAGAATTCTGTCAATGACACTATCATCCGGAAGAGTAACTCCCAGTTGAATCAAGTGATTATTATACCCGGACATTTTGAGTATATGTTCACCGACGTAACTATTCTCCTCCATCTTGCAGCTATAGAACTTATTGGAGACTTCATATCTCTCAATCCGGCATTTGCTTGAAATATTAACTTCAACTCCTGGAACATCTCATATGCTCCATGACGCTCAAAACGTCGTTGAAGACAAGGTTCTAAGCCGTAAAGCATGGCACACCGAACTATCGAGTAGTCATTAGCTTTGCTCGCCAGACGCTCACAACTTCGCGTTGTTCTCAGAGAGGCCTGGCACCCAGCGGTGCTTCCAGGGCGTAATTCTTCCAGGCAGCAATGAGGATAATCCTCAAGTTACAGACCCAGTCCGTAATTGCTACCATCATCTTTCAACTTTGCTTTCTCAAGGAACGCAATAAAATTCAATGGAACAACAAAGACGAGCCATCTATCTACAGAGAAACATAGACAAGCAAAAATACTATCGGTACTAAGTTCATGATAAATTTAAGTTTAATTAATCATATTAAAACCTCCCACTTAGACAGACATCTCTCTAGTCATCTAAGTGATTACGTGATCCAAATCAACTAAACCATGTCCGATCATCACGTGAGATGGAGTAGTTTCAATGGTGAACATCACTATGTTGATCATATCTACTATATGATTCACGCCGACCTTCGGTCTCCGTGTTCCGAGGCCATATCTGTTATATGCTAGGCTCGCCAAGTTTAACTCTGAGTATTCGCGTGCGCAACTGTTTTGCACCCGCTGTATTTGAACGTAGAGCCTATCACACCCGATCATCACGTGGTGTCTCAAAGACGAAGAACTTTCGCAACGGTGCATACTCGGGAGAACACTTCTTGATAATTTTAGTGAGAGATCATCTTATAATGCTACCGTCAATCAAAGCAAGATAAGATGCATAAAGGATAAACATCACATGCAATCAATATAAGTGATATGATATGGTCATCATCATCTTGTGCTTGTGATCTCCATCGCCAAGCACCGCCATGATCACCATCGCCACCGGTAGCGACACCTTGATCTCCATCGTAGCATCGTTGTCGCCTCGCCAACTATTGCTTCTACGACTATCGCTACTGCTTAGTGATAAAGTAAAGCAATTACATGGCTTTTGCATTTCATACAATAAAGCGACAACCATATGGCTCTCGCCATTGCCGATAACTCGTTACAAAACATGATCATCTCATACAATAAAATATAGCATCACGCCTTGACCACATCACATCACAACATGCCCTGCAAAAACAAGTTAGACGCCTCTACTTTGTTGTTGCAAGTTTTACGTGGCTGCTACGGGCTGAGCAAGAACCGTTTTACCTCGCATCAAAACCACAACGATAGTTTGTCAAGTTGGTGCTGTTTTAACCTTCGCAAGGACCGGGCGAGCCACACCGGTTCAACTAAAGTGAGAGAAATTGACACCCGCCGTCACCTTTAAGCAACTAGTGCTCAAGCGGTGAAACCAGTCTCGTAAGCATACGCGTAATGTCGGTCCGGCCGCTTCATCTCACAATACCGCCAACCAAAGTATGACATGCTGGTAAGCAGAAGACTTATATCGCCCACAACTCACTTGTGTTCTACTCGTGCATATGACATCAACGCATAAAACCAGGCTCGGATGCCACTGTTGGGGAACGAGTAATTTCAAAAATTTCCTACGCACACACAGGACCATGGTGATGGCATAGCAACGAGAGGGAGAGTGTCCGTCCACGCACCCTCGTGAGACCGAAAGCGGAAGCGTTATAACAACGCTGTTGATGTAGTCGACGCCTTCACGATCCGACCGATCCAAGCACCGAACGACGGCACCTCCGAGTTCGCACACGCTCAGCTCGATGACGATCCCCGGCTCCGATCCAAAGAAAGCGTCGGGGATGAGTTCCACAAGACGACGGCGTGGACGATGATGATGCTCCACCGACGCAGGGCTTCGCCTAAGCTCCGTGACGATATGACTTCTCCGCGCAGGGCTTCGCCTAAGCTCCGCGACGATATGACCAAGTGGAATATGGTGGAGGGGCACCGCACACGGCTAAGGAACGATCCGTAGATCAACTTGTGTGTCTGGGTGCCCCCTGCCCCAGTATATAAAGGAGCAAGGGGGGCTGCGGCCAGCCCAAGGCCGCTGAGGAGTCCTACTCCCACCGAGTAGGACTCCCCCCTTTCCTAGTTGGAATAGGATTGGGAGGGGAAGAGGGAAGGGGCGCCGCCTCTCTCCTTGTCCTATTCGGACTAGAGGGGAGGGGGCACGCGGCCTGCCCCGGCCGGCCCTTCCTCTTCTCCCTATGGCCCATCAAGGCCCATTGACCCCGGGGGTTCCGGTAACCCCGGTGTTCCGTAACTTCCTGCTTTCATCCGAACCTTCCAAGTCCAAACATAGGCTTCCAATATATCAATCTTTATGTCTCAACCATTTCGAGACTCCTCGTCATGTCCGTGATCACATCCGGACTCAACAACCTTCGTACATCAAAACTTATAAACTCATAATGAACTCGTCATCGAAACGTTAAGCGTGTGGACCCTACGGGTTCGAGAACTATGTAGACATGACCTAGAACCATTCTCGGTCAATAACCAATAGCGGAACCTGGATGCCCATATTGGTTCCTACATATTCTACGAAGATCTTTATCGGTCAAACCGCATAACGATATACGTTGTTCCTTTTGTCATTGGTATGTTACTTACCCGAGATTCGATCGTCGGTATCCAATACCTAGTTCAATCTCGTTACTGGTAAGTCTCTTTACTCGTTCCGTAATACATCATCTCACAACTAACTCATTAGTTGTAATGCTTGCAAGGCTTATGTGATGTGTATTACCGAGAAGGCCCAGAGATACCTCTCCGACAATCGGAGTGACAAAACCTAATCTCGAAATACGCCAACCCAACAAGTACCTTTGGAGACACCTGTAGTACTCCTTTATAATCACCCGATTACGTTGTGACGCTTGGTAGTACCAAAGTGTTCCTCCGTAAACGGAGTTGCATAATCTCATAGTTACAGGAACATGTATAGGTCATGAAGAAAGCAATAGCAATATACTAAACGATCAAGTGCTAAGCTAACGGAATGGGTCATGTCAATCACATTATTCTCCTAATGAGGTGATCCCATTAATCAAATGACAACACATGTCTATGGTTAGGAAACACAACCATCTTTGATTAATGAGCTAGTCTAGTAGAGGCATACTAGTGACTATCTGTTTGTCTATGTATTCACACATGTATTATGTTTCCGGTTAATACAATTCTAGCATGAATAATAAACATTTATCATGATATAAGGAAATAAATAATAACTTTATTATTGCCTCTAGGGCATATTTCCTTCACGGATCTGGTCGGCGCCGCCGCCACCCGCACGCGCGTCGCGGCCTCCGACAGCAACTCCGGCGTCTTCCGCGACCCCAAGGTCACCACCGCACAGCAGGAGCTGATGAAGCTATGTACCTAGGGTAGGGTCATGGACCTGTCCAAGATACCCTCCCCAAGGACATCTCTAGAAGAATCACCTTTCAATCGACTCAAAGTGTTCCACTCGATAGACTCGAAGACACTCGACCATGAAGCCAACCACTCAACAGCCAGGAGATCTAAAGTCACTCCGCACGCTAACAGTCGGTCATTAAGTAGCTTTTATGGTCATCATAGCACTTTATTTGCGGCGTTACTGGTAACGCCCGACCTTAATGTACCTTAAACCCTGCATAACTGAGGGCCGGAGGGGTCTGGCGAACTCTATATAAGCCACCCCCCTCCTCAGTGTCGAGGGTTCGCACCCCTGTAATTCATATACGCATAATCCAGTCGACCGCCTCCGGGCCCCGAGACGTAGGGCTATTACTTCCTCCGAGAAGGGCATGAACTCGTAAAACCCGTGCGCATACAACTACTCCATAGCTAGGATCTTGCCTCTCCATTCCTAGCCCCCTACATTACTGTCAGACTTAGAACCACGACAGTTGGCGCCCACCGTGGGGTAGGTGTCTTAGCGACTTGTTGGAGAAGTTGCAGTTTTTCCGATCCCCTTCATCATGGATTCAGGCGGAGGTTTGGCCGAGGCCACGAGATCCGCCTCGGCGCTTCGTGTTAAGTCGCCGACGACTCCGCTTGGCTTCAGGAGGCACCACTGACGCCGACGCTCCCGTTCATGGGCAACGCACTTCAGCGTGCATCCATGGCGTCCTCTTGCGGCCGCCGACCCAAGATGTCGGTCGGCTCTGTGGCGTCCTCCTCCTCACTACCGCCGGGCGCAAGCGTTCCGGTCGGTCGAGGCTTCAGCGGTGGGTGAGGCACGCGGTGGCTCGCCAGTCGGCCACCCCTCAAGTTGCGGCGATCGAGCCCGATGAATCTCTCTACGGCCTGTTCGACTGGCTCCGTAGAGACTGCATCCGAGTGCGACAGTAGTGATCCAGCGGCGGAAGTCCTGATGGTCGATGGACCACGCAGTCCTCCCGGCTTTCCCCGCGCCGACGATGGCGACGGCGAAGGCGCTCCTCGCATGCCCATGAAGAGTACCTCCCCGAGCCCCTCACTTCGCTCCAGAGGGAAGAACTTCACCGTCGGAACATGGATGCACTTCACACTCCTATCGTTGGAGAAACCCCCGAGGCCCGTGTTTTGAAGACGCGCAAGCCATTAACTTATCTCGAGCGCTTTCGACCGAGAATCTCTAGCGAGTACTCGATTTAACGAAAAGCGACAACGGGTCTCAAGATCCATCGACGTCGGCTCTTTCAGCCATCGACTCGTATATCGAACTCCGATTCAAAATTTAGCAGCTGCGGCCCGTATAGCAGAGTCGATTCAGCCTTCCCAGTCCGAGGCTGGCAGAGGCTTGTTGCAGATCAGAGCATTACTCCGGGCAGCAGGAGACCAGAATTCAGCTGTATCACAGTCGCGGAATAGGATCCACAACAAATCCGTTGTTGCAGGTACAGTTCAGTCGGCTCACAGCCCAAGATCGCCCCCGAGGCGTGAGGGGCGTGGAGACCGGCGAGATCAGTATAGGAACCGTGAGCAGTATGATCACTGACTCGATCGCGATGATCGACGTCGAGTGCCCACCCTCCCCAAGGAGTGGGTCATACGTGCCTTGACAGCGGGATGACGACGCCTCACAAAGGTTGGGCGAAGGATTCCAATGACCCGAGAGAACCAGGCTTTGATGCGAGATCCATTCTCGTTCAGGGTTTGGTCGACAGAAACAGAGCTCACCGAGGAGGTCATGATAGAGATGTACCCACCAGCAGCAGAGTGCATGTCTCAGGACCAGAGTGCTTCAGCAGAGCCATCGAGGTCAAGAAGTGATTCCTCCCAACTTCAGGTTGGCGACTGGAGTTAGTAAGTTCACTGGTGAGTCCAAACCTGATACTTGGCTTGAGGACTACCGAGTGGCTGTTCAGATTGGCGGCGGCAATGATGAAGTGGCCATGAAACACCTGCCTCTTATGTTGGAGGGCTCGGCCAGAGCGTGGCTGAACCAGTTAGCACCCAACAGCATTTACACTTGGGAAGATCTTTCCCGAGTGTTTGTCAGAACATTTGAAGGGACCTGCAAGCGACCAGCAGGGTTGACAGAATTGCAATCTTGCGTGCAGAAGACAAATGAAACTTTGAGGGATTACATCCAGAGATGGATCACGTTGCATCACACAGTGGAGAACATGTCGGATCACCAGGCAGTTTGTGCCTTCAAGAAAGGCGTTAAGTACAAAGAACTGAATCTGAAATTCAATCGAACTGGAGACATGTCTCTGAGTCGAATGATGGAGATTGCCACCAAGTATGCTAATGGTGAAGAAGAGGATCGGCTCCGGAGTGGCAAGCACAAGTCAGTCGCTCATGAAACCGGAGGAGGAAATTCCAGTCGGAAGCAGGAGCGGAAAGCCGAGCCAGCTGCTCCTGGAGAAGCCTTGGCCGTGACTCAAGGAAAGCTTAAGGGGAAGCCCAAAGGGCCTTGGAACCCCAAGAAAGTGAAGGATCAAGACGGAAATGATGTATTAGACTTGCCATGCCACATTCACACAAAGAAAGATGAAGAGGGTAAACTCATTTACCCAAAGAATACCACTCGAAAGTGTCGGCTCTTGATCTAGCAGTTCCAGGGGAAACAAGCCAAAGATAAGGAAAAGGAGTCGGACAAAGTTGAAAATGAGGAAGATAGTGATGATGGATACCCCCAGGTCAATTCCACCCTGATGATTTTTGCTGACGTTGAAAGCAAACGTCGATTGAAAGTTATCAACCAAGAGGTGAATATGGTCGCTCCGGCGACACCCAGTTATTTGAAATGGTCTCATACTGCCATCACATTCGACCAGTCTGACCACCCGACGCACATAGCCACCCCTGGGAGGCAAACTTTGGTGGTCGACCCAGTTGTCGAAGGCACTCGACTGACTAAAGTTTTGATGGATGGTGGCAGTGGTCTGAATATACCGTATGCGAGAGGCGCTGAAAGGGATGGGCATTCCGATGTCCGTGCTCAATACCAACAACATGAGTTTCCATGGAGTCATTCTCGAAAGAAGGCCGAGTCACTCGGTCGATTGCTCTTGATGTGGTTTTCGGGCTCCAAGAATTTCCGCAAAGAAAAGTTGACGCTTGAAGTCGTGGATTTCCAGAGTGCTTATCACGCTATTCTGGGAAGGCCAGCGTATGCACGTTTCATGGCTCGACCATGTTATGTATACCTTAAACTGAAGATGCCAGGCCCCAAAGGTGTGATCACTGTCACCGGCAATCGGAAGAAAGCGGAAGAGTGTTTTCAGAAAGGCTCAAAGATCGCCGATGCTCAGATGGTAGTGGTAGAGCTGCAGGAACACCAGAAAACTGCAGACCCGAGTGATTTGTTGCGAGCCAAGAAGCCCGCTACGGAATCAGCGTTTCAGTCGTCCGGTGAGACAAAGCCGATTCACATTCACCCGACCGACCCCAATGCTGCTCCGACTCATATCTCAACAACACTCGACTCCAAATAGGAAGAAGCACTCACCCAGTTCCTCCGTGAGAACTGGGACATCTTCGCATGGAAACCTTCTGACATGCTAGGTGTTCCCAGGGATCTGGCTGAGCATCGTTTACGAGTCGCCGCGAAGGTAAAACCGGTCAAGGAACATCTTCGACGGTCCGCCGTACAGAAGAGAAAAGCAATCGGAGAAGAAGTGGCTCGACTCCTTGCAGCGGAGTTTATCCGAGAGATTTACCACTCCGAGTGGCTCGCCAATGTTGTCATTAGTCCCCAAGAAGAACAATTCACTCCGCATGTGCATTGACTTCAAACATATCAATCAGGCCTGCCCGAAAGATCGTTTTCCTCTCCCCCGCGTCGACCAGATAGTCGACTCAACTGCGGGATGTGAACGCCTATCTTTTTTAGACGCCTATTTCGGTTACCATCAGATCCGTCTGTATGGACCCGATGAGATCAAAACAGCTTTCATCACTCTATTCGGGTGCTTCTGTTATGTTACCATGCCATTCGGTCTAAAGAATGCCGGAGCCACGTTCATGAGGATGATTCAGAAGTGTTTGCTGATACGTCTCCAACGTATCTATAATTTTTTATTGCTCCATGCTACTTTATCTACTGTTTTGGACTACAATGGGCTTTATTTTCGACTTTTATATTATTTTTGGGACTAACCTATTAACCGGAGGCCCAGCCCAGAATTGCTGTTTTTTGCCTTTTTCAGTATTTTGAAGAAACAGAATATCAAACGGAGTCCAAACGGAATGAAATCTTCGGAAACGTGATTTTCTCGTCAGTTAAGACCCATGAGACTTGGACCCTCCGTCAAGAAAGCCACGAGGCGGTCACGAGTGTGGAGGGCGCACCCCCCTGCCTCGTGGGCCCCTCGATGCTCCACCGACGTACTCCTTCCTCCTATATATACCTACGTACCCCCAAACGATCAGAACAGGAGCCAAAAACCTAATTCCACCGCCGTAACTTCGTGTATCCACGAGATCCCATCTTGGGGCCTGTTCCGGAGCTTCGCCGGAGGGGGCATCCACCACGGAGGGCTTCTACATCAACACCATAGCCCTTCCGATGAAGTGTGAGTAGTTTACTTCAGACCTTCGGGTCCATAGCTAGTAGCTAGATGGCTTCTTCTCTCTTTTGGATCTCAATACAATGTTCTCCCCTCTCGTGGAGATCTATTCGATGTAATCTTCTTTTTGCGTGTGTTTGTTGAGACCGATGAATTGTGGGTTTATGATCCAGCTTATCTATGAACAATATTTGAATCTTCTCTGAATTCTTTTATGTATGATTGAGTTATCTTTGCAAGTCTCTTCAATTATCCGCTTGGTTTGGCCAACTAGATTGGTAGTTCTTGCAATGGGAGAAGTGCATGGCTTTGGGTTCAATCTTGCGTGTCCTTACCCAAAGATGTAAAGGGTTGCAAGGCACATATTGTATTGTTGTCATCGAGGATAACAAGATGGGGTATTTATCATATTGCATGAATTTATTCCTCTACATCATGTCATCTTGCTTAAGGCGTTACTCTGTTTTTAACTTAATACTCTAGATGCATGCTAGATAGTGGTCGATGAGTGGAGTAATAGTAGTAGATGCAGAATCGTTTCGGTCTACTTGTCACAGACGTGCTGCCTATATACATGATCATACCTAGATAACCTCATAACTATGCTCAATTCTGTAAATTGCTCAACATTAATTTGTTCACCCACCGTAAAATACTTATGCTCTTGAGAGAAGCCACTAGTGAAACCTATGGCCCCCGGGTCTATTCTCATCATATCAATCTCCATCACTTTTATACTTGCTTTGTTTTTACTTTGCTTTTTTACTTTTCACTTTGCATCTTTATACCAAAAATACCAAAAATAGTATCTCTATCAGATCTCACTCTCGTAAGTGACCGTGAAGGGATTGACAACCCCTAATCATGTTGGTTGCGAGTAGCTATCGTTTTGTGCAGGTACGAGGGACTTGTGCGTGGCCTCCTACTGGATTGATACCTTGGTTCTCAAAAACTGAGGGAAATACTTACGCTACTGTGCTGCATCATCCTCTCCTCTTCGGGGAAAACCAACGCAAGCTCAAGACGTAGCAAGAAGGATTTCTGGCGCCGTTGCCGGGGAGTCTACGCAAAAGTCAACATACCAAGTACCCATCACAATCCCTATCTCTCGCATTACATTATTTGCCATTTGCCTCTTGTTTTCCTCTCCCCCACTTCACCCTTGACGTTTTATTCTCCCTCTCTTTCCCAATCTCCTCCTCTTTTTCCCT
The DNA here is from genome assembly GCA_021605205.1 of Aegilops longissima. Classification (NCBI taxonomy): domain Eukaryota; kingdom Viridiplantae; phylum Streptophyta; class Magnoliopsida; order Poales; family Poaceae; genus Aegilops; species Aegilops longissima. The sequence continues at coordinate 85,168,935 of CM038682.1, read as the reverse complement.
TTGCCTTTTGTTTGCTCGTGTGTTAGTTCGCTTGCTTGTCGTCATGTCAAATTCCTTATCCGCTCCTATGTCTCCCGAGTTTGAAGTTCTTCACTTCAAGCAAAGGCAAGGAGAAAACTTAGAAGATGCTTGGTATAGGATGATGGAATCTTATCGTAAGTGTACCGTAGAGGTGAACATTAGAATTCTTCTTCGCAATTTTTATGTTGGGTTAAATATGACGCATAGGCAACTCTTGGATTGCATAGCCAAGGGAAATTTCATTGAGATTGATCCCAGTATTGCGCATGAAATTATAGAGGGAATAGTGGGAACACTACCCCAAAAGGGAGGATCTCATCCTACCCAGGAAGAAACCCAAGTGTTTGAGAAGATTTGCGAAGTAACAAAAAATTTACAAAAGTCTCTTGAGCCTCTTAAAAGTGTTAGCGGAAATCTTCACCGCATGAATATGTTGATTACTCTTTGTAATAAGCGGTTGGATTCTTTAGATCTAAAAATTTCTGAGTATGAAGGGAAGCGAGAAGAACCACCCGGATTCGAGCATGACTCCGCTAAAAAACTTAAAATTAATGGCAATACCTAGATCTATCTTTGCTTTTATGCCTAGCTAGGGGCGTTAAACGATAGCGCTTGTTGGTAGGCAACCCAATTTTATTTTTAGTTTTTTTTGCTTCTGTTTAGGAATAAATAATCCATCTATCCTCTGTTTAGATGTGGTTTTATCTTTTAATTAGTGTTTGTGCCAAGTTAAACCTATTGGATCTTCTTGGATGATAGTTATTTGATCTTGCTGTAATTTTCAGAAACTTTGCGCTCAGTGCCCGAATTGTTAAAAATCACCAGAACGTCATAAAATACTGATTCCAATTGCTGCTGATCAATAAACAAATTGTTCAGGTCGTCTAATTTTTGTAGAATTGTTTGAGTTCCAGAAGTTTGCGTTAGTTACAGATTACTACAGACTGTTCTGTTTTTGACAGATTCTGTTTTGCGTGTGTTGTTTGCTTATTTTGATGAATCTATGGCTAGTAAAATAGTTTATAATCCATAGAGAAGTTGGAATACAGTAGGTTTAACACCAATATAAATAAAGAATTAGTTCATTACAGTACCTTAAAGTAGTCTTTTGTTTTCTTTCTCTAACGGAGCTCACGAGATTTCTATTGAGTTTTGTGTTGTGAAGTTTTCAAGTTTTGGGTGAATTCTTTTGATGGATTATGGAACAAGGAGTGGAAAGAGGCTAAGCTTGGGGATTTCCATGGCACCCCCAAGATAATCCAAGGACAACAAAAATTCAAAGCTTGGGGATGCCCCCAGAAGGCATCTCCTCTTTCGTCCACTTCCATCGGTAATTTACTTGGAGCTATATTTTTATTCACCACATGATATGTGTTTTGCTTGGAGCGTCTTGTATTATTTGCGTATTTGCTTGTTAATTTACCACAATCATCCTTGTTGTACACACCTTTTGAGAGAGCCATACATGAATTTGAATTTGATAGAATACTCTATGTGCTTCACTTATATCTTTTGAGCTTGATAGTTTGCTCATAGTGCTTCACTTATATCTTTTGAGCGCGATAATTTTTGCTCTAGTGCTTCACTTAGATCTTTTAGAGCACGGTGGTGGATTTGTTTTAAACAAACTTGATCTCTCATGCTTCACTTAGATTATTTTGGGAGTCGTTAATAGCATGGTAATTTGCTTAATATTAATATACTTGGTATTCAAGATATGTGAAACTTTCTTTTTAGTGCGTTGAATACTAAGATAAGTTTGATGCTTGATAATTGTTTTGAGATATGGAGGTGATAATATCAAAGTCGTGCTAGTTGAGTAGTTGTGAATTTGAGAAATGCTTGTGTTGAAGTTAGCAAATCCCGTAGCATGCACGTATGGTTAAAGTTGTGTAACAAATTCGAAACATGAAGTATACCTGGCTTGTGCATCCTTATGAGTGGCGGTCGGGGACGAGCGATGGTCTTTTCCTACCAATCTATCCCCCTAGGAGCATGCGCGTAGTACTTGATTTTTGATGACTTCTAAATTTTTTAAATAAGTATATGAGTTCTTTTGACTAATGTTGAGTCCATGGATTATACTCTCTTTTACCTTTCCGCCTTTGCTAGCCTCTTCGGTACCGTGCATTGCCCTTTCTCACCTTGAGAGTTGGTGCAAACTTCGCCGGTGCATCCAAACCCTGTGATATGATACGCTCTTTCACACATGAACCTCCTTATATCTTCCTCAAAACAGCCACCATACCTACCTATTATGGCATTTCCATAGCCATTCCGAGATATATTGCCATGCAACTTTCCACCATTCCGTTCATCATCATCATGACATTCTTTACTTTTGTCATATTTCCATTGCATGATCATGTAGTTGACACCGTATTTGTGGCAAAGCCACCATGCATTATTTTTCATACATGTCACTCTTGATTCATTGCACCATCCCGGTACACCGCCGGAGGCATTCATATAGAGTCATACCTTGTTCTAGTTTCGAGTTGTAATCCTTATGTTGTAATCAATAGAAGTGTGATGATCATCATTATTAGAGCATTGCCCAAATAAAAAAAGGGAGAAAGGCCAAAAAGAAAAAAGAAAGGACCAAAAAAAAAATAAAAAAATAAAAAGGGCAATGCTACTATCTCTTTTTCCACATTTGTGCTTCAAAGTAGCACCTTGTTCTTCATGTAGTGAGTCTCATATATTGTGCTTCAAAGTAGCACCATGCTTTTTATATAATGAGTCTCATAAGTTGTCTTTTTATACTAGTGGGAATTTTTCATTATAGAACTTGGCTTGTATATTCCTACGATGGGCTTCCTCAAAATGCCCTAGGTCTTCATGAGCAAGCAAGTTGGATGCACACCCACTAGTTTTCTTTTGTTGAGCATTCATAGCTCTAGTGCATCCGTTGCATGGCAATCCCTACTCCTCATGTTGACATCAATTGATGGGCATCTCCATAGCCCGTTGATTATCCTCGTCAATGTGAGACTTTCTCCTTTTTGTCTTCTCCACACAATCCCCATCATCATATTCTATTCCACCCATAGTGCTATATCCATGGCTCACGCCATGTATTGCGTGAAGGTTGAAAAAGTTTGAGATTATTTAAGTATGAAACAATTGCTTGGCTTGTCATCGGGGGTATAGAAGTTGGGAACATCTTTGTGTGACGAAAATGAAGCATAGCCTAACTATATGATTTTGTAGGAATGAACTTTCTTTTGCCATGCTATTTTGAGAAGACATGATTACTTTGATTAGTATGCTTGAAGTATTATTATTTTTATGTCAATATGAACTTTTGTCTTGAATCTTTCGGATCTGAATATTCATACGATGATTAAGAAGATTTACATTGAAATTACGCCAAAGTATCACTCCGCATCAAAAATTCTCTATTTATCATTTACCTACTCGAGGACGAGCATGAATTAAGCTTGTGGATGCCTGATACGTCTCCAACGTATCTATAATTTTTGATTGCTCCATGCTACTTTATCTACTGTTTTGGACTATAATGGGCTTTATTTTCCACTTCTATATTATTTTTGGGACCAACCTATTAACCGGAGGCCCAGCCCAGTATTGCTGTTTTTTGCCTATTAAATCTTTCGGATCTGAATATTCATATCACAAGTAAGAAGATTTATATTGAAATTATGCCAAAGTATCACTCCGCATCAAAAATTCCCTATTTATCATTTACCTACTCGAGGACGAGCATGAATTAAGCTTGTGGATGCCTGATACGTCTCCAACGTATCTATAATTTTTGATTGCTCCATGCTACTTTATCTACTGTTTTGGACTATAATGGGCTTTATTTTCCACTTTTATATTATTTTTGGGACTAACCTATTAACCGGAGGCCCAACCCAGTATTGCTGTTTTTTGCCTTTTTAAGTATTTCGAAGAAACAGAATAACGGAGTCCAAACAGAATGAAATCTTCGGAAACGTGATTTTCTCATCAGATAAGACCCAGGAGACTTGGACCCTCCGTCAAGAAAGCCATGAGGCGGTCACGAGGGTGGAGGGCGCCCCTCCCCTAGGGCGCGCCCCCCTGCCTCGTGGGCCCCTCGTAGCTCCACCGACGTACTCCTTCCTCCTATATATACCTCACGCACTTCAAACGATCGAGCAGGAGCCAAAACCTAATTCCACCGCCAGAATTCCTGATCCACGAGATCCCATCTTGGGGCCTGTTCCGGAGCTCAGCCGGAGGGGGCATCCACCACGGAGGGATTCTACATCAACACCATAGCCCTTCCGATGAAGTGTGAGTAGTTTACTTCAGACCTTCGGGTCCATAGCTAGTAGCTAGGTGGCTTCTTCTCTTTTTTGATCTCAATACAATGTTCTCCCTCTCTCGTGGAGATCTATTCGATGTAATCTTCTTTTTGTGTGTTTGTTGAGACCGATGAATTGTGGGTTTATGATCCAGCTTATCTATGAACAATATTTGAATCTTCTCTGAATTCTTTTATGTATGATTGAGTTATCTTTGCAAGTCTCTTCAATTATCCGCTTGGTTTGGCCAACTAGATTGGTAGTTCTTGCAATGGGAGAAGTGCATGGCTTTGGGTTCAATCTTGCGTGTCCTTACCAAAGGATGAAAAGGGTTGCAAGGCACATATTGTATTGTTGCCATCGAGGATAACAAGATGGGGTATTTATCATATTGCATGAATTTATTCCTCTACATCATGTCATCTTGCTTAAGGCGTTACTCTGTTTTTAACTTAATACTCTAGATGCATGCTGGATAGCCTCATAACTATGCTCAATTCTGTCAATTTCTCAACAGTAATTTGTTCACCCAGCGTAGAATACTTATGCTCTTGAGAGAAGCCACTAGTGAAACCTAAGGCCCCCGGGTCTATTCTCATCATATCAATCTCCATCACTTTCATACTTGCTTTGTTTTTACTTTGCTTTTTTACTTTTCACTTTGCATCTTTATACCAAAAATACCAAAAATATTATCTCTATCAGATCTCACTCTCGTAAGTGATCGTGAAGGGATTGACAACCCCTAATCCCGTTGGTTGCGAGTAGCTACGTTTTGTGCAGGTACGAGGGACTTGTGCGTGGCCTCCTACTGGATTGATACCTTGGTTCTCAAAAACTGAGGGAAATACTTACGCTACTGTGCTGCATCATCCTCTCCTCTTCAGGGAAAACCAACGCAAGCTCAAGACGTAGCATTTTCTCACACAAAACAATCGGAATGTGGAAGCGTACATGGATGATATTGTGGAAGTCACGGAAGGGTTCCGACCTGCTGACTGACCTTGCTGAAACTTTTGCCAATCTCAGGACGTATGATATCAAGCTTAATCCATCAAAGTGTACATTCGGAGTTCCTGGCGGAAAGTTACTCGGTTTTCTCGTTTCCGAACGAGGAATCGACGCCAACCCAGAGAAAGTTGGTAATATACTCCGAATGAAACGTCATGTGCGTGTGCACGATGTCCATAAGCTTACTGGTTGCTTGGCCACTTTAGGTCAATTCATTTCTCGTCTCAGAGAAAAGGCATTGCCTCTTTACCGACTGATGAAGAAGTCAGACAAGTTTGAGTGGACTCCTGAAGCTGATGCAGCGTTTGCAGAGCTAAAAACCCTTCTCTCCACCCAGCCGGTGCTTGCTGCCCCAATCAGCAAAGAGCCTTTGCTGCTTTACATTGCAGCCATGGGACAAGTTGTCAGTACGGTACTTACGGTCGAGTGGGAAGAAGAAGGAAAAGCCTTTAAAGTTCAGCGCCTAGTATATTATGTTTCTGAAGTTTTAACTCTGTCAAAGCAAAGATATCCTCATTATCAGAAGCTTGTATATGGGATTTATATGACCACGAAGAAGGTTGCACATTACTTCTCTGACCATTCCATTACAGTCGGGAGTGACGCTCCATTGTCAGAGATTCTGCACAATAGATATGCAACTGGTCGAGTGGCAAAATAGGCGATTGAACTCCTTCCCTTAGATATCAAGTTTGAGGCAAAGAAAGCCATCAAGTCCCAAGCAATAGCAGATTTCGTCGCCGAGTGGATTGAACAACAACTACCTACTCAAGTTCACTCGGAGCACTGGACCATGTTCTTTGATGGTTCCAAGATGCTGGATGGTTCCGGTGCTGGGGTAGTGTTAGTTTCCCCCAGAGGAGATAAGCTCAGATATGTTCTTCAAATTCACTTTGATTCCTCCAACAACGGGCGTAATATGAAGCACTTTTGTATGGGTTATGTATGGCCATTTCACTTTCGGCGTCTGCCGCCTCATGGTCTATGGCGACTCAGATTTGGTGGTTAATCAAGTGATGAGGGAGTGGGACGTCAGAAGTCCGGCCATGAATGGTCACTGCAATGCAGTGAGAAAGCTAGAGAAGAAAATTCGAGGGGTTAGAGCTTCATCATATACCCCGACTGAAAAATCAAGCAGCTGATGATTTGGCAAAAATAGGTTCCAAGAGAGAAGCCATTCCCAGCAATGTGTTTTTGGAACACATCCACACACCATCAGTTCAAGAGGATCCTTTCACCGAAGAAGCTCCGCAACCAAAAAGTGCCACAGATCCGACTGAAGTTGAGGTTCCAGTGGTGGTCGACTTGATCATGGAAGTCTTGGTCATCACTCCCGACTGTACGATGTTGTACATCGCGTACATCCTAAGGAAAGAACTCCCGGAGAATGAAGAAGAGGCTCGACAGATCATCCGTTGATCCAAGGCCTTTACTGTGATAAAGAGACATTTATACAGGGAAAGCGCGACTAGAGTCAGTCAGAAGTGTATAACGCCAGAAGAAGGTCAAATAATTGACGATATCCACTCGGGGACCTGTGGTCATCATGCGTCCTCTCGGACCATTGTGGCTAAAGCATACCGAGCAGGATTTTACTGGCCAAGAGCAAATGAAAGGGCGAAAGAGATAGTCGACAAATGTGAAGGATGTCAGTTCTACTCCAATATGTCACACAAACCCGCGTCAGCCTTGAAGACCATTCCACTCGTCTGGCCCTTCGCTGTTTGGGGATTGGATATGATTGGACCACTGAGAACTGGTAGGAGCGGCTTCACTCACGTGCTAGTGGCAGTCGACAAGTTTGCTAAATGGATTGAAGCTAAGCCTATCAAGAATCTCGATGCTTGCACTGCTATCAGTTTCATCAGAGAGTTGATATTCAGATATGGAGTTCCGCATAGCATCATCACTGGTAATGGGTCAAACTTCGATTCCGACAAGTTCAGAGCCTTTTGCGCCTCTCAAGGCACACGAGTCGACTACGCTTCATCGCCACCCCAATCGAATGGACAAGCGGAAAGAACAAACGGTCTAATTCTCAAAGGACTGAAACCCCGACTGATGCGCGATCTCAAGCACGCAGCAGGCGCATGGGTCGACGAACTTCCATCAGTTCTTTGGGGATTGAAGACCACCCCTAATCGGTCAACTAGATGAACTCCATTGTTTCTGGTCTATGGAGCTGAAGCAGTTCTGCCGAGTGACTTGTTGCACAATGCACCTCGAGTCGAGCTCTACTCTGAAGATGAAGCAGAACAAGCCCGGCAGGACGCAGTTGACCTCCTAGAAGAGGAAAGAGAGATGGCCCTGATCCGATCGACTATCTATCAACAAGACTTGCGTCGATTCCATGCCAGAAGTGTGAAGAGTCGAACCTTCCAACAAGGAGACTTGGTCCTCCGAGTAGATCAACAGAAACCACACAAGCTCGCTCCCACTTGGGAAGGCCCCTTCATCGTCACCAGAGTTCTCCACAATGGAGCGTACCATCTTTACAATGTCGATCGCCAGATTGATGAGCCACGAGCTTGGAATGCGGAGCTGCTCCGCCCCTTTTATACTTAGTACTCACTCGGATGAGATGTAATAAGAAATACCTCTGTAGTTTATTTATCAAGGACAAGAGTGTTATAATTTTCCCAGTGATTGTTGTTGCTTCTGTTTACGTAAGAAAGCCCCCAGTGGGTAGCTTAGCTGCGAATCCGTTTCGCCTAAGTTTGTAAAAATCCTACCAAGTGGTGAGCCAGCTTCCCACTCGGGGGCTTAGCTGCGAATCTGTTTCACCTAAGTACTTGAAAATCCTACCGAGTGGTGAGCCAGCCTCCCACTCGGGGGCTTAGCTACGAATCCGTTTCGCCTAAGTACTTGAAAATCCTACCGAGTGGTGAGCCAACCTCCCACTCGAGGGCTTAGCTGCAGTCCAAGTACTCGCCTAAGTTTGGAAAAATCCTACCAAGTGGTGAGCCAGCCTCCCACTCGGGGGCTTAGCTGCAGTCTAGTACTCGCCTAAGTTTGAAAAATCCTATCGAGTGGTGAGCCAGCCTCCCACTCGGAGGCTTAGCTGCAGTCCAGTACTCACCTAAGTTTAAAAAATCCTACCGAGTGGTGAGCCAACCTCCCACTCGGAGGCTTAGCTGCAGTCCAAGTACTCGCCTAAGTTTAAAAAATCCTACCAAGTGGTGAGCCAGCCTCCCACTCGGAGGCTTAGCTGTAGTCCAAGTACTCGCCTAAGTTTGAGAAATCCTACCGAGTGAAGAGCAATCCTCTCACTCGGGGGCTTAGCTGCAGTCCAAGTACTCGCCTAAGTTTGAGAAATCCTACCGAGTGACGAGCAATCCTCTTACTCGGAGGCTTAGCTGCAGTCCAGTACTCGCCTAAGTTTGAGAAATCCTACCGAGTGAAGAGCAATCCTCTCACTCAGGGGCTTAGCTGCAGTCCAAGTACTCACCTAAGTTTGAGAAATCCTACCGAGTGACGAGCAATCTCTCACTCGGAGGCTTAGCTGCAGTCCAAGTACTCGCCTAAGTTTGAGAAATCCTAACGAGTGAAGAGCAATCCTCTCACTCGGGGGCTTAGCTGCAGTCCAAGTACTGGCCTAAGTTTGAGAAATCCTACCGAGTGAAGAGCAATCCTCTCACTCGGAGGCTTAGATGCAGTCCAGTACTCGCCTAAGTTCGAAAACATACCGATCCGCAAGGACGAAGAGGTGCAGGCCGACTGCTACCTTCTCCTTCGGAGCTGCGCCACAAGTACAAAGTGCGCTCCATTCCGATCCGCAAGGATGACAAGGTGCAGGTCGACTGCTACCTTCTCCTTCGGAGCTGCGCCACAAGTACAACGTGTGCTCGATCCCGATCCGCAAGGACGACGAGGTGCAGGTCGACTGCTACCTTCTCCTGCGGAGCTACGCCACAAATACAACGTGTGCTCCATCTCGATCCGCAAGGACGACGAGGCGCAGGTCGACTGAATCTTCCACCTCAGAGCTGCATCACAAACATAAAGACTATTCCGAGTGAAGAGCAAAGTCCACTCGAAGGCAAATGCAAGCATATTCAGAAGTAAAACAAGTTCAGATAAATCTTAAAGGTTCCAAACCGCAGATCAAAGTACTCGGGCTCTCAACCCGAAGGAGTTTAACGGTTACAAAATCCACTCGGCATTCCGAGGAAAATTTAAGGTGAGGCATAAAAGTTTGTTCATTCCGCGGGAGGAGGACTGGCAGGCTCGACGAACTCGTCCAGGTCGACACCATCGGTGATCCGAGTGGCAGCAGCAATGGAAGTCTCCATAAAGGATCAAAAATCATGCTTCTTGATGTTGGCGTCCTTGATTGCTGCTAGCTTATCTTCTCGCGCCTCTTTACAGTGGACACGAACCAAAGACAGAGCCACATCAGCACCGCATCGAGCAGAAGACTTCTTCCACTCCTGCACTCGACCAGGGATCACGTTAAGTCAAGTCATCAGAGACTCGAGGTCGTTCTGGAGTGTTGCCCTTGGCCAAAGTGCTGTGTGGATCCACGACGTGGCGACTTTCAGTCGAGCCAAATAGTCAACAACGCCGTCGATGTGAGATTCCAGTCGGAGCAGGTTCATAGCAGTTTCGTCCTTCACGGGAGAATTGATAGGGTCCAAATTTGGTTCGATTCGCCCAGTCTCCTCCTCGAAGTCTCGGTGCAAAACTCTGCATGCACAGTCCAAGGATGAGTCAATATTCGTATGCCGAGTCGACAAAGATGAACCAGTCGGAACGAGATATGTTCCTTCAAGCTTGATGAATAACTTCTTGGCGAGGCTCCTTAGATAGCTTTCCAGATCATCCCTCGTGCGAGCAATGCCTTCCATCTTCTTGTTCAGGTTAACCTTGGCCTTCTTCAATCGGGTTACCTCCTTGTTGGCTTCATCCAGAGCAGATTTCATCTTCGCGTTCTCCTCCTCCAGTTTGCCGACTGAAGCCAGCTTCTGTTCAGCCAGAGCAGTTTGGTCGTCGGCCTTCTTTTATGCAGCAGCCAGATCATGAGCCTTCTTTAACAGAGCCTGGTTCAGTTTTTCTGAAAAGAAATAACGCTCAGTTCAGAAAGAGCAGAATGAAATCCGGGTCTAAGACAAAACAGTCGACAAAGCATCCTTACCATTGGCGTCATCTTTGGCCGTCTGCAGCTCTGACTTGGCCAACTCCAGGTCAAGGTTGAGTTGAATTTGCTGCTTTTCCAAGTCGCAAAGCGAGCTCCAAGGTCACAAGATTTCTGCAATCAGAGAGGATGGGTTATTTTACAGAGAAAAACGACAAAGACAATAAATACTAAGACTACGGTCGACTGCCCGCAGTCACCATAGTCTCGGGATTACACCAAGTGGGTGCACTTAGCGTGCCCCACTGAGCCCGCTTAACACTGACGAGACCTTTTCAGCTATGTGTGTATATATATATATATATATATATATATATATATATATATATATATATATATATATATATATATATATATATATATATATATAAGAAGAAAGACAACAACAAACAAGTTCTTCGACTATAGTTGATCTGCCAGCAATGACCACGGTCTCGGATTACACCTGGGTGGACTTAGCGTGCCCCCACTGGTTCAGTTTACACTGACATGGCTGCACTGCATCGAGTGAAGGAATTAAATGTCAAGACTACAGTCATCGCCTGCAGTCCACCGTAGTCTCGGGATTACACCCAAGGGGTGCACTCAAAGATGCCCCACTAGTCCAAAACTTCAATAACAAAAATTCAGCTCAAAGTATGGATTTGCTCAGTGACAAGTCGAAACACCCACTGGGTGCACAGATGCAAAGATCCTTGGAAAGAGAGTTTTCAGGTACCATATCCTAACAGAGCAAGCCAAGGAAACCAGTCGACGTGCTGCTAACCTGAACATTGCTTTGGAGAGCCGATCTGGCATCATAGGCGGCCTGACTGACATCCCGCACCATCTTCATCTTCTCCATCATACTACCTGCTTGGCATATGGCTTCCTTGGCAGCATTCACTTCGTCCTCTGGGACGTGATGGGTAGCAAAAACTAAAGGTGGATCGGTAGGAACTTGAGCAGTCGATGAAGAAGGCAGAGCACTCGACTGTAGTACGGCGAAGGTAACAGAAGCCCGATTGGCATCACCAGCGTCCTAAACGACTGGTTCAACTATCGGCGTCGATTGTGGCACCTTGTCTGCAGGAGTTTTCATATTTTTCCTCGTCAAAGGCCTCTCGGGCTCTTCATCGTCATCGTCGGGGAGGTCAATAATGTTGGGAGCTGTTCAAAGATCGGTCTCCAAAATTGCATCACCCAATGGTATATATTACAGCTTGAGTCGACCAAATAAAGACAGTAACTACGTAAATCGTACCCAGATTGGAGGTGACTGCATCCTCCATTGCCTCATCCTCATCCCTGTAAGCTGAAGTCCCGGAAGTAGCAGCGCTGCTAGTTCCAAAGTTTATCTAGTCAAATCAAGGAAAAAAATAAACAGCACAGAGCGTCGAGTGAATACAAAGGGAGACACTCACGCAGAAGCGACGGGGATGTCAATCTTAATCTTCGGCAATGCCTTCCGAGGCCTTTGAACTACAACTTTGGGCTGCTTTGACGCTTTTTCAGTCGGAGCCGGTGAGGACGTCTGAGGGCGCTTTGAAGACGGGCCAGTCTGAGCAATCGCTTTTT